>CM053771.1:372178668-372199589 GCA_028658325.1 Potorous gilbertii | reverse complement strand
ACAAATGGGGAGAAAAGTTTGGAACCCAAAATCTTGTGAAAATGAATGTAAAAAGTTAAATAAATTTATTAAAAATAATAAAAATAAAAATAAAAAAATAATTAAAAAAATAAAAGAAAAGACACAAGAAGAGAACTATACAATGTTGATGGAAAAAAACTAAATATGACAAGTGATAAACAGAAATAATATGTTAGAAGAGGTGTTAACATGTCCTACACAAGAACTGATGTCCCTGAAATTTAAATTGGCAAGAAAAATGTCAGAACAACAAAAGCATTAAAACAGAAAAAATAATAACAATTTGAACAAAGGAAATATAGGAAATGTGTTACTGAATATAACTGAGCTGGAAAATAAAGAAAGGAGATTTAATAAAAGAACCATTGCATCACTGGAAAATAATCGCAATTTTTTTTTTCTCAAGAAGCTCACAGTTTAATAGAGGCAACAACATGGAAACAATTATGTACAATAAGATATATGCACTGGATATACTGGAAATCACCTCAGAAAGAAGGTTCAAGATTCCGGAATTCAAGATTCAATGGATTCAGGTTGACTTGTTCTAAGCAAACTATCTGAGATAGTGAAAAGATCCTTCACGGCCTTATGATTTTAATTCATGGCAGGACTGTACTTGAACTCTGAGAATGACTGAGAAACAGCCTTCCATGGCAAGCCTTGTAGGGGCAACAACTCATCATCTGAGATAGAGTCAAATGAAATGAAGTTTCCCGGTTTAGAGGAATGGAAAGTAAGTTGTTAACCTAGCTCAGTATAGCTATTGGTCTATGATATTGGCAAAATTGTTGCTCTTCAAAGTAGTTTGGGCTACTCAGAACTTTGTTTCTGCAGAGTCTATAGCAACATCATTGGAAGAATATTTGTGTTTTTAAAAGTCATGTTTTTGCACTAAAGTACTGAGCAATTTCCCAAATGCAATCCAACCTGCTTGCTTGTTCAGTTCTCAGTCCAATTTTTGTTCATCTGTGATGCTTTTTTCTAGATCAGTGGACTGATAAAATACATCAAATAATGAAGATGTGTATTTGAAGCTTGACTGATGATCGACCTAAATAGAATTGCAGTGCACGGACCAGTCACTTGTACAGATTAAAAGAATTTTTCATCCAACTTAGTTATTCCTGTGTGTATTGTTAGGGTGATCAAGCAACCATTGAGGATACTCAATGTTCTTTATGTAATTTGCATAATGTCACCTGTGGATAGTAGTATCTGGAGGTCTTCACCATCTAGCTGAAATCTCCCTTCCATTTGAACCTTGTATAGGACAATCTCCAGGATAGGGGCAAGTGTATATCTTTCTGTACTCTATTTTCATAGAAATTTGTAACAAGAAAATCATTGAATATGCAGTCATTTCTGTGATTGAATACATGAGAAGATCATATGAGATGATATCATCTCATATCACCTTATAATATGTTTAAACATATGTTACAGACTCCTTGTTGGAAGGCAAAAATTAAGGCCACATTTTACTCTGCGCCATTAAATGCTTTTAAAAATTTCAATTACCAGTAAATCAAATGGGTTCTTATATTCCCAACACTGTATAATCAGTGGTGTGAAAATAAAAATGTCATCATCTAAAGAGAATGATATACAAAATCTGTAAGTTTTCTTCTTCTATTTTCATCAAGGTTACCCTTGATAAGTATGTAGATCATTCTCATGAAGATTTTGTGAAGACAAGTGACATTTTTTTATCAATTCCTTATTGATGTTCTTTTGATTGCCTGTCTGTGTATGTGAGTGTGTGTGTGTGTGTGTGTGTGTGTGTGTGTGTGTGAGGCTTGTTATAATATTGTCAGTGATTTTCTTTCTCTTGTTTTGCTATCATGTCCCACTGGTGATATAATGTAAAATGACCTTAATCATTTATTTTTTTAAATTTTTTATTAAGTAAGTTTAATTACATTTATTATGTACCACTATTAAGTGCCATTTATTAAGTACCTATGGACGCAACTCTTGAGGTGTTGTTTCAATCCCAATTTTTTTCTTTTTCTTGAGTTTTTTTAACTATTTTAGATTTGGACGTTCATTTCCACAAAATTTTGAGTTCCTAGTTTTCTCCCCATCGCTCCCTTCCTGCGACCCCATAACACCTTCCATTCTGATTACCCCTTCCCTCAATGTGCCCTCCCTTCTATCACAGCCCACCCTTCCCTTATCCCTATCTTCTCTCTTTTCTTTTTAGTGCAAGATAGATTTCTATACCCCATTAATCATATTTCTTATTTCCCAGTTATATGCAATAACAATACTCAACATTCATTTCTAGTACTTTGAATTCCACAATCTCTCCCTTGCTCCCTCCCACCCATTCCTATTGAGAAGACAAGCAATTCAATACAGGCTATATATATGTCGTTTGGCAAAAAACTTCCATAATAATCATGTTGTGTAAGACTAAATATATTTCCCTCCATCCTGCCCTGTCCCCCATTTATGCTATTCTCTCATTTGACCTTGTCCATTCCCAAAAGTGTCCACCTCTACTTACTCTGTTGTCCCATTTTTTCTCCCTTTTATGATCCCCTTCACCTCACTTGTCTCTTTCTAATCCACTTTTCTATAATGTAAGCTAGATTTTCATACCAAATTGAGTGAACACGTTATTCCCTCCTGAAGCCATATGTGAAGAAAATAAGCTTCACTTTTCCCCTCTCACCGCCTCCCTTTTCTCCTCCATTGAAAAAGATTTTTCATATATCTTTTATGAGTGAAAATTTGCCCCATTTCATTTCTCCTTTTCTCCTCCAAATATATTCCTCTGTCACCCTTTAATATTTGTATAGATATCATCCCTTGTGATTAAACTCAGCCTGTGCTCTTTGTCTGTGTTGGTGTGTGTATGCGTGTGTGTGAGTGTGTGTGTAATCCTTCCATCTACCTAAATACAAAGAAAAGTCCCAAGAGTTACAAATATTATTTTTCCATGTAGGAATATAAACGTTCAGCCTTGGCAAGTCCTTTATGATTTCTCTTTCCTGTTTACCTTATCATGTTTCTCTTGATTCTTGTGCTTGAAAGTCAGATTTTCTCTTCAGTTCTGGTCTCTCCATCAAGAATGCTTGAAAGTCCTCTATATCATCGAATGACCATTTTCCCCTGAAGTATTATACTCAGTTTTGCTGGCGAGGTGATTCTTGGTTTTAATCCCAGTTCCTCTGACTTCTGAAATATACTATTCCAAGCCCTTTGATTCCTTAATGTATAAGCTGCCAGATCCTGTGTTATCCTGATTGTATTTTTACAATATTTGAATTGTTTCTTTCTAGATGCTTGCAATATTTTCTCCTTGACCTGGTAACACTGAAATTTGACTGCAATATTTTCAGGAGTTTCTCTTTTTGGGTCTTTTTCAGGAGTTGATCAGTTGATTCTTTCAATATTTATTTGCCCTCTGGTTCCTGAATATTGAGGCAGTTTTCCTTGATAATTTCAGTAAGATGATGTCTACGCTCTTTTTCTGATCACGGTTTTCAGGAAGTCCCATAATTTTTAAATTGTCTCTCCTGGATCTATTTTCCAGGTCAGTTGTTTTTCCAATGAGATAATTCAAATTATCTTCAATTTTTACATTCTATTGATTTGGTTTTGTAACTTCTTGGTTTGTCATATAGTCATTAGCTTCCCTGATATCCACTCTCATTTTTAAAGAACTATTTTGTTCAGTGAGCTTTTGAACCTCCTTTTCCTTTTGTCTAATTCTGCTTTTTAAAGCCTTCCTCTCCCCATTGGTTTTTTTGGACCTCTTTTTCCAATTCATTTAGCCTATTTTTAAAGCTGTTATTTTCTTCAGCATTTTTGGGTCTACTTTAGCAAGCTTTTACTTGCTTTTCAGGCTCTTCCATGCCCTGAGACAATTTCATATTTATTTTGGGGGTACTGAAGACAGAAGCCTTCACTTCCTCTGATGGTATGCATTGTACTTCCTCAACTGAAAGGATAGAAGGAAATAATTGTTTACCAAGAAAGTAAATTTCTACGGTCTTATTTTTTTTCACTTTTTTGAGCATTTTCCCAGTCAGTTACTTGACTTCTAAATCCTTTGTCAAGAGGAGGATCCTAGTGTTCCTCCTCACCCCTGGACTATGACAGGGCTGAGTTTCACATCGGCTGCTCAATTCTCCCAGAAGAAAAGTGGTGAAAAATGTTATCTACATTGTGACTCACAGATTATGATCTAAAGAGATACAAAAAAATATATTCTTGAACATAGCTAATGTGGAAATTTTAGATACATAAGTTAATGTAAAAGCTATATACATATGTGTGTATATACTTATGTGCCTATACTTACACATGTATGCATGCATAAGTGAGTGTAAAAACTATGTATACCTATGTGTGTATGTATATATATACATACACACATGCATGCATGCATGTACACACATAGACATATATTTGTGTGGGGTGCATGTGTATTGGTTGGTTGGTTGTCCTTCATTCTTTCAGACAAACAAATGATATCACTATGCTAGAGTTAAGTTTCCGTGTGTGTGACTGTGACTGATCAGCCCAATAAAAGCTGGGAATACTCTAAGACAAGCTTGGCACAAATAGTCCTTGCGAACATTTGGGGTGGGTTCTCTAAATTTTCGAATTCTGCATGTGTGTATACATACACATAAACATATTTTTCTGTCTACCTATCTAATTTGTGTGAGTGTGTGTGAGAGAGAGAGAGAGCAGTGGTTGGTAATGAGAATGAAGGATGTTTCTAGGGATGAAATAGAAGAAAAGTGGGGGAAGGGAAAGGAGAAAATTAAAGAATGATTTATCTAATCCTTTCTTCACAGTTCTAAGCAATCTAAGTGCAGTTTAAAGCCATCCACATTAAAAAAACTCACTAATAATTGGAGCACCAGGAAAAGAATTGTGAGATTTGCAAAACACATTACAAATTTTTTTTTAAGTTTCGTGCTCATAATCATTCAACTCAAAACTCTAATAAGTATTATGTGCCAGTTATGGGAAAATATACCTTTGGGTAGTATTTTACAGTGATTATCATTTTATGGATGAAGAAACTGAAACTAAGGAAGTATAAATGATTTGATTAAGCTTGTATAGACTGGCATCTGAAGTAAAATCCAAACTTAGATCTTCCTAACCTGAGGTCCAATGCTCTATCTCAGGCTTTACCTAGCAGCATCCATGGTTGGCAACTTGTGTCTCTGTAATTAGTAACCCTTCTACATCGATCTTCCTTGTTTCTCTGGACTTTGTTTTAATTGAATACATGTTGAATCGAATAGAAATGCATAGGGAAAATGTACATATAAGTTAAAAAACATAAAATTGGCATCTTTTGCTTTTGTCGTTTACATTATCTAATATAGTGCTTCTTCAACCCTTTCCCTCTCAAAGAATCGTCAATTATGATATCGGATAAAGAGAAAAAAATTGTACAGCAAAATTAACCACCCAACAATAGCTAGATAATTGAGTGTAATGTATCATACCCATAATTTCCACCCCATCTTGCCAGACTGCTAAGGGGGTACACTGTCCTATTTCTTCTATGTATTTACTCATGTCCAGTTTTGAAAATTCACTTCTATAATATTGTGAGTTCTAAAATGTGTCCACCTCCCTCTGCCTCCCCCTCCCCAAGACAGCATGCAATCTGATACAGGCTGTTGCAATGTTAATAGGAGGTAAAAGATCATCCCTGCTCATTAATTGACCTCAGATGTGTCCATTAAGGGAACCTTGATTACCTGAGGATTGTTTTGTAGGAAGCCCTATACTTGGTGCTAATTGCTAATGAGGCATTGAGTTGTACCCTCAGGATCTGAAAACTGTACATATATTTTGAGATGAGGTTTTGCTTACTCTTTAGAATAAGATTGGTATAATATGATCAGATGAGTGTGGTGCTTCTATCTCCGGAAACTGTATGTATGTATGTATGCAATGGTCAGACAATTGGATCTGTCTGTTGATCTTTGATGTATGCTTATGATCAGACAGTTAGAATTCCTATATGATAGTATTTATTTCTCTGCTTGTGATTTCTCTATTGATAAATGTGATTAAAGAAGACGTTCCAAAGTGTCTTTCCTTTGAGAAACACAGATCTAAGAAATTGTACTCATAGGTCATCCTGAATGTGTTAGGGTGCTTGCTGCTACAGCTACACATGTATAATTATATTAAACATATTTCCACATTGGTTATGTTGTAAAGAAGAATTAAATGCATAAGGGAAAACCAGGAGAAAGAAAGAACAAATAAACAAAAGCAAAACAAAGATAGAAAAAAATAGTGTGCTTTTATTTACATTGAGACTTCATAGTTCTTTTTCTGGATGTAGATAGCATTTTGTATCATGAATATTTTGGAATTATACGAGATGCTTGCATTATTGAGAAGAGCCAAGTCTGTTAAAGTCAGTCCTCATACAATGTTGTTGCTACTGTATAGAATGCTCTTCTAGTTCCAGGCATTTCATTCAGCATAAATTTATGTCTTTCCAGTTGTTTCTGGAAAGACATTTTTTCTTATGAAAAAATAGAATTCCATTACATTCATATACTACAACTTGTTCAGCCATTCCTCAATTGATAGCCATCTCCTCAGTTTTCAATTCTTATCCACCACAAAAAGAGCTGTTATAAATGTTGTTGCACATGTGGGTCCTTTCCCCATTTCTATGATCTCTTTGGGATACAGATATAGAAGTGGCATTGCAGGATCAAAGGGTAAATATATTTTTATAGCCCTGGGTATGCTTCCAAATTCCCAACTGATCCAGTGTAGTAGAATCAATTCATAACGTCACCAACAACTCATTAGTGTCCTAATTTTCCCCGAACTTCTCAAACATTATTCATTTTTGTCTTTTGTAATGTTATCTAATCAGAGTGATGTGATGCGGCACCTCAGAGTTTTTGAATTTTCATTTCTCTAATGCGTAATGATTTAGAGCATTTTTCATATTACTAGAGACAACTTTAATTTCTTCATCTGAATATTTCCTCCCCATATCCTTTGAACGTTTATCAATTGGGGGATGACTTATATTCTTACAAATTTTGTTCAGTTCTCTATATATTTTAGAAAGGAAGCCTTTATCAAAGATATTGACAATATATATTTCCCAATTTTCTTCTTCCCTTCTAATCTTGGTTGCATTGTCTTGGTTTGTGCAAAACCTTTTTAATTCAATTATCCATTTCACATCTCATAAATTCACTATCTCTTATTTAGTCACATATTCTTCCATTCTCCATAGATCTGGCAAGTGAATTAATCCTTGTTCTCCAAATTTACTAATATGTAAGTCCTTATTTCTAAATTGTGTACCAATTTTGACTTTGCCTTGGTAAACAATGTAAAGTATTGGTTTATGCTGAGTTTCTGCCATACCATTTTCCAGTTTCCTCAGCAGTTTTTGTCTTATAGTGAGTTATCACAGAATCTGGACTCTTTGAGTTTATCAAATGGTAGATTAATTGTACTGATTGTCTGCTGTGTCTTATGCACCTAACCTATTCTATTGATTCATCTCTCATTTTCTTAGCCAATCCTAAGTACTTTTGATTATCTTTACCTTATAACACAGTTTTAATTCTGGTACAACTATGCCATCTTCCCTTGATTTTTTTTTCATTATCTCTCTTGATATTCTGAAAATTTTGTTCTTCAAGATAATTTTTGTTACTGTATTTTTTCAATCTCTCTGAAATATTTTCGAAGTTTGATTGGTATTGTATTAAATAATTAAATTGATTTATGCAGAAGAGTCATTTCTATTATATTAGTTCAACCTAATTAGCAACTGATATTTTTCCAGTTATTGAGGTCTTACTTTATTTGTGTGAAAAGTGTTTTGTAATGTGTCCTTATAGTTTATGAGTTTATTTTGTCAAGTAGATTCCCAAATGTTCTACATTTTACGTTTACTACAGTCATTTTAAATTGAATTTCTCATTCTATCTCTTGATACTTGGCTTTGTTAGTAATATACAGAAATTGCAATGGTGTGTGTGAGTTTATTTTATATCTTGCAATTTTGCTAAGTTATTTTTTATTTGATTCTCTAAGAATTCCATCAAATCATCTGCAACGAGTAGTAGTTTTGTTTCTTCATTGACTATTCTATTTTCTTCAATTTATTTTTCTTCCCTTATTGCTAAATTTAACATTTCTACTACAATATTGAATAGCAGTCGTGATGATAGGCATCCTTGTTTCACACTTTATACTATCGGAAATATTTCTAGCTCATTGTCATTATATATAATACTTGGTAATGGTTTTGAAAGGATATCACATCATTTCAAGGAAAACTCCATTTATTTTTATGCTCTCTAATATTTTTAATAAGAATGCATGCTATACTTTCTCAAAAGTGTTTTCTGCACCTATTGAGATAATATGAATTTTGCTAGCTTTGTTGCTGATTTTGTCAATTATGCTAATAGTTTTTCTAAGATTTAACCAGACTTTCATTCCTGGTATAAATCTTACCTAGTCGTAGTGTATTCTCCTCAAGTTAAATTTTAATCTCTTTGCTAATAGTTTATTTAAAATGTTTGTACTTATATTCATGAGAGGAATTGGGTTATAATTTATTTTCTTTGTTTTGAATCTACCCAGTTTAAATATCAGTACACTATTTGTAAGAGAAAGCAACATATGTTACCTCTCTGTATGTAAGTACATCAAAAGGCCTAGCCTAAAAAGATCAAGATCTCTCATTGCATCCTGAGCCACGTCCAGTCATCCTGACAAATATCCAGTCACTGGATCCAGAAAACTCAGGAGGAGAAAGTGAGACTGGAGACTTTGTGCAGCACTCCCTCACTCAAAACAAAGTCAAGTGCAAGTCAACTCATCATTTCTCTGAGGTCATGGTCTTCAAAAATGGAGGATAATGAGGGGAGAGCCAATATGATGGAATGAGATCAACTAATCGCCTAAGCTCTTACACAAACTCCTTCAGATACTGCTAAAAAGAGAATCTGACCAAATTTTGGAGGGAAAGAATCCAATAGGACACAGACTGTGGCAGATTCACAGCCCAGGACAGACTACAAGGTTCTGTTCCACAGGGGTGGAGGAGCACACAGTGCACAGGAGAGAGTGTCCCCTCTGAAGTGGAGTTGAGCAGGACGCCCCGGGGCAGTATGAGGCAGTGGCAGCACTACAGAATCTCAGGCCTAGTAGCCCAGCATGAGAGTCCAGCAGAACTGAGCGAGTGAGAGCCATGGAGCCCCACGTATACGCAGTGGCTGATTCTGAGACTATCACTCGTCAGATTAAGCATTAGTAACTCTCCTACTTGAGCATCTGGGAGGTAAAGTGGTGCAGTGATCAGTAAGTGCTCTCTGCCCTCGCCCTTGTTGATCTTGTAAGAACCATACGATATTTCCCCAGAAAAGTCTTGGAACAGTGGGATCACCAGAAGGGGCAAACAGTCTCATAGCTTGTGAGGCTATGCATATCAATAAAGGGATTCCTTTTACTGTGCAAAAGGGGAACAGTGCAGGACCAGAGATGTCCCAGAAAGTCCCACCTCAGAGAACTTAGAGGAGATCCAGAGCCCCAGGGGTGGGAAACTTCATAGCCACTAACACCAGGAAAAGAGGCATGCTTCAGCACCCCAGGGAAAAAGGGGAAGACACTAGGGCATCTGGGTTCACCAACCACTGAGCTTGACTTTGCTCAAGCTCAGCTGAGGAGACCTCCCTTGGTCAGACCATCCCACTACCACACTTAATAAGGTATCCCCTGGGAAAATTTTGGGAAGCACAAAAATACTTCAGCTTACTTCTGCTTTCTTACACCAGTCAACTTGGTACCAGGTTCTTTAGCTTCTAACTGAAAGAAACAGAGGACACAACACACAAAGCCTCATCATCATGAGTAAGAATCAAGGCAGGAAAGAAAACACCATTGAATCTATCTATGGGGACAAGAACCAAAACATGAATGTGAAAGAGGTCATCATTGAGACTCTACTCCGAACTGAAACTCCAGAAGGGACCATGAAGTGGTCACAAGCACAAAGAGCTCTGCAGGAAAAGGTGAAGAAAGATTTTAAAAGCAAATTAGAAAAATAGAAGAAAAGTTAGCCAATGATTTTTAAAATATGAAAAAATAATTCACTGAAGAGAACAGCTCCATAAAAAGGAATATTGGACAAATGGAAAAGGAAGTACAGAGACTTACTGAAAAAAATAATTCCTTAAAAGGAATGAATGGACAGATGGTAAAGGAGATGCTAAAGTTAACTGAAGAAAACAATTGGATAAAATTTAGAATTGAGCAAGTAGGAGGTAATGGCTCTATGAGAAATAAAAAAAAACAGTGAAATAAAATGTAAAGAATGAAAAGATAGAAAAAAATGAAAAAAAATCTAATTGGAAAGACAACTGGCCTGGAAAATAAATCCAGGAGAGAAAAACATCTAAGAATTACTAGCTTACTAGAAAGCCATGATGAAAAAAAGAGCTGGGACAATATCTTCCAAGGAATCATCCAGGAATACTGCTCAGAAGTTAAAGATCCAGAGGGTAAAATACTCGTCGAAAGAATCCACATTCACCACCCAAAAGGCATCTCAAACTAAAAACGTCTAGGAATATCGTTGCTAAATTCCATAACTGTCAAATGGAGGAGAAAATACTAAAGGTAGCCAAAAAAAAACCTTTCAAATATCGAGGAGCTACAGTCAGGATCACATAGGATGTTGCAACTTATGAATTAAAAGATCAAAGGAATTAGAATGTGATATTCTGTAATCAAAGAACCTGGAAATACAACCAAGGACCCATTACCCAACAAAGCTGAGCATAATATTTCAGGCAAGGAGATGGACATTCAATGAAACCAGGGATTTCCAGATCTTCCTGATAAAAAGGCCAGAACACAATAGAATATTATATCTTCAAATGCAAGTCTCAACAGAGGTTTAACAAGGTAAACAGGGGAAGAAGTTGTTATTCAATATGGGCATAGTGTTTACATCCCTCTAAGGAAAGATGGTACTTATCAATCTTGAGAAGTGTATATTTATCATACTGTATAACAAAGATGTACATAGACAAAGTAGATATAAAGTAAACAATGTGATAATAAAAATGTGATTTTAGTATCCTAAGGCATTATAACAGGAAATGTGAAAAGGTGGAAGCAGAAAAATGGTAAATTGCATCACAGGAAGAACTACAAAATTATATTACAGTGGAGGGAAAGAGGGAAGGGACATAAGAATTGTTTGAGAGATACTCTCATCTGACTTGGTTCAAGTACGGAACCACAAACTTAAGTATATAAATCTAAGTAACTCTCTAGGTAGTAGGATGGGAATGGGGTAAGAAAAGGGAGGGGAGACTAAAAAGATAGAAGAAGTACTAAGGGTAAAGAGGAGTAAAAGGGAGGTGGCTGAAAGAAGAAAAGAAAAACGGCAGGAGGTAGTGGTCAAAAATTAAAACGATATTGTGGAGTGGAAGAAAGAAGGGAGAAGGAAAAGCACAAATGACGGGAAAGGGGACAGAAGGGAAAGACATATATAGAAGTCATAACTGTGAATGTGAATGGGATGAGCGCTCCCATAAAACAGAGAGGGATAGCAGAATGGAAAAAAAGCCATAAATCAACAATATGTGTCACCAAGAAACACATTTGAAATAGGGGAATACACACAGGGTAAAGGTTAAAGGATGGAGCAGAATATATTGTGCTTCAGCTGATATAAGAAAAGCATGAGTAGCAATACTAACCTCAGAAAATGCAAAAGGAGAAATGGATCTAATCAAAAGAGACAAAGAATAAAACTATATCCTTCTGAAAGGCACCATAAACAAGGAAGCAACATTATTATTAAACATATATACTCCAAGTGATATAGTACCCAAATTCTTAGAGAAGATATTGGGGGAGTTGAAGGAAGAAATAGACAGCAAAACTATACTAGTGGAAGACCTCAAAGCTTTCCTCTCATAACTTGATAAATCTATTCTCAAAATTAACAAGAAAGAAGTTAAGGAGGTGAATAACTCTCTGGATAAGGTAGATATGATAGATCTCTGGAGAAAACTGAATGGGGATAGAAAGAAATATATCTTTTTCTCAGGGTACCTGGGAAATATACAAAAATTGACCATGTACTAGGGCATATATCTCACAGTCCAGTGCAGAAGGGCAGAGATAGCCAATGTATCCTTCTCATATCATAATGGAATATAAATTATATGTAATAAACGGCCCTGGAAAGATAAGACTAAAAATTAATTCTAAGCTAAATAATTTAATCCTAAAGAATGAGTGGGTTAAACTACAAATACAAATTATAGAAATAATCACCAACTTCATTTCAAGAGAATGACAATAATTTAACAACCTATCAAATTCTATGAGATACTGCAAAAGCAATCCTTAGGGGAAGCTTTCTATCTTTGAATGCATACATGAACAAAATAGAGAAAGAGGAGATCACTGAATTGGGCATCCAGCTGATAAAGCTTGAAAAAGAACAAATTGAAAATCTCCAAAATACCAAATTGGAAATACTGAAAACTAAAGGAGAGATTAATAAGATTAAAACTGAGAAAACTAATGGACTAAAAAATACTACTAAGAGTTGGTTTTATAAAAAGAAAATAATAAAAGTAATAAATCTTTGGTCAATTTGATTAAAAAAACAAAAGAATAAAAGCAAATTACCTATATCAAAAATGAAAGGGGTGAACTCACCTACAATGTGGAGGAAATTTAAAAAATAATAAGAAATTACTTTGCCCAACTGTATGCCCATAAATTCAACAATCTAAAGACGATGGCTAGTTAGTTATTTTAAAAAATATAAATTGCCTATATTATCAGAAGAGGAAGTTTAATACTTCAATAACCCCATCTCAGAAAAAAACAAATTGAAGAAGTCAACAATGAGATCCTTAGGAAAATATCTCCAGGGCATAATCGATTTACAAGTGACTTCTATCAAACTTTTAAAGGAGTTAATTGCAATATTACAGAGATTATTTGGAAAAATTGGGGAACAAGTAGTTTTCCCAAATTCTTTTCATGATACAAATATGGTTTTCATACCTAAACCAGGAAGAGTCAAAACAGAGAAAGAATATCGTCTCTAATGAATGTAGATGCAAAAGTTTTACATAAAATTTTAGCAAAAAGAACACAATACTTTATCACGAGAATAATACATTATACTCAGGTAGGATTCATACCAGGAATGAAAAGCTGGTTCAATATTAGGAAAACTATTGGCATTATTAATCATTTCAACAACAAACCTGAAAGAAGCCACGTGATTATCTCAATAGATGCAGAAAAAAGCTTTTGACAAAATTCAACACACATTCCTAATGTAAATATTGGAGAGCATAGGAATAAAGGGAACTTTCCATAAAATAATAAGCAGTATCTACCTAAAACCTTCAGTAAGTATAATATACAATGGATATAAGCTAGATGCAATTCCAATAAGATCACAGGTGAAACATGGGTGTTCATTATCACCACTATTATTCAATATGGTACTAGAAATATTAGCTATAGCAATAAGAGAAGAAAAGAAATTGAAGGAATTTGAATAGGCAAAGAAGTAATTATGTTATCACTATTTGTAGATAACATGATGATATACATACAGAATCCCAGAGAATTAAGCAAAAACTACTTGAAATAATAAACAACTTCGGCAAAGTTATGGCTTACAAAATAATCCCACACAAATATTCTGCATTTCAGTATGTTACTTACAAAGGTCAACAGCAAGAGATAGGAAGAGAAATTCTGTTTAAAGTTGCATTACACACTATATAATATTTGGGAATCTACCTGCCAAAACAAATTCAGGGGCTATAAGAACACAAATACAAAACACTTTTCACATAAATAAAGTCAGACGTAAGTAAGTGGACAAACACCAGTTGCTCGTGGGTAGGCTGTGCTAATACAATAAAACTGGGAATTCCACCTAAGTTAATTTGCTTACTTAGTACTGTACCAATCAACCTATCAGATGATTATTTAGTAGAGGTAGAAAAATAATGTCAAAATTCATCTGGAAGAACAAGAGTTCCAGAATTTCAAGGGAACTAATGGAAAGAAAGGGAAGGAGGCCTAGCTCTAAGAGATCTCAAATTGTGTAATAAAGCAGTAATTATCAAAACCATCTGGTAGTGGCTTAGAAACAGATGGGGAGACCAGTGGATTATTAGTTACTCAAGATGCAGTAATCAATGAATATAGCATTCTACTGTTTGATAAACCCATGGACCCCAGCTTCTGGGATAGGAAATCGTCATTCAACAAAAATTGATGAGAAAATTGGATAACAGTTTTGGGGAAACTAGGCATAGACCAATATCTGACACCGAACACAAGAATAAACTCCAAATGGGTACATGATCTAGGTATAGATATGGATATTATAAAAAATTAGTGGAGAAAGGAAAACTGTATTTACCAGATTTGTGGAGAAGGGAAGAATTTTTCACTAAACAAGAGAGAAAGTATTACAAAGTGCATAAAGAATAATTTTGATTACAAAAAACTGAAAGGACTGAGCAAACAATCCCAATGCACCCAAGGTTAGGAGGGAAACAAAAAATTGGAAAAGAATTTTTTGCAACTAATGTCTGTGATAAAGGCCTCATTTCTAAAATATATACAGAACTGAGTCAAATGTACAAGAATACAAGTCATTCCCCAATCAACAAATGGTCAAAGGATATGAACAAACAGTTTTCAGAGGAAGAAATTAAAGCTATCTATAGTCATATTAAAAATGCTCTAAATCAATATTGATCAGAGAGATGCAAATCAAAACAATTCTGAGATAGCACATCACACCTATCAGATTGGCTAACATGACAAAACAGGAAGATGATTGATGTTGGAGAAGATCTGGGAGAGTTGGAACACTAATTACTTGTTGGTAGAGCTGTAAGCTGATCCAATCATTCTGGAAAGCAATTTGGAACTATTTCCCAAGGGCTACAAAAGTGAACATACTTTTTGACCCAACAATACTGCTTCTTGGACGGCATCTCCAAGAGAGTATAAAAATGAGAAGGGTCTCATATGTACATAAATATTTATAGCATAAGTATTTATTGGGCAATACCTGAATAAATTGTGGTACAGAGATGTAATGCAATATTGTTGTAATACAAGAGCTGATGAACAGGAAGACTTCAGAGAGGCCTAGAAAGACTTATATGAACTGCTACTGAGTGAAAGGAACAGAACAAGATGAACTTTGTACACAGCAACAGCCACAGGGTGTGAGGAATTTTTCTGGTAGACTTACTATGTCATTGCAATGCAAGGACTTAAATAATTCCCAATTATCTCATGACAAATTGCCTTCCCCATCCAGGGAAATAACTATGAAATTTAATCAATGAATGAAGCAGATCATTTTCTTTTATATTTTGTTTTGTTTTGTTTTATGATTTCTTCCATTCATTTTAATTTTATTCAACATGATTAAGGTGAAAATATATTTAATAGGAATGCTTGTGTAGAACCTATATAAAATTGTATTCTATCTTAGGGAGGGAGTGAGGAGGTAGGAGGTAAGGAGGGGGAAGAAGGGGAAAAATATAAGGCATATGGAAGTGATTGTAGAACACTGAAAACAAACAAAATAGTAATAAAAATAAGTAGTTATGAACTTATGTAGAATGTTTTGAGAATTGACACAGCCAGTACAATATCACATGCAAATAGTAGTAGGTAGAGGACTTAACAATTTGACTCTGAGGACATCTTCCATGACGTTGGCTAACCACTCTAATGAGTTTATATCTCCTTGATTGATATCTGGCTTGACCAGTCTGAAATAATATGGTAACCAATGTATTGCTACTTTGGTTGAGGGTAATCATGAAAATAATTACATAAAAACTTTGAGTAAAATAGGTATTTTCTGTTATTGGGCAACTCCATGGTCATTACTGATTTTCTTTCATTCAAGTCAAAATGAAAGAATTGGCTGATCTCGAAAAAAAAAAAGACTCAGCTAGCTGGGTAACCTAGCTCTTATTCTCCCTTCTGTGTGGCTGTCCCTTTCCTTTGGGGTTTACTGGCTAGATATCCGTCCTTTCTTCCTTCCTTCCATCCTTTACTCTTTCAATGGCTCTAGAGAAGAAGTGAGGCTAGTGATGTTGCACAGCCCTTCTTCACTCAAAATCAAGTCATGTGTAAGTCATGTCATCATTTCGCTGATGGCATCGTCTTCTTTGGCAACAAAGAATGAACACAATCCTGTGAGTAGATACACTCCCCTTCCTTCTCCTCTCCAAATGAAGGTAAATGTGGATAACTAAAAGATGTCATGTTGACTTGGATTTTACTGGCTAGATTCCTTTCCTTTTGTTTCCTTTCATTTCTTTTCCTTTTGTTTAGGTTCGTTTCCTTTCCCTTTCTTTCCTTTCCCTTCCTACCCTTCCCTTTTCTGCCCTGTCCTGCTCTGTCCTGTCTTTTCCTTTCCCAAAACCTTAGGCCTCCTGCACTCTGAAACTGGGATGCCAATGGGTCCCTGCCAAAGACTCTCCTGGACCCTCCTGACTTTAGATTGAATATCATTCTGATGCCTTCCTTTTTCTTGGTCTCATTAAAGGGGCCACACCCTGGCTACTTCTTAAACAGGACTATTCAATGAATGGGTGTTGTTACCTCAGCATAAGTGAGTACCTACAAAGGCATAAAGGGCCTAATGTCTCCCAGTGATCCTAGGTCACCTCCATTTATCCTGATGAATATTTGGTAAACGGATCCAGATGACTCAGGAGGAGAAAGTGAGGCCTATGACCTTGCCCAGCCCTCCCTCACTCAAAGCAAAGTGAAGTGCAAGTCATCTCTTCATTTGTCTGATGTCATTGTCTTCTTCTAAAATGAAGGAGGAGCACAACAACAACAGCAGCACAATTGAATTGTAAATCCATCTGTCCCAGCACATTGTACTTAAGCACTTCATTGAGGGATTCTTGCATTTATTTTTCTGAAATGGGATTATTTAAATATTTTATTTCTTCTCATGTAAATCTTAAAATTTATATTTCTTAAGTATTCATTAGTTTCACCAAGACTGTCATATTTATTGGTATGCAATTGGGCAACATAAACCCTAACAATTGTTTTACTGGCCTCTTCATTTTTAGTGAATTCATGCTTTTCATATTTGATACTGGTAATTTGGTTTTCTTCTTTCTGTTTTTAAAATCAAATTAATGAAAGATTTATTTTATTGTTTTTTCCATAAAGCCAGGTATTAGTTTTATTTATTATTTCAATACTTTTCTTCATTTCAATTTCATTAATCTCTCCTTGGTATTTAGAATTTATAATTTGAAATATAATTGGGGATTTCAAATTTCCTTATTTTCTAGATTTTTTTAGTTGCATGTGTGCTTCTGGACTTTGAATAAAACACAGCAACTGCCCATTTAAACAAATCTTAGTTCTCTTAAGAATAGGCTTTATCCCTACCACCATCCTTTCTGAGATTTCAGAGTTTGTCATAAAAGAGAAGAGAGAAAGAAAAATGTAGTGAAGATAATGAAAGTCGATTTATACAGCTTCTTTCCCCTGGGGAAAAAAATCATTCAATAAGTGCTTCCAACAGTGGTCCATCCTCAACCTAACTCTAAACAGTCCTGTGCCCAGACAGGAAACCTTCCAAAACAACGTAACTCAACAGTGACTTTTGTCACAAACAAGCACCTGTGATCACGTTCTCCCTTTCATTTACCCTATAACACAACAGTCACAATTACAATCACAACCACAGAATCAATAAGTCATTTGTAATTACAATAAGAAGGGCAATCCCACTGAACAATTTTAAGTAGAGGAAAGAAGCACATCATCTCTAATCTATATTTTCTATTATCAGCATTAAGACATTTAGTTTTGAAAATTTTTCTTCTAGTACTTAATGAATTTTTTGAGATAGTATTGTCAACACACTGTTAAATTATTAATAAAAGAGGACTCTTCTAAAATAGATTGGCAAGCATATTACAGATTTTATTAGTCCTCAAATTTTACCTCATATTACAACTTTCCTTAATGTCTCTGGCTCTGGGCTTTCAGTTAAACATTTTTCCTATATGAACAGACTCCAAGGACAAGAATAATAAATGATAAAAGACTAAAAGCAACAATATTCAATACTTGTAGTAGCATTAGTCTCAGTATCTGCAAGAAGCTGATTGAATAATGTATAATGTAGTAATACTAAAGACTCTATTTTCCCTTTGCTTTTATGTAAGTTATATCTGAAAGCAAATTTTAATATACAAATGCTGGAAAGTTGAGTCCACTTTTTATTGATTCAAAAACAAATGCAAATACAATTTCCAAAATTATGATATTGGCTAATAATAATGGATTTCTTTGTGTAGAAGAACTAGTCAAAATACACTGTTTGATTAAGCAATAATTAAAGCCATAGTGTTATTAACGATTCTTGATTAGTGGCAGTTTCTCCCAGATTCAACTTGAACCATTAAGTTTAATTTTCAAAACTGCTTTAGACATAGAGGTAAGTATGTTACACTAGGAAACTCATGGGCAGATTTGGAGTATGGGAAGTGGGGAGAACAGGAGAAGACAACATAATATAGGGGAGAAAAGGGCACCGGCTGTGAACCTAAAATTTAGGTTAGACTCTGCATACAACATTTACTACATACATAACTTTGGAGAAGGCATTTCATGTCAAGACTGTCTATCCCTGTTTTTTCATTGGACTAATTGACTTCTAATACTCCTTCAAACTTTAAAACTATGGTGAAGAAGTGTTTACCACCCAGAAAATGTAAAAGTTCATGAGGAATTTTCATTGTGTTACTGTTCTGCTATGTTTTTTATCTCCAAAACTGAAAAGCAAAACAAAGCAATGTCACCATTATATTTAGATTGTTCATGGACATGGATTTTCGCTAAGATCATAAACTTCTTCAGTGGCAACATTTGTATCCACATCACTCATCATTGCACCTGGCATACAGTAGGCTCTTCATAAATATTTATTGATTGAAAGTTCCTACTCCGATTTCTAACAATTACTGAAGTTATAACTACTGTAGCATAACTGAGATTTAGTCTCAGTGTAGTGGTATTTGAAGTGGGTTTGCTTCCTTACTTAGGTGATTGCAAGCCCTCTCCCCTTATTCCCTCATTTAATTGTGTACCACCAACCCCAGGATCATATCAGGATGGCAGACTTTGGATGTGCATTATCCTTTCCCTCTCCTTAACTCTTTTCTGTGGGAGTTGGGGAGATGGAAATTACCACTGGTGCATTAGGAACCAATCACAAAATCCCTCCAGAAAAATCTACTACTTGTCCTAAAACAGTTGTAGAAGGAAATATTTTCTGCATCCTCTCATGCCAATTGAATTTCTTCCAGGCACTTGAATTTCTAGTTATGGCCTAATTAAATTGTCAAAAAGGGGGGGCGGAGCCAAGATGGCAGAGTAGAAAGACTCACATACTAGCGTGAGTCACCAAACCCGTAGCACATGAATTTCCTCTAAAAAGTACTCCCAACAAATTCTGGAGCAGTGAAAGCAGCGCAGCAACACAGTGAAGTAGATTTCCGTTCCAGAGAGCCCTGAAAAACTGACTCCAAAGGTCCATCGCGCACCAGAAGGGAGCAGAGCACAACCCTGGTCACGTGGCACTGAGAGGAGAGAGTAGATCCGAGCAGGCTTCAGGGGTGGAATCTCTAGTGGCCGTGAAGGTCCCTCCACCCACAGATGCACAGGTAAGTGAGAGAGACTTCTGGATGGGCTGAGAGGGGAGCGGGGTGTCTCCATAACTCAGGCCCCGTCAGGAGGCAGCAGCAAAGGCAGCAGGTGGCCACAGGTTCCCACAGCAGGAAGAAGCTCGGCAGTAGCTCCATTACAGAAGGTCTCTGCATAAACTACCTGAGGGAACAGAGCCTGGGAGGTGGCCATGCCCCCACCTGAGAAACTGATTTAATCTTACCCTGAATAGCAGCTGGCCTGCCGCCGAAAGCCCTGAGGTTGGGGAGCAGCATTTGAATGTCAGACAAGCACTAGCTGGGCCAACTTATGCAGGGGTGGAAAGGACTTTCACAAGTCAAGTAACTGGCTGGGAAAATGCCTAGAAAAGGGAAAAAAATAAGACTATAGAAGATTCTTTTCTTGGGGAACAGAAGATTGTGCCATTCCTCTCTGAAGAAGAAGACCAATGCTTACCATCAGGTAAAGACATAGGAGTCACTGCCTCTGTATCCCAAACATCTGAAATAGATATCCAATGGACTCAGGCCATGGAAGACCTCAAAAAGGATTTTGAAAATCAAGTTAAACAGGTGGAGGAAAAACCGGGAAAAGAAATGAGATGCAAGAAAAGCATGAAAAACGGGTCAATACCTTAAGATAGGAGACCCAGAAAAATGCTGAAGCAAATAACACCTTGAAAAATAGGCCAAATCATTTGGCAAAAGAGGTTCACAAAGACAATGAAGAGAAGAATGCTTTCAAAAGCAGAATTAGCCAAGTGGAAAAATAGGTGCAAAAGCTCACTGAAGAAAATAGCTCTCTCAAAATTAGAATGGAACAGATGGAGGCTAATAACTTTCTGAGAAACCAAGAAATCACAAAACAAACCCAAAAGAATGACAAAATGGAAGATAATGTGAAATATCTCATTGGAAAAAGAACTGACCTGGAAAATAGATCCAGGAGAGACAATTTAAAAATTTTGGGACTACCTGAAAGTCATGATCAAAAAAAGAGCCTAGACATCATCCTTCATGAAATTATCAAGGAAAACTGCCCTGATATGCTAGAAGCAGAGGACAAAATAAGTATTCAAGGAATCCACCAATCACTGCCTGAAAGAGATCCAAAAAGAGAAA
>CM053771.1:372139168-372178168 GCA_028658325.1 Potorous gilbertii | reverse complement strand
AAATACAGGTAATGGGGAATAGAAAGTTATCTGGCCCTACAGGACAAAAGGGAAGATGGTGACAAGAGAAGGGAGGGATGATAGAATAGAAGGCAGATTGGTGATAGGGGAAATTAGAATGCTCAGTGTACTGAGGTGGGGGAGGGGACAAATGGGGAGAAAATTTTGGAACCCAAAATTTTTTGAAAAAGTGTGTAAAAATTTAAATAAATAAATTTATATTAAAAAAAAAGTCAGTGTGGGATGGTGTTCCCAGCTGGGCAAGAGGTGAGTGGGAACTTCCCAGCACTGGTCCAGGGGTGGTAGAGGTGGCATGAGCAGTAGAAAGTAATAGGAGGCTAGGGCATAAGAAGTAGCCTAGGTCCACCAAGTTCAGCTTAAAGCCTTTAGAAAAATTGAGCAGGGGATCTGAACCTTAGCCCTTAGTGGTGGCCCTACCCCCACCAAAAGTTCATGGGAGAACTGAGCAGGTGATCTGAATATCAGCCCTGAGCAAAGTCCTGGTTCAGGGAGGAGCATTACACCCTTCCTCTTGACAAAGGATTCAGAAGTCAAGTAACTTTGGCTTTGAAAATGCCCAAAAAAGAAAAAGAAGTATAAGACCACAGAAGATTAGAAGAATTTTTTGGTGAACAGGTACCTCCTTCCATCCTTTCAGATGAGGAAGACCAATGCATACTGTCAGAGGAAGTCAAGGCTTCTGCCTCTAGTAGCTCAAAAATGAATATGAAATAAGTACAGGCCATAGAAGAGCTTGAAAATCAAGTCAACAGCTGAAAGAGAATCAAAAAATGCTGAGGAAAATAATACCTTTAAGAACAGGCTAAAACAATTGGAAAAAGAGGTCGAAAAAGCCAATGAGGAGAAGAAGGCTTTAAAAAGCAGAATTAGCCAAATGGAAAAGGTTCAAAACTCACTGAACAAAACAGTTCTTTAAAAATGAGACGTAATTCTATGACAGTATGATAAACCAAGTAGTTACAAAACAAAACCAAAAGAATGAAAAAATGGAAGATAATGTGAAACATCTCATTGGAAAACCACTGACCTGTAAAATACAGCCAGGAGAGAGAATTTGAAAATTATGGGACTACCTGAAAGCCATGATTAAAAAAAGAGCCTAGACATTATCTTTCATGAAATTATAAGGGAAAACTGCCCTGATATTCCTGAATCAGAGGGTAAAATAACTATTGAAAGAATCCACCGATCCCTCTTGAAAGAGATTCGAAAAGAGAAACTCCTAGGAACTTTGTGGCCAAATGTCAGTGTTCCTAGGTCAAGGAGGAAATATTTCAAGCAGCTAGAAAGAAATAATTTGAATATTGTAGAAATACAATCAGGATAACACAGGATCTGGCAGTTTCCAAATTAAGGGATCAAAGGGTTTGGAATAGTATATTTTAGAAGTCAAAGGAACTGGGATTAAAACCAAGAATCACCTACTCAGAAAACCTGAGTATAATACGTGAAGGGAAAAAATGGTCATTCTGTGATATAGAGGACTTTCAAGCATTCGTGATGAAAAATCCAGAACTGAATAGAAAATTTGACTTTCAAACACAAGGATTAAGAGAAGCATAAAAAGGTAAACAAGAAAGAGAAATTATAAAGGACTTTCTAAAGCTGAACTGTTTACATTCCTACACTGAACGATAATATTTGTAACTCTTGAGACTTTTCTCAGTATTTGGGTAGATGGAGGGATTACACACACACACACACACACACACACACACACACACGCACACACACGCACACACACACACAGAATATACAGTTCGCGTTGAATCTGAAGAGATGATATCCAGAAAAATATAAAATAAAATTAAGGACTGAGAAGGAACAATATTGAGAGGGGAAGGGAGAAATGGAATGGGGCACAGCATTGCTCATAAAGAGGTAAGAAAAATATTTTTCGATGGAGGAGAAAAGGGTGGAGTTGAGAGGAAAAAAGACAAACTTTCACTCTTCACATATGGCTTCAGGAGGGAATAACATGCTCACTCAATTTGGTATGAAAATCTATCTTACACTACAAGAAAGTAGGGGAGAAGGGGACAAATGTGGTGAGGGGGATGATACAAGGGAGGGCAAATGGGAGAAGGGACTAATTAGAAGTAAACGCTTTTGGGAAGGGAAAATGTCAAGTGAGAGAATAGAAAAAAAAAGGAGAGGACAGGGTAAAATGGAGAGCAATATATGTATTCTTACATAACATGACTATTTTGGATGTCTTGTGCAAAATGACACATATATAACCTGTCTTGAATTGCTTGCCTTCTCAGTGGGTGTAGGTTGGGAGGGAGGAAGGGAAAGAAGTTGAAATTCAAAGTATTAGAAAAGAATGTTGAGAATTGTTATTGCATATAACTGGGAAATAAGAAATACCTGTTATGGGGTATAGAAATTTATCTTGCCCTTAAAGAAAAGAGAGAAGATGGGGATAAGGAGAGTGGGGTGTGACAGAAGGGAGGGCACATTGAGGGATGGGGTAATCAGAATGCAATGTGTTATGTGGTGCGTGGAGGGGAGCAATGGGGAGAAAATTTAGACCTCAAAATTTTGTGGAAATGAATGTAGAAATCTGAAAATAAATAAAACTATTAAAAAAGAAGTGGAAAATATTTTTAATTTATTTATTTCATTTTGAAAATATATTGGTAAATTTTGTGAAAATTTGGTCTTTGAAGGATTTCTACTAGATTGCTTTCCAGTTTTCCCTGTTTTTTTAATCAAATAGTAAGTTCTTTTGCCAATAGCTGAGGCATTTTAAGTTGAATCTGAACTAAAATTTTGTACGTCACTTTTCTTAAGACTACATAATAAACCGAATATTATATCAAGCCTTGATTTGTAGTTTTTATTAATTTCTGAGATGCAAATGCTCACATGAACGTTTAACAATGGACTAGCACTGATTTTTTATGAGTTTCTTCCAGCACACCCTTGACCTAATCTCTCTAGGCACATACTGAAAATTATTATACACTACATTTAGAACTTCTCCCAGAATAATGATAACTCTTAACCATTTGAATTTTGTCATTTCCTCTCTGGACATATGGCATTCACCCAATCATCTTTTTATCTTGTTTTGCTACCCTGTACTTGACTAAAAATGGGAGTGCCTTATAAATATTTCCAAATCATACATCTGCAGGGGCAAATTGTGGCCATTTTATAGTCTGGCCAACTTTGTTTTTTTTGAAAACAACAAACAATAAACGCCTGGTAGAAAGATACTGGGTCAATGTTATCGCTAGAAATAATAATTGCAATAACTTATGTTTATCTAGTGTTTGAAAATGTGGATATAATTTATCTATTTCATCTCATTTTTGCCTCACAATAATCTAGTGATACTATACCCTTATTTTTGTATTTGTGCATCTATTTTTCTGTGACTGTTTATGAAACTATAGGAAATGAAAGTCCCTCTACCAATTTTGGTCAGCATTTGATCTGTAATTTTTTGTCTTTGAAAGTTGCCTTTGTATGGGACAGAGCTAAGATGGCTGAGAAAAAAGATCGACCTGTTCTAGCACTGCCCTCATGCCTGGAAAAATGACTGTAAACAAATTCTTGAGCAGAAGCCACAAAACGAAAGAGTGAAAGAGATTTCCATCCCTAGACAGCCTGGAAATCCAACAGGAAAGGTATTCCATACTAGGCTCAGAGGAGAGCACAGCCCAGCCTTGGCTGAGCCTCACTGCATTGACATGACAGGAGCAGGCTTCAGGCCACAGAATCACAGACAGCAGCTGAGGTTCCCAGATTTCTCAACCCACAAACACCAAAGACAGCTTAAGAGGTCAGTAAGAAAGCTCTTTCACCTGAGAGAGAGGGGAGGGCCTTCTTGCTCTCTGCCCCAGGGCAGCAGCAGCTACTGTGGCAGCAGCATCCACTTTTGGAGCCCTCAGTCCAAAGATCATGGGTGAATGGAGTGGTAGATCTGGGTCTCAATTCTGGGTGGTGGTCCTGGGTTGAGGAGGAGCTCCAGTTTTGTCAGCTAGTGGTAACACTGGAGAGGGAATCCTACTTACATTTTCTAGGAAGAAACTAGCACTTGTGCTAGTTTCTAGACCAGAGCAAAAGCAAGGAGAGGGGTAACCTCCTCTCCCCTGATTGTGCCAGTTTGGAGGAACTGAGAACTTACAGGTGCCGAGAGTATACCCTCATCTTGATATAGAAGTAAAAAATCAAGTAACTTACTGCGAAAATGCCCCCAAAATGGAAAAGAAATTATGCTATAATAGATTGCTTTCTTGGTGAAAAGCTATTTTATTCCATGCTTTTGAATGAGGAAGGAAAAAGCATACCATCAAAGAAAGATATTAAAATCAAGGCCCCTACATCCACAACATCTAAAAACATATGCAATAGTCTAAGGTCATGGGAGAGCTCAAAAATGATTTTGAAAACAAATTAAGAAAGGTGGAGGAAAAAATGGGAAGAGAAATGAGAGGAATGCAAGAAAATCATGAAAAGCAGGTCAACGGCTTGCGAAAGGAGACCCAAAAGTGGTAAAGATAATAACACCTTTAAAAATAAACTACCCCAAAAGACAAAAGAAGTAAAGAAAAACCGAGGAGAAGAAGACTTAGAAAGCAAAACAGGCCAATTAGAAAAGGAGGTAAAAAATCTCTCTGAAGAAAACAGTTCTTTAAAAATTAGAATGGAACAGATGGAAGCTAATGACTTCGTGAGAATCAAGAAGTCATAAAACAAAACCAAAAGAATGAAAATAGAAGATGATGTGAAATATCTCATTGGAAAAACAACCAACCTGGAAAATAGATCTTGGAGAGATAGTTTTAAAATTTTTGTTGTACCTTAAAACCATGATCTAGACATAATAATTTCAAAGAAATTATTAAGGGAAACTGACCTGATATTTTAGAACTATACAGTAAAATAGAAATGGAAAAAACTCACTGATTACCTGCTGAAAGAGATCCAAAAAGGAAAACTCCTTGGAATATTGTAGTCAAATTCCAGAGTTTCCAGGTCAAGTAGAAAATATTACAATAAGACAGAAAGGAACAATTCAAGCATTGTGGAAATACAATCAGGATAACACAGGATTTAGCAGCTTCTACATGACGGGATCAAAAGGTTTGGAATATAGTATTCCAGAGGTCAAAGGAGATAGGATTCAAATCAAGAATCACATACATGGCAAAACTGAGCACAGTATTTCAGGGGGAAAAAGGAAATTTCAATGAAATATAGGACTTCCAAGCATTTTTTGTAGAAAATACCGGAGCTGAATCGAAAATTTGACTTTCAATTAGAAGAATCCAGAGAGACATGGAAAGGTAAATAGGAAAGAAAAGTCTTATGGAACTCATTCAAGTTGAACTGTTTATGTTCCTATATGGCAAGATGTTATTAGTAACTCAGGGGACCATTTTTAGTATTTCAGTATTAGGATTGCTAGACAAAACATACACACACACACACACACACACACACACACACAGGGAACAGGTTGAGCTGAATATGAAGGGAGAATAAATAAAAATAAATAAAACTTAAAGTGGAATGGGATGTACTAAGAGTAAGAGAAAGGGAGAGGTAGGACCTATCAAACCATCTCGCATACAAGAGGGAAGAAAGCTTCTACAATAAAGGGGAAGAGGGGAGAGATGAATCAAATTGAGCCTTACTCTCTCTGAATTTGGCTTGAGGAGGGAATAACATATACTCAATTGAACATGGAAATCTATTTTACCCTATAGAAAGGTAAGGGGAAAAGGGATAGGAGACATAAAATAATATAAGGGACAGAAAATTGGGGTAAGGAATAATCATAATCAAACACCATTGTGGGAGAGCAGGTCAAGGGAAAGAACGGAATAAATGAAAGGCAGGGCAGGACAGAGGGAAATGTGTCTAATCTTTTACAACATAGCTATTATGGAGGTGCTTTGCATTGCTACACATGAATGACCTTGGTGAGTAGGGAGGGAGAGAACATGGAACTCAGAACTTTAGAAATGAATGTTAAAAATTGTTTTAGCATGCAGCTAAAATTAAGCTATAAAGGCAATGGAGTATAGAAATTTATTTTGCCTTACAAGAAAATAGAGGAGAAGGCGGATGAAAAAAGAGTGGGTAATAGAAGGAAAGACAGACTGGAGGAAGGGGTAGATGGGGTGCATACTGTCCTGGCATGGGGGAGGTAAAAGATGTGGAAAAAATTTTGATTCAAATTATTGTGGAAGAGATTGTTGAGAACTGAAAAATAAATAAATTATATAAAAATAAGAAAGCTGCCTATGACTGATACCTGGGGAGGGGGGAGGGGCATAGCCAAGATGACTGAGTAACAGCATGGGCTTTCTTTAACACTCCCTGAACTGAGCCAAATACTTCTAAAATGACGCTAAAGAATTTGTGGAGCTGCATAACCCACAGAATAACATAGAGAAGCAAATTTCTAGCTCTAGGTAGTCTGGTCGTGGAGAAGTATCTATTTTGCCACATTGGGAGCAGAGTGAAGGCAAGCATGAGCTTGCAGGCACAGGCAGGACCTAAGCAGGCTTGGGGGAACAGAATTTCGTGCACCTGTGGAAGTTTCCAGATTTCCCAATCCCAAAACATTGAGGACAATTTGAAAGGTCAGTGGAAAAAGCTTGTGGGCTTGTGAGATAATAGTGGGAGAGTGAAGTGGTCCAGCTCCAGCCTCAGGGAGGCAGAGGGTGAAGGTGGGAGAATAATCCACAGCAGCCACAGCAGGAGCAGAAAGAACAGCAGAGACTGTTTGTGGAACTCTGGGCATACTGTGGGCAAATCAAGCAGCTGCCAGTACACCCCTGACCACCACTGGAAGCAGAGTTCTTCCTTGACAAAGAGCTCAAAAATCAAATAAATGACTTAAAATATGTAAAAAATGGGAAAAAAAAGAAGTAGAGTATAGAATCTTACTTTGGTGATAAGGAAGACCAATATACATGCACACAGAAGACAACAAAGTCAAAACTCCTCCATCTTAAGCCTCCAAGAAAAGAATATGAATTGATCTCAGGCCATGGAGAGCTCAAATAAGATTCTAAAAATTAAATAAGAGAAGCAGAGCTAAAATTGGGAAGAGGAATGAGAGTGATGCCAGAAAATCATGAAAAATAAGTGAACTGTTTGCTATAGGAAACCCTCAAAGTGCTGAAGAAAATAACACTGCAAGAAATAGATTAACCCAAATGACAAAAGGGTTCCAAAAAAGTCAATGAAAGAAGAATGTCCTAAAAAAATCAAAATTGGTCAGATGGGAAAGGAAGTCCTAAAGCTCACTGAAGAAAATAATTTTGCAAAGTTAAAATGAAACAGATGGAAGCTAAGCATTTATGAGAAATCAGGAAATTATAGAGCAAAACAAAAGGAATGACAAAAAATACAGCAGATAATGTGAAATATCTTACTGGAAAAACAACTGACTTGGAAACTAGATCCAGGTCAGAAAATTTTAAAATTATGAAATTACCTGAAAGACATGATTAAAAAACAGCCTAAACGTCATCATTCAAGAAATTATCAAGGATAATTTCCCCAATATTCTGGAACTGGAAGGTAAAATAAATATTAAAAGAATCCACTGATCACCTCCTAAAAGAGATCCCAAAAGGAAAATTGCTAATAATATTGTAGCCAAATTCCAGAGCTCCCAGGTCAAGGAGGAAATATTGCAAGCAGTAAGGAAGAAATAATTTGAGTATTGTGGGAATACAATCAGGATGACGCAAGACATAGAAGCTTCTACATTAATGGATATCAGGACTTGAAATATGATATTCCAGAGATCAAAGGAGCTAGCTTTGCCTTTTCAGTCGGGATGGGTAGGGAGGGAGGAAGAGAGAGAAACTGGAACTTAAAGTATTTAAAATGAATGTTAAAATTTGTTTCTACCTGCAAGTGGTAAATGAGATATACAGTTAATGGGGTATAGAAGTCTATTTTACCCTACAAGAAAAAAAAAAGAGGAGATGGGGATAAGGGAAGGGAGGAGTATGAAAGAAGGGAGGGCAGATTAGGGAATGGGTAATCAGAATCTATACTGTCTTGGGGTGGGCAGAGAGGAAAGATGGGAGAAAATTTGAAACTCAAAATCTTGTGGAAATGAATGTTGAAAACCAAAAATAAATACATAAAATTTTTAGAAAAAGGAAGCTGCCTACGAGTTGGGAGATTAAGACCATAGAGCAGGTCAAAAGGATAGTGTATGTCAGACTCAGAACTTGAATACACGTCTTCTTGTTTTAAGCTCAGAACTCTGCTCACTACTTCCCGATGATTCAACGTGTCATGCACATGAAACCTTTTGAATTTTTGATTCAATAAAATTCAATAAAATCTTGTTCTTTAAATAAGGGATGAGTTTAAAAGGTAGGTTTGAAGATAATTTATGTAGATGTTTATATGTAGGTGTGAAGCAGCAAGAGAAACATAATAAATGTGAATCTAGCTTAAGTCTCTGAGGATCTCAATTATGAAGTCACTTTTGCACTCTCAAGCACATAGTACAGTTAGTGGTTTTTATGTCCAGAGAGACTGATAAAAGAACTGTGAATGCCTCTCAAATAAATGTTTTGTATCAAGTCCATAGTTATTCTTGGCAGCGGTACATTTGGCTAAGTGTAGGAAATCAAATTTGGTGCAAAATGATGTTGGGAAGCGAGATGATAAGTAAAAGATGAAATGAAATAATAATAAAAATAAGTGAAAAGTGCTCAAAAAAACCACCTGGCTTTAGACACGGAAAATGATCTACTTCAGTAATGAAGGACAGAGAATGGACTTACCCTCAAGTTGAATGCCCATCTCCATACCTATTGCTGTAACTTTAATTGACTCATTTCTTTCCTGTATCTTAAAATTTTTCTTTACAAATTCAGCCATATTTTCTGCCTGCAACAGGCCCCCTAACTGGTCTTTTCCTACCAGACTTATCCTCAACCCAATTGTATGCTATCTTGATCTCCCATGTAATTATTTAATTGACATCTTAATTCCCCTCAATGCTTCATCACCAGTCAAGTGTCCCATTATTGCAGCAGTGTATAAATTGACAAATCTCCATATGCTGAAACGTCACCGCTCTTCAGATCAACAACATGTGTGCTCAAACCACACATACTCATAGATTTCTATTTCCTCTAGTCTTCACCTATTCTGGCCTAATTCATGGTCATTGTTGCATGTAAAAGTTTTTTATTTTCCTTTTTAGAATTAAATATATTGGATTTGCTTTTCTCCATGTCTCTAAATTCTTTAGAGCTGTTGAAAGAGAAACAGGATCTATTCAGATCAGCCACTTTTATTTTTCCTTACAAAGAGCTCCTAATTTTCCCGCAGCATCTCAAGCTACTCTCCCAACTTTCCCAATCTTACAAACACAATTATCACTCTTTTGGGATCATGATTTCTTTGGTGTTTTTTTTTCAGAACTTCTGTGATTGAAGCCCACTTTTGACTGCTACTCGATATTTAACCTATAGTTGTATACTCCTCCACTCCTCCCAAAGAGTATACAATGACAAGTAAAACAAACCCACACTGCCTGTAATATTTGCCATTTTCTTTTCCTGTTATATTAGATAATCTTATAGTTGTGAGTTTGTTTGTACATCATGTGGTTTTAATTTTCATTTCCCTAATCAACAGTAATTTTAGAATATTTATTCATGACTATGGATAGCTATGTTTCTTCTTCTGAAAACTGCCTGTTAATATCTTTTGGCCATTTATCATTTGGGAAATAATGTACTTCCTTATAAATTGAATTCAGTTCTTAATATTGTTGAGAAATTTGAACTTTACCAGAGAAACTTCCTGTAACTGTTTTCACCATTATGAATACTAACTGTAATTCCCTCCATTCTGTTTTCCCCTGGTTATCCTTCTTATCTCCTTTCACCTTGTCCATGCTCAAACGTGTTTTCCTTTTGATCACTGCCTCCTCCAATCTGTTTTTTATCTCCCTTCAATCAGTGTACCCTTCCTCTCCTGCCACCCAGTAGGGCAAGATAGATTTCTATGCTCAACTGAGCATGTGTGTTATTCTCTTTTTAAGCCAATTCCAATGACAGCAAAGATCAAGTATTATCTTCCCCTCCATCTCCCTTTTCATCACCTAAAAGTCCTTTCATACCTATTTGATGTGCAGTAATTTATACCATTCTACATCTGCCTTTCTCTTTCTAGCACATCCCTCTTTATAACCCCTTAATTTCACTTTTTTAGGTATCATCCCATTGTAGTCAACTTACATCAGTGTACTCAGTGTGTCTGTACACTTTCTAACGGCAATAATAATAACGTCTTAGTAGTTAAAATTGTTATCTTCCTAGGTAAGTATGTAAATAGTTTAACCTTCTGATTTTTCTTTCTTATTTACCTTTTTATTCTTTGCTTGAGTCCTGTGTTTGAATGTCAGTGTTTTTATTCAGCCAGTTTAAAAATCAGAAATGCTTAAAAGTCTTGCATTTCATTAAATAATCATTTTCACCCAAAGGATTACATTCAGTTTTGCTGGGTAGGTGATTCTTAGTTGTAATCTCAACACTTTTGCCTTTCAGAATATCGTATTGAATCCAGTGTTTTATTGCAGAAGTTAATAATCCATGTGTTACCCTATCTGTGACTTTACAGTATTTGAATCGTTTTTTATGGCTATTTGTGATATTTTCTCCTTCACCTAGGAGCTCTGGAATTTGGCTATAAATTCCTGGGAGTGTTCATTTTGGGATCTCTTTCAGGAGGTGATTGGTGGATTCCTTTTATTTCTCTCTTGCTCTCTGCTTATTGGATACAAGGGGAATTATCCTTGATAATTTCTTGAAAGCTTATTTCTAGGCTCCTTTTGTGTTCATGACTTTTAGATAGTCCAATAATTATTAAATTATGTTTTCTAGATCTATTTTCTTGGTAAGCTGTTTTTCTAGCAAGATATTTCACTTCATTTTTTTTTATTATTTTGACTATTTGTACTTTTTTTGATATGTCTTGGAGTCAATAGTTTCCACTAGGTTAATTCTAATTGTTAAAGAGTACTTTTTTTCAGTGGATTTTTGCATTTTTTTTCTTCTTTTTCTTTTAAATTTGGCTTATTCCGTTATATAAGTTGTCATTTTCTTCAGCGTTTTTGTGCTTCTTTTAAGTAAATGTTGACGACTTTTTCATGATTTCTTGTACCACTCTCATACTATCCCGCAATTTTTCCTCTACCATTTTTTTATTTGATTACAAAAAGGTAATTCTTCCAGGAATTCATTTTAAGCCTAAGAAGAATTCACAATTCTTGGAGAATTTGGATAAAGCTATTTTGACTGTATCTTTTCTTAATTTGTCTTCTCATCTTCCCTGTTATCATGGTAGTTTTATATGGTCAGTTTCTTGTTTGTTTTTTTTTCTCATTTTCAAGTCTATTTCCTGAATTAGCTTTATGTTAAAGTTAGATTCTGCTCCTGGGATGCAGGTACTGTCCCACACTTCAGGTGTCACATACTGCTCTTTTCAGAGATAGTTCTGTCTTTCTGTAAATTGTCAGTTCTTTCTAGTTGGTATGATTTAAAGAGAAGTGTGATCATTTCTTTTTCTGATCTTTGAGTGACTCCCAAAACCTTTTCCACCCTGGAATGCTGCTCAGTGTCCCAATTCCCTTTGGGGCCACATAATTTTGTGTGTTAATGTTCCTCTGTACCTTAGGACTACTAGATGAAACTACATTGGGGAAATGCAAGAGAATCCTGTACATAGTGATGGCAAAGTATAATCCCCTACTCACAATTGTCCAACCCCTGGTCTATGGACTGGGAACTATGGAAGCTACTGTTCATAATTCAGTAGCCCTCAAGGTTTTCTTCTGACTTGTCCAATGGCCTGTGCTCATCTATACTCCACTCTCACTCCAATGAAACACACTTCTCTTGCTAATTTCTAAGTTACGTTGGGCTGGACATTTTTTTCACCTTGTCCTTGTGTTGATTCTACTGTTCCAGAATTCATTTTTGAGGTATTATTTCAAAGTTTGTTGGAAGGGAATTTTTCTAGAATAGACTTCTGAAGACACTGAAGTTGGAAGAGAGTTGTGATACACTCTAGTGGTTCTCTATGGGTAGAGGGAAAGGAATTAGCTTTCTGTAATAAATAATCCATGTATAAAATTATGGGCAAACATCTGAAGTCAATTCAGATATAGAGTAATTTGTTTAGCTGGGGATTTAGTTGTGAATTAAAGAAACAAAAGGTGATGATAGATTTGAATGTAGCCTATATTCAAACAGCCAGAGGATTTCATCTTGATTTTTGAAGGAGATTGAACAGTGTTTGCCGCATTTGTCAAAATGGCCCCAAAACAATTGAAGGGTTCTTCAGTATGTTGAACTTTAATAGTTGAATCTCAGTGAGGAGTGGTCTCCAAATAATACTAGAAAGTTGTTGTAACCAGATTTTATTTTCTCCTGTGCTCTTCTACTTTCTTCTTTGTTTTAGTCCTTACACTAAGTAAGAAATACCCTTTCTTGTTTTCTTTGTGCCTGCCTCCCTGTTGAGTCTTCACTTTTGTTTCATTTGCTTTTCCCTCTCAGCAAGTAGCTGGGACAGGTTATGGATCTAATTGTCTGATCTCTGTAAATATATGTAAAACAGCTTAATTCCTAAGTCTCTCCCAACTGAGAAAGTCTTTCTTTAATTTCTTTTGATGAAGTCTTCTGATCTGTTTCACAATCATCATACCTAGACAAATTAGATATTAAAACTGATGAATAACCTAAAATTCAAGCCCCAAAGTTTAGACTTTAAAATACTGAAAAATCAAAATTAAAGACTAATAATATGATCAATAAGGTCCAGACATTCTTACTCAATATTTGTCACAATATTTTATTTCTTAGATGTTACCTCCAGGTCTGCTTCAGGACATTACTAGTACAAATATAGCCATACTTCACTTTCAACTGCACTCTGAAATAGACAAGGAACAATCAAATAACCCAATCAGGTGCTTTAAAAAAATTTATGAAAATAATAACAAATTTATTTGGAAAATAAAGTATCTATCATATAAAAGGAAATTTTTGAGGGGGAAAGGTAGGGATTGAAGGGCAAATGTCAATTGAAACCACGCCCTATTGTAACTCCTCTTCCTTTCACCACCAGAAAAAGACCAGTAAAATAGATGTACCTCTGTTGAATTTGAATAAGAAAAGAAAGAAGAAAATCAAATTGCTAGTATTAAAAAAGAAAATGATAAATTCACTACTAACAAAGAAGAAATTAAAGAAATAATTGGGGAATATTTTGCCCAGCTGTATACTAATATATCTCACAATTTAAGTAAGATGGATGAATATTTACAAAAAAATCCCATAAATTGCCTAGATTAACATAAGGTGGGATAAAATAATTAAGTAACCCAATTTAGGAAAAGCCATCAATGAACTCCCTAATAAAATAAATCTTCAAGGTCAGATGGCTTTACCAGGGAATTAATTCCCCCTAATCTTTAAAGGAAAATTAATTCCTTTATTTTATAAACTAAATATGTGAATTAGGAGCCTGAGCAAATTATTTTTAATGAAACACAACAGGAAGAGCCAAAACACAGAAAGAAAAAAAATAGACCAATTTCCCCAATTAATATTGATTCAAAAATTAAAAAAAAATATTACAAATAGATTATAGAAATTTATTATGAGGATAATACATTATGGGATTTAAACTAGCAATGCAGGGCTAGTTCAATATTAGGAGAACTCTTGCATGAGTGACTATGTCAATAAGAAAACCAACAGAAATCATATGATTATCTCAATAGGTATAGGAAAATATTTGGCCAAAAAAACAGCAGGCATTCCTATTAAAAAGACTAGAGAACATAAGAATAAATGGAACTTTTCTTAAAACGATAAGTAGCATCTATTGAAAACCATTATTAAGGATTACCTTTAATGGAGATAAACTCAAAATCTTCCCAAGATTAAGGGTGAAAAAAGATGTCCATTATCATCACTGTTATTCAACATCATACTAGAAATGCTACCTTTAGCAATAAGAGAAGAAAAAGAAATGGAAGGAATTAGCATAGGCAATAAAGAAACAAAAGCATCACTCTTTGAAGATAAGATGAATGTGTACCTACAGTATCCTAGAGAATGAATTGAAAAGCTACTTGAAACAAGGAACAATTTTTACATAGTCACAGGATATAAAATAAACATATATGAAGAATCAGCATTTCCATATATTACCAACAAAACCAGGCAACAAAAGATAGAGAGAGAAATTCCATTTAAAGTAAATATAGACAATAAAAAGTATTTGAAAGTATATTTGCCAAAAGAAACCTGGGAAATAGATGAACACATAATTACAAAACAAAAATAAATCAGACCTAAAGAACTGGAAAAAATACCAATTGCTCATGGTTAGGCCAAACTGACATAACAAAATGACAACTCTGCCATAATTAATAATACTATCATGGTGCTGGGAAAGAAATTAGTCTTTGTATATTTTTAACTTATGAAAGTAGTGTAGTCTAAACATTCAGATGGCTTTCTCTTATTTACAAAAGTCATTGACAGAATGATATTCTTTACTTTGAGACCAGGAAGGAAGGAAGGAAAGAAGGAAGGAAGGAAAGAATTGTAGTGCCAATGTAATATTCACAGTGCCTATAGTGGCTACAGATATCTCAGCACAATTTTGAATTGTGGAATACGATAGAATCTACACATGGAAGACAGAACCAAAACATTTATTCAGACACCAAAACTCCCAATTCATCATAGTAACCAAAATCTACAAACAATAACAATTCAGAGGACACACTATCCTCAAGTCTTCCCCCTGCTAGACTTCCCACAAACCACCTCCATTAAACAAATCACAAGTAGACCCCCTTAAACAAAATAACAAATTCTTTCACTCATGCTAGCAAGTAGCCTGCTTGTCTGCATCCTTCCTAGTTACACCTTTCCTGTTCCACCTGTTCAGCAAGTGCCTCTCACCAAAAGATCCATATGACTTAGACTCATGTGATTCAGGCTTCTGTGTGACCCAGGAAGGACACATGGGCCTATTAATGAACGGGAAAAATCTCCTCATTTAAATTACCATTACAGGAATAAAGAAAAAAAAATAAAACCTTTGACTAAATATGTTTGTTTTTCACTCATTTTTCAATCATATTTGGGTAGTGATACTATACTGGTATCATTCTCTATGACTACACTCAAGCAAAATAATTTCTATACTAGCTATGTCAAAAAAAAAGAAATATTTCTCAAAATGGACTCAAAGTTCTTTACTTTTCTTTTAGGAGGTAGGTAGCATGTAGTGTGTTTGATAATGTGTCCTCTCACGTTTGGGTTGCCATTGATTTGGTCAGAGTTCTTAAGTCTTTCAAAGTTGTATTTACGACTAAATAGGAAGATCTTTGGGGAGGGACTGTTGTACTCAGTTAACTTGAACAATAATGGCCCCAGATTTTAATTTCAAATATAACTACGAATTCAGGTTGCCAATTAAGCATGAAGGACAATGTTTACATATCTGATAGTGATAAGACAATATGGTTAGGATTTCAATGAGAATTGCTTTATTTGCAATTATAAAGCATGATAAATTGCTGTTCTCCACTACCTGAAGTACGGAGGACTAATAGGGCTTCTTAAAACATCTGTGGAGTTTCTCTCCTTTCTAATTAACCCTCATTAAAAGGTGGCATTTTTACAGAATGATCAGCAATGACACATATATCTGTGAACATCTGTGAGACAGGTGTTTGATGTTCATTTTGTCAGGTACATTTCATCACTTGCAAAGGTACTTAATCATTTTTGTCTCTATTTCTTGGTGTGCCTTGAACGAAAGGAAGATTACTCCTAAGTCTATCGTCACAGAGTGATTTAATCCTTCTGATCCTTGAGAATCAGAATCTTTTTGTTTCACATAGAGATGTCAATTTCATGCTGGATATTTACAGGTACTTTTAGAAATAAGACTACATTGACCTAAATACAACATTCTCCCCTCCACTCACAAAAGTAGTTGATAGTACTGGTCCTCATTTTTTCCTTCCCAGGTTTATGATACTTATTTTAAATCTAAGCCATATTTGGTGTGACATTTTATAACTGAGTAAATGTGAGAGAGTTTACATAAATATCTTTACACTCTATTAGAATACCTGAATTCCAACTTCAACTTTGAACATAGTAAGTGTTTCTGACAGAACTTAGGCAATTCCCTTAAAATTACTCACACTCCTTAGTACTCAGTCTCTACATTTCTAAGATAAAGGGAATGGAATAGACTCTTGACATCCATTTTTGTTCTGGATCTGTGATATATGCCTAATATTGACAAATAATATAACTGTTAGAAATTGAAAGGATCTCAGAGATTATCTACTCCAACTCTGTCATTAAAGAGATGAAGAAAATGGAGTCCACAGAAGTTTACGTACTTTTCAAAACTTGTTTGCCATAATTTTCTCATCTATAACATGATCTGGAGAAGAAAATGGCAAAACTAGTCCCATATCTTCACCAAGAATATTCCAAATGAGGTTACAAAGTGTTAGATATGTGAGAAATGCTTGAATAACAAATGATTAACATAATACAATTTTAAAAAAGACTTTTTAAGAAAGGTTTCCTAAGCTCACACTGAAAATGTATTATAGGTTGAAGGTTGAAATACTTGTCTATTAATTCATACACAGCTGTAAAATCACATAAAATGTGACAAAATGAATTTTCAAAGTGAAAATTGAACATCAATATTAATTTCATTTTATGATTATCTCTACTCAAGAAAGAGCAAGTTGAACAACATTGATACCTTTAGTGGTAGTTGTAAAACTTAGCCTTGGTACATAATCAATCTTAGATTGCAAACCAATATGCAAATCAATTTGACAACAAAGCAAAGATTTAGGAAGTGTCTATTATGTGATATATTTTGTAAGTATTCTGATTGAAAAATGGAACACAAAATTACATTCTTTCCTCTTGAGAAGATTAGAGATAATAGAGAATATTAGAGTAATAAACAAGTAAATATAAGAAAGTAGAAAGTGATAGGAGCAAAAAGAGAAATCCAGAAAAGGTATTATAAAAAGATATGAGAAATAGGGAAAATGGAATATGAAGGGAACTCTGATTTGATAAAGAGCTCTCCTCTAATAGACACTAAGAGATAGGGAGTGTGTGTTTCAGTTATGCAACAAAGACTCAGTTATGAGGGTTGAGCAAGAAATAGGGAATGGGTAGTAATCCAGTTTTCTTCAAATACTGATTAATGATGGGATGAAGTAAAGGTGAAAAGAGAAGTTGAAGATAGAATATGAGAGATTTTCAATGCTAGACTAGAGAATTCGCATCAACAGTACCTACCTTCCAGGACTATTTTAAGAATCTAATGTGATAATATTGATAAAGCTTTAAGCACAGTATTTGGCAAACAGTAGAACTTCCCCCATCCTCTAAATTAAAACAATGATGCTGAAGTTTTTTTTTCAGAAAGATTAGAGTATGAGTTGATTAGATTTATATTTTAAGAAGAGTAATTTGGATATTACATCAAGCATTGATAAGAAAGATAAAAGACTGTAGACAGGAAGTCAATTAGGAAGCAACTATAATGGTCTAGGGCAGAAGTGTTTTGTCCTTGAAGCAGCATGGTGGTATGGTCACAAATGAAAAAGGGCAGAAATGTAAATTTTTCGTAGAGGTAGAAACAAGAGAATTTTCCAAGTTATTAAATATGAGGGAGATAAAACGGGAAGAATCAAAAATTACTTAAAGGTTTTAGGTCTGCATGAAAATGAAGGTTTTGCTATCAATAGAAAGTAAAAGCAGGAGACATGTTTTTTTGCAGGTGAGAAGGGGTTCAGTTTTGGACATGTTGAATTTGAGATGCCAGAAAGTGCCAGGTAGGTAAATCTAGAAATGAGTTGTAAAGATTGGAGTGGGACTCGACATATAGATTTTGGGATCAATCACAATAAAGTGATATGTGAAGCTATGAAGATAGTCATGAACACTGAAGTAGAATGTACAGAGGAAAATGTTTGAAAAGAAAATCTTCTGAAGGATGCATTGAGCAAACAGAAGAAATAAGTCGTCAACAACAGACTTAGAAGAATCGGTCAAGATTATGATTAAAGTGTTGCAGAGGAAAATGGAGGTAGAGAAGTGTAGACCTGAGATCTCTCCCAAACCATTCCAAACACTTCTAAAAAGACTCTAAACTGGCAGAAAATAAGAAAAGAATTTCGAGTAAAACAAATTTCGAGCCAAAAATAAGTTGAAAGATCAGGGTGATAGAGGAGTGCAGTCCAGTGCAGTCCACACAAGCATGGACCAGGCCCTCAGAAAATGAGGAGCAGGCATTTTTTTTATAGACCTTTCAGACTAAAGATGCCAAAGACAGCTCACAAGGTCAGCAGGAAAACTCTTTCACATCTGGGAGAGAGTAGAAAGTAGTCCAGCACAGGCCAGGCCAACCCAGGCCCAGACACAGCAAGTTAAGAGCAGGCCTTGGGAGTGACTGGATTAGCACCAGCGGTGGCAATAGGTACTTCTGTAGCTCAGTCCACAGATGGTAAGGTGTTGAACAACTGGTCAGAAGGAGATTACAGTTTTCTTTTTTTTTTTTTTTTAATTTGTTTTGTTAGCATGGGGACATGAGACTGTTTATTTGTCCATACTCAGATCCAGGTCTCAGTTCTAAGTGGAAGTCCCAGGGCAAGAAGGAACACTTGTCAAGTAGAGTTTGTGGCAGCAGTGTGTGTGTGTTGGGGCGGGGGAAGGAGCTCCTCACTGTTCAGGTCATTAAAAAATGCTTGTGGTCATTCACAGAATACAGCTCAGGCCAGAAAAGGAGCAAACACCTCTTCTTAGATCATACCACCTTGAAACAACCACAAACTCACTTCCTAAGAAGTACATCTGAAAATAGCTGCACAAACCCCTGAAGCTTGGGATAGTGCAACCTCTACCCTGGAAACAGAGCACCTCTTTAATAAAGAATAATAAAGAGTCAAGTAATTGCCTGGGAAAATGAGCAAATACCAGAAAAATATATGACTATAGAAAGTTAGTATGATGATGATGAAGATCAAAATACACACTCAGAAGAAGACAGCAAACTCAAAGCTCCTACATCCAAAATCTCCAAGAAAAATAGGAATTGGACAAACACCATGGAAGTGCTCAAAAAGGATTTTCAAAATTATCTAAGTGAAGTAGAGGAAAAATTTAATAGAAATGAGAGTGATGCAAGAAAATAATGACAAAAGAGTTGACAGTTTGGGAAGGGAGACATAGGCAAAGAAAAAATAAAGAAAATAATGTCTAAAAAACAGACTAGGCCAAAAGGAAAAAGAGGTCTAAAAAGTCAAAGAGAAGAATGCCAAAACAAACAAACAAACAAAAAACAGAATAGGCCAAGTGGAAAAAGAAGTCCAAAAACTCACTAAAGAAAATAATTTGTGAAAGTTAGAATGGAGCAAGTGAAAACTAGTTACTTTATGAGAAATATAAAATAAATAAGAAATAAAATAAAACCAAAAGTATGAGAAATAATAGAAGACAGTCTTCTTGGAAAAAACAACTGACTAGGAAAGTAGAAGCAGAAGAGATAATTTAAATATTATTGCATTACTTGAAAGCCAAAATTAATAAAAAGAAACTAGATATCATTTTTCATGAGATTATGAAGGAAAACTCACCTGGTCTTCTAGAATCAGAGGATAATGCAGAAACTGGAAAAATCCACTAATCACTTTCTCAGAGATACCTAAATGAAAACTGTAATGAATATTAGAACCAGATTCAAGAGGTCCCAGGTCAAGGAGAAAATATTGCAAACAGCCAGAAAAAGACAACTTATATAGAGTGGAAGCATCATCAGTATAGCACAAGATATAATATCTTGTACATTAAAGAATAACAGGCCTTAGACGGTGATATTCTTAAGGGCAAAGGACCTAAAATTAAAAGCAAAAATCAGTTAGCCACCAAAACTGAGTAAAATCTTTGAGGGGAAAAGTAAACATTCAATGACATAGAGGACTTCAAGCATTCTTGATGAAAACACAAGAATTGAATAGAAAATTTGGCTGTCAAATACAAGACTCAAGAGAAGCATACAATCATATACAGGAAAGGAAAATAATAAAGGACTTCAGGTAAACCGTTTACATTCCTACATGGCATGATAATATTTGCAACTCATAAGGCTTTTATTATTATTAGGATATCTAGGAGAATATATAGACAGACAGTAGTGGGGAGAATTTAAATGAAAGGATATTAATCTAAAACAATAGAATTAAGGGGTTAGAGGTGAATATAGTGGAAGAAAGGGGAAGAGGTAGAATGGAGTCTATTATCTCACATAAAAGAAGCAAGAGAGTTTTTTCAATGGAAGGGAAGAAGAGGAAAGTGAGGGTGAGTGAGTGAACCTTATTCTCATCACAAATAGCTCAAACAGGGAATGCCATATACATCGGGTATATAAATCTATCTTACTGTACAGAAAAACAAGAGGGAAAGGGGATAATAGAATATGGAGTGATAGAAGGGAGGAAAGATTTAGTGAGAGGGTAGTCAGAAGCAAAACACTTTTGAAGAGCGACAGGGTCAAAGGAGAGGGAGGATTGAATAAATGGAGGTGGGGGAATGGGAAGGAGGGAAGTACACTTAGCAATAGTAATTGTGGGAACAAACTGAAGTAAATTTCTTTGAAAATGGCATAATTTCTCAAATGTACAGAGAATTGACTCAAATTTATAAGAATATGAGCAATTATTTAATTGATAAATGATCAAAAAATATAGTCAGTTTTCAGAGTAAGCTGGTGTGTTGGTTGGTTGCTGTCCTTCATCTTCAAAGAGGAACAAATTGACATCATTATGATAAAGTGAAATTTCAGGATGTCAGACTGTGGCTGATCAGAACAATATAAGCTCGGAATGCTCTACCACAGGTTGGACACAGATAGTCTGTGAGAATATTTCGTGTGGATACCCAGATTTGTGCATCCAATGTTTACTTTGTGCTGTCTCAATTCTGCTTTGCTCAAAGAGCACAGCACTCTTTCTTATGTGGACTTACCAGGCTGAGTGGTCCTGTGCCAGTGTCTCCCATGTTGGACAGTGAAATCCAAAGTTCTTGAGAGAGACTTTGAGAGTATCCTTGCATCACTTCTTCTGACTACTATGTAAATTCTCTAGAAAAAAGTCTTTTTGGTAAGCATTACGTTTGCATTCGAACAATGTGACCAGCCCATCAGAGTTGCGCTCTCTAAAGCAGAGCTTAAATTCTTGGCAGTTCAGCTTGAGAAAGGACTTCAGTGTCCGGTACCGTATCCTTCCAACTGATCATCAAAATCTTCCTAAGGCAGTTCAAATGAAAACAATTCAGTTTCCTGGCAAGGTACTAGTAGACTGTCCATGTTTCACAAGCATATCACAATGAGTCCAGCACAACGCCTCTGTAGACCTTCAGTTTGGAAGTCAGTCCTCTCTCCCAAATGTTTCTTCTGAACTTCCCAAACACTGAGCTACCTTTGACAATGCGTGCATCTGCCTCACTGACGATATATACATCCCTGAAAAGTACACTACGAACATAAGTGAACTTATCCACAGTATTCAACATTTCTCCATTTGTTGTAATCAATGGTTTCATGTATGAATGGTGTCGTGGTGGCTTGTGGAGCACCTGTGTTTCCTTTGGGTTAATTATTAGGCCAAAATTAGCACAGGCAGCAGAGAATTGATCCACAATTTGCTGCATCTCAGCTTCAGAGGCTACATTGAGTGAACTATCATCTGCAAACAGACAATCTTGTATCAACACTCCCTCCACTTTGGTCTTGGCTTATACCCTTTCCAAACTGAAGAACTTACCATCATTACGGTAATTGACCTTGATGCCATGTCCATCTTCATTGAAAACATTTGACAACATGGCTGAAATCATCATGCTAAAAAGCATGGGAGTGAACACACAGCCCTGTTTCACTACATCGGTGACCAGTAAGTCACAAGAGCACTGTCCATTATCCAGAACTCAGGCAAATATGCCATTCATGAAATTGATGTACAATATTGATAAACTTCTCCAAGAAATCAAATTTTGACAGAATTTTCCACAAGCCATCATGATTAACACTGTAAAAGGCCTTCATCAGATCTACAAATGTTGTGTACAGGCTGCTGTTGTGCTCCTAGCATTTCTTCCAGAGTTTTTGGCCAGCAAACACCATATTGACTGTTCCTCAGCCCTTTGTGAAGCTATACTCGCTCTTAGGCATACAAGCATCTTCCAGGTGAAGGAACAGACTACTAAGGAGGACTCTAACAAGAATTTTACAACAATTTCTAAGAGAGAGGACCCCCCCCCCACACACACACACCCTGTGACTGTCACAGAACAATCTATTCCCTTTACCTTTATAGAGATGGAAAATGGGGGCATCCTTGAACTCCTGGGGATAACCTCCTCTTGCCATACAATCTGGAAAATTGCAGTCAGCTTTTGTATGATGAGTGGCACCCTACCTTGTAAATCTCAGCTGGAATAGAATTAGCACCAGGTGCTTTGCCACATGAAAGGAGCCTAATGTCCCTCAAAAGCTCCTCTTCAATTGGAAGTTCAGCTAAGGAGGGAATAATTTCAACCTGAGGTAAACAGTCAATGGCCTTGGCATTGATTGGTTATGGTCTTTTGAAAACACTGCAACAGTGGGGTGCCAAGACTACTGCATCCAGTGAGAAATAACCCTATGACCTGGTCCACCTGTATACAGGGTTGTGACCACAGGCCCCCGTGTAAACTCACCTGCTGTTTTGAATAAAAAGATTTATATGTATAAAATTATTTATAGCAATTCTTTTCTGGGGCAAAGAATTTGAAATTGAGGGAATATCCATTATTGGCGAATGACTGAACAAGTTATGATATGTGCTTATGGTGGAATATTATTAGTATAAGAAGTGATGAGCAGGATCCTCTCAGAAAAACATGGAAAGACTTACATGGGATGATGCAAAGTGAAATGCACTATGTACAAAATAACAGCAATATTTTAAGATGGTCAGCTGTGAAAGACTTAGGTATTCTCAGCAATACAATGATTCAAGGAAACTCTGAAAAATTTGTGATGAAAAATGCTATCAATTCCAAGAGAAGGAACTGATAGTGTCAAAACAGAATGAAGCATACTTTTTCCCTTTTTTTCTTGAGGGTAATATTTCCTATGTTTTCTCTCATAAAATGACTAATACACACACACACAGATAGATAGATAGATATATGTTTTGTGTTACTCTATCTATAAAGTGTATTGAATTGCTTACCCTTTCAATGAGGGGGTATAGGGAAGGGGGAGAATTTCAAACACAATGTTTTAAAAAATGTTAAAAAAGTGTTTTTCCTTGTAACTGTGGAAAAGTAAAATACTAAATAAATGTAAAAAAAAGAAAAAGAAGAGACTATCAGAAAATAGGTGATTAGCATTGTCAAATACTGCAGAAAGAAGGCAGATGAAAACTGAGAAAAGACCATTTATATGGAAATCAAAAAGTCATTGATCACATTGGGAAAAATAGCATTCCATTCATGAAGATATCTGAGTTTTGAGTAAATCATTCTAAGAAGCTGGGAACCAAAATTGTAGATAGACCTGTAAATACTCTCTCCCCTTCTCTTTGTTGACTTGAAATAAACATAAGCACATGAGGCTTAGAAAATCGCTAAGGAATATTCCTCTTACTGTGGCAGAGGACCTGGGTTGTCCCAGACAACCCCACCTCAGAGAGCCATCAGGAGATCTGCAGCTCCACGGGGGATGGAGCCTCACAACCACCAACAGCAGAACCCCAGGAGTGCTTCAGCACTCCAGGGGAAATGGGAAGACACTGGGGCAGCCAGGATCACCAAGCACCAAGCTTGCTTTTGCTCTACCTAAGCTGAGGACATCTACAGTGACCAGAACATGCCTCCCCTACACTTAGCAAGCTAGTTCCAGGGCTAATCCAAGGAAACGCAAAAAAGAAAGAATTCACCTGGCTTCTGCTTTCTCACACCACTCACCTTAGCACCAGAATCCTTAGCTTCTAGCTGAAGAAACAGAGGTCACAATACAGAAAGCAGTAGGAAAAGATCATAGAATCTTTCCATGGGGACAAAGTCCAAAACATGAACACCAAAGAGTATTGAGACTATACTCCCATTTGAAATTTCAGAAGGGAATATGAACTTGTTGCAAGCACAAAGAGCACTCTTGGAAGAACTGAAGAAGGAAACAGAAGACAAAAATGGTTAATGATTTTAAATGTATGAAAAAAAGAATTCACTGAATAGAAAAGCTCTTTAAAAGGAAAATTCAACAAAGAGAAAAGGAAGTAAAAAACTAATTGGAGAATAATTGGATAAATGGAAAAGCACATGCAAAAGTTAACTGAAGAAAATAATTTGATAAAAATTAGAATTGAGTAGGTAGAAACTAATAACTTTATGAGACACCAAGAATCAGCCAAACAAAATCTAAAGGATATAAAGAAAGAAGAAAATGTAAAATATCTAATTGAAGAAAAAAAAACAACTGACCTGGAAAATAGATGCTGGAGAGAAAATGTAAGAATTATTGACCTCGCAGAAAGCCATGACTTAAAAAATAGTCTGCATAATGTCTTCCAAGAAATTATCAAGGAAAACTGCCCAGAAGTGTTAGAACCAGAGAGCAAAACAGTCATTAAAAAGAATCCACCATTCATCTCCTGAAAGGAATCCCAAGCTAAAAACACGAAGAAATACTGTTGCCAATTTCCAGAACTACCAAGTGAAGGAGAAAATTCTACACATAGCCAGAAAGAAGCCATTCAAATATTGAGAAACTACACTCAGGATCAAGAAGACCTTGCAGCTTCTACATCAAAATATCGAAGGATTTGGAATATTATATTCCCTTTGGCAAAGGAGCTGGGACTATAATCAAGGATTAAATACCCAGCAAAAGTCAGCATAATATTTCAGACTAGATGAGGGACACTCAACGAAATAAAGAAGTTCCAGAACTTCCTGATAAAAAGGCCAGAACTCAATGGAAAATTCAATCTTCAAATGCAGGTCTCAGGACAGGAATAAAAAGGCAGACAGGGGAAAAGAAAACTTGTTACTCAATTTGGACAAGCTGTTTGCCTCCCGATAAGGGAAGATGATACTTGTTAAGTTTGAGAACTGGATATCTATTATGAAATATAAAGGGGATATACATAGATAGAGAAAGTGGATTTAAGGTAAATGATGTGATGATGAAATGTTATTTAAGCATACTAAGGGATTATAACAGGAAATGTGAAAAGGTGGAAGCAGAAAAATGGTAAATTGCTTCACAGGAAGAACTACAAAATTATATTACAGTGGAGGGAAAGAGGGAAGGGACATAAGAATTGTTTGAGAGATACTCTCATCTGACTTGGTTCAAGTATGGAACCACAAACTTAAGTATATAAATCTAACTAGCTCTCTAGGTAGTAGGATGGCAATGGGGTAAGAAAGGGGAGGGTAGACTAAAAGGGATAGAAGAAGTAATAAGAGTAAAGGGGAGTAAAAGGGAGGGGGCTGAAAGAAGAGAAAGAAGATGGCAGAAGGTGGTGGTCAAAAATTAAAACTCTATTGTGGATGGGAAGAGAGAAGGGAAAAGTAAAAGTACAAATAATAGGAAAGGGGACAGAAGGGAAAGACACATATAGTAATCATAACTGTGAAAGTGAATGGAATGAACTGTCGCATAAAAAGGAAAGGGATAGCAGAATGGATAAAAAGCCATAAGCCAACAGTATGCTGTCTACAAGAAACACATTTGAAATAGGGGAATACACACAGGGTAAAGGTTAAAAGTTGGAGAGGAATATATTGTGCTTCAGCTGATGTAAGAAAAGCATTGGTAGCAATACTAATTTCACACAATGCAAAAGCAGAAACAGATCTAATCAAAAGAGACAAAGAATGAAATTATATCCTGCTGAAAGGCACCATAAACAAGGAAGCAATATCATTACTAAACATATATGCTCCAAGTGGTATAGCATCCACATTATTCGAGGAGAGGTTGCAGGAGTTGAAGGAAGAAATAGACAGAAAAAACTATTCTAGTAGGAGACCTCAACCCTTTCCTCTCATAACTTGATAAATCTATCCTCAAAATTAAGAAGAAAGAATTTAATAAGATGAATGAAACACTGTAACAGGTAGATATGATAGATTTCTGGAGAAAATTGAATGGAGACAGAAGGAAATATATTTTCTCAGTAGTACATGGAAGGTATACATAAACTGAGCATGTACCAGGGCATAAATCCTCACAACCCAAGGCAAAAAGCAAGATGTTCAATGGATCCTTCTCAGATCACAATTCAATGAAAAAAATTATAGGTAACAAGTAGCCATGGAAAGATGGACCAAAAAAATTGGAAAATAAATAACAATCACAAAGAAGGAATGAGTTAAACAACAAATCACAGAAATAACAACTTCATTCAAGAGAATGAAAATAAAAGGGCAACCTAACAAATCTTAGGCCATGCTGCAAAAGTAGTTCTTAAGGAAAGTTTTATATCTTTGAATGCCTTCAAGAATAAATAGGAGAAAAATGAATTGGGTATGTAGCTGAAAAAAGCCCAAAAAAGAACAAATTGAAAATCTTTAAGTAAATACCAAATTAGAAATACTGGAAACCAGAAGAGAGATTAATAAAATTGTAATTAAGAAAACTATTGAACATATAAATAAAAATAAGTGTTGGTTTTATGAAAAAATCCAATAAAGTTGATAAACTTTTGGTCAATTTGATTAAAAAAATAGAAAGAAGGAAAGCAAATTACCAATATGAGAAATGAAAGGGGTGAACTCATTTCCAATGAGAAGGAAATTAAAAAAACCTAATCAGAAATTGCTTTACCTAAATTTATGCCCATAAATTAGACACTCTAAAGGAGATAGGTGATTATTTTAAAAAATATAAATTGTCCAGATTAACAGAAGAGGAACTAGAATACTTAAATAACCCCATCTCAGAAAAAAATATTGAACAAGCTATCAATAAACTCCCTAGGAAAAACTCTCCAGGGCTAGAAGGATTTACAAGTGAATTCTATCAAACATTTAAGGAACAGTTAATTCCATATTACGTAGACTATTTTGGAAAATTTGGAAAGAGTCCTCCTAAATTCTTTTCTTAAAATTAATTTATTTAACTTTTCAATATTCATTTCCATAAAGATTTGGGTTCCAAATTTTCTCTCCATTGCTCCCCTCCTCCACCCCAAAACACCGAGCATTCTAATTGCCCCTATCACCAATCTGCCCTCACTTCTAACATCCCTCCCTTTCCTTATCCCCATCTTCTCTTTTGTTCTGTAGGGAAAGATAACTTTCTGTACCCCATTACCTTTATTTCTATTTCCTAGTTGCAAGAACAATACTCAACAGTTGTTCTTAAAACTTTGAGTTCCAACTTCTCCCTATCCCTCCCTCCCCACTTATTCCCTTTGGGAAGGCAGGCAATTCAATATAGGCCATATCTGTGTAGTTTTGCAAATGACATCCATAATAGTCGTTGTGTGTAAGACTAACTATAATTCCCTCCATCTTATCCTGCTCTGCATTGCTTTTATTCTCTCTTTTGATCCTGTCCCTCCCCAAGAGTATAGACTTAAAATTGCTCCCTCTTCCCATTGCCATCCCTTCCATTGTCCCCATCAGCCTGCTTATCCCCTTCTCTCCCATTTTTCTGTATGGTAAGATAGGTTTTCATACCAAAATGAGTGTGCATTTAATTCCTTCCTTTATTCGTATGTGATGAGAGTAAGTTTCATGTTTTTTCTCTCATCTCCCCTCTTTCTCCTTCCTCTGAAGTCTTTTACTTACCTCTTTTATGAGAGATAATTTGTCCCATTCTATTTTTCCCTTTCTCAATGTATTTCTCTCTCACCACTTATTTTCATTTCTTAAAGTATGATCCCATACTATTCAATTCACCCTGTGCTCTCTGTCTCTTTCTCCCTCTCCCTCCCTCCTTCCCTCCCTCCCTCCCTCTCTCTCTCTCTCTCTCTCTCTTTCTCTCTTTCTCTTGCTCTCTCTGTCTCCCTCTGTCTCTCTCTCCGTCTCCCTCTCTCTCTCCATCTCCCTCTCTATCTCTCTGTCTCTCTCGCTGTATGTGTGTGTGTGTGTGTGTGTGTGTGTGTGTGTGTGTGTGTGTGTGTGTAATCCCACCAACTACCTAGATACTGAAAAAAGTTTCAAGAATTACAAATATTGTCTTTCCATATAGGAATGCAAACAGTTCAACGTTAGTAAGTACCTTATGACTTCTCTTTGCTGTTTACCTTTCCATGCTTCACTTCATTCTTGTGTTTGAAGGTCAGATTTTCTTTTCAGCTCTGGTCTTTTCATTCAGAATGCTTGAAAGTCCTTGATTTCATTGAAAGACCATTTTTCCCCTGAAGTGTTATATTCAGTTTTGCTGGGTAGGTGATTGTTGGTTTTAGTCCTAGTGCCTTTGACCTCTGAAATATCATATTCTATGCCCTTTGATCCCTTAATGTAGAAGCTGCTAGATCTTGTGTTATTTTGATTGTATTTCCACAATACTTGAATTGTTTCTTTCTAGCTCCTTGCAATATTTTCTCCTTGACCTGGGAACTCTGGAATTTGGCCACAGTGTTTTGGGAGTTTCTTTTTTTGGATCTCTTTCAGAAGATGATTGGTGGATTCTTTCAATATTTATTTTGCCCTCTAGTTCTAGAATATCAGGGCGGTTTTTCCTGATAATTTCATGACAAATGTTGGGTAGGCTCTTTTTTTTTTGATCATGGCTTTCAGGTAGTCCTATAATTTTTAAATTGTCTCTCGGATCTATTTTCCAGGTCAGTTGTTTTTCCAGTAAGATATTTCACATTATCTTCCATTTTGTCATTCTTTTGGTTTTGTTTTGTGATTTTTTGGTTTCTAATAAAATCATTAGCCTCCATCTATTCCATTCTTATTTTTAAGGAACTATTTTCTTCAGTGAGCTTTTGGACCTCCTTTTCCATTCGGCCACTTCTGCTTGTTAAAGCATTCTTCTCATTGACTTTTTGGACTTCTTTTGCCAAATGAGTTAACCTATTTTTCAAGGTGTAATTTTCTTCAGCATTTTTTTGGCTCTCCTTTAACTAGGTGTTGGCCCACTTTTCTTGCTTCTCTCTCATTTCTCTTCCTAATTTTTCATCCACCTCTCTTGCTTGGTTTTCAAAATCCTTTTTGAGCTCTTCCATGGCCTGAGACTATTGAATATTTATTTTGGATGTTTGGGATACAGAAGCCTTAACTTTATGTCTTTCCCTTATGGTAAGCATTATTCTTCCTCATCTGAAAGGATGGGAGAAGATATATGTTCACCAAAAATGTAACATTCTATAGTCTTATATTATTTTCCTTTTTTGGACATTTTTCCAACCAGTTACTTGATTTTGGGTCCATTGTCAAGTGTACGTTACTCTCTGGAAACCTGTAAAATGTCAGGTCCTGCAGGTGGCACAATCAAGCATATACACTGGTATGAGAGATCAAAGAGATTTTTGTGCCCAGAATCTTAGCAGTTTCCTCTCCACAGCCACCTGGCCTCCAGTTCCACCAAGCCTTCATGAGGTGACTGAGATTGAGTTAAGCTGTGGGGGTAGAGTCGCCATTCAGTGTGAGATCAACACCTCCTCCCCCAAGGCCTCTACACAGGGATGAGGTGAGAATGGCCTACTTAGTGCCCCCAGGGGTTTTACGATCCAACCATGAATTAGGGTTGCTGTGGGAACTGCTCCCACCTGCCCAATGTGACCTCTGCTGCCACTGCCTGAGGCTGGAGCTATGGGAAGGCCCTTCTCCCTTCCTGGTCAGCTGAAAAACTCTGTCACTGAACTTCGGGGCCTGTGCGTTGAGGGAACCTCAAACTCGCTTCTGCGAATGGAGATTCCAAGACAGGAGATTCCACCCCCGAGGGCTGAACCTGGCATAGCCAAGGCTGGGCTGGACTCAGTTCCATGTCTGGTGCAACAAACGTCTCCCATGGATCTTTCAGGTCACCCTGGCCTGGAAATCTCCTCCACTTTGTTGTTCTCCACTTCTGCTGCTCCAGACTTTGTTAAGAATCCCTCTCTACAGGTATTTTATGGGCTGTGTGGGGAGAGTCTGCATATGTGTGTCTTTCTACTCTGCCATCTTGGTTCCACCCCCACAGAAGAATTTAAAAGGACAATTGTGAAAATGTAAAAGGATGTACAAAATCTAAGTGGTGAAAATAGCTCCTTAAAAGGAACAACTGGACAGATGGAAAACAAGATGTAAAAGTTAACTGAAGAAAACAGTTTTTATAAAAACTAGATTTGGGCAAATGGAAGATAATGACTCAATGAGATATCAATAATCAGTCAAACAAAATCAAAGAATGAAAAGATAGAAGAAAATATAAAATATCTAATTGGAAAAACAACTGACCTGAAAAATAGATCCAGGAGAGAAAATCTAAGAATTATTGGCCTACCAGAAAGTGATGATGAAAATTAAAAAAGAGTCTGGACAATGTCTTCCAAGAAATTGTCAAGGAAAACTACCCAGAAGTTCTAGATCCAGAGGGTAAAATAGTCATGGGAAGAATCCGCTGTTCATCTTTCAAAAGGGATCCCATTTAAAAACCCCAATGAATATTGTTGCCAAACTCCAGAAACTATCAAGTGAAGGAGAAAATACTACAGGTTGTCAGAAAGAAATTGTTTAAATATCAAAGAACCACAATCAGGATTACACAGGACCATGCAGCTTCCACATGGAAATATGGAAGGAATTGGAATACAATATTCCATAAGACAAACGAGTTGGGACAAAAACCAAGGATTAATTACCCAGCAAAGTTGAGCACATTATTTCAGGCAAGGAGAGGAATATTCAATGAAATCAGGGATTTCCAGACCTACCTGAGAAAAATCCAGAACTTAATAGAAAAGTTTATCTTCTTATACAGGACTTAAGAGAGACATATAAGGTAGACAGGGGAAAAAAAGAAAAGTGTACAGTATGCTCAAACTGTTTACATTCCTATAAGGGAAGATGACACTTGTTAATCTTAAGAAATGTATACTTATTACGAAATGTAAAAGGAATATACATGGATAGAGGGAGTGAACATAAATTAAATGATGTGATGATAAAAAATGTTATTTAATGGTGTAAAGGGATTGCAATGGGAAATGTGAAAAGGAAGAAGGCAGAAAGAAATAAATTCCATCACAGGAAGAGGCACAAAAATATATTACAGGAGAGGGAAAGAGGGGAGGGAAATGAACATTGCTTGAGAGGTTCTCTCATCTGTTTGGATTCAAGGATGGTGCAACAAAATCACTGAAGTCAATAAATGCAATTAGCTCTAAAGACAGTATGAGGCAAAGAGGGAAAGAAATGGGAGACTAAAAGGGAGGGAAGAAGTAATAAGAGAAAAGGAAATTAAAAGGGAGGAGCTGAAAGAAGGGAGGGAACACTGAGGGAAGCAGTGGTCAGAAATTATGGAGGAAAACAAAGAAGAGGGAAGGGAGAAATAAAAGCATAAATAAGGTGAAAAGGGATGGAGGGAAAGACACTGGCAGTAACCATAGCTGTGAATATTAGTTGGATGAACTCTCCAATAAAATGAAGACAAAAAGCAGATTAAATTAAAAGCCGTAAACCAACAATATGTTGTTTTCAAGAAACACATTTGAAATGGCAGCATACACAAGGGTTGGAGGAGAATATTTGCTGCCTCAGCTGATGTAAAAAAAAAAAAGAATGGAAAGCAAATCTAATCTCAGACAAAGCAAAAGCAGAAACAGATCTAGTCAAAAGAGATACGGAAGGAAGCTATATTCTACTGAAAGGCAATACAGAAAACGAAGGAATTTCATTACTAAACATAGATGCTCCCAGTGATACATCATCCAGATTTTTACGGGAGAACTTAAGGAAGTTGCATTAAGAAATAGACAGCAAACTATACTAGTGGGGAAACTCAACCTCCTGATCTCTGAAATTGATAAATCTAAATTCAAAATACACAAGAAAGAAGTTAAGGAGGTGAATAGAACTCTGTAAGTGTTTTATATGACAGATCTCTGGAGAAAAAAGGAATGGGAATAGAAGGAATATTTCTTTTTCTTAGGGCTACATGGCACATACACAAAAACTTACCATGTACCAGGCCATAAAATCCTCACAATCCAGTGAAGAAAGGTGAAGATAATCAATACATCCTTCTCAGATTATAATGCAATAAAATTATATGTCATCAAAAATCATGGAATATAAACCAACAACTAATTGGAAACTAAACAATCTAATCTTAATGAATGAGTGGCTAAAAAAACAAATTAGAGAAAAAATCAATAATTTCATTCAAGAGAATGACCATAATAAGACAACCTACCAAATCTTATTGGATATTGCAAAAGCAATTCTTAAAGGGAGTTTTATATCTTTGAATGCCTGCATGAATAAAATAGAGAAACAAGAGTTCAATGACTTGGCCATACACCTGAAAAATCTCGAAAAAGAAAAAAAAAATTGAAAATCCCCAAATAAATACCAAATTTGAAATACTTAAAAGCAAAAGAGAGAATAATAAAATTTAAATTAAGAAAATTATTTAATTAATAAATTAAACCAATAGTTGGTTTTATGAAAAAAAAACAATAAAAATGACAAAACTTTGGTCAATTTCATGAAAAAAAGAAGAAAACCAAATAACTAATACCAAAAATGAAAATGCTGAACTCACCTCCAATGAGGAGGAAATTAAAACAAGAATAAGAAATTATTTTGCCCAACAGTATGCCCATAATTTCGACAATCTAAATGAGTTGGATGATTATTTCCAAAGATATAAATTGCCCAGATTAACAGAAGAAGAGCTGACTATTTAAATAAACCCATCTTAGAAGAAGACATTGTACAAGTCATCAGTGAACTCTCTAGGAAAAGATCTTCAGGATCAGATGAATTCACAAGTGAATTTTATAAAAAATTTAAAGAACACTTAATTCCAACTCTTTCACATCTTCTCCAACATTTAACATCATTCAGTTTTGTCATGTTAGTCAATCTGATAGGTGTGATGTGGTATATCAGAGTTATTTTCATTTGCATTTCTCTAATCATGAGTGATTTTTAGCATTTTTTCATAGGACTATACATAGTTTTAATTTTTTCCTCTGAAAACTGTTCATATCTTTCGACCATTTATCAACTGGGGAATGAATAGTATTTTTGTAGATTTGAATCAGTTCTCTATATACTTCAGAAATTAGGCCTTTATCACAGACGCTACTTGCAAAAATCCTTATTTGTTTATATTAACAATCTTTATACTTATATAGTATTGGAAAGAGTTGTAACACTAATTCATTGTTGTTGGAACTGTGAGCTGATCCACCCATTCTGCAGAGATATTGGGAACTATAACCAAAGGGCTTCAAAAACGTGAATACCATTTGACCCATCAATACTGCTTCTGGGACTGCATCCCCAAGAGACAAACATTTATAGCAGCTCTCTTTGTGGTGACCAAAAACTGGAAATCAAGGGTATGCTCATCCATTGTTGAATGGCTGAATAAACTGTGGTACACGAATGTAATGGAATATGATTGTGCCATAAGAAATGATGAATAGAAAGACTTCAGAGAGACCTGAACAGAGTTTTATGAACTGATGTTGAGTGAAAGGAGCAGAAGTAGGAGAACTTTGTACATAGAAACAACTACAGTGTGTGTGGACATTTTCTGTTGGACTTAGTACTTCAAAGCAATGCAAGGACTTAAAAAAATACCCAATGGTCTCTTAAGGGAAAATCTCTTTCACATCCAGAGAAAGAACTTTGGAATTAGATGGCAGAAAGTAGCAAATCATTTCCTTTTTTATTGTGTTTTGGTTTGTTTTATGATGTCTCCCATTGATTTTAATTCTCCCATGCAACATGACTAAGGTGAAAATGTATTTAATAGGAATATATTTGTAGAACCTATATAAAATTGTATGCCGTCTCAGTAAGGGAGGGAAGGAGGAGGAGGGAGGGAAAACAAATTAAGATATATGGAAGTGATTGTAGAACACTGAAAACAAATAAAATATTGTAAAAAATGAAAAAAAGAAATTATTAACTGTTCTAATTTTGTTGTAGAGTGATCAGCAGATGTCAGCATAATTGAAGTCCCCCATAATTATCAATAATACATGTGGGACAGAAGTATGATCTTTTACCCTGATCTCTCTACTTATGGTTAATAATATATTGATATATCTATACTGATTCTTGTTTCTTATTAAATAGTTAGAGTAGAATTGAGCTAAAGTTAGAGTCAACTAGTTGGTACAAGTGTTATATAAATAGATGAGTAAAAAATATGCATTGAGGAAAAATTTTCAATAAGCAATGGTAATCTCTTGAATTTAAACAGATAATAGAGAATTTCTGACAAGCCAATTCGTCATCAGAAAATCAGTGCCATTACTAGGAGTTTTCATTGTCAAGAATGGTATTTCCTAAAGAAAAATTAAAGAATTTGGGAATGAAGGTTTAAACTCTCTGCGTTGGTTATTTTGCTGTAAGGTACCTTTAGCCTATCCATAGTAAACTATTTATTCTTAAGGAAGTACACAAGAGACTCTTTAGAATTGTTAACAGATGAGTCAGAGAAACTCTATGAAAGTAGAATGGAGCTTAAAATAGCTGAGGTTTGTTGTCTCCTCTGTATCTAATGGTCAATTAACATATAAGAATTGATTACAATATGTTCATCCATTAGTCCATGACAATTATGTTTCCATTAAAAAGATGATACTGCAAGAGATAGTTTATATCAATTGGTTAGTCACTCTGTCAACATCCCTATCATCTTATGACTTAAATCTCCATGTGGACTATCTGGGTTTAAAATGCCAGCTTCCTGCTTCCATTTTGTTCTCCAGATTTTGATTTTTCCTTGAAACGTTTTCATTCCTGATATACTTCAAACTGTAGTGTTTGGAATCTGTCCTTTCTACTTCGTAGATTTTTTTTTGAAAAATTCTTCTCCCTTTGTAATACACCTTTCCCAGCCCAGTGTTTAACATAATCAACAATCTTCCTGGTGCAGCAATGCCCTGTTTTTGAGAAACTCTGAAATTGTACCGAAGTTTTCATATTTTAGTGTGTGAGAGTTCTTCTTTATTAAAAAAGGGGGAAGATGATAAAGCAAGAGTTAGGAGCACATTCATTCTAAAGACTTATTTGCAATGAATCAAACCCTAGCCAATGTATATTTTCTCAGTGTTTGGTTAGTATGATATATGGAACAAAAACTAAAATGATCCTCCCACTTTTAAATTGGAAAGTGAAAATGATGATGACTAGGTAACAACAAGCAGTAGAAAAAGATGCTTTGGCATCAACAGAAAATAAAAATTTTTCAGAGTTGTTTTATTTTCTAACTTTTATTTATCTCATCTTATTCTCTCTCTCCTTCACTCAACTGTATCTCTATACTATCTGTTGCCTATCTGTGCATACATTAATATAAAGAGAATGATTTAAAATCATCCAAATACTGTACTTGCAACATATAGCTCAAACATCTATTTTACGTAATATTTTTAAACTTGGATCAATTACACATATTTAAACAATTGCTGTGAGGTATTTAGCATATCATGGCTCTATGTGTTTGGGAAAAAATATACAGTGTGACACATTTGTCTGTCCTTGTTTGAAGTAAGTCTAATCCTAAATGATAAAGAATTTTACTGATTGTTTTATTAGTATAAGAAAAGCTGCATGCCCAATTCACTGATCTCTTTTTCTATATTATTCATGTAGGCATTCAAAAATATAAAGTTTCCCCTAAGAGATGCTTTTGCAGATTCCATAAGATTTGGTAGGTTTTCGAATTATTGTCATTGTCTTGAATGAAGTTGTTCTTTATTTTTATGATTTATTATGTAACCCACGCATTCTTAAGGATTAGATTGTTTAGTTTTCAATTAATTTTTGGTCTATCTTTCCATGGCCTTTCATTATATATAATTTTTATTGCATTATGATCTGAGAAGGATTCATTGACTATCTTTGACTTTCTTCACTGGCTTGTCACGTTTTTATGCCATAGTACATGCTCAGTTGTTGTATATGTGCCATGTACCACTGGAAAAAGTTATATTCCTTTCTGTCCTCATTCATTTTTCTCCAGAGATCTTCCATATCTACAGTATCCAGAGTGCTATTCACCTCCTTAACTTCTTTCTTGTTTATTTTGAGGTTAGCTTTATCAAGTTCAGAGAGGGGGAGTTTGAGGTTCCCACTAGTATAGTTTTGGTCTCTATTTTTTTCTGTAACTTTTAATTATAGAATTTGATCACAGAATTAAGCAGACCATTTTGTTTTGTATTATGTTTTGTTTTCTGTTATGATTTCTGCTCTTCATTTCAATTCTTCTATGCAAGATGACTATGGTGAAAATGTATTTGATAAGAATGTATATGTACAACTTATATAAAATTGCATGCCATCTGTGGAGGAAGGGAGAAGTAGGGGGGAAGGAGGGAGTAGGAGGGAAAAAAATCTAAGTTATAGTCTAGTTATTGTGGAACACCGATGGTAAATTATATAACAAGAAAAGCAAAATAAAAATAGTATGAGAAAAGCTTCTCTTTTGAGTTCAAATCTGGCTTCAGATATTTGTAAGTTGTGTCACCAGGGGTAAGTCATTTATAGACCAAAAATTAATCCCTGTATTGTCTTAGTTCCATGTCTGTAAAATGAGTCAAAGAAAGAAGTATCAAGTCATACTAATATTTTTGCTAAGGGAAACCACAAATGGAGTCACAAAGAATCAGTGACGACTGAAAAATGACTGCACTGAACTCATCTTATTATTATAAAGAAATGAGATATATATCTTACTATCAATAGATCTTTTTATATATTTATTTATATTTAGTTTTCCCAGTTAAATATAAAAACAATTTTAGTACTTTTTTTTAAACTTTGAGTTCCAAATTCTCTACCTTTCTCCCTCCACACTAGCAAAAAATTTGATATCAATTATACATGTTTAGTTGTTCAAAATATGTTCACAACAGTCATGTTTTGAAAAAAAGAATATTCCAAGAAAAAACCCCTTAAGAAAAAGAAAAGAAAGTAAAAGAAAAAGTTTACTTTATTCTGTATTCAGACACCAACAATTCTTTTTCTTGGAATGGATACCATTTTTCATTATAAGACCATAAGAGTTGTCTTGGATCATCGTACTATTAACACTTTCTTTAGAAAGACTTTTGAAATAGATCATCATGTATAAGAATCTTCCCTTTAAAATCATGATTGCTCCCAATTCATAGGGAAGAAAATTAGTCTTAGAATCTGTCAGGGTTATAAATGTGTATGTATGAGATGCTGTGTTCAACTACCAATATTATACCTTCAAATGTTGTGTTCTTTCCACTGCATTACACTTTGTCTCTAAAGTTGAAGTATATAACAAAATATATGACTTTTTATGGTGCTGTTTCATTTTTGAAAGATTGAAGAACCGTAACCCATTCCCTACAAAATACAAAGCAAGATTTTTTTCCTTTTTAAAATTATTTTTCTAAGTAGAATAGTTAGACTAATAGGTCAGTGATTTCCAGATATAGTATTGGTCCCTTCTTAAAGTTCCTCTTTGAACCAGAGCATCACCGACCCTTTCTCTGACTTCAAATACCTAAAACTGACCGCATATTTTGCATTTCTAATATATTAAATGAAAAAATATCCTAGAACACTATTATCACTGCATCTTTCCAAATTTCCAGGTTATAAAACTCTACATGGAAAATTTTGACAATTTTTTAGTAGATTTTATTAATACAAATTTATATATTTAACTTTTTACATTCATTTGCACAAGATTTTGCATTCCAAAATTTTATCTCCATTTGTCCCCTCCCCCATCCCAGTACACTGAGCATTCTAATTTCCCCTATCACCAATCTGCCCTCTTTTCTATCATCCCTCGCTTCTCTTGTCCCCATCTTCTCTTTTGTTCTGTAGGGCCAGATAACTTTCTGTTCCCCAGTACCTGTATTTCTTATTTACTAGTAGAAAGAATAATACTCACCAGTTGTTCCTAAAGCTTTGAGTTCCAACTTCTCCCCATCCCTCCCTCCCCACCCATTCCCTTTTGGAAGGCAGGAAATTCAATATAGGCCATATCTGTGTAGTTTTGCAAGTGATTTTCATAATAGTCATGTTGTGTAAGACCAACTATATTTCCCTCCATCTTATCCTGCCCCACATTGTTTCTATTCTCTCTTTTGATCCTGTCCCTCCCCGAGTGTTGTCTTCAAATTGCTCCCTCCTCCCATTACCCTCCCTTCCATCATCTCCCCGACCCGGCTTATCTCTTTCTCCCCTACTTTCCTGTACTGTAAGATAGGTTTTCATACCAAAATGAGTGTGCATTTTATTCCTTCCATTAGTCGAACGTGATGAGAGTAAACTTCATATTGTTTTCTCAGCTCACCTCTTTTTCCCTCCACTAAGAAGTCTTTTGCTTGTCTCTTCTATGAGAGATAATTTACCCCTTCATTTCACCCTCTCTCCTCCCATTATATTTCTCTCTCACCGTTTACCTTGATTTCTTTTAAGATATGATCCCATCCTATGCTCTCTGTCTCTGTGTGTGCATGCATGTATGTGTGTGATTACACGCACGTGTGTACATGTGTGTGTGCGTGTGTGTGTGTGTGTGTGTGTGTGTGTGTGTGTGTGTGTGTGTAGTCCCACCAACTACCCACATACTGAAAATTTCAAGAGTTAAAAATATTGTCTTTCCATATGGGGATGTAAACAGTTCAACTTTGGTAAGTCCCTTATGACTTCTCTTTGCTGTTTACTTTTTCAT
>CM053771.1:372118674-372138668 GCA_028658325.1 Potorous gilbertii | reverse complement strand
AGAGATCTTTTGTAATGGAGCTGGGGTGGAGCTCCTGCCTGCTCTACGGGCCTCTGGCCCAGCGGCCTCTGCTTCTGCCGCCACCGCTGCCTCCCGAGGGCGTCCAAGTCCTGGAGATACCCCGCTCCCCACTCAGCCCGTCTCTCTCACTGACCTGTGCGTCTGTGGGTGGAGGGACCTTCGCAGCCGCCAGAGATTCAGGTCCCTGATGCCTGCTGGGCTCTGCTTGCTCCTCTCAGTGCGGTGGGGCCGGGCTGGGGGAAGGGAGGACTCTGCAGGGCAGGGCTCTGCTCCCGTCCGGAGTACCTTTGCGGTCGGTTTTTCAGGGCTCTGTGCAACGGAAATCTCCTTCACTGTGTTGCTGCGCGGCTTCCAGTGTTCCAGAATTTGTCAGGAGTTCTTTTTACAGGAAATCTATGGGCTGTGGATTCGGAGCTAGCAAATGTGAGTCTTTCTACTCCGCCATCTTGGCTCTGCCCCCTGAATGTTTTTAAAAAAGGAAGGGTCACAACCTTGATCTCAGGCAAAACTGAAGCAAAAGCTAAAACAGACCTAATTAAAATAGATAAGGAAGGAAACTGCATCCTGTTCAAAGGTGCTGTAGAAAATGAATATTGTCTTTCTGCTGGCTTGACTCTTCTAGGATTTATTTTCAGGTGCTATTTTATGCTTTTTTGGAGGTAAATATGGGAGAATGAGAACAATTTATTTCTTACTCCCCTATCTCGGCTCCTAGAAGTCTTCCTGTGTTTGTACTTTGATCTTACCTTTTATCATAGTAACTTTTTGTAGCCTAGATCTTTTTCCTGTTGTTTGCTTATTTCCAAATTTTTGCCTTGACTTTTAATTTTATGCTAAAGCAAGGCTCTGCTTCTGGAGTTGAAGGGGCACTGTACCAAGCTTCAAGTTATTGTTCAGCTGGTAATTCTGGGGACCAATAAATATTTTGGTTCTTACAAGGTTTTATGATCTATGGAGAGATATGTTTATCACTCTATTTCATTGTTCTGGTCTGTGAGTGACTTTAATCACTCTTTTCCACCCTAGATCTATGATTAGGATTACTGCTGCCCTGAGGCTATATTCTTAGGTGTCCTAATGTTCCTCCTTTCTGGTACCCTGAGATCCCTGACTGTAATCCAGATCCAAGTATGGACAATACAACAGAGTCCTGCCCCCACTTTCAGCAAAAGGACCTCTGTAATCTCCTTCTGACCAGTGGCTCAACCCCTTATTGACTGTTGATTGAGCTATTTGGACATTGTCAATTCTGCTACTGACTCAGTTGCTCCCCTGCCCTGTACCTTGCATGGTGGGGTCCAATATGTGATGGCAAGGCCTGTGTTTGTACTGTACTCCACTCTCACCCTCATGAAATGAACATATTCTGTCAGCCTTCCAAGTTTTATGGGATTGAAAATTGTTCCACTCTGTTTTTTGTGAGTTTTGATGCTCTAGAATTTGTTTTGAGGCATTATTAAAAAAGTATTTGCAGCAGTTGGGGGGTGAGTTCAGACAAATCCCTGCACATTCCCTGTCTTCTTGACTCATTCCTCACTAACTAATCTTTAAGTCATTCCAGCATAAAATTTGAGAGAAAACTATTCCCCTTTAAGTATTTCTGATGTTCAGATAGGGTTATCACTTCAAGGGAGCTTAACGTGTCCTCTAACCCACTTATTTAAAAATGATCCAACTTTCAGTATAGTTAAATTAGTTGTTCAATATCACACAAGTAGTAAAAGCAAAACCCTTATGCAAGGAACTCTCTGAAATGAATAAGATTAGGAAAAAATATTGTAATTATTGAATGAAGATTAATAGTTAAATGACTTTTTACAGAATTTCTTAGGTAAGTAATTTATGTATATACATTAGAAATTCAAACGTTTATTTTTAGTTACTAATTTATAGAATGCATCAATTTTCCTTGTTATACATTTCCAGACGGTTGCTTAAATAAGCCATGTGATATCTTGGGTTTTTTCAACAGCAGCTGTTTTTAATCTTATATATTTCAGAGGTATTTTTAGATGCCTCGCTCCCAATATACACTTTTATTAACAAGATGTGGTCCACTTGCAGATTGAGATTGAGTGTATATTATGCTTTGGGAATGTACATCATCTTATCATTTGCCGATATTTCTTATGTGTACTAGAATTATCTTTAAGCCTATTAAATTTAAACTCCCATTTGAATTTGTGTACATGGAACTTAGAACATGGTAGACTTTCGTGTAATATGACCTTGTGTATCAGAAATCACATCAGCAAACATTATGCTCCTCTCTCTCTCTCTCTCTCTCTCTCTCTCTCACTCGCTGTCTCTTCCCCCCTAGGCATTATTAATTTCCTTTCAATGAATGAAGAGTTTCCATGAAGGAAGACTTTTTGGGGTAGGATATAGGTCGAGTAATGTAAGCCTGCTATGTATCGTTAAAACAGCATGCATTTGGGCAAGAGCCAAAACACTTGAAAAGTAATGTACTATGATTATCATAAAAAGCACATAGTAAAGCTCTATTTTTGGTCATTTATTTAATTCCCCTTCAAAACTTGCAATTTTTTTGGAATTCTTTGCTTGAAATGTTCTGTGTTAGGAACATTCAATCTGACGTCGACAAAAGGGGTTCTGTATAATTATCAAATTCACAGGAAAACAAACAAAACTAAAAGAAATCAAAACAATATGCCCAAGACAGATCAAACCATGCTGTCTATCAGATCAGCATGTGAATATAGTTGCTCATGTATGAAACAGAATGCTAAAACAAGCTTTTCTAAGGAAAGTAAATAAGTATGCACTTCCACAATGCTTTATTAATGAAACCAAGGCACCAGAGAGTCTTGAGATAAATTTTCCATTCAGTGATCACTCAGTAATGACTCCTTGAAGCAAAGCATCTCCTCACTACACAATCTATCTGGAGAAGAAAAAAGAATATTCAAAAGATGCAAAGAAAGAAGCTGAACTGAAAGGGTTTTTGTATACGGTTGTTTTAAATTAACTTACCAAGTAATATTCATTATGTAATAGCTTTCTCTGAATGAGTAATATATTTATACACACACACACACACACACACACACACACACATATATATATATATATATATATATATAAAACAAATTAAACAAAATTCATTAAAATGGATGATATAATATACCATAATTACTTTGAGCTCTGTGAATTTTCTCCAGTACTAAACAAACTGACCTTTCTTTTATAGACTTGTCCCTCAACTGTTTTTTTTTTCATTATCCCTCTTGGTCGTTTCCCTGTCTTGTACCTATGAGAAACCACAAACACCTAATCCCAAGCTTTGGGGAAAAGAAAGTAACAATTGTTCCTGTAATCTTGATTTCTAGCAAAAGATCACTTGAGTAAATGATAAACTCATTTCCAACCATTTATAATTAATTATTTAATGGAGGGTAGGATTGGAAGATGTAACAACCTATGAAATGCCTAATATGCATATCACAATGGAAAAAATTAGTAAAACACAAAATGGTTCATCTTTATGACAGGGAACATCGGAATATTTGCAAGGCTTCTGTGACTATGATTTAAGTTTTGCTTATGCAGATAGTTGTATAGAATCAATGTGAGTCTACAATTTCTTCCTTCTTTAGGAAACTAACACATTTTCAGACTTAAAATAATGCTCCTTGAAATAGTAAAATTACCTTTTTTATTCAGCAAGTGAATTCAATTAGGGAAGATTGTAGATAATATCTTGAGAGGCCTGTTGTCCCCCTAAATACTGAAAATTGTTCAATGCCAGTTGCTGGAAAATGCTCCATGATTCAACTTATTAGAACCCCTCATCAAGAGAATAATAGGAATCAAAGAATACCTTTAACTATTTCCTGAGAATTTCTAAGAGGACCAAGATTTATCAAAAAAACACACTAAGAGGATGCTTGACTCCAAGCCATCCTTTATCATTCAGGGTTGATTATTCTTTAAATGTTAAATGTGGGTCTTAATTGGTATCTCTCTCTGCAGGATATTCTTTAAAAACTGTTCAGATACCAGAGCACAAAGCACATCTCTATTACTTACAATATTAACTTTAACTAGTTTTTTCTCTCATTTAATCTTCAGGATAAAATAGCCTTCTCTATTTTTCATACAAAGAAATTTCTGTAATAAACATTTCAACTCCAAAAGAAATACAACTTGGAAACTTTGCACTAATAAGAATGGAACCTGTTAAAAAAAGTAGCCATAGGGGATTTTAAAGTAAAGTTTATTTGTGGTATCTGTGGTCATGTCTTCCTGTAACTAAAAGTAATTTTATTCACTTGCGAAAAGATTTGCCTTTTGCTACACAACTTCATAATCAATATGCTCTATATATTCCAGATGTAGCTTCACAAAACAGAGGTCATGTGATATTTCATGCTTATTTTCTATTCACCAAAATAACAATTAAATAGTTTTATATTCTGAAGTTTCTAGTACTAAAGAAAAATCATATCTAGCTTATCAGTCTTTAATAGATATTAACTTATCCTTGCCATTTAGATAAATGACTAAAATCATTGTTGCTTGATTAATGTTGGTTGTTCAATACATGTAAATTATTCTCTATTTTATACTACTGTAATTCAAGCCATTTTTACCTCATACATGTAATGTCACGGAAAGTTCTAAATTATCTCCCTGGTTTTAGCATTTCTTCTCTTCACATAACTGCCAAGATAATTTCCCCAAAAACAAGACTGTCTATGTCACACTTCTGTTCAATAAACTTTACTAACACTATTGCTTGTAGAAAAACACAAAAACTGCTCATTCTTTCAGTTAAAGTGCTTCACAAGCTAGTTTATGCTTAGATTCCTAAATTAATTCCATATTAGTCACTTTTGTGCATTTCTGAAGACCTGGTGTGTTTGCTATTTCCCTTACTCAGGATACTATCCCCAACTTCCCTATTTTATACAGTCCATCTATGCATAATAGATCAAATGAGATAATATTAATAAAGTTTCTCATCATGTTGACACATAGTAGGAACTATTCCTTTCCTTTCCCCCAAGCTTATATCTCATTCTTGAAAAATATGCCTTCCTCAACTTCCTTGAAGGTCCAACTTAGTTTCCACTTCTTAAGAGAAGCCTTCTCAGATTTTACTGATATTGTTTAACTAGAGGAAGAAGACCCCATTTTCTTCATGTTAACTATATCTAATCTGCTATCTAAACAATATATGTATCAAAAGCTTATGTCACAAAATTGTTTCACAAAGGAAGATAAAAATACATTACACTCAAATTCCTTAGTTGCTTCTAATTACCACTTAAAGAATGTATATTTTTCAATACTTAAAATAACATAAAGGAAAAGAACTACTATGATTTGAGAAAGCAACTAAAAGAAAAGTCTTGCAAATAATCACAAACAGAAAAAGGAGATATCCAGAAAATCAAAAAAGATTTATTTAAAAAATTAAAAATATAATTGAAATGTTGAATTTAGTTAAGCAACATGTATTTCAAAATCAATAATAAATCATCTCTTAATTTGATTAAAATGAAAGATACAGAAGGAAACGAATTATTAAAATCAAAAATACTAAAAAGTATCCTTTCTTTTACAATTTACCAACTTTGACAGTCTTTTAAGGCATAGTCTTCAAATGTTAGAAGGAAAAATATTTTTAAAATCTAATTATAGATATGTTTGCATGTTTTGGAGGCGGCATGAGAACAAATACCTTTTAAAAATCACATTATTTTCAGATATAAAGGAAGCTATTTGCAAAAAGATCAAATGTTGAAGATGTGGTTATGTCAATATATTAAAAAGTATAAATACTATCTCAATGAATGAAGATTTAGTGATATATCATTTAATTTGCTAAGGAGTTTTTTATTAAAACAGATAATAACAAATTAATTTGGAGATACTCAAGAATATGATGGAATGAAGGTAGTTTACCAATTAAACTATATTGCAAAGAAAGAGTCATAAACGTTTTTTGTTTGTTACTGGAAAAAAATAGAGAGAAAGATAATGAAATCCAAAGACACAATTCAGACTATGGAAGATATAGGTTCAGATTGCAACTATGACATAGTTCCTGGGTAAAGATAGAAAAATTGCAACTTTAGATATCGTAAGTAATGCTCTTAAACTATAATTTAATATGAGTTGCTAATCTACTACAATAACATAATGCAAGGGGGATCCATACATTGATGAAATTAGAAGTCTGTAGAGAAAAGAAAATAGGAGAGGTGAAAAGACTAAAAAAGAAAGCAAAAATGAGAAAAGAAAGGAAAATAAAGAAGCCTAAAGGAAAGAAAAGGAAATAAAGGAAAGGAGAAGGGAGCAGAGGAGAAAGTAGGAGAAGAGAGGTGATGAGGAAAGAGGAAGGAGGAAAGGGGAAACAAGGAAATGGAAAAAAACTGGATGGAAGGAAAAGGCGAAGAAACTCTTTAAAGATAGAAGGAGAAAAGGCAAGGGAAAGAAACAATTAGGTGTAAGAAATGAACTTATGAATTATTTGATATAGATAACATAAGGAATATCCTTTTATCATTGTCGGTCAGCAGTTCCTCTGCAAGTTAAAATCCTAAAGAATTGGTTTTAAGCAATTAATGGTTGAGTTATTTGTTGAGGGTCACAATGTCAATGTCAGAGGCATGATAGACATGTCTTCTTTGTGTGTGTGCGAAAAATGAAAGAACAATTACCCAAGATAATGTCCATGAATTCACATATCAATATGTATTTATACAGCAAAATTATACAGCTTACAAGCTCATGGTTGCCTGATTTCTCCAAAGCAAAGGGAAAAATAATTTAATAGGTATTACTGAATTTTGATTTGAATGTTTATCTGGAAAGTAAGAACTTATTCAAAGGAAGTAAATGAAAAAGAGTACATTAACAGAATTGTGTATTGAGCTAGGCTTATGTTAGAAAAATCTAGATATCGTTTTTCGACACCCATTCTTAGTGAAAACACTGGAATGCATAGGAATGAATGGAACCTTTCTTAAATTAATAAGTATCATCTAACTAAAACCATCAGCAAGCATTACATACCACCTGAATAAGTTACATTCATTTTCAGTAAGATTAGGAGTGAAAAAGGATGTTCATTATTACCATTGTTACTCAATATGATACTAGACACGTTAGCATTAAGTAGGAAGAGAAGGAAAAGAAATTGAAGGAATTACAACAGGTGAAGAAGAAACTTGGATATTGCTCATTGCAGACGATGAGAAGATATATTTAGGGAATTCTAGAGAGTGAAATAAAAAAGTACTTGAAATAATCAATTTTGGCAAAGCAGCAGAATAGATAAACCACCAGATAAACCAGACAAACATACATAAATAACCTGCATTTCTATACATTATTAACAAAGTTCAATAGTAAGATATAGAAAACTTTGATTAAAAGTTATTGCAGACACTATAAAATATTTGGGAGTCTACCTGCCAAAACACACCCAAGTGCTATATGAATACAATTACAAACACTTTTCTCATAAATAAAATCATATATATAACTGGAAAAACATCAGTTGATTATAAGTCGTCTGAGCTAATACAATAAAAATGAAAATTCTATCTAAATTAATTTACTTATTCAATGCCATTCCAATCAAACTACTAAAATATTTTCTAGAGGTAGAAGAAATACTATCAATATTCATCTGGAAATACAAAAAAATCAGAATATCAAGGGAATTAATGCAAAGAAATGCTAGAGAAGGTGGTCTGGTCATGCCAGATCTCAAATTATGAGACAGTGGTCATAGAAACCACTTGGTACTGGCTAATAAATAGAGTAGATTGGTGGAACAGGTTAGGTACACAAGACACAATAGTCAGTGACTATAGTGGTCTACTATTTGATAAACCCAAGGATCCCCACTTCTAGGATAAGAATTCACTGTTTAAAAAGAACTTCTGGAAAAACTGGCAAATAGTGTGGTGGAAATTGGGCATAAACCAATACCTGACATGGTATACCAGAACATAGTCCAAATGAGTACATGATCCAGGTATAAAGGTTGATACTATAAACAAATTAGAGAAGCAAGAAATAGTTTATATTTATGGAAAATGGAGGTTTCTGACCAAACAACAAGTAAAGAATATTATGAATTGCAAAATGGATAATTTAGATTCCATTAAATTGAAAAGTTTTTGCACAAACAAATCCAATGAAACCAAGATTATGAGGGAAGAAGAAAATTGAGAATGAATTTTTATAACTAGTGCCTGTGATAAAGGCCTTATTTTTAAATATATAGAAAAAATGAGTCAAATTTCCAAGAATACAAATCATTCTCCAGTTGATTAATGGTCATAGTATTTGAACAGACAGTTTTAAGAAGAAGAAATTAAAGGTATCTACAGTCATTTGAAAAAATGCTCTAAATCACTATTGAGTAGAGCGATGCAAATCAAAACAGCTCTGAAATACAACATCACACCTATCAGATTGGTTAACATAACAAAATAGAAAAATGATAACTGTTGGTGAAGATATGGGAGAGTTGTTACATTAATTCATTGTTGGTGGAGTTGTGAACTGACTCTTCCCTTCTTGAGAGCAATTTAGAACTATGCCCAAAGGACTATAAAAATGTACATACACTTTGACCCAGGATAATCACTTCTACTGCTGTATCCCAAAGAGATTATAAAAATGGGAAAACGATCCCTATGCACAAAAATATTTGTAGCAGTTCTTTTTATGGTGGCCAAGAAGTGAAAATTGATAGGATTCCCTTCAATTGAGGGATGGCTGTACAAGTCACGGTGTATGAATGAAATAGTACACGATTGTGCTATAAGAAATGTTGAGTAGGAAGACTTCAGAAAAATCTGGAAAGACTTGTACGAACTGATGCTTGGTGAAATGAGCAGAATCAGGAGAACTTTATACACAGTCACAACCACAGTGTGTGAGGACTGTTTCTAATAGACATTGTCCTTCACAGAAATGCAATGATCCAAAATATTTCCAAGGGACTCGATGCAACATGCCATCCATACCCAGAGAAAGAACTAGAGGGTTGGAATGAGGGATGAAATAGACTATTTTCTCTTTTGTTGTTTTGTTTTGCTTTGCTTTGTTTTTCACCTGGTTTCTCCCATTCATTTTAATTTTTCTATGCATCATGACTAATATGAAAACATATTTAACAAGGATGTATGTGTAGATCCCATATAAGATTGCATTCTGTCTTGGGTAAGGAGGAAAGAAGGATGGAGAGAAAATTCATAATTTGTGAAAACGATTCTTAAAAACTGAAAACAAATAAGTTAATTTACAAAAAAAACAACACAAGAGAATGAGAAGTCCATAAAATAAATCTTGATATTTTTTCTAAAGGAAAAGGTATTTCATAAGTTGGAAGTATTTTCTTGGTGATCTTCTAGAAAGCATTTATCGTAACCTCACATTCAGGTTAGAGATATGTCACACAAATTGGTAATTTTTGCTGATTCTGTATGGGTGTAAAGATAAAAGCAATCTTTGTTTTTGAACTTGTTTTTGCAGAGCCAATCAAAGTTACCCATGTGTTTACTAGATACAATTTTTTTTGTTATTTAATTTCATTTATATCAATAATTTTAAACTTTATGTGATTCATGTATTCCAGTAACATATCTACTCACTTGTCACTGAACACTAATCTCACATTCACAATATCAATGGATGAAATTGATCTTCACAGATAGTCTCTGGCCTCTTTTCTACAACTGATTCCATCATTGCAAAAGTAAAATTGGACCTCAGAGAACAAATTGTTTTTTTTTAACTCTGTTTTCTTTGTTTTATGTGTTCTGAGGATTATTTTGAGCTAAAAGTGAAGAGATATTAAAGGACATTTACTCCACCTCTGCCCATCTTTTATATGAGGAAAGTGAGGCCATTTCTAATTTCAAATGTCAAAAGATTTGTCCAATTTGACATAGATAGCAAGTTGCAGAGATCATATTTGACCTCAACTTCTCTAACTTCTGAACTTTGTATTGTCCTATCCATGAACAGAAAAATGAAGTCATCAGAAAATGCTCAGCCATCGTGAATAACTATTTATATAAAACAAATCATAAAACTTGGGAAAATGTGGTTAGAAATTTGGCTCCTGCAGGTGGAGCCAAAATAGTGGAGTAGAAGCACTGGACCAGTTGGAGCTCTCTTCCCAAAGTCCTTAAAATATCTGTAAAAATTATTCCAAAGAAATTATAGAGCAGCAGAAGCCACAAAATGATGGAGTGAAACAGTTTTCTAGCCCAACACAGCCTGGAAGGCAGACAGGAAATATCTATCACACCTGACTCAGAGCCCCAACACTGGGTCAGGAGCAGGCTTTAAAATGCTGAATCATAGGCAATTGCTTCAGTTTCCAGATTTCTCAAACTGCAAATGCCAAAAGAGCTTCAAAAGTCAGTGAGAAAGCTCTTTCACCTGGGTAAGAGCAGCACAAAGTTTGGTTGAACACCAGCCCCAAGGGCAGCAACACAGAGCTCTGTGCGTACAGACCCTGTGGAAATCGAGCAATTGATTGGGGTCTCAGTCTTGACTGCCAGACCTGGGTTGAGGAAGAGCACTGACATGGCAGAGCCAGGGGCAGCTGTGCAGAGGGAACCATACTTGCAGATTCAGGGCAGAAAAAGTGCTTGTTGTTGCTCACAGAACAGACAGCAGGCCAGGAGAAGAGTAAACACTTCTCCTTTGACTATGCCAATTTGGAGAAGATTGAAGCCTACAGATCTCTAGATATATCTCAAAGAACAATGGAACAAAACCTCTAAAGTCAGGGATAGTCAACCTTCCACTTGACAAAGGCCAAACATGTCAAGTAATTGGCTGGGGAAATGCTTCAAAAGGGGAAAAATAAGAATGCAGAAGGTTACTTTATCAGTGAAAGAGTATTTTATTGATTCCTTTTGGATGAGTAAGCTCAAAGTATACAGCTGGAGGAAGATAGAAAGGCTAAGGCTCCTAGATCCAACACCTCTCCCCGTCCACAATATGGAATGATTTCAGCCCATAGAAGAGCTCTAAAATTATTTTGAAAGTTAAGTAAGATAGGTAGAGGAAAAATTGGGAAGAGACATGAGAGTGATGCAAAAAAATCATGAAAAACAAAGCAACAGCTTCCTAAAAGAGACCCCAAAACGCTGAAGAAAAATAATACCTTTAAAAATAGAATAATCTAAATGACAAAAGCCGTTTCAACACCCAAGTAAGAGAAGAATGTATTAAAAAGGAATTTTGACCAAATTGAAAAGGAGGTCCAAAATCTCACTGAAGAAAATAGTCCTTTAAAAATTAGTATGCAGCAGATAGAAGCTAATGACTTTATGAGAAAACAAAAGATTATAACACAAAAAAAGAATGAAACAAATAGAAGACTATGTGAAATATCTCATTAGAAAAGCAACTGACCTGGAAAATAGATCCAGGAAAGATAATTTAAAAATTATTGGCCTACATTAAAACCGTGGTCTAAAAATAACCTACTCCTCAACTTCTAAGATATTATCAAGGAAAACTGCCCTGATAGTCTAGAAATTAACGGTAAAATAGAAATGGAAAAAAAATTCACGTACCATCTTCTAAAAGAAATCCAAAAAGGAAAACTCCCAGGAATACTCTAGCCAAATTCAAGTGTTTCCAGCCCAAGGAGAAAATATTACAAGCAATCAGAAAGAAACAATTTGAGTATTGTGGAAATACAATCAGGATAACACAGGACTTTTTTTTTTGATTCACAGTTTACTTTATTTGTACAAAATAGTGAATAATCATACCTCAGTTGGGAAAAATAGGTATATGAGGGTTCCAACAAGTCCTTCTGTCCTGAAGCATCTATTTTGAAGGTTTGGGACTAGCAGCTTTAGCGCCAGCATCTTTGGGTTTGGACTCAGCTGGTTTGGGGTCAGTAGGCTTAGCAGCCTTAGAATCACTGAGCTTTGTGGCCTTGGCTGCCTTGGGATCAGACTTGACTTTCTTGGAATAAGACTTGGCGGCCTTGGGGCCAGATTTGGTAGCTTTGGGTTCAGATTTACTGACCTTGGCAGCTGACTTGGTCACCTTGGGGGCAGTGGGTTTAGCAGTTCTGAGACCAGTGAGCTTGGGAGCCTTGAGTGGTTCTGGCAATGTTCAAGTCAGAGTAACAGTAGAAGACAACTGGTAAGAAAGTTACATTCCAGCAAAAAATAGTAATGACAATCCAACAAGAGAGAAAGAGTCATGGCCCTAGTACAAGAGGATAATGACACCTATGGAAACGTTTCAGTACAGAAAACACTTGTGAGTTACTCTTTTCTGAACAAGTATCATTTTACTGCATTTAATGAAGATTGTGTTCTCTAAGTGTGTGGCTAATCATTTTAACCTTATCTTGATATATTGTATGAAATGTTTGTACATGCCTACTTTCTGACACAGTGTTTTCTAGTTTTCTCAGCAGTTTTTGTCAAGTTATATGTTTTTGTTCAAAGTCTTGGATCTTATAGTTTATCATATATTAGATTATTATAGCCAATTTTTGTTTGGACTTATGTACCTAATATATTCAATTAATCCATCATCTTATTTCTTAGCCAGTACCAAATTGTCTTGATAATTGGGATGAGGTGATTTCTAATCCCTCTCTTTTCAATTGTTTTTCAATCTGTTCAACTCTTCATGACCCCATATAGAATTTTCTTGTCAAAAGATACTGGAATAGCTTAAAATTTCCTTCTCTAACTCATTTTATGAATGAGGAACTGAGGTAAGCATGTTTAAGTGGCTTACCCAAAGTCACACACGTTATAAGTGTCTGAAGTCAGATTTGAATTCATAAATATTTGTCCTCCTTACTCCAGGCATGTCCCTCTATATGCTGCATCACTTAGTGCCCCTATTAAATCTTATTATCTTTCATAATTGTAATATTCTTATTGTCTAACATCCTTAAGAATATGAAAATCATATTATTTATGCAACTGTCTTATTTTGTAACCATGAATATTGATGATCATAGATGGAACAATTTTTCAAAGATCACATGTACAAAACCAAGTATTTGAACTGTAGTAATTTAGCTTTTTATATATCTACCTTCTTGTCCCCTATCATGAAATCCAGTTACCTTGCACAAATCATGTATAACTGTGCGTGCGTGTGTGTGTGTGTGTGTGTGTGTGTGTGTGTCCACATTATCAAGAGTATCACATGTGGGGTAAAGAGGACTATTTGAAAGCATGTAATGGAATTTTATTGAGTCATAAGGAATGAAGAGCAGGCAGGCTTCTGAAATTCCTAGATAAAACTTATTTAAACAGATTCTGAGTGAAGTGAGCAGAACTAGGAGAACATTGTACACAGGAACAGTTACATTGCATGATGACTAATTTTCATAGACTTGGCTCTTCTCAGCTAAGCAAAGATCTAAAACAACTTCAAAAGACTCATGACGGGAAATGCTTTCCATATCCAGAGAAAGAACTATGGAGTCTGAATGCAGAACAAAGATTACTATTTGCTAATGTTTTTTCCTTTTGTCATTTGGTTTGTTTCTTCTTTCTAATGGTTCTTCACATTGATTCCAATACTTCTTAACACTATGACTAATGTGAAAATATGCTTAATATGAGTAAATATGTACAACCTATATCAGCTTGTACTCTGTTTTAGTGAGGGCATGGGGCAAAGAAGAGGAGAAAATTGGAAACTCAAAAGCATATGGAAGTGAACGTTGAAACATAAAAACAAATAAATTAATTTAAAAGAAAAAGGGAAATTACCCTAATATCTTAAACACAAAGGGCAAACTGAAAGAATTCTTCAATCACTTCCTGAAAGACATCCCAAAATAATACTGCCCAGGAATATTATATCCAAATTCCAGAGTTCCCAACTCAGGGAGAAAATATCACAAGTAGTCAGAAGGAAACAATTTAACTAACACATAAAAATCTCATGATCACACAAGATGTAGTGGCTTCCACGATAAAGGAACTAATGCCTTGGAATATGATATTACAAATGGTAAAGAAGTTAGGACTACAGAACAAAATAATCTACTCACCAAGCAAACAATAGTCTTTAAGGAAAAATGCCTATTTATTTCAAGAATCCCTGACCAAAAGAGTACAATAGAAAATTTGACATTCAAACACAAAATTCAAGAGAACCATAAAAAATAAACACGAAAGATAAATTGTAAGGAGTTCTATAGGGTTAAATTGCTTGCATTCCTATATAAGAAGATGGTATATGTAAATTGTAAGAGCTTTGTCATAGCTAGGGCACTCACAAGCAGCTTACAAAATCAGAGACAATAGTTATGAGTCAATTGTATTAGACTGGTTTCAAAAAACATAAAGTTGTGAGAGGTGTGAACTAGAAAAGAGCAATAGAATAGGGAAAATTTTCTCACATTAAAGAGTTGTATAAGAACTTCTATACTGGAAAGAAAATGGTGAGTTTAACAGGCAATTCATGAACCTCACAGACATTTAGAATTAGTTCAAAGGGAGTGAATGCTCATGCTGACTTTTTCCCCTGAACTAAGTGAATGATACATGTGCTTGATTAAAGGAATGTTGACCCCTTCAGTTACTTTCCTCTCAGAAAAGCAGATCAAAGAACCTGCGATAGCAGGCCCTCCTGTGTATGATGGAGTCCTTGCTTTTACAATGAGGAGAATTAACCGAAAATAGTGGGCTGAATTTCCTGAAATAGTCAAGGAAGTTTTAGGTTGTTCTCATGGTCATTTTATCCCCCTTTCATGCTAAGGATATGTCACTAAAAGAAACACAAAAATTTGGAGGCTGTACTTTGACTCTTATTGTGATAATTTACCCAATTGAATAAGAGTATTTATATGATACCTAAAGGATTTATTAATACTGAATGCTGAGTAGACTTTATGTTCCGTGGGTGTTCAATGATTATTTGATGAACTAAAGAAGTTATTACCTCTTATGAAACATTTGAAAAATTATCAGAAGTTAATAATTTATAGCACTTTCATTTTATTGATACATTAACAAATCAATAGGCACAAGATGAAAGAGAACACAGGATTTTACTATGTATATCAATAAATGTCTATACACATGGAACCTGAAGTTATAGTGTTAATCTAATAAGTGCAAGTATATCTGTAGTGATGAAATATGCTATCCCCAGATAGAAAGGTGGTCAACTCAAAGTGCAATATGAAGCTATTTAATTTTAAAACATGTATTATATAGGAATGTGTTTCACTTGACTGTGTGTGTGTGTGTGTGTGTGTGTATTTGTAACAGATATTATTTTTTCTTGATTTCACAATTGGTGAGGAAATTTGGAGAGAGAGAACTCAGAACTGAAAATAAAATAAAAACAGATTTTTCAAAAAGAGGGTGAGAGAAAAAGAACACTAATAGTGTGTTTCTATAGGATACCAAATAAACAAATGAAATAAGTGAATAATGGAAAGATTTTTTTTTTCAGTTTTACACAGATGATTACCATTATATAACATCGTGATTATTTTTCTTCCCCACTCATATTTGAGTTTAATTCAGAATTTATAAAAAGAAAATGGACAGTTTAATATCCTTGTATTTGTAACTACTTCTTTATAAATGATCTTGTGGTAGTAAATTTTGTATTTAAAGACCCAGAAAAAAAATTGCCTTCAATGTGAGATGCTTAGCTATAAAAGGAGCAGTCTCTTAATCACCACTATGTTCACTATTATTCTTTTAAAAAGAAATAAAAGAGGCTACACACCACTTTTTTTGAATCTGAAAACAGAACTTATTAAACTTTTCAGTAAGACTACATCAGTCAATCACATTCAGAATACCACGTAGTAATTGTTGAATTGACATTGAGTTAGACTTAAGACAAAAGTAGCCAGAAATTAAAAATATTGTAGAAAGCAAAAACAAAATATTTAAGAGCCTTATTGTTTCTAAGTCACTACTTCTGAAAAGGAAGAGTCAAGATCTAACGTCTTGGAACAAATCAGAAACACATTAGTGTATCACATTCTATGCTGAGAAACAGTAAGTTACTTTCTTCATTAACCTTACTTATTTCATAAAGGTGCAATGCCTCTTCCCCACCCCATCTTTGTGACTATCACTAGGATTATTTTATTAGATAATGCATTGGTATTATTGTTTTCTGGGTATGTTGGAATCAGAATGATTTCTAGGTAGACGAAGTTAGTTATAGCATAAAAATTTCTATACTTTTTGCAAGAAGTAAAATCCATTTACATGAATAGCTTCAGGAATGAATATCTGTGTTAATATCTTTCAAGTAAATTCGTTAAGTCAGAACATATTGATCTAGTAAAAGTTACTAATTCAGGATTTCTCCTTCTGGGAGACAAGATTGTGAAGTGATCATTAATTGCTATCTCCATCTACTTGTTGACCTTGATGAGCCCACAGAACATTTCCCCTGGAAAAACACTGGAACAGAGGGAATAGCAGAAAGGGTAAACAGATTCTCAGTCTATGAGGCTAAAAAGGTCACTAAGGAGGATTCTTCTTCCTATGGCCTAAAAAGTTCACTGAAGAATCAGAGTTATCCCTGACAGTCCCACCTCAACAAACCAGGAGACCAAGGAGGAAGAAGCCAGTAACTGCCAACACCAGGACACCAGGCAGGCCTCAGCACCCCAGGGGAATCAGGAAAACCCTATTACAGATAGGATCACCAACCACTGAGCTTACCTATGCTCTAACTCAGCAGAAGAGATCTCCTGTGGGCAGACCACCCCTCCCCCACAGTGAATAAGGTAGCTCCAGAGTAACCGTGGGGAAATTCAAAAAGATCTCACCTGGCCTCTGCTTTCCAACAACAGTCAGGACAGCAGCAGGTAAACTGCAGTATTTAGTTTGTAGCTGAAAGAACCAGAGACCCCAACACACAAAGCCTCAAGGTTTAGGCACAAAAACTGTGGGAAAGAGCTCCCTGTGCCACAGATGCAGAAATCTACTTTAAAAGACAAGAAAAGGGTTATTATTACTAGTTAGAAGAGACACAAAAGAGACCATACAATTTTTTTTATGGGAACAAGGACCAAAACACAAATACCAAAGGTCAGCATTCAGACTGTACTCCCATCTGAAACTTCAGAAGGGAGTATGAACTGGTCTGAAGCACAAAGAGCCTTCTTGGTAGAGTTCGGGAAGGATTTTAAAGACTGAATTAGAGAAATAGAAGAAAAACTGACCAATGACTTTTTAAAATTATGAAAGAAAAAATCACAGAAGAATTTAAGAAGGAAAATTGAACAAATGGAAAAGGAAGTAGAAAACCTAACTGCAGAAAATAACACCTTAAAAGGAACAACTGGAAAGATGGAAAAAGAGATGCAAAAGTTAACTGAAGAAAACAAGTTGATAAAACATAGAATTGGGAAATTAGAACCTAATTAATCTATGAGACATGAAGAATCAGTCAAACACAATCTAAAGAATGTAAAAACAGAAGAAAATGTAAAATATGTAACTGGCAAAGCAAGTGACTTGGAAAATATATCCAGGAGATCAACGAGTTGAAATATGGTATTCCATAAAGTAAAGGAACTGGGACTACAACCAAGGATTAATTACTCAGCAAAGCTGAACATAATATTCCAGGCAAGGATACGGACATTCAATTAAATAAGAGATTTCCAGAACTTTTTGATGTAAAGACCAGAACTCAATAGAAAATTTGATATTCAAATACAGGTCTCAAGAGACGAATAAAAAGTTAAACAAGGGAGTAAAACATGTTACACAACATGGTCAAACTGTTTACATCCCTATAAAGGAACAGATACTTGTTAATTTTGAGAACTGCATGTTCACTCTGAAATATAAAAGGGTTATACATAGATAGAGGGAATGTGTGTAAATTAAATGATGTGATTATAGCACATGTGATTTAAGGGTGCAAAGGGATTGTAATGGGAGAAGTGAAATGGAGGAGTCAGAAAAAAATGAGTTCCATCAAAGGAAGAGGCACAAAATTATTTTCGAGTAGAAGGAAAGGGGAAATAGAGACAAGCATTGTTTGAAATGTGCCCTCACCTAGTTGGATTCAAGGAGGGTACAACAAACTCAGTTAAGTACAGAAATACAATTAGCTCTATAAGATAAATAATGCCCCACATGTACAAAAATATTTATAGTTGCTACATTTGTGATTACCAAAAAATGGAAATGAAGGGAATGCCCAATAGTTGGGGAATGGTTGGAAAAATTGTGGCATATGAATGTAATGGAATACTATTTTTTTATAAGAAATGATTATCAGGAAGACTTCAGAGAGGCCTAGAAAGACATACATATGAAATGATGCTGAGCAAAAGGAGCAGAGCCAGAACTTTCTACACAGCATCAACCACAGTGGATGAGAATATTTTTCTGGTAGACTTCATACTTCATTACAATGCCAGACCTTAAAAAAATTCTCAGTGGTCTCTTAAGGTAAAATGCCTTCCACATCCAGAGAAAGTACTATGGACTTCAATCGCAGAATGTAGAAAATCATTATCTGATATGTTATTCTTTGGTTTGTTTTATAATTTTTTTTATTCATTATAATTCCTCTACACAATGTGGTTAAGGTGAAAATACATTTAATAAGAATTTATGTAGGGGAGGAGTCAAGATGTCTGAGGAGAACGATTCACATATGCTAGCGCTTAACCAATAAAATACCTGTAAAGAAGAACTCCAAACAAATTCTGGAGCATCAGAAGCCACACAGCAACAGAGTGGAGGAGATTTCTGTTCCAGAGAGACCTGAAAACCCGATACTAATGGTCCATCATGCACCAGACCCAGAACAGAGCCCAGGCCTGCCTTGGCCGCTCATCACTGAGAGGAACAGATCCAAGTGGGCTTCCGGGACAGAATCTCCAGCAGCAGCACAGGTCCCTCCAAGCACAGGCGCAAAAGGTCAGTGAGAGAGCATGTTCGACTGGCTGAAAGGGGAGCTGAGTGTCTCCATAACTCAGGCCTCTTCAGGAGACAGCAGCAGAGGAAGCAGCAGACAAGGGCTCCCAAAGCAGGAAGGAGTTCAGATCGATTATTGAAGGTCTCCACATAAAGCCCGTTTAGGAACTTAGCCCCATGTGGGGGACCTACCCCCTCCGGAGCAGCTGAACTTAATCTCACACTGAATAGCAGTCACACCCACGCTGAAAGCTTAGAGGTTTGGAAGCAGCATTTGAATCTCAGACCCCAAGCACCGGCAGGACAGATCTGGAGGCAAGGCGGATGTGGAAAAGAATCTCAGAAGGCAAGTAATTGGCTGGGAAAATACCAAGAAAAGGGAAAAAAAAATAAGGCCATAGAAGGTTTTTTTCTTGGTGACCAGATATATCCTCCAAACCTTTCAGATGAGAAAGAACAATGCTTACCAGCAGGGAAATATGTAAAAGTCAAGGCCTCTGTATCCCAAACATCCAAAATAAATATTGAATGGGCTCAGGCCATGAAAGAGCTCAAAAAGGATATTGAAAATCAAGTTAGACAGGTGGAGGAAAAACTGGGAAGAGAAATGAGAGAGATGCAAGAAAAGCATGAAAAACAGATCAACACCTTGATAAAGGAAACCCCCCAAAAAATGCTGAAGAAAATAACACCTTGAAAAATAGGCTAACTCAATTGGCAAAAGAGATTCCAAAAGCCAATGAAGATAAGAATGCTTTCAAAAGCATAATTAGCCAAATGGAAAAAGAGGTTCAAAAGCTCACTGAAGAAAATAGTTCTCTCAAAATTAGAATGGAACAGATGGAGACTAAGGACTTTCTGAGAAACCAAGAAATCACAAAACAAAACCAAAAGAATGACAAAATGGAAGAGAATGTGAAATATCTCATTGGAAAAACAACTGAACTGGAAAATAGATCCAGGAGAGACAATTTAAAAATTATGGGACTACCTGAAAGCCATGATCAAAAAAGAGCCTAGATATATTCCTTCATGTAATTATCAAGGATAATT
>CM053771.1:372100620-372118574 GCA_028658325.1 Potorous gilbertii | reverse complement strand
GATCCAAAAAGGGAAACTTCTAGGAACACTGTGGCCAAATTCTAGAATTCCCTGGTCAAGGAGATAATATTGCAAGCAGCTAGAAAGAAACAATTCCAGTATTGTGGAAATACAATCAGGATAACACAAGATTTAGCAACTTCTACATTAAGGGATCGAAAGGTGTGGAATAGGATATTCCAGAAGTCAAAAGAACTAGGACTAAAACCAAGAATCACCTACCCAGCAAAACTGAATCCAATACTTCAGGGGAAAAACTGGACTTTCAATGAAATAGAGGACTTTCAAGCATTCTTGATGAAAATACCAGAGCTGAAAAGAAAATTTGACTTTCAAACACAGGAATGAGAAGAAGCATGTAAAAGTAAACCGAAAAGAGAAGTTATAAAGGACTTACCATAGTTGAAATTTTTACATTCCTACATGGAAAGAAATATTTGTAACTCTTGAAACTTTTCAGCATCTGGGTAGTTGGTGGGATTACAAATACACACCCACACACACATACACAAACACATGTGCACACGTGAACGCACACACACAGGTATACACACATGCACTCACACACAGAGACAGAGAGCACAGAGCGAATTGAATAGGATGGGATCATATCTTAAAATAAATCAAGGTGAATGGTGAGAGAGAAATGTAGTGGGAGGAGAGAGGGTGAAATAGAACGGGGTAAATTATCTCTCATAGAAGAGGCAAGTTGGAGACTTTTTAGTGGAGGGAAAAAGAGGAGAGCTGAGAAAAAAAAAAAACATGAAATTTACTCTCATCACATTCGACCAAAGGAAGGAATAAAATGCACACTCATTTTGGTATGAAAACCTATCTTACAATACAGGAAGGTGGGGGAGAAGGAGACAAGCAATGTTGGAGTATGGTGGAAGGGAGGGCAATGGGAGTAAAGAGCAATTTGAAATCATCACTCTTGAGGAGAGACAAGATCCAAAGAGAGAATAGAAGTAATGTGCAACAGGATAGGATGGAGGAAAATATAGTTAACCTTACACAGCATGACAATTATGTAAATCACTTTCAAAACTACACAGATATGGCCTATATTGAATTGCCTGCCTTCCCAAAGGGAATGCGGGGGGAGGGAAGGATGGGGAGAAGGTAGAACTCATAGTTTTAGGAACTATTGTCGAGTATTGTTCTTGCTAACAGGAAATAAGAAATTCAGGTAATGGGGAAAAGAGAGTTAACGGCCCTACAGGACAAAAAAGAAGATGGGGATAAGGGAAGGTAGGGCTGATAGAAGACAGGGAATATTGGTCATAGGAGAAATTAGAGTGCTTGGTGTATTGGGGTGGGGGGAGGGGACAAATGGGGAGAAAATTTGGAACCCAAAAGTTTGTGAAAATGAATGTAAAAAGTTAAGTAAATAAATTTTAAAAAATTAATAAAAGAAATGAATAGATGTGTAATTGTATGCCTTCTGAGAATGGGAGGGAGAGGCAGGGAGAAAAATCTAAGTTATGTGGAAGTGATTATAGAACACTGGAAACAAATAAAATTTAAAAAATTAAAAACATTAAAAAAATTAAAAGGTTCTAATTTACTGGTGCTCTGATTTCAAGTTCTGAAGATGATAGCCCCGTATCTTTGCTTGCATGAAAGTATTATACAGTCAGAGTTCACCTAGAACAGGAATCATCCTCAGAGGAAATTCTCTGTATTGCCTCATTTTACTGAGGTGTTAACAATGGCCCAAGTTAAATAGCTTACCACTAAGAAAATTAAATTTTCTGTATTTCCTAGTTTTATACAATTTCACGTTATCCTTTATAAATCTACTCTTAATTGTGATAATCCGTTGAGTGGTCTTTTGTCTACACTTTAATTTTGTGCTCCTGTTTTACTTTTAAGAACATTTAGTTCATTTAGTTAACCTGTCAGAAAACTTTCCTGTTAGTCACTAGTTTTCAGCAGATGGCACTATTATTTAGGGAAAATTATTTATCGGTAAGCTAAAATAATTTCAAGTATATTCCTATATATATATATGTATGTATATATATATATGAATACATATACACACATACATACATATATACATATATATTCATGTATTCACATATGGATATACAATTGATTATTTTCCTTCATCTTCAAAGAGGAATAAAATTTCAACACCATGAAAAGGTGAAATTTCAGTGTGTCCTACTGTAGCTGATCATACTAATACAAGCTCAGAATTCTCTACCACAGGTTGGGCACAGATATTTCATGTGCATATTTGGGGTAAATGTCGTAGATTTGTGCATGCTGCGTTTAATTTGTGCTGTCCTTATTCTATTTTGCTTAAAGAGCACAGCAACCTTTCTCATGTGGGCATGCATGCTGAGCAGTCCTGTGCCAGTGTCTCCCATGTTGCACAGTCAAATCCAGTGTTCTTGAGAGAACTTTGAGATTGCACTTGTGTTGCTTCTTCTGTCCACTATTTGATCATCTGTCCCATGTGAATTTTCCATAAAATAGTCTTTTTGGCTAGCACATATTTTGTAATCAAACAATGTGGCCTATCCATCGGAATTGTGCTCTGTGAAACACAGTTTGAATACTTGGCAGTTCAACTGGAGCAAGGACTTCAGTGTCGGGTACCTTATCCTTCCAGGTGATCCTCAGAATATTCCTAAGACAGTTCAAATGAAAGCGATTCAATTTCCTGTCATGGTGGTGGTAGACTGTCCATGTTTCACAAGCATATAACAATGAGGTCAGCACAACAACTCTGTAGACCTTCAGTCTGGCACTCAGTCTAATACCTCTTCTCTCCAAAATTTTCTTTGGAGCCTCCTAAACACTGAGCCAGCTCTACCTCTGGCAATGCATGCATCAACCTCATTTCCAATGTGTACATCACTGGAAGGCACACTACCAAAGTCAGTGAACTTATCCATTACACTCAAAACTTCTCCATTTATTGTAGTCAACGGTTCCACATATGAACGGTGTGGTGGTGGCTGATCGAGAAGTTGTGTTTTCTTGATGTGAATTATTAGGCCAAAATTAACACAGTCAGCAGAGAATTGATCCATACTGTGTTGCCTCTCACAATCAGATGCTGCATTGAGTGAACAATCATCTGCAAACAGAAAATCGTACACTAACCCTCCCTCCTTTTTGTTCATGGCTTGTAGCCTTTTCAGATTGAAATACTTGCCATCAGTGAGGCAGTTGAACTTGATGTCATGTTCATCCTCATTGGAAACATTTGTCTACATGGCTGAAAACAACAGACTAAAAAGTATGGGAGCAAGCACACAGCCCTGTCTTACTCCACTGATGACTGGGAAGGTACGAGAGCATTGCCCATAATCCAGAACTTAGGCAAATATTTCCTAATGAAATTGATGTGCAATAGTGATGTAACTCACTGAAAACAATAGAAAAGATAAACAGAACTTTCCACAAAATAATAACCAGTGTCTACCTAAAACCTTTGGCAAGCATTATATGCAATGGGGACAAGCTAGATGCATTTCCAATAAGATCAGGGGAGAAATAAGGGTATCCATTATCACCACTATTAGTCAATATAATACTGGAAATGTTAACTGTGGTAATAAAAGAAGAAAAAGAAACTAAAAGCATTAGAGCAGGCAACGAACAAAAAAAGTTATTACTCCTTGCAGGTGATATGATGATATACTTAGAGAATCCCAGAGAATCCTGTAAAAAACTATTTGAAATAAACAACTTTGGCAAAGTTGCAGATTGCAAAATAAACCCAAACAAATCTTCTGCATTTCTATATATTACCAAGAAATCCCAATAGTAAGACAGTGAAAGACAAATCCCATTTAAAGCTAAAGTAGACACTATAAAATATTTGGCAGTCTACCTGGCAAAACAAATCCAAGGACTATATGAACAAAATTACAAAACACTTTTTTCACAAATAAAGTCAAATCTAAATAATTGGGGAAAAAAATCAGTTGTTCGTGGGTAGGCTGATCCAAAGCAATAAAAAGAAAATTCCACCTAAATTAATTTATTTATTCAGTGCCATTTCAATCAAACTATCAGATAGTTATTTTGTAGAGCTAGAAAAAATAATATCAAAATTGATCTGGAATTGATCTGGAAGAACAAAAGATGTAGAATGTTGAGGGAACTAGTAAAAAATAATACTAAGGAAGGTGCCCAGATCTCAAATTATACTATAAAGCAGCAATTATCCAAACCACTTGGTACTGGCTAAGAAAGATAAGGGTAGAGCAGTGGAATAAGTTAAGTATTCAAGATACAACAGGCAATAAATATAGCAATCTGCTGTTTGATAAACCAAAGGACACCAGCTTCTGAGAAAAGAACTCATTGTTTTACAAAATTTACTGGGAAAACTGGATAACAGTGTGGCAGAAACCAGTCACAGAGCAATGCTGGCACTGTACATAAGAACAAAATCCAAATGCATACATAATCTAGGTATAAACATTGATACTATAAAAAATTTACTGAAGAAAGGGAGTATATTTATCAGATTTATAGAGAAGGAAAGAATTTTTGACTAAGTAAGAGATACAAAACATTATGAAGTATAGAATGGGTAATTTTGATTACATTAAATTGAAAAAATGAAACCCAATGAAACCAAGATTATGAGGGAAGTAGAATCTGGAAAATAATTTTTGCATCTAGTGTCTGTGAGAAAGGCCTCATTTCTAAAATATATAGAGAACTGAATCAAACGTACAAGAATGCAAGTCATTCCCAAATTGGTAAGTTATCACAGGATAAGAACAGGCAGTTTCAGAGGAAGAAATTAATGTGATTTCTAGTCATATTAAAAATGCTCTAAATTATTTTGACTAGAGCAGTGAAAATCAGAACAACTCTGAGATACCACATCACACCAATTGGATTGGCTAACATGTCAAAACAGGATGATGATAAATGTTAGAGAACATGTGGGAGAGTTGAAACACTAATTCATTGTTGGTAGAGCTGTGAGTTCATCTGACTGTTCTGGAGAGCAGTTTGGAGCTATGCCCAAAGGGCTACAAAAATGTGCATAACCTTTGATCCAGCAATATTACTTCTAGGATGGTTTCCCCAGGAGATTATAAAAATGGGAAAGGGCCCATTTTTTTCCCATAATTTTTAAAATGTCTCTCCTAGGTTTATTTTATAGGTCAGTTGTCTTTCCAATGAGATATTTCAAGTTATCTTCTATTTTTCATTCGTTTTGCTTTGTTTTGTAATTTCTTGGTTTCTCATAAAATCATTAGCTTCCATATGTTCCATTCAAATCTTTAAACAAGTATTATCTTCAGTGAGCTTCTGAATCTTTTTCTCCATTTGATTAATGGAGAAAAAAATGGAGAAAGATTGTAGCAGCAATCTTTGTAGTTGCCAAAAACCGGAAATCAAGGGGATGTCCATGAATTGGGAAATGGCTGAAAAATTTATGGTACATGGATGTAATGGAATACTATTGCGCTATAAGAAATGATGAACAAGAAGACTTCAGAGAGGCCTGGAAAGACTTATGTGATCCAATGCTGCGACAAAGGAGCAGAAGCAAGAGAAATGCAAGAAATGATGAACCTGGAGCCAAGATGGTGGAGTAGAGCTCTTTCTACACAGCCCAAAATAAACTGGAAAGAAAGACTCTCAATAAGTTCTAGAGCAGTGGAAAGCAGAGTGGAGGATATTTCCCAGCCATGGTGACCTGGAAGGTCGACGGATAGGGTCTGTCACACAGGACGTGGAGTGGAGCCCAGTCCAGTCTTGAGTGTGTGGTGGTGGGAGGAGCAGGACCAGAGTAGGTAACAGGAGCAGAATTCCCAGCAGCAGAGGAGATTCACAGATCCCTCAACTCACAGGTGTCAAAGACGTTTCAAAGGTCAGTGAGGGAACTTTTTTCACCTCCATAGCAAGGGAGCAGGGTGCTCCCCTAGCCCTGGCACAAGGCGATGGCGGCAGCAGTAGCAGCAGTGGGCAGCAGTCATGGCAGGCAGCAGCCAGTGTCCATTGTTGGAAGCCTTGTTGTAAAGCCCCTGAGGGAATTGAGTAGCTGATATGAATCTCAGTCACCAGTCTGGCCAAGAAGTAAACTCTTCTCCCTTGATTGTGCCACTTTGGAGGAACAGAGAGCTTACAGGTCCCCCAAAAGACACCGTACTCTTGATGAAGGACCCAAAAATCAAGTACTTGGTTGGGAAAATGTCCAAAAAAGAGAAAAAACCATGAGACTATATAAGGTTTCTTTCTTGTATTCCCTCCCATCCCTTTGGATGAGGAAGAACAATGCTTACCATCAGGGGAACACATAGAATTCAAGGCTTCCACATCCAAAACCTCCAAAAGAAATATATAATGGCCACAGGCTATGAAAGAGCTCAAAAAGGATTTTGAAAATCAAGTAAGAGGGGTGGAGAAAAAATTGGGAAAAAAATGAGAGCAATGCAAGAAAATCATGAAAAGCAAGTCAACAGCTTGGTAAAGCTGAAGAAATGCTGAAGAAATAACACCTTTAAAAATAGGCTAAATCAATTGACAAAAGAGGTCCATAAAGGCAATGAGGAGAAGAATGCTTTAGAAAGCAGAGTTAATCAAATGGAGAAAAAGATTCAGAAGCTCACTGAAGATAATACTTGTTTAAAAATTTGAATAGAACATATGGAAGCTAATGATTTTATGAGAAACCAAGAAATTACAAAACAAAGCAAAACGAATGAAAAATAGAAGATAACTTGAAATATCTCATTGGAACGACAACTGACCTGGAAAATAAACCTAGGGGAGACATTTTAAAAATTATGGGAGTACCCAAGGGACACGATCCAAAAAAGAGCCTAGACATCATTGTTCATGAAATTAACAAGGAACATTGTCCTGATATTCTAGAATCAGATGGTAAAATAAATAGTGAAAACGCACCAATTGTCTCATTGAAATGCTGAAGAAATAACACCTTTAAAAATAGGCTAACTCAATTGCCATAAGAGATCCATAAAGGCAATGAGGAAAAGAATGCTTTAAAAAGCAAAATTAGTCAAATGGAGAAAAAAATTCAAAAGCTCACTGAAGATAATACTTGTTTAAAAATTTGAATGGAACATATGGAAGTTAATGATTTTATGAGAAACCAAAAATTACAAAGCAAAACAAAAAAGAATGAAAAATAGAAGATAACTTGAAATATCTCATTGGAATGACAACTGACCTGGAAAATAAACCTAGGAGAGACATTTTAAAAATTATGGGACTACCCAAGGGACACGATCCAAAAAAGAGTCTAGACATCATCGTTCATGAAATTAGCAAGGAACACTGCCCTGATATTCTAAAATCAGATGGTAAAATAAATAGTGAAAGAACACACCAATCATCTCTTGAAAGAGGTCCCAAAAAAGAAATTCCTAGGCAAATTGTAGTTAAATCCCAGAGTTCCAGGTCAAGGAGAAAATACTGCAAGCAACTGGAAAGAAATAATTCAAGTGTTGTGCAAATACAAACAGGAAAACACTCGATCTAGCATCTTCCACATTAAGTGATTGAAGGGTTTGCAATATAATATTCCAGAAATCAAAGGAAGTGGGATTAAAACCAAGAATCACCTACCCAGAAAAACTGAGTATAAGGCAATCAGAATGTACGGTGTTTAAGGGTGAGGGGAGGGTAGAAATGGGACAAAACTTGGAACTCAAAATTTTGTGGAAATGAGTGTTGAAAACTTAAAATAAAGAAGTAATAGTCAGGAAGACTACAGAGTCCTGGAAAGACTTACATGAACTGATGCTGAGCAAAAGGGGCAGAAACAGGAGAACTTTGTACACAACAAAAACCACAGTGTGCAAGGATTTTTTTTTTCTGGTAGACTTAGTACTTCATTGCAGTGCAAGGACTTAAAATTTCCCCAATGATCTCAATGCAAAATACCTTCCACATTCAGAGAAAGACCTATGGAATTCTATTGCAAAACACAGCAAATCACTTTCTTTTGTACTATATTTTGACGTATTTTATGATTTTCCCCATTCATCCTAGTTCCATGCAACATGACTAAGGTGAAAAGGTATTCAATATAGTGTATGTGTAGAATCTATATAAAATTGTTTGCCATTTCAGGGAGGGAGTGGGAGGTAAGTGGAAGGGAGGGGGAGGGAAGAGAAAAAATCTAAGTTATATGGAAGTGATTGCAGAACACTGAAAAAAATAAAAATATGTGCATACCCTTTGACACAGCAATATTCCTTCTTGGACTACATCCCCAAGAGATCATAGAAGTGGGAAAGTGTCCCACATATACCAATACAGTTATGGCAGCTCTCTTTCTGATGGCCAAAAAGTGGAAATCACGGGGATGCTCTCAGTTGGGAATGGCTGAATAATTTGTGGTATATGAATGTAATGGTATTCTCTTGTGCTGTGAGAAACAATGAACAAGAAGACTTCAGAGAAGCTTGAAAGACTTATACGGGTTTACGCTGAGTGAAAGGTGCAGAACCAGGAGAATTTTGTGCACAGCAACAACCACAGTGTTTGAGGAGTTTTTCTGATAGATCTATTGCTTTATTGAAATGCATGGACTTAAAAAATTTCCATTGGCAATTGGAGACAAAATAACTTCTAGATCCAGAGAAAATTATGGAATTGAATTGTAGACAGAAACATACCATTTTCTTTTGTATTATGTTATGATTTGTTTTGTTCTGTACTTTCTCTCATTCATGTTAATTCTTCTATACAACATGCATTTATTAAGAATGTATGTGTAGAACCTATATAAGATATTATGCTACCTCAGGGAGGGAGTGTGGAGGGAGGGGTGAATGGGGTGGAGGAGATAAAAATCTAACATATATGGAAGTGATTGTTGAATACTGAAAACAAATAAAATTATTCAATTAAAAATATTGATGAACTTCACAGGACAACCAAATTTTTACATAATTTTCCATAATCCGTCACGACTAACAGTGCCAAAGGCCTTGGACAAATCTACAAATGTTGTGTACAGAACTCTGTTCTGTACTATATATGTATGTATGTATGTATGTATGTATTGTGTATGTGTAGGTGTGTATATATGTGTGTATTTGTGTAGATAGATAGATAGAAAGAAAGATAGATAGATAGATAGATATAGATGCCTATCCAAAATGGGGGAGAAAATGTAGGAAGATGCCTGAGCTGTTCCCAGTTAATCTCAGAAACAATGAAAAACTCAAGCATGTCAACACATTCCGGAGCTACAGAACCTACAGTAACATGTAGTGAAGCAATTCCTTTGTCTAAGATAACTCAGAAGTATTTCAAGAAAGGATAGGATTGTCTAACTATACCTTCCTCTTGACAAAGGACTCAAAAATGAAGTAACTGGTTGGGAAAATACCGCAAAAGATGGGGGAAAAGGCTATATAAATTACTACTCAGTGAACAGATATTTTCTTCCATCCTTTCAGATGAGGAAGAATAGTATATAACAAGAAAGGAAGATCTAAAAGTCAAGCCTACTGCATCCAAAACCTTGAAAATAAATATGCAATAATCTCAGGCCATGGAATAGCTCAAAAAGGATTTTGAAAATCAATTAAGAGAGATGGAGGAAAAAATGGAAAGAGAAATGGGAGTAATGCAAGAAAATCATTACAAGGGAGTCACCAGCTTGTTAAAGAGTACCAAAAAATTGCTGAAGAAAATACTATTTTTAAAAATAGGCTAACTCAATTGACAAAAGAAGTCCAAAAAGCCAATGAGAAGAAGAATGGCTTAAAAAGCAAAATTGGACACATGGAAAAGGAGGTTCAAATGTTCACTGAAGAAAATAATTTTGGAAAACTTAAAATGAAGCAAATGGAAGCTAATGACTTTATGAGAAACCAAGAAATTACAAAACAAAACCAAAAGAATGAAAAAATGTAAAATAGTGTGAAACATCTCATCTGGAAAACAGAGATAGGAGAAACAATTTTAAAATTATTGGACTATCTGAAAGCCATGAGCAAATAAAGAGTCTAGACATCATCTTTTATTAAATTTCAAAGAAAACTGCCCTGATACTATGGAACCAGGGAACAAAAATATATTGCAAACATCCACCTGTCACCTCCTAAAAGGGATCCAAAAAGAGAAACTCCTAGAAATATTGTATCCAAATTCCAGAGTTTCTAGGTCGAAGAGAAAATATTGCAAGCAGGTAGAAAGAAACAATTCGAGTTTTGTGGAAATGCAAACAGTACGACACAAGATCTAGCAGTTTCTATATTAAAGGATCAAAGGGTTTGTAATATGATATTCCAGAAGTTAAAGGAGCTAGGAATAAAACCAAGAATCCCCTACCAAGCAAAACTGAGTACAATACGTCAGGGGAAAAGTGGTCTTTCAGGAAAATAGAGAATGTTCAAGCATTCTTGATGAAAAGACCAGAGCTGAATAGAAAATTTGACTTTCTCTTTATATTGCTTTTTGAAATTTTATTTTTTCAGTCTTCTACAATCACTAGATATTTTCCCTTTCTTCCCCTCTTCTCCCCCCCCACAAGTCGGAGTAGAGAAAAAGGAAAACAGTAAAGGAGAAAAAAAATACATGTTAATCAATAAGGTTAATCTATTTACATTTATACACAGAGAGATGCCATTTGTGACTCTTGAGAATTGTATCTGGAAATTGGAAGGAGTATACATCGACAGAGGGTGAGAGGAAAGTTTACTTTGATATGATTATACATAAAAATAATTGGATGAAGAAAAGGATTTTACTGGGAGAAGAAGAAAAAAGGAGATAGAATACATTAAATTACATCACATGAAGAGGTAGAAAAGACCTATTATTTCTGAGGGAAAGAATGGAGAGGGTGAGTATTGTTTGAATCTTTCTCTTCTTAAATTTGTCTCAATGAGGAAGTTATATACATACTCAGTTGGGAATAGAAATTTTTCTGATCGTATAGGGAAATAGGAGAAGAATTAGAATAAAAGGAGAGGAGTATGACAGAAAGAAGGGCATAACTAGTATCCCTTTAAATGGAAGGGAGAAAGGAAAAAAGGAAAAAAAAAGGAGGGGCACTGATAGAAAGAAGGACAGATTGAAGAAGTTTGTAGTCAGAATAAAAAATGGTGAGAAGGGAGTAGGTGAAAGGAGAGAGAAAATTATAAATGGGATAGTTTGGATGAGGGAAAATACACACTTAATAATCATAACTGTGAATGCGAATGGAAAAATATCTCCCATAAAATGGAAGAAGAAAGAAGAATAAATTTTAAAAAACCAGAATGCTACAACATGTTGTTAGAAGAAATACACTTCAAGCAGGGACATATTCAGAGTAAAGATAAAATGCTGGGGTAAAATATATTATACTTCTACTGAAGTAAAGAAGAGGCAGGAAGGGTAATTGATATGAGATGAAGCAAAAGCAACAACAGGCCTAATTAAATACATCTAATTAAGAGATATGGAAGGAAACTACCTCCTGATAAAAGAGACAATGAAGGAATATCAGTACTAGACAGGAATTCAACAAATAGTATACAATCAAAATTTTTAGAAGGGAAGTTCGTGAGATACAGGAAAAAGTAGCTAGCAAAACAATACTAGTGGGGAATCTCCACCTCCTCCTCTCAGAACTAGATAAATCAAACAAAATAAACAAGAGAGAAGTTAACGAGTTGAATAGGATTTTAGAAAAGTTAGATATGGGTTCTGCTTTCGAGAGCCACAGTGGAGGTGTAAGCAATGAGTTCCTCTCTTTCTCTCTTATTGACCACTGAAAGTCCAGAAAATATCACCACAGGAAAAACTGGAAAAGCTGAGACAGAATAAAGATGGAAAAAAGGAAAATTCGCAATCTTGTAGCCCAGGAACCTTGTCAGATTACGGGAAAGTTCCCTCTTACTCTGGGGGAGGGTGGAGCAGTACAGGATTGGAGGCATTCCAGGAAACCAACAGTAAGCCACACCTCAACAAACTATGAGGAAGTCCTGAGTCCCAGGGTGGAGAAACAGGGAAGCACCAGCACCAAACTCCTCCCAAGTGCCTCGGCACAGACAGGGGAATGGTATACACAAGCACAAAAATCCATCTCATGTGCTGGCATTTTTCAGCAGCCAAATCTCCCAGTACTTCAGCACCAATTCAGGAAGCACAAGTCCAACAGGCATAACTCTAGGTGGACAGGCATCGCCCAGTTGCCAAAACGTGAAGTGCTTTAAAATGGCCTAGATTACCAGTCATCTTGTCGGGCCAGAACCTCCATTCACATCTTGAGAGTTCCAGTATTGCTGACTCCAGCCCAGCACCAGGTAACATGAAGGATCCCTACAATCTCCATCTGAGGCCCCAGCACAAAAATCCAGTTAACAGTTCCCAAACTTGTAGGACAAGAAGCTTGGGTCACTGCCCCATGTATCCCAATAGGAGAGTTCAACTCTACAAGCCCGAAATTAGGCAAATCCATGAGCAAAAACCAGAAACAAGTAATGACAATAGATTCTTATTATGGGGACAGGGAAGATCAGGGCACAAATTCACAAGAAAACAACACTGTTAATATATAGACATCCAAAACCTTAAAGGGAATAGGAATGGGTCTCAAACCCAAAAAAAAAAATCTTCTTGGAAGAGCTCAAGAATGATTTTAAAAGTCAAATAATAGAGATAGAAGAAAAATTGGGAAGGAAATGTGAAGTATATAAGAGAGAGTGTGAATAGCTTGGAACAGAAAGGATAAAGATTGTAGAAGACTGCAGAAAATAACTTTCAAAGTAGAATTGGGCAAATAGAAAAGGAGATATAATTCTAATAGAAGAAAATAATTTGTTAAAAATTAGAACTGGACAAGTGGAAGCTAATGAACTCTATGAGATATCAAGAATCAGTCAATCAAAAACAAAAGAATTAAAAAGAAGAAAATTTAAAGTATCTTATCGGTAAAAAAAAAAAAAAGATCTCAAAAATAGATCAAGGAGAGACAATTTTAAAATTATTGGTCTTCCTGAAAGCCAGGATGGAAAAAAAGAGCCTGGATAATACTATCCAAGAAATAATCAAGGAAAACTGCCGTGAGGTCCTAGAACCAAAGGTAAAATAGTCATCAAAAGAATCCATTGTTCACCTCCTGAAACACATTCTGAAATGAAAATGCCAAGGAATAATGTAGTCAAATTTTAAAATTCCCAAGTCAAAAATTAAATAGTGCAAGCATCCAGAAAGAAACAATTCAAATGTCACAGAACCACAGTCAGGATTATGCAGGGACTTGCAACTTTTAAATTTAAAAAATGGTGGGTGTGGGTCATGACTTTCTGTAAGGCAAAGGAGTTTGGATTACAACCAAGGATCAACTAGGAGTGAAATTGAGGACACACTTTCAGGACTGGAGATGAATATTCAATAAAATAGAGGAATTTCAAGCTTTTCTGATGAAAAGGTCAGAGCTCAGTAGAAAATTTGATCTTCAAATACAAGAGTGAAGAGATGTGTAGAAAGGTGAAAAGTAAAGGAAAAAATAACAGCAAAAACAACATGTTATTAATAAGGGCAAACTGTTTGCATCCCTACCAGAGAATTTACACTTGTAACTTTTGAGAATTTTGTTGTTATCATACCATTTAAAACGGGTATCCATAGAAGGATTGTGTGGGTATAACTTCACTTTGAAGAGATAAAAATTAAATCTGAGTGGTGAAAATGGATTGTGCTGGGAGAAGAGGAAAGGCCAAGGACAAAAGGAAAAATTGCATCACATGAAAAGGCAGGAAAACCTATCACAGTAGAAGTAAAGAAGGGAGGAAGATTTACTCTCATCAGATTTGACTTAAAGAGAGAATACCATAAACAAGTATACTAATCTAACGTACCTTAGAGGAAGTAGGAGGGAAAAGGGAAAAGAAAAAGGAGGAGCTGATAGAAAAGAGGGCAGACTGAGGGAGGTTGTAGTCAACAACAAAACTCTAGGGAGGAGGAAAATGAAGAAAGGAGAGCAAAATCATGAACAAAGAGGGCGAACAGATGAAGAGAAAGACACAGATATTAATCATAACTGTGAATGAGAAGGAGTTGACCTCTCCCATAAAATAGAAACTGAGAACAACAATCCTACAATATGTTGTTTACTAGAAATACATTTGGAACAGAGACATATACACTGAGAAAAGCAAAAGACTGCAGTAAAATATTTTACACTTCAGTTAAAGTAAAAACAACATCAACAGTAGTAATTCTCATCACAAAATAAAAGTGAAAATAGGTATAATTAAAATAGATAATGAAGGATACTACCTCCTGAAAAAAGATATCCTATGTGAAATTGTGCATACACTTTAACCCACTAATACCACTTCTAGGTCTATATACAAAAGAGAGTATAAAAATGGGAAGAGACACACATGTAGAACAAGATTTAAAGCAGTTCTTTCTTTGGTGGCCGAGAATTTGCAGTTGAAGAGATGTCTATGAATTGGGGAATGGTTGAACAAGTTCTGGGATATGAATGCAATGGAATACTATTGTGTTATAAATAATGGTGAACAAGAAAGCTTCAGAAAAATCTAGAAAGATAGATATGAGCTAATGCTGAGTGAAATGAGCAATTCCAGCAGAACATTGTACACAGTAACAGTCATACAGTGTTATCACTAACCTTGATAAACTTAGTTCTTCTCAGCAATGCAAGAATCTAAGACAACACCAAAAGATCCATGAGGGAGAATGCTATAAACATCCAGAGAAATAACTTTGGAGTCTGAATGCAGATGGAAATAAACTACTTGCTTTCCTTTGTTGTTTTGTTTTCTGTCTTCTTTCTCATGATTCCTCCCATTAGTTTTATACCTTCTCAACATCATTATTAATGTGAAAATATGTTTAACAGGAATGCATAAATTATTCCTATATCAGATTGCACACCCTTTGAGGAGGGGGGAGAAAAAGGTGGGAGGAAAATCCAAATCTCAAAATCTTATGAAAGTGAATGCTGAAAACTAAAAATTAATGCATTAATTGCCTTTTTTAAAAAAGATGTGTTGGATATGATGGATCTCTGGAGAAAACTGAATGGAAATAGAAAAAAGTAGGCCTGTTTTTCACAATGATATATGGTCCATACACAAAAATTGATAATGTGTTGCAGCATAAAATTCTCACAACTCAATACAGAAAACAAGAAATATTTAATTTATCCAGTTCAGATTATGATGGAAAACAAATTAAATGTATCAAAGTGTCCCAGAAGAATAGAGGAAAATTAATTTGAAATTGATGTAATACTTAAGAATTGGTAGGTAAAACAACAAATCATAGAAACAATAACAATTTTCAGAAAAGAGAATGATAATAACAACACAATGTGCCACATTTTATGGAATGCTTCCAACGCAATACTTGGAGGGAATTTACTATCTATAAATTCTACCACGAATAAAATAGAGAAAGAAAAGATCAATGAATTAGGCATACATCTAAAAAAGCTAGGAAAATAACAAATTAAAAATCCCCAATTAAATGTCAAATAAGAAATTTTAACTTGATTTTTTTTAAGATATGATCCCACCCTATTCAATTATCTCTGTGATCTCTGTCTCTCTCTGTGTGCATGTGTGTATGTGTATGTTTATGTATTATACTCAGTGTTGCTGGGGTAGGTGACTCTTGGCTTTAGTCCTAGTTCCTCTGACTCCTGGAATATCCTATTCCATGCCTTTTGATTCCCTTAATGTAGAAGCTGCCAGATATTGTGTTATCCGGATTGTATTTCCACAATCCTGGAATTGTTTCTTTCTAGCTGCTTGCAATATTTTCTCCTTGACCTGCGAACTCTGGAATTTGGCCACAATGTTCCTAAGAGTTTCTCTTTTTGGGTCTCTTTCAGGTGGTGATCGGTGGATTCCTTGAATACATATTTTGACCTCTGGTTTTAGGATATCAGGGCAGTTTTCCTTGATAATTGCATGAAAGATGATGTGTAGGCTCTTTTTTTGTCCATGGCTTTCAGGTAGCCCCATAATTTTTAAATGATCTCTCCTGGATCTATTTTCCAGGTCAGTTGTTTTTCCAATGAGATATTTCACATTCTTTTCCATTTTTTCATTCTTTTGGTTTTGTTTTGTGATTTCTTGGTTTCAAATAAAGTTATTAATCTCCATCTATTCCATTATAATTTTGAGAGAGCTACTTTCTTCAGTGAGCTTTTGCACCTCTTTTTCCAATTGGCTAATTCTGCTTTTGAAAGCATTCTTCTCCTCATTGGCTTTTTGAACCTCTTTTGCCAATTGAGTTAGCCTATTTTTCACGGTGTTATTTTCTTCAGCATTATTTTGGGTCTTCTTTATTAAGACATTGACCCGTTTTTCATGCTTTTCTTGCATCTCTCTCATTTCTTTTCCCAGTCTTTCCTTCACCTGATCATGGCTTTCAGGTAGTTCCATAATTTTTAAATTTTTTCTCCTGGATTTATTTTCCAGGTCAGTTGTTTTTCCAATGAGATATTTCACATTATCTTCCATTTTGTCATTCTTTTGGTTTTGTTTTGAGATTTCTTGGTTTCTCAGAAAGTCATTAGCCTCCATCTGTTCCATGGTAATTTTGAGAGAACTGTTTTCTTCACTCAGCTATTGAACCTCTTTTTCCATTTGGCTACTTCTGCTTTTGAAAGCACTTTTCTGGAGGGGCGGAGCCAAGATGACGGAGTAGAAAGACACTTTTGCTAGCTCCGAACCCACAGCCCGTGGATTTCCTCTAAAAAGAACTCCTGACAAATTCTGGAGCAGTGGAAGCCGCGCAGACACACAGTGAAGGAGATTTCCGTTGCAGACAGCCCTGAAAAGCCGACCCCAGGGGTCCATCGAGCCCTGGACGGGAGCGGAGCCCTGCCCTGCGGAGCCCTGTCCTCTTCCACGCGGGCCCCGGGGCACTGAGCGGAGCCAGCAGATCCAAGCAGGCTTCAGGGACTGTAATCTCTGGAGGCAGTGAAGGTCCCTCCACACACAGACTCACAGGTCAGTGAGAGAGACGGGCTGAGAGGGGAGCGGGGTATCTCCTGGACTCGGACGCCCTCGGGAGGCAGCCTTGGCAGAGGCAGAGGCAGCTCAGCCAGAGGCTCCCAGAGCAGGCAGAAGCTTCACAGCAGCTCCATTACAAAAGATCTCTGCATAAACCCCCTGAGGGAACTGGGCCTGGGAGGCGGCCCTGCCCCCACCTGAGCAAATAAGCTCCCATTGAATAGCAGTCAGGTCTGCTGCCAAAAGCCCTGAGGCTGGGGAGCAGCATTTGAATCTCAGACACCAAGCACTAGCTGGGCGGAACTGGAGGTGAGGTGGGTGTCGAGAGGACCCTCAGAAGTCAAGTAATTGGCTGGGAAAATGCCCAGAGAAGGGAAAAAATACTAAGACCATAGAAGGGTAATTTCTTGATCAGATGATTGCGCCATTCGTCTCTGACGACGAAGAGATCTGCTTACCATCAGGTAAAGATATATGAGTGAAAGCTTCTGTATCCCAAATATCTGAAACAGATACCCCATGGGCTCAGGCCATGGAGGAGCTCAAAAAGGATTTTGAAAATCAAGTTAGACAGGAGGAGGAAAAACTGGGAAAAGAAATGAGAGAGATGCAAGAAAAGCATGAAAAACGGGTCAATACATTAATAAAGGAGGCCCAAAAAAATCCTGAAGAAAATAGCACCTTGAAAAATAGGCTGACTCAATGACAAAAGAGGTTAAAAAAGCCAATGAAGAGAAGAATGCTTTCAAAAGCAGAATTAGCCAAGTGGAAAAAGAGGTGCAAAAGCTCACTGAAGAAAATAGTTCTCTCAAAATTAGAATGGAACAGATGGAGGCCAATGACTTTCTGAGAAACCAAGACATCACAAAACAAAACCAAAAGAATGACAAAATGGAAGAGAATGTGAAATATCTCATTGGAAAAACAACTGAACTGGAAAATAGATCCAGGAGAGACAACTTAAAAATTATGGGACTACCTAAAGCCATGATCAAA
>CM053771.1:372059910-372100120 GCA_028658325.1 Potorous gilbertii | reverse complement strand
GGATAATAGAAGAGAGGGCAGATTGGTGATATGGGTAATTAGAATGTCCAGTGTATCGGGGAGGGGGGAGGGGACAAATGGGGAGAAAATTTTACTCTCATCGCGTTTGACTCAATTAAGAAATAACATGTACATTCAGTTTAGTATGAAAATCTATTTTACATGACAGGAAGTAGGGGGAAAGGGGATAAGCAGGATGGAGGGCATGATGGAAGGAAGGCAAATGGGAGGAGGGTGCAATTAGAAGGAAGCCCTCTTGTGGAGGGACAAGGTCAAAAGAAAGAATAGAAGGAATGAGAGGCAGGATTGAATAAAGGGAAATGTAGTTAGTCTTATACAATATGACTATATTGGAAGTCATTTGCAAACCAACAAATATATGGGCTCTGTTGAGTTGCTTGCCTTCTCAGTGGGGATGTGTGGGGAGGGAGAAAGGAAGAGAAGTTGGAACTCAAAATTTTACGAACAAGTATTGAGAATTGCTTTTGTGTACAACTGGGAAATAAAAAATACAGATAATGGGGTATAGAAACTTTTCTTGCCCCACAGGACAAGAGAGAAGATGGGAATAAGGGAAGGAAGGGGTGTTGGTAGGAAGGGCACATAGGTGGAAGGGGCAAGTTGAATGCAAGACATTTGTGGAGGGAGGGGAGAGATTGGGCGAAAATTTGCAACTCAAAATTTTATGGAAATGAATGTTGAATACTTACAACAAATAAATACACAAATAAATGAATAAAGATAAAAAAGATCAGGAGTTAAATAAAGATGTCCTTTATCACCACTATTATTCAATACAATACTAGAAATGCTAGTTGTAGCAATAAGAAAAGAAAAATAAATTGAAGAAATTGCAATAGGCAAAGAAGAAATTAAATTTTCACTCTTTGCAGATGGTATGATGATATACTTAGAGAATCCCAGAGATTCAAGTAAAAACTACTTGTAATATTAAGCAACTTTTTTTAAGTTCCAGGTTACAAAATAAACCCACACAAATCTTCTGCATTTCTGTATATTATTAACAAAGCCCAACAACAAGAGATAGAAATAGAAATCCCATTTAAAACTAGGGTAGACAATATTAAATATTTGGGAATCTACCTACCAAAACAAATCCAGGGACTGTATGAACACAATTAGAAAATACTTTTGTGCAAATAAAGTCATATCAAAGTAAGTGGGAAAACATCAATTCCTTGTGAGTATGCCGAGCCAATATAATAAAAATGAAAATTCTATCCAAATTAATTTACTTATTCAGTGCCATATTAATTAAACTATCAGATAATTTTTTTCTAGAGGTAGAAAGAATAGTATCAAAATTAATTTGGAAGAATAAAAGTCCAAAATATCAAGGGAACTATCGAAAAGAAATGGTAGGGAAGCTGGCTTAGCTCTACCGGATCTCACATTGTATTATAAAGCAGCAGTTATCAAAACTACGTGGTACTGACTAAGAAACAGAAAGGTAGGCCAGTGGAATATGTTAGGGACTCAAGACACAGCAATCAATGAATATAGCAATCTACTGTTTGATAAACCCAAGGACCCCAGTTTCTGGCATAAGAACTCACTGTTGGATAAAAATTGCTAGGAAAACTGTATAACATTGCGGCGGGAACTAGGCATAGACTGACGCCTGATACCATGCACAAAAATAAAGTTCAAATGGGTACATGACCTAGGAATAAAAATTGGTATTATAAATTAATGAAGCAAGGAAGAGTGTATTTGGGAGATTTATGGAGAAGGGAGGAATTTTTGACTAAACAAGAGATAGAAAGTATTATGAAGTGCAAAACAGGTAATTTTGATTACATTAAATTGTAAAGGTTTTGCACAAACAAACCCAATATAGTCAACATTAGGAGGGAAGCAGAAAACTGGGAAAGAATTTTTGCAACTAGTGTTTGTGAAAAAGGACTCATTTCTAAAACGTATAGAGAACTGAGTCAAAAGTACAAGAATACAAGTCATTGCCTAATAAATAAATAGTCAAAGGATATGAACAAGCTGTTTTAGAGGAAGAAATCAAAAATATCTATAGGTATACTAAAAAATTATCTAAATCACTATTGATTAGTGAGATGCAAATCAAAATAACTCTGAGATATCAGATCATACCTATCAGATTGGCTATCATGCTAAAACACGAGGGTGGTAAATATTCGAGAAGATGTGGGAGAGTTCAAATACTAATTGATTGCTGGTGGAAATGTGGGTTGATCCAACCATTATGGAAAGCAATTTGGAACTATGCTCAAGGGGCTACAAAATTTGCATAACGTTTGACCCAGCAATACCTCTTCTATATTCCCAAGAGACCATAAAAATGAGAATGGGTCCCGCACGTACAAAAACATTTATATCAGCACTCTTTGAGGGGTCAAAAACTGGAAATCAAGTTGGGACCCATCAATTGGGAAATGACTGAATAAATTGCGGTATATGAATGTAATGGAAGACTATTTTATTATTAGAAATGATGAACAGGAAGACTTCAGAGAGGCCTGGATATGCTTATATGAACTGATGCTGAGTGAAAGGAGGAGAACCAGGAGAACTTTGTACACAAAAACAACCATAGTGTGCGAAGAACTTTTCTGGTAGACTTAGTACTTCATTACAATACAAAGACTCAAAAAATTCCCAATGGCCTCTTAAGGCAAAATATCTTCTACATCCAAGAGAAGAACTACGTAATTCGATTGCAGAATGAACAAACACATCATTTTCTTTTGTATTATACGTTCGTTTGTTTTGTGATGTCTCCCATTCCTTTTAAATTTTCCATCCAACATGACTAATGTGAAAATGTATGTAATAGGAATGTATGGGTAGAACCTATATAAATCTGTATGCTCCATTGTGGAGGAAGTTGGGAGGTAGGGAGGAAGGAGGGAAGGGATGGGAAAAATCTAAGATATGTGGAAGTGATTGTGGAACACTGAAAACAAAATAATAATAGTAATAATAAAATAATAATAGTGTGGTTGCATAGTGAGAGTCAAATTTAGTTGATGAATAGTCTATATGACCCACTGTCATATCTGAGGTTTCGAAAAAGAAAATGTGAAACTCTTCCATCCTCTAAGTCAACTTGTGGCAATTTTACCAGGGAACAAGAGCAAGAGTTAAATCATTCAGTTAGGCAGGAATGACAATCTCCATATTGTAAAGAATACTCATGCAATTAAATCGTGGATCCATTTAAGTATTTACATGTGTAAGTGTGTGTGTGTGCAAGTGTAGGTGCATCTTCAACTGAGAGTGTATATGTGTGTATGTCTATATGTACATGTACATATGTGCATTTACACATATATGTTAGTGTGTATTTATAGACCTCTACTTATATATGTTTATATACACATACATACACACATATATAAATGTACACACATATTTTAGTTGGTTTAATGAAGAAAGTACTTTTTTTAGACCAAGAAATCAATTTGCAACATTCCAGTAACCTGAGCTTGGTTTTTATTCCTTCAAATAATACAACTTGGTTGGTAATTAATTATTTATTTGAATTCCAATGACATATGGGTGTCATAGTGGACAAAATTAATTAAAGGGACTGACTAATAAAATTCAAAGAATATCTTGATGTAGTCTCAGATGCCAGTTGGATAACCATGAGTAAAGAAAAGTACGCACTTTGTACAGAATGATCATTGTGAAGTTACTAAACATAATAAACAGAATGAATCTTAAATATTTGAACAGATAAAAGCATATGCTTACTGAATTCACTAGGAGCACTACAAATTTAAGTAAAAGCATAGCAAAAATTACGCCACTTTAACCAAAAGTATTGACAATTGTGAATCAAGAATCAATTTCTCTCTGTTTCTATCTCTGTCTCTGTCTCTCTGTCTCTCTGTCTCCCTCTCTCTGTCTCTTTGTCTCTCTCTCTATCTCTCTCTCTCTCTCACACACACACACACATCCACACATGCACACAAATACATGACACATAAAAATAATAGCACTTTATCATGTTTTCTAGGTTTTTTGTTCTCTAAAGAGAAAAGAGTGAATAGGAAAAGAAATGACCTTTAAGATCTCTACAATTCAATAATGTAAATCCCATGATGCCAGCAACGTTCATTTTAAAGTTTATACTTACTTGCATGTGTCTAGACCACCCATTTTGTGTCTTCTGCCCTTTTATCTCTGCCTATTCACTTAGTTAAAAGGCTTTAGAGCTGACTGCAAATGGGAATTCCAAACAATAGTCTGAAGCTGGGTTCTATTTTTCTAGCACATTTCCACTAAGTGTCAAAACCTATTATATCTATTGACTCATTAATAACAATTCCTCTAAGAAGTTAAATGACCAATTTTGTCCCATTTGCTAGAAAAGGAAAAGAGAAAGTGGAAAAGTCATATGGTGTTCTGCAAATGGAATCATAGAATTCAAAATTTTTCTTTTTGGGTGAAATCTACACCAAAATTAAATCTTGCCTATGAAATTCCCAGTTGGTTACTGACATAGGAAGATTTAATTAATAATTATATATATATATATTTATATATACGTATATGTGTGTGTGTGTGTGTGTGTGTGTATACACACTCAAGGACTATAGTTCAATTTAACTAAATTCTTTTAATTAAATACAATAAATATTTATTTAGCACCTACTAAGTATATAACACTGTGATAAGTGAAGAGGATATAAACAGATAAATAAAATAATAATTCTCATCTAAGGAAGTAGTAATCTAACACAGAAACAAATTAGACATGTATATACATATGTATGCATATTTACATAATTATTTTACGAATTGCAATGCACCAATTGCATATAAGAGGAATAAAATACAGGAGTATGAAAATTTGGACAGAAAAAATTGCTTTTATACTGGGGAAGTGATGGAGATATACTAACAAAGAGGACTTCAGTAAAGAGATGGTGCTTGAGAGAAGGTTTTGAAAAAAAGGAGAAAATTCAACACATAGAGACAAGGAATGGGGATAGGGAGACAAACTTTTCAAGGAATTCGGGGTGATGTTTCACAAGTTAATGATGTCTCAGGTTAACTCTATCCACCCTCCCTTAATTTGCTGATGGAGAAAACTGAGGGTCAGGGAGAAAAAGTGACTTGGCCTAGGTTATAGAAGATAGCTAACTTTTGTTCAAAAGTAAACACATTGACAATTAGTAATACCCTGTAATATTTGTGCTTCTTCTGATGATATTTTATTTCTAATTGATTGATTTTTTCATGTTCATTTTTTGGGGTATGCGTGGAGTGAATGCTTTATGTAAAGTAGATTAGTTGTATTGTTGTTGTGTTTGTCCTTTGTTCTCTAAGAGAACCATAATATCAGGGAAATGATAACGTGACTAGCAGTTGACTTTGCTTCGAGTGAAGGAAGGCTGTGCAAGGTCACCAGCCTCTCTTTCTCCTCCAGAGTCATCTGGATCCAGTGGCCGGTTATTCACCAGGACTACTGGAGATGGCCCAGGATACAATAGGAGACCCCGACTCTTTTGACTAAAGTCTTTTCAGGTTCTCACTTTGAGTGAGGTAATGCCCATTCAGTGAATAGGCCTCTTTAAGAAGTGCGTGAAGGGATGAACAATTTGGTAAAACAAAAATTTAAAAATAAAAGAGGGAGGGGAATATCCCCCAGGATTGCTGGCCAAAAGAGAAAAAGTTACTATTTACATTAACTCTGATTCAGGAGCCCCCATTCTCCCCCACCCCCCAAAAAAGGAAAAGAATCAGTGAATTAGGATATTTCTGGTCAATATAAACACTATGATTTTCAACTTTTGGTAGTAGATATGTCATGACATTTCATAAATTAGATCTATAAAAGAGCAGTGGGTAACACGGTGCATTGAATTGAATTCATGTTACCCTGTGGAATATTTGTGTCAACAATTAGAGATATTTCCTGACCCTATTTATTTTTGGTTTTGCAAAGAATCTCAATTTTCAGTGATGCTCCTAAATATAGTTGTTCTTTTATTCATTAGTCCAAACAGTGTGCACATTTCTCTTTCTCAATTGATACAATGCACATTTTTAAAGCATTGCAATTTTTTAAACAATAAAGATGATCAGAAATTTTCCATTCTCCTTCATTGTTTGTTTCCTTTCATACTTCATAAACTTTTAAAAAAACCTATTTAGTTGAATTTAAATTGTTTATTTTATATTTTAAATCAATTTGACCACTCCTATTGCTATAATATTTTGCCTTTTGTTTCATTTACTGAATTGGTATTCTTTTGTTTTCAGTATTAATTTTTAATGTGGTAATATACATTTGAAATTTTCACTTTGTGTATCAGCTAGATACTGATCTGATGTTCTAATCCAGTGATTCATTTTTATGTTTAGTATTTCATTTTTTCTCAGTTATATGTAGGAACAATTTTTAACATTTCTTTTAAAAAAATTAAGTTTCAATTCTTCCCCCTCTCCACTGGGTCTCCTTATTAAGGCAATCAATACTGCATAGGTAACATACCTGTAATCATGCAAAAGGTCGCTGTAACATTAATGTGTGAAAGAAAACATAGATCAAAAAGAAAAAAACTAAAGAAGAATAAAGAAAGTAAAAAAAAATATGCTTCAATCGGTATTCATACATCATGAGTTCTGTTCCTGGGAGTAAACAGAATTTTTCCTAATAAGTCTTCTGGAGGTGTCACAGATCATTGAACTGCTGAGAATTGTTACGTCATTCATAGCTGATCGTCTTACAATATTGCCATTACTGTATGCAGAGTATATTTCATTGTGCATCTGTTCATGTAAGACTTTCCAAGTACTTTTTTATATATTTCAAAACATCCTGCTTATGATTTCTCTTTTTTAAATATAAATTTATTTATTTAACTTTTTACATTCATTTTCACAAAATTTTGTTTTCCAAAATTTTCACCCATTTGTCCCCTCCCCCCACCCCAGTACACTGAGCATTCTAATTTCCCTTATCATCAATCTGCCCTCTCTTCTATCATCCCAACCTTCCCTTGTTCCCATCTTCTCTTTTGTCCTGTAGGATGAGATCACATTCTATTCCCCATTACCTGTATTTCTTATTGCCTAGTAGCAAGAACAATACTCAACAGTTGTTCCTAAAACTTTGAGTTCCAAGTACTCCCCATCCCTCCCTCCCCACATATTCCCTTTGGGAAGGCAGGCAATTCAGTATAGGCCATAACTGTGTAGTTTTGCAAATGACTTTGATAATAGTTGTGTTGTGTAAGACTAAATATATTTCCCTCCATTCTATGCTGCCCCCATTGTTTCTATTGTTTTTTGATCCTGTCCCTCCCCAAGAGTTTTGACTTCAAATTGCTCCCTCCTCCCATTGCCCTCCCTTCCATCATCCCCCCCACCCTGCTTATCTCCTTCTTCCCCACTTTCCTGTATTGTAAGATAGGTTTTCATAGCAGAATGAGTATGCATTTTATTCCTTCCTTTAGTCGAATGTGATGAGAGTAAACTTCATGTTTGTTTTTTCTCAGCTCTCCTCTTTTTCCCTCCACTTAAATGTCTCCTGCTTTTCTCTTCTATGAGAGATAATTTACCCCATTCCATTTCACCCTCTCTCTTCTGAATATATTTCTCTGTCACCGTTTACCTGGATTTCTTTTAAGATAAGATCCCACCCTATTCAATTCACTCTGTGCTCTCTGTCTCTGTGTGTGCGTGCACACGTGTACAGGTGTATGCATGTGTGTGTGTATGTGTGTGAGTGTAATCCCACCAACTACCCAGATACCGAAAAATTTCAGGAGTTACAAATATTGTCTTTCCATAATGGAAACATAAACAGTTCAACTTTGGTAAGTCTCTTATGACTTCTCTTTGCTGTTTACTTTTTCATGCTTCTTCTCATTCTTGTGTGTGAAAGTCAAATTTTCTTTTCAGCTATGGTCTTTTCATCAAGAATGCTTGAAAGTCCTCAATTTCATTGAAAGACCATATTTTCCCCTGAAGTATTATACTCAGTTTTGCTGGGTAGGTGATTCTTGGTTTTGGACCTAATTACTTTGACTTCTGGAATATCCTATTCCACGCCCTTCCATTCCCTAATGTAGAAGCTGCCGGACCTTGTGTTATCCTGATTGTATTTCCACAATACTGGAATTGTTCCTTTCTAGCTGCTTGCAATAATTTTCCTTGACCTGGGAACTCTGGAATTTGTCCACAATGTTCCTAGGAGTTTCTCTTTTTGGATCTCTTTCAGGTGGTGATCAGTGGATTCCTTGAATACTTATTTTGCCCTCTGCTTCCAGAATATCAGGGCAGTTTTCCTTGATAATTTCATGAAGGATGGTGTCTAGGCTCTTTTTTAAATCATGTTTTCAGGTAGTCCCACAATTTTAAATTGTCTCTCCTGGATCTATTTTTCAGTTCAGTTATTTTTCCAATGAAATATTTCACATTCTCTTCCATTTTTTCATTCTTTTGGCTTTGTTTTGTGATTTCTTGGTTTCTCAGAAAGTCACTGGCCTCCATCTGTTTCATTCTAATATTGAGAGAACTATTTTCTTCAGTGAGCTTTTGAACCTCTTTTTCCACTTGGCTAATTCTGCTTTTGAAAGCATTCTTCTCCTCATTGGCTTTTTGAACCTCTTTTGCCAATTGAGTTGTCTTATTTTTCAAGGTGTTATTTTCTTCAGCATTTTTTTGGGTCCCCAATAAAGGAGTATTGATCCGTTTTTCATGCTTTTCTTGCATCTCTCCCTTCCCAGTTTTTTCTCCACCTGTCTAATTGATTTTCAACATCCTTTTTGAGCTCTTCCATGGCCTGAGTCCATTGGATATCTGTTTCAGATGTTTGGGATACAGAGGTCATGACTCCTATGTCTTGACCTGATGGTAAGCATTGTTCCTCCTCCTCGGAAAGGAAAGGGGCTAACATCTGCTCCCCAAGAAAGTAACCTTCTATGGTCTTATTTTTTTTTTCTCTTTTCTGGGCATTTTTCCCACCAGTTACTTGACTTCTGAGATTCCTCTCCACCCCATCTTGCCTCCATATCCACCCAGCTAGTGCTTTGGGTCTGAGATTCATACTGCTCCCCAGCCTGATGGCTTTTGGAGGCTGACTGGCTGCTATTCTGGATAAAATTAAATCAGCTTCTGAATTGGGGGCAGGGCCGCCCCCAAGGCTCAGTTCCCTAAGGGGGTTTATGCAGAGAACTTCTGTAATGGAGCTGCTGCCGAGCTCCTGCCTGCTCCGGGAGCCTCTGGACGCAGGCTGCCTCTGCCACTGCCTCCTGAGGGGGGCCTAGTCATGGAGACACCCCGCTCCCTTCTCAGCCTGTCCAAACGTCTCTCTCACTGACCTGTGCATCTGTGAGTGGAGGGACCTTCATGGCTGCTGGAGATTCCTTTCCTGAAACCTGCTTGCATCTGCTCTCTCCTCTCCATGCTGCGTGGCCAGGGCAGGGCTGGGCTCCACTCCTCCACTCCCGTCAGGTACGTGATGGACCTCTGGGGTTGGTTTTTCAGGGCTCTCTGTGATGGAAATATCCTTCACTGTGTTGCTGCGCAGCTTCTACTATTACAGAATTTGTTGGGAGTTCCTTTTATAGGAGATCCATGGACTGTGGGTTCAGAGCTAGCATATATGAGTCTTTCTACTCCGCCATCTTGGCTCTGCCCTCCCTACTTATTATTTCTAATATTACAATAGTACCCTATCATAACCACATAACCCAAATTTGTTCAATCATTACCCAAATGAAGGGGAGACCCTCAATTTCTAATGAATTCTAATGTAAATCTGCCATAAATATTTTCATACGTATAGGCCTTTTCTCTTCTTTCTAAAATCTCTTTTGGGATGCAGTCATAGTAGTGGTATTGCTAGGTCAAAAGGTAGGCCTGATTTTATAGCCCTTTGGGTATAGTTTCAAATTGCTCTACAGAATGGTTTAATCAGTTCATAACTCCACCAATACCACATTAAGTTCTTATTTTCCCCACATCCCCTTCAACATTTCTGGTTTTCCTTTTCTGTTTTATTAGCTAATCTAATACATATGAGGTAGTACCTCACAATTATTTTAATTTGCATTTATTCAATGAATAGTGAGTTAGAAGACTTTTTAAAAATGGCTGTTGATAGTTTTGATTACTTCATCTGAAAACTGCTCACAATTTTCATCTTTTATCAAGTGAGGAATGACTCTTCTTTTATAAATTTGAATCTGTTTTCTATATAGTGAGGAAGATGAGTATTTTATAACAAAAACTTACTTTACACTTTTTCTTTCAAAGTTACTATTGCTAACCGTATATTTCTTCATTCTATTTTCCCTCCACTTTTATTCTATTCTCTTTTCACTCTTTGCATTCTCAAAAGTGTTTTGCTTCTTATTACCCCCTTTTCCCAATATGTCCTGCCTTTTATTACCACCATTCCCTTCTTCTGTCTTCTTCCCTTCTGATTTTCCTGTACAGTAAAATAGATTTCTCTACCAAATTGAATATATATGTTATTCCCTCTTTGAGCCAATTCCGATAAGAATAAGGTGCACTCACTCCCTCTCAACTGTCCTCTTTTGCCTCCCATGTAAGTTTTTTTTTGCCTCATTCATGTGAGAGAGTTTACTCCATTCTACCCCTCCATTTTCATTTCTAGCTGTATATTATTCTCTCACTTCTTCATTTTACTTTTTAGATATCATTTCTTAATATTCAACAAACATCTCTACTCTCTGTCTCTATGTACTCCTTCTAATTAGTTACAGGAATCATGTCCTCATGGAAGAATGTATGTAATTTAACCTTATTAAGTTTCTTAAAACTTCCTTTTTCTGTTTACCATCACACACTTCTCCTGAATTTTGTATTTGAAAGTCATATTTTCTATTCAGCTCTGCTCGTTTTGCCAAGAATATTTGAAAGTTCTCTATTTCACTGAATGGTCAAGTTCTCCGACCCTTTAATGAAGGGGCAGCTAAATCTTGTAATATTCGGAATGTGTCTCCAAAATGCTTGAATTGCTTTTTTATAGCAGCTTAAAATATCCTCACTTTGATCTGAGAAATCTGGAATTTGGCTATAATATTCCTGGGAGTTTTCTTCAAGGGATCTTTTTATGGAGTGATTGGTGAATTCTTTCAGTTTCGTCTTTTTTTTTCTTTTTTCTGCTTGTAGACAACCAGGGCAGTTTTACCTGATAATGTTTTGAACGGTAATGTCTAGGCTCGTTCTTTGATCATGACTTTCAGTTAGTCTAATAATTTTTCAATTTTTCTGTCCTGGATGTTTTCCAGGTTATCAGTTGTTTTTATTTCTTTTCTTTTCTTGATTAAGATATTTCACTTGGTCTTGTATTTCTTTTCATTTTTGCTTTTGTTTTATTGTTCCTTGATTTCTCATAAAGTCAGTAGCTTTCTTTTGCTCAATTATAATCTTTAAGGAGGTTTTTTCTTTCTTCAGTGATATTTTGTACTTTTTCATTTGTCCAGTTCTGCTTTATAAATAATTGTTTTTTTCCTCAACAACTTGTACTTCTTTGATCATTTAGCCTAGTCTGTTCTTTAAGGTATTATTTTCTTCAGCTTTTTTTGTATCTCCTTTACCAAGCTGTTGACTTTTTTCATGTTGACTTTTTTGCATCACTCTCATTTCTGTTTCCACTTTTTTCTATACCTCTCTTACTTTATTTCAGAATCCTTTTTGAGCTCTTCCATGACTTGAAAAGTATTCGTATTTTTTTTTTCTTGGAGGTTCTCAACGTAAGAATTTTGACTTTGTTTTGTTTTCTGAGTATGTCTTTTGATTTTCCTTGTCACCAAACTTTCTGTTCAGAATTTTATTTATGTTGTTTTCTCATTTTTACACCATATTATTTGACTTTTAAATTTCTCTTAGAATAAGGCTCTGTTTCTAGCGTGTTGGAGTTACTCTCCCAAGTTTCAGGGTTTTTGTGTAGGTGTTTTCAGAGACAATACTAGACACTAGTTATCTAAATACTACAGCTGTTTTCAGAGATACTTCCCAAGGTGGTATTATTGAAGGAGAAATGTGTTTACTAACGTTCTACTCTGTGAGTGAACACGAGCACACTTTTCTGATCTGTAATTGTAAGGATGATCCCCATTCCACTGTGGCACTAGCTATCCAGGAACTGCCATACTGGACTGTGATCTTTATCCAAATACAGGCAAAGTAACAGTGTCTTCCCTCAGAGCTAGCAAAGAGGCCTCTATAGTCTCCTTCTCACCAGTTTTTTGACCCCTTGCCATATGTGAGATGAGAATTTGGGAAGCAGGTGCTGCTGCTACTGATTCAGTCACACACACACACACACACACACACACACACACACACACACACCCCAAGGTCTCCTCTTGGTTTGCTAGAGTCAGACCTGCATTGGTATTGCCTACACGGCACTATACCCCACTCTCATGCAGGTGCAACAGACGGTTCCTGATAATCTTCTAATTTGTTTTTAGAGTTTGTGGGCTAAGAAGTCTGGATGCCACTGACTCTGTTACCTCAGACCTGCTCCTAGTTTTCTGGTATCCTTGACTGTACTGGTGGGGCCTGCCCTGGACTATGCTCCTCTCTCACCCTGATTCCAGAGAACTTTCCTGCTTAACATGTCAGTTGTCTTTGGCTGGAAAATTGATTTATCCCATCTTTGTATTGGCTCCAAAGCTCCAGAATTTGTTTACAGTAATTATTAAAAATATTTGAAAGGGTTTTGGGGAGAGATCCCAAAAGTCACTACTTTTACTTTACCATCTTGGGTCCATGTCTAATTCAGGAAGTTTTAATCATTTTTATAGAGATCCTTAAGATATTTTTGCAGTGATGTCAAGAAGTAAATAAACTAAAAAGGTAGAATAAAAAGTAGAAAACTTTGTCTTTATTTTACCAAATTCTAATTGAAATTTTTTCCCTTCCATTATTAAAAATATTCAGTGTTTATTGAGCTTCATCAGTCTTCATAGTTTTACTGAAGTGCTCAGAAGCTTTAAAAATAATAAGAACTCATGATATAGAAAAAGTACTATGAGAAATTTAGAAGAATGTGAATGCTTTTCCCCTTTTTCTAACTTCCTGTGAAGAATTTTTAAAAATATAGTATTTGAAGAGGGAAGGTAAATAAAGTAAGATGGGAAAATATATTTTATGTTTTGGAGATACTATGAGGAAAGGCACAAAGAATGGGAGAGACCAAAATCGAAATGGACAGAGATGCGGACAAACTTTTGCTTTGGGATCAATGCCCCTCAGTTAGAATTTTATGTCCTGTGTATTTGTGTGAGTGTGTTACATGTGTGTGCATGTGTATGTGTGCATGTGTGTATATATAGTACATATGTGAATATATGCATATATTTGCATATATACACACACATTTATTCGCATATCTCTAATCCATACATATACATATATGCATTCACATATGAGTGTATACATGTGGATTTATATACATATATACACATATGAGTAAATGCACATTCATACGCACATACAAACATTTGATTGAGGATTGTCCATATCTAATTTGTGTGTGTATGTGTGGTCCAAAATAGATATCAATATCCAGATTTTATTGCTTTAATTTCAATATACAATTAATTTCTCGAGAGTTACAATAAGATTTACATTGAAGAATCTTTTTGAAAAGTATTTAATTTGAACTAATACATTTTGTGATTCTGAGTGGTAATGCCACTAATTGAAGCCTGGCATAAACAATTGATTGCTTCACTTGTAATCTTGAACAATTGTATTTGAATCTTGCTTTGGATAGCTGCTAAACATGTGATTCTGGATAAGTTACCTAACTTGACTAGGTCTCAGTTCCCTCAGTAGAAAAAAATGACTTGGTGACTGCTAAGGTCCCTTTTACGTGTAACTCTATTTACTTCTAAGGTCCTATTTACATCTAAATCAATGAATCTATGATGACATACTTAGGGTATGTCACATGAAAAACATTAAAATATATGATGCTAATACTGGGTCTATTCTACCTATCTTGTTCTGTATCTTGAAAGTTAAAAAAAAACTAAAGTGCTCTCTAGTCATTATAGTCTATGCAAAAAGCAATAGTTTTCAAATAATTGCCACTGTGTGCATATAAAACTTGGCAGTAAACAAACTTGTCAATCATATTTTCCTTGTTTGATCAAATAATTTAGTTAACTTTCACAATAATTACATTATTTATAGACAAATAAGTGCATGAGTATCAGTATGATTTAATGACTAAAGAGGTGGATTTAAAATCAGGAAGAACTGAGTTCAAATTTTGCCTCTGATAGATAACTTCTTTGCAGCCCTGATCAAAGAATTTCCTATACCATGAAACCACAAGTCTAAAAACTACAAATAAAAAAATGAACAAACAGAAAATCTTTCTAAATAATGTCACCTAAACAGATGTATTCTATCTCTCTCTGTCTTTGTCTCTGTCTCTCTGTCTCTCTCTGTCTGTCTGTCTCTCTCTCTCTCTCTCTCTCTCTCTCTCTCTCTCTCCAGCAGCTGGCGAATCGGAGGCCCGGTGGTTGATAGAAAAGGAAGAGATGACAGCAGCGGGGACTAGGTGAACCTGTACTGTCTGTACATGACTGCTTTATTGATCTGAGGTCGTTTATATAACCTCTCAAGTAAGCAAGTTTATTCCCATGAGAACATGTTTAGTTAATATCTTTTGCTTCCATATCTTAGTTCCTTCTGTGTAACAACCTTGGGGTACACAATCTGGGCCAGGACGATCTCAATTTTGCTTATCAGGAATGAGATAGTGCACCAATCCTGAGAACGTCAGTATTTATGCTAGTACAAATCTTGAGCATCTCACATTCCGAACTCTATCAGGACTGGTCCTCTACACTCTGTCTCCTGGGTGAGGTATTTATAAACAAGTTTCAGGTTTGTGGAATCCCTACTCCCTGTTTGTCTCATAATCCAAACTTCTTTTAGTATAGAATATAATGTTTTTACTCTCTTGAGCAAAAGCTATCAAAGATACAAGAAATTACAAATTATCTAATACTAGTCCAGATTTAGTCATCAAGATACATTTTTTCTTTATTTTTGAATTGATATATGACAAAAAACATAACCTACAAAACATTTCTCTAATCTTAGATACAATTGAAAGAATTAATAAGGTGCTTGTGTGAGTACATGCATTTTTGTGTGTGTGTGTGTGTGTGTGTTTGTGAACAAGAAAAAGGATTAACAAAATGGACCTGATTTCTACATGTGAGATACATTTGACCCTTGGTCTTTAGAGAATACTACAAGAAAAAGGGAACAAAGAAACAAACTAGTATTTATAAAATTGAGAATAGATTTTTTCAACTGCAATAATCAATATAAAATTTGAATGAAAGCATAAATAAGTATTCCTTAAAAATAACACATAAATATCCCTCATGGCATAAATAAATAATTCATGGAATTTAGAAATAACTTTTTTATATGGGCACTGTGATTCACAAATTACTACTCCCAAAATAATTATTTTAGTAAAGGAAGGCACATTTCTTTTCTTTAGAGAAAAGAACACTTTGTTGTTTGCAGTCTCTGGCCCAACCATACTGTTAGCTGATATGAGAATGGAGTTTATATTTAAGTTCCTTTTTCTTTGCTCTCTTCTCACTTCTTAGCACTAATTAGTGCTTAGCATTATCACCATCAACACCATCTAAAAGTGTATTTTTTTACAATGTTACTTGTGCACGATATTGAAAAAGACATTGAAGATTTTTTCTTCCTTTGTAGAAGTATTTGGAAGAATTATAAGCTTAATGACAAATGTTCCTTCATTCCATGAACAGTCTTCAAGTCTTCAGTTTGTCCTTAATGACAGATTTGCTTCTTGGTATGCTTCCTAAGGGCACCTTATCTTTGTAGTAGGAATGTTTTGGTATGTTGCCCCCACCCCCTCCCCTGCCTCCTGCCCCAGACACTATATTCTCGAGCCTTTTCCACTTGGCATTTTGGAGATCTGCTAATAACACAGTAATAGCCAATTCCTCAAAATAACCCCGAAGACTCTAGAGACTAATTCATACTGCCATAAATCTCCTCTGGCATTCAGTACAGAGCAGCAGTTCACCCTTTGATCCCAACTAGTGACTAACAATCTCTCCAAGCAAAATGAAACCTTCCCCCAAGAAAGGCCAAAACTCTGGAATTCCCATGGCACCTTTCAGCTGGCTCATTATAGAATGAAATTGACACCCAAGCAGTAGGCACTTTGCCTCCAGTATGGTACTATAATTAATATAGCTGTTGCTGCACAGAACACTTCCTACTATTTTAGCTATAAAATAAAGAACTTCAGCATTAGTGCAAAACATTTTTCTTCTTCTAATATATTTAATTCTGTAAATATATAACTGCATCTCTGTCAGTATCACTATGTGCACAATAATTGAAGGGATGTTTTTCAAAGACAAAGATTTTCTTCAGCTTAAAATAGTTTCAAATGTACCTCGGAATAAGCCTAGATCATTAGATCATAACTGGAGACTCATTTTTTTTTACTTCAACAAATAAAATTTGATATTTGGGTCTAAGTAAAAATACATTTTCATTAGAACATCATTTCAAAAAATAATTAGATATCTTGATAATCTTCTTTAAAGAATGCAGATCTGGAATTGCAACATTTTATTAAACTTGTCCATGTATTTGCTCTGAGGATGACCAGATGCTTAAACATAGTCTTAGAAGGAAATATACACACACACAAACACACACACACACACACACATATATATACATATATGTATTCTTAGAAATTAATTTTAATTGTGCTGAATCTCTATTCTTTACTTTTAATATGATGTAAAATGCATAAAAATTGAACAGATTGCCTGAACATTTTCTTTCCTATCACACTAACCTGTGTACATTTTGTCTTTTGCATTAAATTTTTAATTGATGATAAAACAGTTTGAAAATTATTAGTTTATTTGGTAATTGAATGCTTGGAAAAATTAGTTCAATAAATGAACTCTAAAAGTGCTGTCTTTAGTGATTGTTTGGATGTTGAAAATTATATTTCCAGTAAAGATGTCCGTCTTAAAATTTAATACTTTCTACCTATTTTTTTCAAAATGGAATGAAATAAGTCACTAAGTAGAATTCCTTATATTATGAAAATAATTAACATTACCAATTTAAAATGATCATGTTTACCTATAAAGCAGAAAAGGTCTAATAAAAGATGGCATTTTATTATTCTATGTAATCTTGCTAAATAGTAAATGTATTTTTTGGTCAGCTTCCATTTTAGAAATAAAAACAGCTAGCAGGGGAAAGTAAGACTGAGCAACAGCACCGAGCAGAGGAGGCAGCAGCTGGAGTCGGAGTCGGGACCAGGAGGGCACCATGGCTGGTATCACTCCACCACGGCGGTGAAGCGCAAGATTCAGGTTGTGCAGCAACAGGCCAATGACGCAGAGGAGAGTGTCTAGGGTCTCCAGCGGGCAGTGGAGGGGGAGAAGCAGGACCGGAAACAGGCCGAGGCTGGGCGGCTTCCTTGAACCTTCAGATTCTGCTGCTTGAGGAGGCACTAGACGGTGCACAGGAGCTCCTGGCAACCACTCTGCAGAAGCTAGAGGAGGAATAGAAGGCTGCTGATGAGAGTGAGAGAGGCATGAAGGTCATTCAAAACTTGTCTTCGAAGGATGAAGAGAAGATGGAGCTGCAAGAAATCCAGCTGAAAGAGGTCAAACACAAGGCAGAAGAAGCAGACAAGAAGTACGAGGAGGTGGCCCATAAGCTGGTGATCACTGAGGGGAACTTGGAGCTCACAGAGGAGCCAGCCGAGTTGGCTGAGTCGCGCTGCCGGGAGATGGATGAGTAGATCAGTCTGATGCACCAGAACCGAAGTGTCTGAATGCTGCTGAAGAAAAGTATTCTCAGAAAGAAGACAAATGCAAGGAGGAAATTCTTACCAATCAACTCAAGGAGTCAGAGACCCGTGCTGAGTTGGTGGAGAGATCTGTACCCAAATTGGAAAAGACAATGGATGACTTGGAAGATAAACTGAAATGCACCAAAGAGGAGCATCTCTGCACAAAAAAGATGCTGGACCAGACTCTGCTTGACCTGAATGAGATGTAGAAACCCTTCTGCCCCCAGCCCCACCCTGTCGATGCTCCTTTCCAGGACTCTGACTTCTCTGGAGGCCAGCCTGCCTGAAGCTGAACTGAGGGCTGATCTTTAACCCGAAGGCTGCTTTCTTCTCTGTGTCCTTGCTTACCCTCTCCCCACCTCTCCTTCCAGCTCTCCATGTCAGTTTCACCAAACTGTGTCTGCAGTTCTCCCCTATACATAGATGGACTAAGGGCTGAGTACTTTTGGGAACAACATTTAAGGGAACATGAGCACAATGCAATAGTGTCTTTAAAAGCATACATTTTGTAATTACTTTTTTTTGATGTTGTAGTAGCAACCATTTGTAAGACATTCCAGATAATTCCCCAGCTCCTTGGCTGAGTCTAATTACTTTTCCTCCTTTTGGATGGTAAATCTTTCTACCTAAACAGTGCCCTTTCTTCTTAGAAGAGGGGAGGAGGTGTAATCCTGCCCTACTGAGAGTTGAACATGGTTCAAGAAAAGACTCCACCAAGGGAAACTTTAATGTTCTATACTAAGCACCAGTCATACCAGAAAGGTCTTTCCAGGAAGAGTGTGCCAAAAGAATGCTGTTTAGGTTTTGTTTTAAAATATCTCGGGATGTTGTTTCATTTCTTTTCCTTTTTCTCTCTTTTAAATATTTGCATCGGTAGCAAACAAGCAAATTATACAAACAAGACCTCTCTGAGACCAAATTGTCTTCTCTCTCCTCATTCACTATCAGAATGGATCATGTGCCCCAAAAGCTGGGCTATCTACTATCCCCACTACACTTTGAGAAATAATAATTTTTTTTGCTTTTTTTTTTTACTGCCAATTAGTCAAGTGAAATTTATCTCATTACCCATTCCTGGGTCTAAAGCTGCTGCCTCTAAAAGTGCCATCTCATTGCGCTTTCTGTCACTCAGTGCTGGAGAAATCTTAAATAGCTTGTGCACAAGACTTTTTTTTAATTTTATATATATTATTTTTGATGCTTTATTTCTCTGAGGTGGGGAGCACCAGGACCACCTCCACCCCACCTCCACCTTTATCTGACCATAACTGCTCCCTCTCTGCAGTCCATGGGCTGGCAGTGTGTTGAAATTTTTTAATTTTTTTTTGGCAAGGTTTTTGTGAGGTCTGTGTTAGATTTGCCTCATGCAGTTTACTGGCTTAAATGAACTGTCCTTTGGTGTCGTCTATTTGGGAGTCAATCTGGGGAACGAGGAACCAATAGTGCAAGTGTTTGATACTGAAAACTGACAAAATGTCTTTTGAAATAAAGAACCAGTCCCTCCAAAAAAAAAAAAAAAGAAAGAAATAAAGAAAAGGAAGAAAAACAAAGATCAGTTATTGTCTTAACAACCCTTGCCTCTCTAATTTGAAGAATGGAATGTCTTAGATGATAGTTCAAATGCAAATTGTACCCAGTGGAGGGAATTTAGAATCAGAATTTGTCAAGTCAAACTCCTCAAGTGAAAGACTTGAGTGACGATTTATTGGTAGTTAATTAAAATTCTCTTCATGATTGCTTTACATTGTCATTGTTACTTTACCCCTACCTCTATGAATCTGAAATAATTAAGATGTCAAAAATTAATCTGGAGATTTTTACATTTGGAAAAGAGAACTCTTGCAGGATAGTCAGCTCTGGATAGTTGGGTATTCAACTCTTTATCTAGAAAGTCTGTTTGTCATCATTACTCCATCATGTCACCTTGTTTTCTTTTTGGAATTTTGTCTGTTGCTTCCTTCTTTGAAGGAAGCCTTAAATGTGAATTTTATTATATCGTAGAGTACATCCAGAGTTCCTGGAGTATGATGTCCAGCTCTCTCATTTTACCTATGAAGACACTAGAAAGAAGGGGTTTAAATGACTTACCCACAACCACAGCAGTAGAAAATTATCTTTAAAGGCTATATAATAATGAATGTTCTCTAACACCAGATTTAGGTATTTGTGTGTTTTATATGAATTATTTTCCACCATTTTTCCTCCCCTCCACATACATATTACTTTTAAGTGGTGATGATGATGATGATGATGGTGTTATTACCTATTAAACTTCCTGCAAAATCTCATTCTGATGACTATTTATGGAATAGATGAGACCTTGTTTTCTCTAAACTTTGACAATCAATTTTTAACTCTGACAGAGTAATACGAGCTGGAAAGACAATGAATACAGGTCTTCTAATAGAACAGAAGTATGTTCAATAAGGCTGGACATATGGGTCTAAGGAAATTCCATACAAGAAAATAAGCCAAAAAAGTTTGGTTTGTTGTGTTTTTCACTATGGTTACATTATTTTGAAAAATCAATATAAATGAAAATTGGAACACTTTTTGTAGAAATGATGAAAAATAAATTGAACCAAGCAGAAGGTCCCAATATTTTTACCTTCAACTGAGAGTTTGAAATGGACTGTCTGTATTCTCAGTACATAATATCTATCCAATAGACAACAAGTTAACAGGCTTCTACAAGAACCAAACTATGTTCTTATTACATTTTGGAAGTAATAATATAACAGTGAAAAAGAACAAAGGATTTATCTGTGTGGTTCTCTGGTATCCTTGCTTTACTAAAATAATAAGGATACTGCTCTCTGCCTTGGGTAGAAACTCTTTTGTGGATTTACATTTGGAAAATGAAAATACATAGACATTTTCATCTTCAAGGTCACAGGAGGGAATGAACTTATGAATAAAATAGAAAATCCCTCAAAATATTAAAGAAAATGGATACCCCCCCCACATATTTGAAAACGTGTTTTGAACATATTTCAACTAGACAAGACAGGTTATCTGAGCAGTTCACTTTCCTGGGACTCTCCTAACACAACTAGCATTTAGAGTATGGGCTTGTGGGGGGAATTTAAAGGGAGTTTCTAGAGTGAGATGACAAATAAATCTATTATTCTATTGGATTAGGACTTGTGTCTATCAGCCTGTCTGTCAAAGTGAAATTACTTCAGAAATCTTGCCCTGTAGCTGTATCATTTGCAATCATAAGTTTTCTTTTTGAGGGACTTTAAGATTGACTAAGAATTTTATAGTTAGTAGAAAAGAGATCTTATTTCAAGGAGTTCAAGAAAAGAGGTACTAATTTATTAAGACTAAAAGAGACACTTAAACTTTAGAAACTCTTACAATGTAGAACCTAATCCTATGCCTACTTTATTCTTACAAATATTTATGTTAATCTCAATTACTTATTAATAAATAACTACAAATGATAATAAAAATAGTTCATTCACAGTGTATATAATCTGATGCAAACAACTATCAAAAACATTCCTATGAATAGTGAAGATACTTGATACTGTCAATGGCACATAGACTGCTAAATTCCTCCAATAGATATTCAATAACTATTTGATTGACACTTACTAAATAATATTTCCTTATAGGTTATCATAAGGAATATTTACAACATTTTATTATATTGATGTCATGAGAATAAACAAAAAAGGTGATGAAAGAGAATAAAATGATGTATATATGAGACTTTTCATTCACATAAAGTAGCACCATTTAAATAATTCATAATATTTGTGTTTATGCATGAGAGACAGATAGAGATGAGACAGAGAGAGAAAGCATGTGACAGAAAGGCAGAAACAGAGACATAGACTAATACTAAGAAATTTCTACATGATTTCAAGAATCCAGAGGAAGTAAGTCATAATGAAGTGATTTTCATTCCAATTATTATGCAGGTGACTTGGAATTATGTAATAAAATGGAGTATTTTCCTTTCACTTCCCATTTATAATTGGAAGATATATTCGTAGCACATGACAAAGAATTGGATATTCACAGACTTTTATCAAATACATTATATATGTGTATTGATTTGAAAATTTATGGTTTTAACATGCCATGTAATATATTTTCTCCAGAGTGAGTTGCTGAGCTGTAAAAAAAAAAAAAAAAAAAAAGAATCACACAATAATTATGGTTTAACTATTTTTTTTAAGGGAAAAAAGAGATTACACACAAACTGATTCAAAAAAGCCCTGCAATATTAAACTTTTTTATTAAAATCACAGTACTCAAATTCATTTACAATACCAATTAAAAATCACTATTCTATACAGTTAGAAACTGTTGGAAATCTATGTGGCAAAGTGATAGAGTACCAGAACTGGAATAATTTTCTTGAGTTCAAATTCCAGGCATTTATTGGGTGTGTCACCCTGAGAAAGTCACTTGACCCTGTTTGACTCAGTTTCCTAATCTGTAAAAATGAGATGGAGAAGGAAATGACAATCCACTCAAGGGCCTTTGCAAAAATACAAACAAAAAACAAAGAAACAAATGAGGTCACAAAGAGTCAGACAAAAATGAAACTGCTGAACCGCCACAACATAACCTGTTAAAAGGCACACTAGGAGTCATCAGATCAAACCTTTATTGAGGGTACAATTGTGTTCCCTAATAATATTTGCTTTTCAAAATGCCTAGTTCCACAGATATAAGTAATCAGTAAGTAGCAAGCCCCTGAACATACTCCAATATGCTCAATTGAAGATATTGCCTTCATCATCAGAAATCTTCAAGAAGTTCTTAAAGTAAAATGCCTACCTCAGTCTGTTCCCCTATCTGAGACATGGAGTACTTTTTCTACCTCGCTACAACTACATACAAAACAGTGTAAATTTAAAAAAAAAATGTATGAAGTCCTTCACCTAGTAGGGAGAGTAACTACATTGATATCAACAGAACCCTATTGAAGTTATGAATTACATAGGCAAGAAAAATGAAGTAAATAGAGATAAAATGATTTGACCAAATCCATATAATCAGTATATCTAAGAGCCTACATTGAACCCAAGATCCCTGACTTAAAAATCCAGTGAATTTTCTGTAAAAAAACGATTTATTTTATTTTCAGTGTCCAATTCTTTCCCTCCCCTTCATCTTCCCTCATCCATTGAGAAGAAAATAAAAAATAAAACTCACTATAAATATAGAAAAATTTGCATTAGCCATGTTAAAAAATAATAAATAAAAAATATGTTTCTATTTCACGTAAGCTCTCTTTCTGCAGGTGGAAAGTATATTTTGCTATGAGTCCTTTGAAACTGAGGTGGTTCATTTTTTTGATCAGTTACTGACTTTTTAGGAGTTGATTATCTTTGCAATATTACAATTGTTACTACATAAATTCTTCTAGTTCTTATGTCAGTTTGCATCAGTTCAAAAATGTTTCCCCACTTTTTTCTTTTTTTACTAAAACTTTGCTTTCCATGATTTCTTACAGCACAATAATATACTATCATATTCCTATAATACAGTTTGTTCACTGATTTCTCAATTGATGAATATTCCCTCAGTTTCCAACTTTTTGCTACCACAAGCATAGCTACCATAAAGAGTTTTGCATATATGGAATCTGTTCACCTTTCTTTGACTTCTTCGGAGTAGCGACCAGTATACTAACAGTATCACTAGGTAAAAGTGCATGTACTTTTAAATAGTTTTGGGGGCATAGCTCCAAATTGCTTTTCAGAATTTTGGGACCAGTTTACAGCTCCAACAAACATTAAGTATACCTATTTTCCCACAACAATAGCAGCATTTATCACTTTTTTGTTTTATGTCATCTTAATCGTTCTGATGTATTTGAAGTTGTGCCTTTGATTTATTTTAGTATGTATTTGAATCATTTTAGTGATTTAGGGAATTCCTTGCCTACTGAAAGTTTGATTTGCATCTCTGTGAACTACCTCTTGGGGAATGACCCTTACACTTGTAAATTTGATTCAATACCCTAAATATTCTTATATATTTAGGAATGAAAGCTTTGAGAAATACTGTCAGAGAAAAATGTGGCAAAGATTTCTGTTTCTGTTTTTTTACTTGTCTCCTAATTGTAACTCCAGTTTTGGGCAAAATTTCTTTTCAAATATATGTATATGTGTGTATGTGTTTTCATGTGCGTTATGACCCCTTTTGTACCTCTCTGTCTCCTTGTCTAACAATGAACTCCTGCTTTCGGTCCGAGCTGTAGCAAGGGGCTGTGTGCAGTCGGCAGCGACTTCCCCAGCTTTCGGCCCTCTCCCACCCGGCTTTCTTTCTCCAACTCCAACACCTTCCCCCTCGGTAACTGTGACGGAGCAGGCCATCTCCTTCGCCAAGGACTTCCTGGCCGGTGGCATCGCCGCTGCTATCTCCAAGACGGCGGTGGCCCCCATCGAGAGAGTCAAGCTGCTGTTGCAGGTGCAACATGCAAGTAAACAAATTGCTGCAGATAAGCACTACAAAGGCATTGTGGATTGTATAGTCCGAATTCCGAAGGAACGAGGGGTGCTTTCCTTCTGGCGGGGTAACTTAGCAAATATCATCAGATATTTCCCCACCCAGGCCCTTAATTTTGCCTTTAAGGATAAGTACAAGCAGGTGTTTTTGGGAGGAGTGGACAAGCACACACAGTTTTGGAGATATTTTGCTGGCAACCTTGCCTCTGGTAGTGCAGCTGGAGCCACTTTTCTCTGCTTTGTCTACCCCTTGGATTTTGTGAGAACCCGCTTGGCAACTAATGTTAGGAAATCTGGCACTGAGAGGGAATTCAAAGGCCTGGGAGACTGCCTTGTGAAAATTACCAAGTCTGAAGGAATCCGTGGCTTGTATCAAGGTTCCAATGTCTCAGTGCAGGGTATCATTACCTATAGAGCAGCTTACTTTGGCATCTATGATACAGCAAAAGGTATGCTCCCAGATCCCAAGAACACTCATATTGTGATAAGCTGGATGATTGCACAAACAGTGATTGCTGTAGCAGGTGTGGTCTCTTATCCCTTTGATACAGTAGGGCGGCGAATGATGATGCAATCTGGGCACAAAGGAGCTGATATCATGTACACTGGGACCATTGACTGCTGGAAGAAGATTGCTAAAGATGAGGATGGCAAAACTTTCTTCAAGGGTGCCTGGTCCAATGTTCTTAGAGGCATGGGTGGAGCTTACGTGCTTGTCCTGTATGATGAATTGAAGAAAGTAATCTGAGTACATCCTAACTAAGGAACCAGTGAATATAAATCATGTAGAATACTTAACCATACTTAGCATTTTGGACCATTGACCTTCAAAAAATTCCTGTTGTCTTTTTATCCAGGCCAGATCATGTTTTGTAGGGGAGCCAGAAAAAGTTCTTAGAAAAAAGGACTCATTTATTGTGATCCATTATTCACACAGTGGAACTGAGGATGATTCAGTATATTGATTATTGGGTTTTGGGAAAATAACAGTTTCTGTGGGTCCAAGGAGGCAGATCAACTTAGACCATCTAGTTTAAATGCTCTTTTGCAGGACCATAAATTTGTGTTTAAGTATTTATTTAAAAAAATCATGTCTCCCATTTGTACTTAAGCACTATATATACTATTTTGCACAGCTGACTATTTGGCAGTTATGATGATCTGTGTTGGGCATTCTGCTGTTAAACAATAAATACACAGAAGACTCTAAAAAAAAAAAACAATGAACTCCTTACATAATCATTAGTCTGACAACTTCTAGTTCCACTAACTTACTTATGATAACACCTTCTTTATCTAAATCATTTACACATTTTGATTGTATCAGAGTATGTAACGTGAAATATTGATTGCTGATTTCTGCCCAGTTTATGCTAGAGTGTTTTTGAATTTTCCCAAAGTGTTTTATTCTTATTGCTGTTGTCATTGTTATTTGTCAAATCCTGAGTTCTTGCTCCAGCAGCTCAGATCGTTTTGTTTATAAAACACTACCTTACTGTAATCATTGACTTTGGAATATTGCGTACCTAATTTACTCCAAAGATCAACCTTTGTATATCTTACCTGTTATCAATTTGCTTTGCTGAATGAATCGTTGTAATATAACTTGAGTCTTGATAGTGGTAGCCCTGCTTTCTTAACTTTTTAAATTTATTTTCTGATGACTATTGAACTAATCTTCCTTCACATGAATTTTGTTATTTTCGTTTAGTTAATTTTTCTGATGTATATAGAAATTCAATAAGCAATATCTGCTGAAAACCATCAATAAGCATTACAAGCAAAGGAGAGAAGCTTGATGCATTTCCAATAAGATCAGGGGTAAAAGAATGATGTCCATCAAAACCATTGTTATTCAGTATGGTACTAGAAATGTTATCTTTAGCAATAAAGAAGAAAAAGAAATGGAAGGAATTGGAATAGGCAAAGAAGAAACTAAGTCATCATTCTTTGCAGATGAGATGGTGACATACTGAGAAAATCCTAGAGAACCAAGTAAAAAATGTATTTGAAATAATGAATAACTTTGTCAAAGATGCAGGTTACCAAATAAACCAACATACGTCATCTGCATTTCTGCACATTACTAACAAAGCCCAAAAACAAGAGATAGAAAGAGAAATCCATTTAAAGCTATGGTAGATACTATAAAATACCTGGAAGTCTCCCTGCCAAAACAAACCCAGGGACCATATAAATAAAATCATAAAAGACTTTTCCACAAATAAAGTCATATCTAGGTAATTGGAAAAATTTCATGATGGGCCAAGCTAATATAATAAAAATGACAATTCTACCTAAATTAATCTATTTATTCTGTACCATTCCAAACACATTAGAAGGAAAATTATTTTCCAGAGCTAGAAACAATATCAAAATTTATCTGGAAGAGCAAAAGGTACAGAATATCAAGGGAACCAATGAAAAGTAATGCTGGGATGACGGTCTAGCTCTAGCAGATCTCAAACGATATTATAAAGCAGCAGTCCCACCACTTCAAACTACCTAAGAAATAGAGGGTAGACCAGTGGAATAGGTTAGGTACTCAAGATACAGTAGATAAAGAATATAGCAGTCCACTGTTTGATAAATTCAAAGACCCTAGCTCCTGGGATAAAAACTCACTGTTTTAGATAACGGTGTGGTGGAAATTTGGGCATAGACAAATGCTTGACACCACTTCAAAATTAAAGCTCAGATATATGATTTGGTATAAAGTTTGGTAAGAAAAATAAATTAGAGGAAAAAGGAATAGGGTATTTGTCAGATTTATGGAAAATGGATAAATTTATGACAAAACAAAAGATAGAGAACATTATGAGGTCCAAAATGTATAATTTTGATCCTAATAAAATGAAAAATTCTTGCACAAAGAAATCCAACAGAGTCAAGAATAAGAGGGAAGTAGAAAACTGGGAAAGAATTGTTGCAATTAGTGTTTCTGATAAAGGCCTTATTTCTAAAATATATAACAAGCTGAGTCAGATTTACATTAATACAAATCATGCCCCATTTGATAAATGGTCAAAGGATATGAACGGACAGTTTTCAGAGGAAAAATTAAAGCTATCTATAGTCATATGAAAAAATGTTCTGAATCACTATTGATTAGAAAATGCACAACAAAGCATTTCTGAGGTAAAACATCATACATATCAGATTGGCTAACATGACAAAACAGGAAGATGATAAATGTTGGAGAATATGTTTGAGAGTTGAAGCAGTAATTCTTTGTTGGTAGAACTGTGACCTCATCCATCCATTCTGTAAAGCAATTTGTAACTATGCCCAAAGGGCTACAAAAATGTACATACCCTTTGATGCAACAATACAGCTTCTAGGATTGCATTCCAAAGAGATCATAAAAAGGGGAAAGAGTCCCACATGTATAAAAATTTTACAGCAGGGCTCTTTGTGGCAGTCAAGAACTGGAAATATAGGGGATGCTCATCAGTTAGGGAATGACTGAACAAGTTGTGCCATATGAATTTAATGGAGTACTATTTTGCCATAAGAAATGGTGAATAGGAAGACTTCAGAAAGACCTGGAAGGACTTACATGAATTTATCTTGAGTGAAATGGGCAGAACCAGGAGAACATTGTACACAGTAACAACCGAAATGTGCAAGAAATTTTTCTGGTAGACTTAGCTCTTCACAGCAATGTAAGGGCCTAAAATATTCCTGAAGGACTCTTGAGGCAAAATTCCATCCACCACCAGAGAAAGAACTATATAATCAGAACCCAGAAAATAGTAGAATATTTTCTCTTCTGTTATGTTTGGTTTGGTTTCTTTTTTCTCATGGTTTCCTTCATTCGTTTTAATTCCTCTGTTCCACATGACTAATGTGAAAAAGTGCTTCATAAGAATGTATGTATACAGACAATATAGGATTCAGTGCCATCTTGGGTAGTGAGGGAAAAGGAAGGGGAAGAAACTTTAATATTTATAGAAGTTATTGTAGAAAACTGAAATCAAATAAATTAATAAAACTCATATAGTCAATTCAAAAAAGAAGAATGTCTTGCTAACTTGACCAGAATAACACTGAATAAGTAAATGTAGGTAGTATTATTTTAATCATATGTTCTCAACTTATCTTTGATCAATTAATATTTCTCTAATTATTTACAAAATTTTTATTTGTATCAAGTGCCTTATAATTTTGTTTATATAGTTCCTGTGATGTCTAGGCTCCCAAGCACTTTATATTGTCCGTAGTTATTTTAAATACAGTTTCTCTTTACAGCTCTTCCTTCTGGGTTTTGCTGGCAATACAAAATTGCTGATTATTTTACGTGGGTTTATTTAATATCTTTCAACGTCACTAAAGTTTTTACTTATTTCAACTATAGTTTTAGTTGTCTCTTGGTTATATAAGTAAATTGTCATATCATCTGCAAAGAGTTATTGCCTCATTTGCAGTTTCTTTGCCTGTACTTATTCCTTCACTATTCCTTTATTTTCTTATGACCATAGCTACAGTTCCTAGTAAAATATAGAATAGTAATGGTAAAAATAGGTATGCTGGCTTTACTCATCATCTTATCTGAAAAACTTCTAATACATCCCCACTAACCTTAATGCTCACTCTTGCTTTTCGATAGAATTTACTCATCATTTTAAGGAAAGTTCCATTTATTCATGTCATTTTAGTGATTTTAACAAGAATTGCTGTTGTTCTTTGTCAAATTATTTTCTGAATCTGTTGAAATAATCATATAATTTGTAATGTTTTATTTTGAATATGGTGTATTTTTATAGTTTTCCTAACATTCTACCACCCCTGAACTTCTGGCATAAATGCAGGCTGGTCTTTATGATACATTGCTATGATCCCCTTGCTAGAATTTAATATAAATATTATCCATCAGTATTCAGTGAGGCAATTAGTTTACACTTTTCTGTTTTAAGTCTGGACCTTCATTTAGATTTCAAAAGCACTTTTGTGCAATTGGAAGAATTAGTCTTGTATCTTCCTGACAATTTTAAATAAGATTTTACAATATTAAAATTTATGGTCCTTTAAAGTTTTGAAAGAAATCATTTCTGAACCCAGAGGCTCATTTTTTTTTTTTGCTGGGGGAATTAACATGTGATTTTTTTATTTTGTTTATTCTAAGATCAGTTTAAGTATTCTATTTCTTGTTAAACATAACAGGAATATTTCTTATAAATAATATTTTTGTAAATATACATTTCATTAATTTGGCCAGTTGCATTGGAGGATAGTTTGGCAAAATTTTTGTTACTAATTGCTTTTATTTCATCTTCTTAGTAAATTCACCTTTCACACTTTTGATTGTAGTAATTTTCTTTTTGTCTTTCCTGAAAAAGGCAATGTGGTCAATAAATATCTATTTTATTTTTTAAAATCTCCCAGTTGTATGAGTAAGTTACAATTTAATTTCAATTTTTTCAATTCTTTTTTTTTAATTTTCAGTAATACTATTTTTTCATTAACAGTTTTATTAAATTAACTAATTTTATTAGTAAGTATATAGTGATATGAAATTTTACATAAATAATACTTCTTTCTGTATCCCATATATTTTGTCATATTATATCACTGTTGTCAGAATATTTAATGAAAACATTTGTCATTTCTATTATTTACTTTTACCATCTATTCCTTGGAGGTAAGTTAATTAACCTTCAAGTAATTTTTATTCTCTGCTTCAAAACCTTTTGTTGAATTTAACATGAATTTCCAAGGAGTTGGTGCAATATGCATTTATACATACATACATACATACATACATATATATATGTATATATATATATATATATATACATATATATATGATTTCATTTTCCTGTACACATTTGTCATATTTTATAATTTAATATGTACCTAATTTTTATGAAGGTATCACATACATAAGAGCAATAGATATAAACTTTTCATTTTCCACCAGTGTTCTTTCTGCAACAGCACAGCTGTGCAATGGTTGTTCCCCAAAAATCAATCTAGCACAATGTTGAATAGAAACTAAATTCTGTATGCAAATTATTTTAATTTGTTCGTCTTTGTTGGAAGACTATAAGCAAATTATTTAAAACATTATTTATTGGTTCAGAGCCAATATGGTGGACTAGAAACACATACTTACATAGAGTCTCCCCACACAGCCCAAAAAATATACCTGTAGAGAAGGACTCTCAACAAATTTTGGATCAGGAGAAATGGAGAACAGACTGGAGAAGATTTCCAGCCAAGTGTGACCTGAAGGGCCCACGGAAACATCAGTTGCCCCAGACACAGAGTGGAGTGCAAAGCCTTACCCAGTCTTGGCTGCATGGCAATAAGACTCTGGGAGGAGAACACCTCAGGGGTGGACTCTCCAGTCGCAGCAGCACGGCCTCCAATCCCTCAACCCACAGGTGCCAAAGGTCAATGAAGGGGTTTCATCAGCCGGCCTTGGAAAGGAGAAGTGCTTTCCCATAGCTGCAGCAGAAGGGAGCAACCATACAGGCTGCACAGCAGCCCGTATAGATTGCTCATTGTTGGAGAATAAAAAGCCCTGGCGCCACTGAAGAGATGAGTCTTACCTCAGCCATGGGTGGAGGACCTGGCTGAGCTGGTTTTGTCTCACACTGAATGACTGCCCTGTCCATCAAGCTTATCTGAAAATCAAGCCCCTGTTGGCAGAACTGGAGGCTAGGTGGCTGTGGAGAGTGAACTGGTAAGATTCTGGATATAAAAATCCCTCTCTGCTTCCAGATCAGTACACACTTGATCATGCCACCTTCAAGGAACTGAGATCTCAGATACCCAGAGTATACCCTACTCTTCACAGAGGACCCAAAAGTCAAGTAACTGCTTGGGAAAATGCCCCAAAAAAGGAAAAAATAAGACCACAGGAGGTTACTTTCTTGGGGAACAGATATATCCTCTCATCCTTTCAGAGGAAGAAGAACAATACTGACCATCAGGGAAAGACATAAAAGCCAAGGCTACTATGGCACAAACATCCAAAATTAATATCGAATGGAATCAGGCCATGGAAGAGCCCAAAAAGGATTTGAAAATCAAGTTAGAGAGTTGGAGGAAAAAATGGGAAGAGAAATGAGAGAGATGCAAAAAAATATGAAAAGCGGGTCAACACCTTGTTAAAGGAGACCCAAAAAACGCTGAAGAAAATAACACCTTGACAAATAAGCAAACTCAAATGGCAAAAGAGGTTCAAAAAACCAATGAGGAGAAAAATGCTTCCGTAAAAACAAAATTAGTCAAATAGAAAAGGAGGTCCAAAAGCTCACTGAAAAAAATAGTTCCTTAAAAGTTAGAATGGGACAAATGGAGGCTAATGATATTATGAGAAACCAAGAAATCACAAAACAAAAGCAAAAGAATAAAAAAATGAAAGATAATGTGAAATCTCATTGGAAAAATAACTGACCTGGAAAACAGACCCAGGAGAGACAGTTTAAAAATTATGGGACTACCTGAAAGTCATGATCAAAAAAGAGCCTAGACATCATCTTTCATGCAATTATCAAGGAAAACTGCCCTGATATCCTAGAACCAGAGGGCAAAATACATATTCAAGGAATCCACTGATCACCACCTGAAAGAGATCCAAAAAGAGAAAGTCTCAGGAATATTGTGGCCAAATTCCAGAGTTCCCAGGTCAAGGAGAGAATATTGCAAGCAGCTAGAAAGAAACAATTCCGGGATTGTGGAAATACAATCAGGATAACACAAGATCTGGCAGCTTCTACATTAAGGGAATCGAAAGGCATGGAATAGGATATTCCAGAAGTCAGAGGAACTAGGACTAAAACCAAGAATCACCTACCCAGAAAAACTGAGTATAATACTTGAGGAGAAAATATGGTCTTTCAATGAAATAGGGGACTTTCAAGTATTCTTGATGAAAGACCAGAGTTGAAAAAGAAAATTTGACTTTCAAACACAAGAATCAAGAGAAGCATGAAAAGGTAAACAATAAAGGGAAATCATAAGGGATTTACTCAAGTTGAACTGTTTGCATTCCTACATGGAAAGACAATATTTGTAACTCTTGAAACCTTTTTCAGTATCTGAAACACACACACACACACACAGAGAGAGAGACAGAAAGAGATAGCGAGAGCACGCACAGGGTGAATTGAATAGGACGGGATCATATCTTTCATATCTTTAAAAGTGATATTAAGGGGTGAAAGAGAAATATATTGGGAGAAGAAAGGGAGAAATGGAATGGGGCAAATTATCTCTCATAGAAGAGGCAAGTAAAAAACTTTTCAGTGGAGGGAAAATGAGGGGAGGTGAGAGAAAAAACATGAAGTTTATTCTCATCACATTTAACTAAAGGAATGAATAAGATGCACACTCATTTTGGTATGAAAACCTATCTTCCAATACAGGAAAGTGGGGGAGAAGAAGAGGATAAGCATGGTTGGGGGGTGATGGAAGGAAGACTAATGGGAGCATGGAGCAATTAGAAGTCAACTTTCTTGGGGAGGGACAGGGTCAAAAGAGAGAGCAGAAGAAACGGGGGGCAGGATAGGATGGAGGGAAATATCATTAGTCTTACACAACACGAATATTATGGAAATTATTTTGCAAAACTACAGAGAAATGGGAGGCAGAGCTAAGATGGTGGAGTAGAAAGACTCACCTACGCTAGTTCCGAACCCACAGCCCGTGGATTTCTTCTAAAAAGAACTCCCGACAAATTCTGGAAGACTGGAAGCCTCACAGCAACACAGTGAAGGAGATTTCCATTCCAGAGAGCCCTGAAAAACCCATCCCAAAGGTCCATTGCTCCCGGATGGGAGCAGAGCCCTCCCCTGCCCTGGCCGCCCGGCACTGAGAGGAGAGAGCAGATCCGAGCAGGCTTCAGGGACAGAATCTCCAGCAACCGCGAAGGTCCTTCCACCCACAGACTCACAGGTCAGTGAGAGAGATTTCTGGACTGGCTGAGAGGGGAGTGGGGTGTCTCCGGGACTCAGGCCTGCTTGGAAGGCAGCGCCAGAGGCAGCAAGAAGCCAGAGAATCCCAGAACAGGCAGCAGGTCGGCAGCAGCTCCATTACAGAAAGTCTCTGCATAAATCCCCTGAGGGAACTGAGCCTGGGAGGCGGCACTGCCCCGACCTGAGTACCAGGAATTAAGCTCCCATTGAATAGAAGCCAGGCCTGCTGCCAAAAGCCCTGAGGCTGGGGAGCAGCACTTGCATCTCAGACCCCAAGCACTAGCTGGGTGAATCTAGGCAAGGGGTGGAGAGGACTCTCAAAAGTCAAGTAACTGACTGGGAAAATGCCTAGAAAATGGAAAAAAAACTAAGTCCATAGAAGGTTATATTCTTGAATAGAAAATTTCGCCATTCCTGTCTGACAGAGAAGATTAATGCTTACCATATGATAAAGACATAGGAGTCAACGCCTCTGTATCGCAAACATTTGAAATAGGTATCCCATGGGCTCAGGCCATGGAAGACCACAAAAAGAATTTTGAAAATCAAGTTAGACAGGTGGAGGAAAAACTGGGAAAAGAAATGAGAGAGATGCAAGAAAAGCATGAAAAACGGGTCAATACCTTAATAAAGGAGACCCAAAAAAGTGCTGAGGAAAATAACACCTTGAAAAATAGGCTAACTCTATTGGCAAAAGAGGTTCAAAAAGCCAATGAGGAGAAGAATGCTTTCAATAGCAGAATTAGCCAAGTGGAAAAAGAGGTGCAAAAGCTCACTGAAGAAAAGAGTTTTCTCAAAATTAGAATGGAACAGATGAAGGCTAATGACTTTCTGAGAAACCAAGACATCAGAAAACAAAACCAAAGAATGACAAAATGGAAGAGAATGTGAAATATCTCATTGGAAAAACAACTGACCTGGAAAAGAGATCCAGAAGAGACAATTTAAAAATTATGGGACTAGCTGAAAGCCATGATCAAAAAAAGATCCTCGACATCATCCTTGATGAAATTATCAAGGAAAACTGCCCTGATGTTCTAGAAGCAGAGGGCAAAACAAGTATTCAAGGAATCCACTGATCACTGCCTGAAAGAGATCCAAAAAGAGAAACTCCTAGGAACATTGTGGCCAAATTCCAGAGTTCCCCGGTCAAGGAGCATATATTGCAAGCAGCTAGAAAGAAACAATTCCAGTACTGTGGAAATAAAATCAGGATAAAACAAGATCTTGCAGCTTCTACATTAAGGGATCGAAGGGCGTGTAATAGGATATTCTAGAAGTCAAAGGAACTAGGTCTAAAACCACGAATCACCTACCCAGCAAAACTGAGTGTAATACTTCAGGGGAAAATATGGTCTTTCAATGAAATTGAGAACTTTCAAGTATTCTTGATGAAAAGACCAGAGCTGAAAAGAAACATTGACTTTCAAACACAAGAATGAGAAGAAGCATGAAAAAGTAAACAGCAAGGAGAAGTTACAAAAGACTTACCAAAGTTGAACTGTTTACATTCCTATATGGAAAGACAATATATGAAACTGCTCAAATTATTCAGTATCTGGGTAGTTGGTGGTATTCCACACACACACACACACACACACACACACACACACACACATACACACACACGTACATACCCACATGTACAGGTGTGCACGCACACCCGAACGGACATGCACACACACACACAGAGACATAGCACAGAGTGAATTGCATAGGATGGGATCATATCTTAAAATAAATCAAGGTAAACGGTGAGGGAGAAATGTCATGGGAGGAGAGAGGGTGTAATGGAATGGGATAAATTATCTTTCATAGAAGAGGCAGTAAGGAGACTTTTTAGTGGAGGGAAAAAGAGGAGAGCTGAGAAAAAAAACACATGAAGTTTACTCTCATCACATTCGACTAAAGGAAGGAATAAAATTCACACTCATTTTGGTATGAAAACCTATCTTACAATACAGGAAGGTGAGGGCGAAAGAGATAAGTAGGGTGGGGGAATGAAGGAAGGGAGGGCAATTGGAGTAGGGAGCAATTTCAAAACAACACACTTGGGGAGGGACAGGATCGAAAGAGAGAATAGAATCAATGGGGGCAGGATAGGATGGAGGGAAATATAGGTAGTCTTACACAACAACACGACTATTATGGAAGTCATTTGCAAAACTACACAGATATCTCCTATATTGAATTGCTTGCCTTCCCAAAGGGAATGTGTGGGGAGGGAAGAATGGGGAGAAGTTGGAACTCAAAGTTTTAGCAACAATTGTTGAGTATTGTTCTCGCTACTAGGAAATAAGAAATACAGGTAATGGGGAATAGAAAGTTATCTGGCCCTACAGAACAAAAGAGAAGATGGGGTAAGGGAAGGGAGTGATGAAAGAAGAGAGGGCAGATTGGTGATAGTGGCAGTTAGAATGCTATGTATTTTGGAGTGGAGGGAGGGGAGAAAGGGGGAGAAAATTTGGAACCAACAATTTTCAGGAAATTAATGTTGAAAACTTATATAAATAAATTTAAATAAAAGAAAGAATGAAAAAAGCTGAAAAGATGATATGTTGAGCACTTCTAAGAACTCTATATGAAACTACCTAAATAATTTGTTGAGAGTGATTCAAAAAATAATTGGGTGAAAGTAAATACTGTGATACTAGCTGTTGTGTTTACTTATAGAAATTTAATTTAATAATACCTAATATTTATTTTGCACGTTATGGTATACAGAATTGATAATATATTCAATCATAGTTGGTCCTCATAACATCTCTGTAAATAAGTGTATTGTTTTCATCCCCTTGTTACAGATAAGGAAAGTAAGGTTGAGAACCTTTACATGATTTATCAAGAGTAACTGAGCTAACCAGCACCTTATGCGGATTTTGAATCAATAACTTCTTCATTCGAAGATAATTATTCTATCCTATCATTCAATATTGCAATGACCACAATAAAAATTTAAAGGAATTTGGAATCTACTTCACCCAGAAAACATTTTCTTTCTTTGTTTAATATAAATAAAACCAAAGGCAATATCAGGTTACAGGTTTGTTTGTATCGTACATATCATGCATCATACATACATATATATGCATATGTGTTTGCATATATCATTATACATATATATTTAGACCTATGTAATTGTTGATAGGATATTAGGGAGAATTTTTGGTGGAATACTAAATTATGAGCTACAATCACTTAGCTACAAATCACAGCTCTGACACATTCAACTTTATCTTTTTCATTTGAAAACCTGGACAGTGTAAGTTCTAACGATTCTTTTACGCCCCTCTTCATTGGTGGTGAAGTCACCCCTTTCACTTTTTTATACTGATAATTTGATTTTCTTCTTTCTTTTTTTAAAAATTTAATTAGCAAAGTGTTTATATACTTTATAGTATTTTTAATAAAACTAATTCTTTCTTAAATTTATTAGTTCAAAGTTGCATTACCTGCAATCTTTTAATCCCTTTTATTTTCAAAATTTCTTATTTAGGGAGGAGTCAAGATGGCCGAGTAGTAAGTTTCACATATGCTAACTCCCAACCCACAGCCCACGGATTTCCTGTAAAAAGAACTCCCAACAAATTCTGGAGGAGTGGAAGTCATGCAGTAACAGAATGAAGGAGATTTCTGTTCCAGAGAGCGCCAAAAAACCGAACCCAAAAGTCCATCGTGCACCAGACGGGAGCAGATACCAGCCCTTCCCTAGTCTTGCAGAATAAAGAGGAGCAGATCAGAGCACGCTTCAGGATTAGAATCTCTGGTGGCCACGAATGTCCCTCCACCCACAAGAGCTACAGGTCACTGAGAGAGACTTCTGGGCTGGCTGAGAGGGGAGCGGGGTGTCTCCATAACTCAGGCCCCCTCAGGAGACAGCTGCAGAGGCAGCGGTGGACAGAGGCTCCCAGAGCAGGCAGGAGCTCAGCAGGAGCTCCATTACTGAAGGTCCCCACATAAAACCCCTGAGGGTACTGAGCCTGGGAGGCGGACGTGCCCCAACATGAGCACCTGAACTTAAACCCAGTGAATAACAGCCCCACCTGCCGCTGAAAGTCCTGAAGCTGGGGAGCAGCATTTGAATCTCAGACACCAAGCACTAGCTGGGTGAATCTAGGCAGGGGTGGAGAGGAATTTCAGAAGTCCAGTAACTGGATGGGAAAATGTGAAGAAAAGGGACAAAATTAAGACCATAGAAGGTTACTTTCTCCTTTCCTTTCTGATGAGGAAGAACAATGCTTGCCATCAGGTAAAGACACAGGAGTCAAGGCCTCTGTATACCAAACATCTGAAATAGATAAGCAATGGGCTCAGACCATGGAAGAACGCAAAAAGGATTTTGAAAATCAAGTTAGGCAGGTGGAGGAATAACTGAAAAGAGAAATGAGAGAGATGCAAGAAAAGCATGAAAAATGGGTCAATTCCTTGATAAAGGAGCCCCAAAAAAAGGCTGAAGAAAATTCCACCTTGAAAAATAGGCTAATTCAATTGGCAAAAGAAGTTCAAAAAGCTAATGAGGAAAAGAATGCTTTCTTTTTTTTTTAATAAATTTATTTAACTTTTTACATTTATTTTCACAAATTTTGGGTTCCAAAATTTTCTCCCCATTTGTCCCCTCCCCCCTCCCCAATACACTGGACATTCTAATTACCCATATCACCAATCTGCCCTCTCTTCTATCATCCCTCCCTTCCCTTACCCCATCTTCTTGATAGAAGAGAGGGCAGATAGAAGAAGAGAGGGGTAGGGCCAGATAACTTTCTATTCCCCATTACCTGTATTTCTCATTTCCAAGTAGCAGGAACAATACTCAACAGTTGATCCTAAAACTTTAAGTTCCAGCTTCTCCCCATCCCTCCCTCCTCACCCATTCCCTTTGGGAAGGCAGGCAATTCAATATAGGCCATATCTGTGTAGTTTTGCAAATGACTTCCATAATAGCCGTGTTGTGTAAGACTAACTATATTTCTCTCCATCCTATCCTGCCCCCCATTATTTCTATTCTCTCTTTTGATCCTGTCCCTCCCCAAGTGTTGACTTCAAATTGCTCGCTCCTTCCATTACCCTCCCTTCCTTCATCCCCTCCCCATCCTGCTTATCTCTTTCTTTCCCAATTTCCTGTATTTTAAGATAGGTTTTCATACCAAAATGATTGTGGATTTTATTCCTTCCTTTAGTCAAATGTGATGAGAGTAAACTTCATGTTTTTTTCTCAGCTCTCCTCTTTTTCCCTCCACTAAAAAGACTCCTGCCTGCCTCCTCTATGTGAGATAATTTATCCCATTCCATTTCACCCTCTCTCCTCCCACTCCATTTCTCTCTCAACGTTTACCTTGATATCTTTTAAGATATGATCCCATCCTATTCAATTCACTCTGTGCTGTGTCTCTGTGTGTGTGTGCATGTGTGAATGTGTGTGTGTGCACACCTGTACATATGTATGTGTATGTGTGTGTATGTGTCTTTGTAATACCACCAACTATCCAGATACTGAAAAATTTCAGGAGTTACAAATATTGTCTTTGCATATAGGATTGTAAACAGTTCAACTTTGGTAAGTCCCTTGTGACTTCTCCCTGCTGTTTACTTTTTCATGCTTCTTTTCATTCTTGTGTTTGAAAGTCAAATTTTCTTTTCAGCTCTGGTCTTTTCATCAAGAATGCTTGAACGGGGGCGGAGCCAAGATGGCGGAGTGAGCGCAACAACTCACCTAAGCTTTCAGACAATCTCCTTCAGGTACCTCCGAAAGGAGAATCTGACCAAAGTTTGGAGGTGTGGAATCCAGTGGGAGGCAGAAGGTGACAGTTTTGGAGCTCACGTTAGACTGGAGGATCCACGGGAAAGGTCTGTTCTGCGGGGGTGAGCCCACAGCGCACAGCTCAGCATGGCCAGCGCAGTGGAGCAGAAGGCACCTGAGAAAACTGAGCTGCAGGAAGAACATGAGGAGCAGCACCAAGGACGGGAGACAAGCCGAACCTACTCAGTGAGAGACTCAGAGAGCCAGATATCAGCGCAGCAGCTCCTGAGACCTTCAGCCCTAAGACCAAACCTCGGTAAGTCACCTACCTGAACTTCCGGGAGCCAGGATGGCGGAGTGATCAGTAAATGCTCTCTCCTCCACCCTTGATGACCGTGAAAGAACCATAAAATATTTCCTCAGAAAAATCCCAAATCAGCAGGAACAGAAGAAGGAGGCCAGTTGTTTCATAACACCTGAGATGAGGAAAATAGCTAAGGGGGATTCCTCCTACGGTGGCAGAGGCAAACGAAAAGGACAGAGGAGCCAGGTCAGGGAAAACTTGCACCAGGACCCAGGCAAGCCTCAGCACCAGGAGAGGAGCCCCAGGAGAGTTGGGAACATACATTAGTGTCTAGGCGTGCCTCAGCTGTACAGGGGAATCAGAAAGGCAATAGGGAAGCTGGGATTACTAGCCCCTGGGCTTTCCTTTGCCTCAGGCCAGCTGGGAAGTTATCTCCTGTAACTAGACCACTCCACCCTGGTACTTAACAAGCTAAACCTAAGGCTGATTGGGGAAATACCAAACAAAAACCTGCTTTTAGCTTTTTCACACATCAGCTCAGCAAAAGTTCTCTGCCTTTGGACTGAAAGAACCAGAAGCCACAACACTCATTCAACATCATGAAGAAAAAGCAGAGGGCCGAAAGAACCATAGAATCTTTCTATGGGGATAAGGACCAAAACACAAACACCAAAGAGGTCAGAGCTGAGACTGTACTGCCATCTGAATCTTCAGAAGGGACTATGAATTGCTCGCAAACACAAGCACCTCTCATGGAACAGCTGAAGAAGGAAATAGAAGATAAGCTGGCCAATGATCTTAAAATTATTAAGAAAGAATTCACTGATGAGAACATCTCTTTGAAAAGGAAAATTGAACAAATGGAAAAGGAAG
>CM053771.1:372018116-372059410 GCA_028658325.1 Potorous gilbertii | reverse complement strand
CAAAGGGGGAGAAAATTTTGGAACCCAAAATCTTGTGAAAATGAATGTAAAAAGTTAAATAAATTTATTTACAAATAAAAAAAATAAAAAATAAAAAAAAGATACTAAAATGGAATTTAAGATTATCTCATCTATCAACTTAGCAATGTTCAAGGTGGGATGGAATTAATATTTTCCTTACCTTGATGATGAGGAAACATTCAGGGAATGCTTGCTGTCAGTTTCCCATGATGATTTCCACAATCTACACTGATATTATATAGTAAAATCCTGATTTGAATCGTTGCCTTTTGTACCTTCTAAAAAAGAAATCACAGTGAGAAAATATTTCACTCTTTTATGTACCATTTGCCGAAAAAAATAAAATTCTGTAATTTTAAAATTTGTGTGAGAATCATTTGCTCAAGAGCTGATGACCATTAATGATAACCTTGCTAACATCCTTAAAGAAAATATTTCTTTAATCGCATTTCTCCTCTTACCTCTCAAAAATATGTAAGAAGTTTTGATCGATATTTCTCATGCTTTCAAGTTTGATGTACTCTTCTTCCCAAATATACTTTGTGTGAATATGTGCTTCTCCCTGCGTAAAATAAAAGTTTACCCATTTGATTAATAATTATAATAAAAAAGCCACACAAATGAGTCATTTAAAAAAGAACCAATATATTTATTTAAACTTCATTTACGCTAGGTAGGATCTGTGATTGAATCAGCATGGAGTTCTCCATTGCCCTGAATGTTGATTGCTAGACTATGATAAGGAGAGGATAAGGTGGTTCAGCAAAGGGGGAAGTGAAAAATAGGAAAGACCCTTAGGTAGAACATGACTTATTGATCAGTCATGAAAATGATAATCAGAATTTCAAAAGGAAGTCAATTAGTGGTCAGAGGAAAAAAAAAAGTTTTTATTCATTTTAAGTGTATGACAGTGTAGAAACAGATCTAAAGAAAATTATGAGTGTGTATAAAATTCATAATGGTCATAATTGACAAATAAAAATGTCTGATCTTATTCAAAGTCTTGTTTACTTTTATACACTAAGCAAGCAGAGTATACTCTCAGAATTTTATTCAGGCATGCACTAACCTAACACAACTGAGTTTATTTCTCTAAAATGTCTCTACTATTGAAGTTGCTGAATATTCTCCAGCTTCTCTAGAATGGGATGAAATTATGTTTGTAATGGCAAAAGAATTTTCCTATTACCTGAGACGTATATGACAAAATATAAAGATCAACGGTACTTGGGCTAATCAAATCTGCGTCCAAGTTTTAAGTTGTGTGGACAAATCACTTTTCCTGCCACTTTTGTTTTTAATTTTGACCATTATTTTTTAAGGATAACTCGCCACCCACCACCAATTATCTAACTCTGTGTATCAATTTATTTTTAACATGATCAGATACAGGAAATGCATGGGAAAAACAATTGCTGACTGAAGCAAAAACTTTTTAGGCAAGAATCACAAAAATATGACCCATCCCAAAGGTTACACCTAATAATATGCAGAGCTTTCCTATTTATAGGAAATTTTGTAGTGGTAAGTAATGGCAAATATTGGTATTAACCAACCACCCCAGGTCTGTTTTTTTTTTTCTTATTAGTTTTGATGTGAGTCTTCTGATCTTTCTTTTATGGATCTATTTACTGTAAATTGCTCATTGAGCCAACAAGCGCCCAATAGAAAGAAATCAAGTACTTCATTTTCAATACAATTCATTCTTGGGTTTATTCTCTCTCTCTGTCTCTCTCTCTCTCTCTCTCTCTCTCTCTCTCTCTCTCTCCCTTCCCATGTTGCTTAAAATTAGCAAGAAATGCATGCCCACAGACATATTTTGATTTATGTTGTGAAGGAGAGGGAGAAAAAGGATTACATGCATATTTTAAGAAATAATATATTTTCATTTTGATTTGGAGAAAAAGAACATTATATTTCTTCAGGTTGTAAAATATTAGGACATATTTACTATATTCTTAAATTGCATTATCAATTTAGCTAATAATTGTGATTAATTTGGAATGCAAATATTTTGCAATTTAGCCAGGGTAAATTCATTATTTAATCTATATGTTTGGAATCTTGTTATATTTCTTAAATTACATATTTTACAAAACAACTAAGTATAATAGAATCATTTTAGATTGACTAATTTATATCAGTTATATAATGCTTCATAAAATAATAAATATATTTTGCATCTCTAATTATTAAAGGAAGTTTTTCAAATATTTATTTTCATGTGATGATTTTCTATCTTATGCCAAAGGGTGAGGCCATATTAAGCACTTAATAAATGTTTGATAACTGACTACTTACTCAAATAAATTAGTGAAATGGACTTAATTCTTATCCTGAAATAGTGTGTCATAAAAAATTACTTGTTTGTCCAAGATTTTACTCTGTTGCATCAAAGAAGGAAGCTCTTAAAAGAGCAGGTTTCCTACCAGGTGTGTGTACTGACATTTCCTTTATTTAATGATAGAATGAAATTGAATGACCTATATACTTTATAGTACATGATGTCTACTCAATAAATAGTAATTGCTGCTACTTGTCAAATCAAAATAATGCATCTATTATCTACCATCCACTTAATGTGTAGAAGAGAAGTGCAAGTTAGTTTCAGACCCTACTTTCACAAAATATAAAACATAATTCAGAACTGAGAGTACAAATTATATGAGGTCCATAATATGTTGAGCAAAGAGACTATCTCAGGTGAGTAAGGTTTGATTTGACAAGAGATTTAAGGGTTTTTTTTTCCTACATCTTTAAAAATGTCTGGGCAAAACATCCTAGAGAATGTAATGGGGTATAAATCGTGTTTCCTTTCAATGATATGACAGAATTCCTCTCTCTCTCTCTCTCTCTCTCTCTCTCTCTCTCTCTCTCTCTATATATATATATATATATATATATATATATATATACACATACACACACAACATATATATATATATATATATGTATATACACTTATTTTGTTATTTCCAAATTATATATATTTTTAACACTCATTTTTTCAATTTTGAATTCCAAATTCTCTTCTTTATCCTACCTTTCCTTCTTCCTTGGGAGGGGAAGCAATTTTATGCTTATTATACATGCGAAGTCATATAAAATATTTCCATATTCGCCATGTTGTGAAAAAAACAAAAACCAGCAAAACAATAAAAATTAAATAAAGTAAAATAAGTATGGTTTGATTGATAGGTGGGGAGCATTTGTCATTGTGGCTCCTTTGAAGGTGTTTTTAATCACTGTCTTGATCAGAGTAGCTACATCTTTTACAGTACATCTGCGATATTGCTGTGACTGTGCACAATGTTCACCTGATTGTGTTCACTTCATTTTGCCTGAGTTCATGTAATCCTTCCCAGTTTTTTCTGCCTTGAATAATCTTGCTCATCATTTCTTATAGGACAATGAAATTCCACTACAAAAGTTCAACCATTCTCTTTCAATGGTATCCTCTCAATTTCTGATTCTTGATCACCACAAAAGAGCTGATTTAAATATTGTTTTTCATATGGCTTCATTTCCCTTTTCTTTGTTGTCTTTGGGATATAGAATAGTATTACTGGGTCAAAGAGTATCCAAATTTCATAGATCTTTGTATATAGTTCCAAATTCTTCCCCCAAATGGTCAAATTAATTCACAACCCCACCAGTAATTTATTGGTGTCCTAATTTTTCTACATCTCCTCCAGTGGGTGACACTTCATTTTTTTCTATTGTTAGCCTACCCATGACTAACTGTCAAATTGTTTAGATTTGTCCTTATTTAAGTGAATTGTTATTGTATGATTAGATTGTATAGTTAGTTTTATCTAGGTATGTAAAATGAAAATACACTTCCATCAGTTAAGTGGATGCTAGATAATAGATTCTTCATATTGATTTGCTAAGCAGCAGCAGCAATTACTATTTATTGAGAAGACACTCACTAATACTGTTGTGCTATCTATGTTATCCTGTAATTTATTGTTTTCCTTTAAGAATTTGGTTGTTATGCCATCTGATCCATATATATTTTATATTTATACTTTTTCATTGTCCATGTTGCCTCTTAGCAAGATATAGTTTCCCTAGTCACCCTTTTTAATTCCTTTTCCTTTGTGTGAGATCATGATTGCGACCCTTGCCATTCTTTTAATTAAATTGAGGCTTAATGTGTTATGCTCCAGCCCTTTATTTTAACTCTACATGTGTATTTGATTTCAACTGCCTTAGTTGTAAACAATATTTTTATTTTTGGATTTTATTTGTTTTAATCCATTCTGCTATCTGCTTTTGTCTTATGACTGTGTTCATCCCATTGACACTTACCATTATGTATTCCCTTCCATGCTATCTTCTTCTATTTATCTTTCTCTATTACTTTTTATCCTGTTTCCTCTCTAAAGTCTGTTTTGCTTTTGATCACTGTCTTCCTTTATCTGTACTCCCTTTGACAAGTTGTCCTTACTCTCTCTGACATGAGAATCCTAAAGGTGCTGCTGCTTCTGTCACCACCACCATGTCCCACCACTGGTATTTATTCCATAGAGGTTCCAGGCCAACCACTACTTCATGTCATAGATCCCTCTTTCTGATCTTGTAAGTTTCCTTGGACCAGAAGAATGTCACCTCCTGACGTTTTGTTGCCTTTACCACGGCAAACTTATGTTTGAGTCATTGTATATAGTTGTTTACAAGGAAATATTGGGACAGTTCAAGTGAGTGATTTCTCTACTTTGCCATCTTGGCTCCACCCTTGTAAGTCTGACTGGATTTGTTCTTGTAAGAAATATAAAATAGGTGATAAGAAGGGATTTGTGTCATTTTTTTCATATCATTTGCTGATTTTTGTAAGTGTGCTATAAAGGGATTTTATCTCTTTAAAATCATTATCATAGCGCCAAGTTATGTCTCGTAATGATTTCCTATACATTTTATTTGAGAAAATATTTTTAAAAGTATATTTTATGGAAAAATATGAAGTACAGAGGAATGAGTATGAAAACTGAATAAAAACACAATGAATTGTGCAAATGAAACATTGAAGAGAGATTGACAGAGGTGGAAATGGAGTTTGTGATTTCGTGTGATAGTAGTAGGCTTGGTGGTGTTGGCTGTAAATATATAGTACAATTCACTGCATTTTCTAAGGTAGACCAAATGCCATTACATAAGCCTAGATCCTTGCATAATAGTTAATCTGGGATATTCATACACTAAGTGACTATATGTAGGATATGTGCATGAAAAACAATGCCCTGGATGTTTTAAAATATCAAATATTTTACCTGACTTCTGATAAAATCATATTTTATTCATGCCCTAAAAAAGATATTTTCAATTTCGCATGTCTTCACTGTTGGGTAGCTCTGTACTGTCACACAGGATATAATATATATATATGGAGGTTGTAAGAGCTAAGGTGACATAATATTGCACAGCAGACTTGATTTCCTTATCACAGGTTTCAACCAAAAAAAAAGAATCACTCTGAGAGATGATTCTGTTTAAAGATTGCTTTCTTAAGCTACCAGTACAAACTTTTTTGGAAAAAGGTTGATTTAGTAAATATTTGTGATTGATGTGTTGATAGAATGATGTAAAATAGTGACTACTACCATTCTGCAGGGCACCTAATTTAAAACAATTCAAGTTATTTTACAAAGATTACCCTTGACAATTTCAGCTCAAACAGTCCTAACTTTTGGAAGTTTCAGTCTTCCAGGTGCAGGTGGGAAATGACTTTGATAAAGACTGCAAAAAAGAAGTATCATAGAGAGTCGGTATGTTTTTGCATGTCTCAATTAACCTTGATCATGGATATCTTTGACAATCTTCTAAGGTCTTTTATACTCCTCAGAATAATGCTTTTAAATGCATACAATAAAATATTTATGATGATCTATTTATTCAGTCATCACAAGTACTAAAAGAAACACCAAAACAATTCACAGATTGAGTGCCTACTTTAATCATTAAAAAAAAAGTTTACAGAAATTCACATGGATTCAGTATCATTGGTAGTCCATTTTATAATCAAAATATTCTGGGAATACTACAAATTCTTAACACATCATTAGTGGAATAATAAAATAAGTTCTCTTTTTTTATTATGAATGTTTGGCAGTTTCTTTAGCAGGACTTCCATATTGTTTTCCAAGTGTTCTCGACTAAACTATAAGGTGCCATAACACTCCTCAAAAGTACTTTGTGAGAATTAATTTCCTAACAAAACCCATAAGGAAATAATGTAGCAATCAAACATGACAAAATGTATTTTATTATATGATTGGAAATGTCCTGTGGAAAGAGTTCTGCATTTGGAATCTCAGGGCTGGAGTTTAAGTTTCGGCTAACAAAAGAAAAAAAAAAGAATTCTCCATATTGACTGTCTACAATTGATTTCACCTCATTTAATTATATTTTTCTCTCCATTTTAAAATGAAGGCATTGGATATGATAATCTCAAACATTCTTTCTAACTTGAAATATTTTCAGTAGTTCACTAAAAATTAATAAATGAATTCCAAATCCTAGGTAACTTCACAAGTTCACACAACTAATTGTATTAGTTAATAATTTTTGTTTTGATTATCTCAACCCTTTTGCTTCATGGGAACCTATTTAAAATATATTTCATAGGTACCTAATGAGTCAATAAGCAAGTTAAAATTATTTCTAGGCCCATTTGATTTTTTCTTAATGAATCACTATAATAGTTAAGCCATAGTATCTAAATTTTTGAAATGCTCACTGTGTACAAGATATTGTACCATACACATACAAACACATGTGCCCGTACACAAACACACACACAAAGATAAAGACAAAAAATGAAATTGACCAAGCTCACAAAGGTTTTATTGAGGATATAAACAACACAGCTTAGCAAAAATGATATAATTCAAAGTAGGAGAGAACATTAAAAATTTAGAACATGTACAACATGCTCAATATACACTTACATTAGAATATTATTTGTGATTACAGATGAAAAATAGAGTCCTGACATTAGTTTGCTGTTTGGCCCTTTAAAATCTTTTTCACAAGTAGAATGAACAAAGTAACATTGCTACCTAGAAGGAAAAAAAAAAGGAAAACAAAACAAAAAACACAATTGCTTATTTAATCACAGGACAAAGTAGATTTCTCCCTTCATTTTTAGTTTAAAAAAGGAAAAAAAACAAAAAATAGTTTTTCTTTTACTGTCTTTGTAATAATCTCTGAAATTACAGAAATAATCTAAAGTATTCATCATTATTTCAGAGCCAGGTGGTATGTTAATGTTAACTTCATTCTACTTCTGATCCAACTTTCATTAATTTCTTGTTGTAAAGTAAGCAATATTTTATTTCATTCAGAGATAACACTGATATTTATTGTGAAGAAACACCGCATATTTCAAGAACTTTGAACTAAAGACTATAGAACACAATTCCTTGTTGTTGTGGTTTTTATTTCACAACTACATCTGAAAATTTTATTTGGATCTTTTCTATAATTGTGTGGCTTAAGGATTATACTTCTGCCTTTGCAGGATTAACACACATGCATATTTCATATTTCTGGTCTCTGTGATTAAGTTTAATCACATTTTATTTTCTTAAAGAGGAAATTCACTATTATACATTCCAAACTGTCCTTATATGTTGAGGAAGACTTGGGTTCTGGTCTTATTTCTGTAAACCTGAGCAAAATTTTACCACTTTATTACCCCATGTTGCTTTCCAGGAATATAAACTGTAGGCAATTTACTGACAAAAATTAATAAAGTTTCCAGAAAGGAGAATTATGTACACATATATTCAGCAATAGTTAAGAAGAAGACTAGCTAACATTTTTATAACACTTAAAGGTTTACAAATTTCTTTAGATATGTTGTTTCGGTTGTTTCTCACATCAGTCCTATGAGGAAAGTGTTATTTTTTCTCCTCATTCTACAGATGAAAAAATTGAGTCACAGAGAGATTAAATGAGTGGCCCAAGATGACAAAGCTATGGAATGTTTATCAAAGGACTAAAACACGTCTTTCTCAATCTGAGTCTAACACTATTTTCTATGCCAAAAATACTCCTGAGAAACCAGATATAAACAGATGGTTAACTCATAGATATAAAAATTTATATCTATACAACACATGTATAGATGTAAAAATTTATATATTTCTTATAGTTAAGTATGTGTATGCATATTCATATATGTATGCATTAATTTGTTTCTGGGGAGAAATCTTTTAATTAGTATAGATATAATATGCACTTATGCATTTAGATCAGAAGAGGAAAAAAAACTCCTTTGAAAGAAATGTCATAAAAATGTAAATCCTTGGAATGACGTCAATTAATCTGTCTTAAAGACTCATGAATGTTTTGGAATTTTTATTTCTTAAGGATGCAACTCAGATGTCATAGTAATCAGTTGGAGATCTTAATGTGCTAGCACCTTTTAATTCATTCACCATAATCTACTTACCCTATGACCTAAGGCAAAATGCTTAAATATCTTTGGGCACCAATTGCCTCATCTACAAAATAAAGGGGTTGAACTAGATGACCTCTAAGGTTCCTTCTGACTTCAAATCTCATTTTCTGGGACCTGAAATTAAGTGAAATTTTAAACTCATTTTTTTAAATATAAGCATGCATACAAGAATAAGCAGAATAAAACATCAGTTTCATTTGCTAAGTTTGTGAGGGAATTGCAGTTATGTTCCTTTATGTAGACCAATAAAACATAAAGTGTCCCACCATTTAACTTTCTCTCACTTTTATTTTCCTATAGTAAGTTCATAAAACAACTCAGTTTTCAATATCAAAGTGCAAAGCTGCTTATCGAAATGTAGAAAAGAGATACAATCCTGGATAAGCCCACAGTTCCACCAACAAAGAGATAAGGAAGGAAATTGTATCCTGCTAAAAGTCACCATAAGGAGTAAAGCAATTTCATTACTAAACATATATGCTCCAAGTCACATAGCATCCAAATTCTTAGAGGAAAAGCTAAAGGAGTGACAGGTAGAAATAGAAAGCAAAACTATACTACTGGGAAACCTCAACCTCACCCTCTCTGAACTTGATAAATCTAACCTCAAAATATATAAGAAAGAAGTTCAGGAGGTGAAAAGAATTCTGGATAAGGTAGATATGACAGATCTCTGAAGAAAATTGAATGGGGGTAGAAATGAATATGCCTTTTTCTCAGTGGCACATGGCACATATACCAAAGTTAATCATGTACTAGAGCATAAATACCTTACAATTCTGTGAAGATAGTCAGATATAGCCATAGTATCCTTCTCAGACCATAATGTAATAAAAATTATATGTGATGAAAGACCGTGGAAAGATAGAACAAATATTAATTGGAAACTAAACAATCTAATCCTAAAGAAGGAAAGAGTTAAATGACAAATCATAGGAAAAATCAACAACTTCATTCAAGAGAATGATAATAATTAGAAAACCTATCAAATCTTATAGGATACTTCAAAAGCAGTTCTTAGGGGAAGTTTCATATCTTTGAATGCCTATATCGATAAAACAGAGAAAGAGGATACCAATGGCTTGGCCATGCAGCAGAAAAAGCTTGAAAAATAACAAATTGAAAATCCCCAAGTAAATATCAAATTAGAAATGCTGAAAACAAAAGGAGAGATTAATAAAATTGAAATTAAGAAAACTAATGAACTAATAAATTTTTAAAACTAAGAGTTGGTTTTATTAAAAAAACAATAAAATTAATAAACCTTTGGTCAAGTTGATTTAAAGAAAAGAAAGAAGAAAACCAAATTATCACTATATAAAATGAAAGGGGTAAACTCACCTCCAATAAGAAGGAGATTAAGACAATAATTAGAAATTACTTTTCCAAACTTTATGGCCATAAATTTGACAATCTAAATTAGATGGATGATTATTCTAAAAAATATATAAATTGACTAGATTAATAGAAGAGGCAGTTGAATACTTGAAAAACCCCATGTCAGAAAAAGAAATTGAACAAGATTTCCATGAACTCCCTAGGAAAAAAATCTCCAGGTCCTAATGAATTCACAAGTGAATTCTATCAAACATTTAAAGAGCAGTTAATTCCAACATTACATAGAGTATTTGGGAAAATTTGGGAAGGAGTCCACCCAAATTCTTTTTATGATACATATGTGGTTTTGATACCTAAAGCAGGAAGAGACAAAACAGAAAAAGAAAATTATAGACCAATTTCTCCAATGAATATAGATGCAAAAATTTTAAATATGGTTTTAACAAAAAGAGTACAGCTACTTATCATGAGAATAATACATTATGGACAGGTAGGATTCATACCAGGAATGCAGGGCTGGTTCAATATTAGGAAAACTATTAGCATTATTGATCATATCAACATTAATCCTAATAGAAACCACATGATTGTCTCAACGGATGCAAAAACATCTTTTGACAAAATACAACACTCATTCCCATTAAAAACACTGGAGAGTGAAGAAATAAAGGAAACTTTCCATAAAACAATAAGCAGTATCTACCTAAAACCTTCAGCAAGCATTATATGCAATGGGGATAAGCTAGATGCATTTCCACTAAGATGAGAGTGAAACAAGGATGTCCATTATCACCACTATTATTCAATAGGGGACTAGAAGGGTAGCTGTAGCAATTAGAGAAGATAAAGCAATTGAAGGAATTAGAATAGTCAAAGAAGAAACTAAGTTATCATTCTTTGAGGTGATATGATGATAAGCTTAGAGAATCCCAGAGATTCAAAAACTACATGAAACAATAAACAACTGTGTTACTTTATAATGTTGAGAAAATCTAAATAATTCTCTATGGAAAAAGATGAAACTGGTAATTATGGAATTGCCAAAATGTTGATATCTTTTTTTTTTCTTTAATTTGAGAATATGAGAGAAGGAAAATGGACACGTGGTCTCTTATCATTCTTAGGATGTACAACTGGAGACTAAATACCAATATGTGAGAATAGACCTTTTAAAACTCTTCATCAGAAAATGTGACTTTTACTTAGGATATTTTTCAAACTCTTATGAAGTATTGATGTCTGCTGCTGCTGCTATTTCTATGTGTACTATATTTGCAAGAAAATTGCTAAATTTAAGTTTTAGGAGAAGGAAATAATATATTTCTCCCACTTCCTGACTGTAGACCAAAAATTGTTAACACATTGGGATTAATTATAAACTTCAAAGATTGAGAAAAAATAGCCCTTCGTAAATTAGCACTCAATCATTTTAAATGCTTCCGTAGATAGTCACAATTTGCATATGAAAGTCAGAAGAGATGATTCGTATTTCAGATTCCTGAGTATGCAAGGTAGCAACATAGTATTAAAAAGGAAAAAGAGAAGAAATATTTATTGGCAAAGTAATAACAGCATCTTTCAGTAATAATAGCCTTCCTCATCTCACCCTTTCTCAATAATACTTCCTTTGTCAAGTCGTGGTTGGATTTCTATGAGTTAATTCACAAAATGCATTACAGACTTTGACCCACTGAATAATTATAGGCAGAGGTATGAATCAGTATGATCTTTATATCCTATTATGGTTAGTTTATAGTATGATACAGTGGAAAGGTTATTGGTTTTAAAATTAGAGATTTTTGGTTATTTTGGCCATTCCACTTATTATGTATGATGTTGGGCAGGTCATTTAAACTCTCTATTGCTGCTTAGACAGTTGAAGAAGCACTGAAATGGTTGTGTGTGGAAAACATTTAAGAGGCCCTGTTTGCCTCAATCATAAAATGAAAGCTTTGTACAAAATGACCTTGAGGTATCTTCCATCTTTTCAAAATATGATTCTATGCTTGCCAGTTCAGCACTGACTCAGACGATTGGAATTGATTGATCTCAATAAATGTAATTATAAGTAATAATTTAAAATAAAATTAAATTCATATTTTAGTGTGTGACAAATAAAAAAATTGAGTTTATTGGTAATTAATAATCAATGTATTAATTCATCTGTCAAATAATCAATAAATTGGTGGTCAATGATTTCTCTTGGAAAATATGGAGAGCCTGAAAGTCTTAAAAATTTTTTTTAAAGGAAATGCCCCTGAACAACGAAAATCAACTCTGCTTGATAAACATTAGGAGTCTTCAGTTCTTGCTACTGAGAGCTGGGCTTGAGCTGCCTCCAGAAACCTGGAAAAGGGAAAGTGTCTCCATCCAGACCACTCTAGTTGGTTTGAACTTCATGAGTTGGGCCACCCAAAGTTCTAGTGAAAGATTACAAGGAAAGGAGCTTATTTTCTTTGGGGCAAGAACTCATTTATATTGGATTCTCTTTACACTCTAAGGCAGACTTGCACAACTTAGGAAGTACGGGCCAAATCAAACAATGTAGGGGACAAAATAAAACTATGGTAAACATCTTCAGGCCACAGGCAGACTTTCAGCAACTCACTTTCCAAGTAAAAGTATATCTAATGATTAAGATATTTTTGCAAATAAACCATATTAAAAATAGGGAAATTTCAATTAATATCAATTAATTACACTTATTACTTAAGATTTCTATTCATCATGAAATCACATTAATTTTAAAAAGTGCTTTGCTAAGTGAGATGTAATCTTGAAACTGCAATCAGCAAACACTTCTTTGTGACATCACTTGCAGTCAAAATCTTCCCAGCAGCAGCAATTTCTTTAGCAATCTTAAAACTAACTTTAGTAGCCACCTCATTTTCTGAGTTTACTCTCCTGAATAACCACTATTTCACACTTTTTTCCCCCACAGTTTGGAAGCTTTAATCTGTTTTTCATTGGTGTCCAATTTACTTCCGTTAGGATGTTTTGATTCAAAACGTTGATGAAGAATGTATTCCTTCTAAATGACTATACCTTCTTGGAAAAAAAGTCACAAAAAGTGTAGTCTCATGTAAGTAAACAGGTATCTATTCCCTCTGGATTAAGCATTCTATGCTCTAATTCAATCTTTCATTCATTTTTATCACCAATTTAACAAAGTTACTCCAACATTTTAATGTTAGAACCAAAAAAATATCCACAGCAGCTGTTCACATACAAAAAAATAATTAACTGAATGTCTCATCTTGGAGGCAGCACCAGATACTCATGTAACTTAGAGGGTGGCTGTACAGCAAGACTTGTGAACAAGCTCTCACATTGTTGTCGCTCATCACATAGCTGGTGTCATCTGCATTGGCACATGACTGAACTCACTTTTTCCCTGTTCAATCCCAATAATGACTTACAACACAATGAAAATATATGACTCTGTCTCCTCCCATACTAGAGACATGCAGGTCACATTACAAACGGGAGAGAATGTACAGTGGCAAATCATTTGCCAAAGTTATGACAGGCATAATAGTAACTAGTATAAGGCACATTAAGTGGGGCACAGACAAGAATTTGTTACATCTCTACTTTCTTTTCCATCCTTTACATCTTTTTGCTGGCCATTGGAAATCCTTTAGCAGGTCCTATGTTGTTCAGGACTACTCTAAACAGAAGAATGATCTTCTACTTGAGTGGGATCCTGCCCAAGATCAAATGAAAAACATATTCCTCAAGGACTGGAGTAATCTCATCACACAGTCATGTCTTTCAAAAACTAACTTTTTGCAGGGTCTTAGCATTAAATGAGGAAATAAAAAGCCTGGATCCTAATTTAAGAATTAGTTATTAACAAAATCACAAAATACAAATTTGTCTCCTGTTATGCCTGTTCAGTGAAACGACTAATGATAATTTCTGTTATTTTTAATTACATATGTCTAATAAAAATAATCTTTAACTTGAATTGATGAGTCACTTAGTCTGAGAGGTGGGACTATCAGTCTTACATAGATACAGCCCTAGGAAACTAGTTGTCTGAGCTATTGATGTATTGGAAGTCTACTACATTACAGAAGAAAGTAACATTCATATACTTTGTCAGTTAGTTTTACTTTATGACTATAAAACTCTTTGAAAATGTAAATCAAGGACAGGTACTTGGCAATGCTTGGCAGAATGAATACCTCCAACTCGGCCTCCCCCTCTCGATTGGAGGCAAATATGTGAACTACCAAGGGAACCCTAAATGCCATCCACCATCCACTGGAATTTCTGCTTCATTTTGTCCAGAATCTGAAGAGAATTATGGGTTGACTGAACTTGCACTCTCTCTTTAATTCGTTCTGATGGCAGAAGAGATCATTTTGATTTCACTGCTCAGTGCAAGATCTATGGATATCTGTCCCTGTAGAAACAATATGCCCATTGTTCTTCTCCCATTCTTTAAGCTTGATTACATCTCTGCTCAATTACAGAAATGAGCTCTTAATTGGTCTCCCCTTAAAATTGGTAGGGAAGCTGAAATAGTCGAAGCACAGCTGCTATTTTGTTCCTTAAGAAGGCAAAGGAAGAGGCAGTGATTTTTCCCCCTTCAATGGGAATTAGATATACAAAAAATGATTAGCCAGATTCCTAAAATGTACCTGGGTCTATGTCCTTCACTCATCGCTGTTTGCAGTTGTAGCTACATAATGCACAAGAAGCTGAGTAGCAAGTCATAAGAATATCACCAGATATCAGCCTCCTTAAGTCCTATTCTAGAGATTCCATGCATATTTAAATTTAATTTATCTCTATCTACATGATTGATGCTTTAAAATTTAAACCAGAAGGAATCTCAATTAAGGGGAATTGCATTATTCTAAGAAAGAAGCAAATGAAGAATGTATCATAAATTTTAAAAATAATTTAAAATCATTCTGGGACTAATCCTATCTTCCCAGTTACACATAGGTATGCATGCATGCATATATATAGACATTCATACACCCACACACAGACACACACACAGACACACACACACACACACACACACACACACATATATATACATACCTACAGACACACATATAAATGCATGCATATGCAAATTTTTCCCAGACCCAAGAAACTACTATTTCCAATTAAATATGACCCAAATTCCTCAGATTAGCATTTAAAGCACTTCACATTCTAGGTTCATTCAATTTTTTTCCATACATATTATTCATTTCTTTATTTTATATGCTCCTGGTTCCAGGAAAACTGAATAACTTAATATTTCTTAAATGTAGTATTGTATTTCCCACCAAGATACCTTTGGCCAACTGTCTCTCATGCTTTTAATGCTTGTCCCTTTTGCCTGTACCTTTCAGATTTGTCAGATTCCTTCAAGATTTAACTTGATACTATCTCCTTTCAGTAGGTACACTTGAGACTGAGTTATTAATATTTTCTATATCCTCAAATAATCATATATTTCAGTGTTGAATTTCCGTGGAAAACGTAAGATCTATAATGGCAAAGTCTGTTTGATTTTTGTCCTTGTTTCCTCGGCATTTAGCACAAGGGTACAGTTAGATAATGTGGTGAATAGAGAGCTGACCCTGGAGTAAGGAAGACTCAAATCTGAGGCTCAAATCTGGCCTCAGATACTTACTACCTATGTGATCAAGTCACTTAGATGTTTTGCCTCAGTTTCCTATCTGTAAAATGAAAAAGAGAAGGAAATGCCCCAATTACTCCAGTACCTTTTCCAAGAAACCCCCAAATGTTGTCTACAAATATCAAATACGATTGAAAAGTGACTGAAATTTTCATACGAGGTACTTAATGTGTTTTTAATGCATTTGACAATAATTTACAGGCATATATAACAATCATTAAATGGTGACCCTGTAGAATTAGAAGATATTATATTAAATTCATGTTTTGCAAGGGTTTTGATAATGAAATTCAGAATTAAAATTAAATATTTCAGTCTGAGAGAAATGGAGTTAATCTCAACACAAATTGGTCATAGATAATAAAATCAACAATATTAGCAACACTAAAATTTCTCCATTGAATAAGCTATTGGGAAATTAAATTAGTCAGAGATATAAGATGTAGATTTAATGGAGGATTTTTAGTTTATTATTGTTGATTATTTTGTTATATATGGCCAAATTTTCTGTTGAAATAAGTTCAATTTCCTTTGGACAGAAATTTAGTTTAATTGGACATATAAAACACTCTGAAAAGTATAGAAATGGAATAAACATAGATGACACTATGCAAGCCCAATTCTTATATCATTCTGATGGCCCTTGCTAGAAGAGCTATGCTGTTCAAGTTAACCTTTATTTTCTGATATCTCAAAAATTCCATATATTGAAGGATTTCATTTCAATATTATTGCCCTATTGTAATTGCTTTCATTCAAACAGTATGTAAATACCTTTTAGGCTAAAGACATGAACAAGAATGTCATGCAATAGACTTGTTTTCCACAGTCTTATGTCTTTACACTATTTTTAAAAATAATGTATCATATTTTCATCATTGTCATCTATACCTCTCCTTTCCCTACCCCATGAATATTCCTATGTACCCAAGGGGAGAGGAGGGAGAGCAAAAGAAAACAAATTATTTCTTTTATTGTATCTGATTTCTTCAAAGGCATTTGGGAAACAGTTTTCAAAATATGTAAGCAAAGTTATCATGAGTAAAACCAAATATACAATGACAAAAATTATGTAAATTGAAAGAATAACAACAACATAAGTGAAACTAGCTGCCGTGAAATTTTATTGACCAAGCTTAGAAATAAGAAGGAGTAAAACCTTATTTTCTTTTCATTTTTCATTGTTTGCTAAGGTCAGGGATTATGGGGTCAAACATTCATATAATCTTAGATTTTTTTCAATGAGAATTTGTAGCACACTTTTGAATATTTTATTCTTTATTTTAAAAAATATATCTCTACCACATTATGGAGATATATTGGATGGGATGGGTGATATAAAATAACAAAATATAGATAAAATTTTAAAATAAAACTACATTTTAAAAAGTAATCTGAGACAATAATAGTCCAAGAAAAGTAAAAAATAATAAAAAAGTATCTTAAATCAATAATTATATTATATAATTATATGACAAAACTCAAATGAAATAATATACCTAAAATGCTTTGTAAATCTTAAAAGACTAGAGATTGTTACTTCATTATCCTTGTAAAATGTTTTTCAGATTTCTCTATCCATGCAAATTGCTGAATATCCACTACTATTGCGTGATTTTTGCAGATAATTCTTTTTTACACCAAGATCATACTGCTAACTGAGAAATGCTAAGAATAGATGCACGCATATATACACATGCATACATACATATATATATATATATATATGTGTGTGTGTGTGAATATATGTATATGCATATATGTGTATGTATACATACACATGCACACCTATATATATACATATATATATATATATATATATATATATAGGTTACTATTGGTTGATTTTAACAAAGCAATTAACATAGTAGTGCAAAATGTAGTTTCAAATCTCCTGACAAGTTCAAAATAATGCAAGTAAAAAAACGAAATAATTTTTTTCAATAAAAAAATGAATATATGTTCATGTGTGTGTTTGTTTCAAAGCAGGAGATAATATGGAGCTGGGTGACATAGTATCACCAGATTCATGGAGCATGTCCTGTATTGAATACAAATAGAAAAACAACAATATTCTGTATTGATATTATGCTTCTCCACATGCTTCCTTCCTTGAATTATACTAATTGTATTGAACTCCCAAACATTATAAAGTCTCAATGAATGCCACTTTTCCCCAAAGGGCACTTTCATTGTCCAGATTTTTTTTAAACAGGAATGATAACTGTTATTTCCTGGATATGTTGGACAGGATGACTATGACTTGCCTGGGACAGATGTTGCCTTTGGACCATAAGGCAAGCCTGGAAATTAATAGAAGAAGGTCATCAGAATGCATCACATTTGAAAAATTACACAATGCTTATTAACAATCTCTGGATATTTATTGCCTAACCAAATCAAAATAATCACACAAAGACACAAAGGGGAAAAAAGCTCATTTTTTTAATATAGCTGTTCTCTTAATGATTGTGTACCATACATATATCATATACTGTCACTTAAAAAAAAAATAAAATTTCAAGCAACTTCTTAGTTCAATATAAAGTGAATGATAGTCATTGGACTTCCACATGATTTGAACATAAAAAAGTGGTACTAATGATACCTTGAACATTATGTATTGTAGAAAAGTAGAGGAATCATTATATTGAATGAGCAATATTTTGTATAACACTTCAATGAAGTATCAGCACCAAAGAAATGTTAAGGGAACCATTGCAAAACCACTTCAGTCCTGGAAGGCGTCTCAGTAAATGACTTATCACAAGCTATAAAAATAATCACATTGAATGGGAAGGAATGATAGCATTCTGACTTGTCTCCACATGGAAAAGATCATACATTCAATGAGGGGAAAAAGAGGCAGTATGTTACGTTCTTAAGGGTAGTGAAATTTGTGTTAGAAAGATCTGGGTTTGAATCCTATCTCATATGCTTTCTAGCTGCATATTTTCAGACAATCGTTTAACCTTTCTGTGTCTCATTTTCCTCATCTGTAAAACAAGGAAGTTGTGTTTCATAGCTATTCAGGTCACTTCAAACTCTAAATATATTACTTTAAGTATATTTTTAAAAAAAAAATATAATGAAATTATTTATTTTTAGTTTTTAACCTTCACTTCTATCATATTTTGAATTTTGAATTTTCTCTGCCACTCTCTCCTATCCCCATGATGGTGGGCACTCTGATATAGGCTCTACTTAGATATTCATATTGAACATATGTTCATATTAGTCATGATGTAAAGAAGAATTAGAACTATCAGGAGAGAGCATGAGAAAGAAGAAATAAGACAATAAAAGAAAAAAATAGTATACTTCTATCTGCATTCACACTCCAAAGTTCTTTCTCTGCAGGAGGATAGTATTTTCCATTTTGAGTCTTTTGGAGTTGTCTAAGATTCTTGCATTGCTGAGGGGAGTTAAGTATACCAAGGTCAGGCATTACACAATATAGCTGATACTGTGTGCAATATTCTCTTGGTTCTGCTGGTTTCACTTAGCATCAATTCATCTAAGTTTTTACAGGTTTTTCTGAAGCCCATCTGCTCATCATTTCTTATATCACAATAGTATTTCTTTACATTCATGTACCACATCTTGTTCAGTCATTCCCCAATTTATGGAACATCCCCTCAATTTCCAACTCTTTGCCACAAAGTATTTTCCTACCTGTGGGTCTTTTTCCCATTTTTATGATTTTTTTGGGATACAGAGCTGGAAGTGTTATTACAGGGTCAAAGGGCATGCACAATTTCATACATGGAAAGTTTTTAGGAGGAGGTAGTTTCCTTCCTTATCTCTTTTAATTCAGCCTATGTTTTGCTTTTCCTTTGCCTAAGATCAGGATTGCTGTGCTTGCTTTTGTTTTGTCTTTTGTTTGTTTTTTTTTACTTAAGCTGAAGCATAACATATTCTTCTCCATGCTTTTTTTACTTTTACTCTGTGTGTATCCCCTTCCATTTCAAATGTGTTTCTTGTAAACAGCATATTGATGGATTAGAGTTCTTAATTCATTCTGCTGTTCACTTGCATTTTATGGGAGAGTTCATCCTATTTTCATTCACAGTTATGATTACTAACTATATCTTTTTCTCTATCCTATCCCCCCATTTATGATTTTTCTTTCTCCTTTATCCATTTCCATCCTCACCAGAGTTTTGCTTTAGACTACTTCCTCCCTTAGTCTGCCCTCCCTTCTATCAGCTCCTTCCATTTATTTCCCCTTTACACAGATTTTTCTGATGTTTGTTGTTCATCATTTCTCATAGCACAATAGTATGCCATTAAATTCACATACAACAACTTGGTCAGACATTCCTCAAGTGAGGGACATCTACTCAATTTCCAGTTCTTGCCCACCACAAAAGAACTGGTATAAATATTTTTGTTTACTACTTCTTCCCTCCCTTCTATCTACCCATTCCCTTTTCTTTCCCCTTTCCTCTCCTACTTTCTATAGGGTCATAAACCTAACTTAATATGTTATTTCTATTTTGAGCCAAATCCGATGAGAGTAAGGTTCAAATAAGGCTCATCACCCTCCCTTCTTTTCCTATACAGCAATAGGTTTTTGTGCTTTTTCATGTGATGCTAGTTAACCTATTCTTCTTTCTCCTTTCCTGTCATCTCAGTATCATCCCTTTTCACCATGTAATATAGATGCTTTTATCATCACATAAAAGTCTTTTTATACCCATGTCCTCTATATACATATCCCCATACAGTTCTCAAGAGTTGCACATATCATCTTCCCTTATAGGGATTTAAACACTTTGCCTTTATAATAAATGTTGTTGCTGTTGTTGTTGTTGTTTTCTTCACAGTTTACTTTTTTATGACTCTTTTGAGTATTGTATTTTAAGATCAAATTTTCTGTTGAGCTCTGGTCTTTTCATCAGGAAATCTTTTTCATCAACAGGAAATCCCTGTTTTGTTGAATGTCCTGGCCTGCCCTGAAAGATTATGCTCAGTTTTGATTAGGAGAACAAGGAATAGTTTATCTATCAAATTTATGGAGAATGGAAGAATGCATGACCAAACAAGAGATAGCAAACACTATGAAGTACAAAATTAAGAATTTGATTAGGTTAAAATTGAAGATTTTGCACAAAGTCAATGGAATCAAGATTAAGAGGGAAGCAGAAAGCTAGGAAAGAATTTTTAGAACTAGTGTCTCTGAGGCTATATGGAAAATTGAGTCAAATTTATAAGAATACTGGTCATTTCCCAATTGAATAATGGTCAAAGGTTATGACAGGCAGTTTTCATAGAATGGATTTAATGCTATAATAATATGAAAAATTGCTTTAAATAATTATTAATTAGACAGGTAAAAACCAAAACAACTCTAAGTTATCAACTCATATCTACCAGATTGACTGACAAAATAGGACAATGATAAATGTTGGTGATCATGTGGGAAAGTTGGAACACTCATTCATTCTTGGTGGAGTTGTGAGTTGATCCAACCATTCTGGAAAGCAATATAGAACCATGCCAGAAGAACTATAAAATTGTGCATATCTTTTGTGCCAATAGTATTGCTTCTAGATCTGTATGCCAAAGGGATCATTAAAATGGTAAAAGGACACACATATACAAAAATATTTATACCAGCTCTTTTGTGTTGACCAAGAACTGGAAATTGAGCAGATGTCCCTCACTTGAGGACTGACTGACCAAGTTGTTGTATGTGAATGTAATGGCATATTACTCTGCTGTGAGAAATGATAAACAGGCAAACATCCAAAAAATGTGGAAATACCTATATGATCTGATGCTGAGTGAAGTGAGCAGAATCAGAAATACTTTATACAGCATGACAGCCACAGCATGCAAGGACTGGTTTTGATAGTCAGCCCTCCTCTGCAATGCAAGGCCCTAAAACATTTCCAAAGGACTCATGATGGAAAATGCCATCCACATCCAGAGAAAGAACTGTGGAGTCAGAATGTAGGGTGAGGAAGACTATTGTCTTTTTCTGTTGTTTTGCTTTCTTTTTTATTTTCTCATTGTTCCTCCCATTCATTATAATTCTTCTATCAATCATGATTAAGGTGAAAATGTGTCGAATAGAAACGTATGTGTAGAGCATAAATCAGATTGCATACTGTCTTAGAAAGGGAGGGGGAGGAATGGAGAGAAAATTCAAAATTTATGGAAGTGAATGTTGAAAACTAAAAATAAAGAGTCTAATTATAATCACAAACATAACTGTAATAATAATATTAATAAAGGAATATATTTTACTGGATAGTGGGTCCTTGCTAGTAATCTAAGCTCTTTTGCCTTATGCAATATCATATTTCAAGCCCACCAGTCCTTTGATGTAGAAGCTGCAAGGTCCTATCTAATTCTGACAATGCTTAATATTTTTTTCTTGTTGTTTTCAGTATATTCTCTTTGACTTGGAAATTTTAAAATTTGATTACCATGTTAATTGGTGTTATCATTTGGGGATATCTCTCAGGAGATGATCAGTGAATTATTTCCATGACTAAGTTATCCTCTGGTTCTAAGACCTCAGGACAGTTTTCCATGATGATTTCCTCAAAGATGCTGCCCAGGCCCTTTTTTGAAATAATAATTTTCAGGTAGACCAATGATTTTTAAATTGTCTCTCCTAGATCCATTTTCCAGGTCAGATGTTTTACCAGTGAAGTATTTAATATTTTCTATTATTTTTTAATTATTTTGTTTCTGTTTGCCTGATTGTTGATCTCTCAGAGATGCATTTAGCTTTCAGTTTTCTACTTCTCTAATTTGACTTTTAAAATCCTTCTTAAGAGGGACAGAGTCAAGAGGGCAGAATAAAAAGTAGGGACTTACTTGAGCTCTCCTGCAAATCCTTCCAAATACCTGTAAGGTGACTCTAAACAAATTCTAGAGAAGCAGAATTCAAAAAATGACAAAGTGAAAGAAATTTCCAGCCCAAGACCACCTGGACGTTTGACAGGAAATGTCTGTTTTACTAATCTGAAAGAAAAACACAGTATAGTGTGGGTCACAGAAGCGCAGATGGGACTGGAGTTGGAGTCAAATTGGTGTAGGCATCAGGGGACTGAATAAGTGGAAACTGTGGCAATTACTGTGACAATACTATACATATATTTTCTGAACTTCTGAGTCTCTAAAGTTTTTTTTTTCTGTATTGTCTATGCATCTTCATATGGTGTTTGTGGTTTCCAAGAAACTATCAAAAAAAATTCCATTTGAATTTCTAACGCCAGTATATCAAAACCATAATGGGCAAAATTGCAATGAGGAAGAGCCAACTACATGTATTTTATCACCATCATAAACTGGACTGAGTCCTCTCTTCCAAGGATCTGTATGTACCTTATGGTCACTATGTCTCTGGTTTGGGGGACCTGTATTTGTAACTACTATCTTTGCTATACTTCTCATAGTAAATATCCTATGATTATATCAAAGGTGTCAAATTCACAGGAAACAGATTAATATTGTGTGTATTATATATATACATGATATAATATATATAATATAAATGCTTAACAAAACTAATAACAATATTAATTGGTACTTTTCAAAGTCAGTATGTGACCTATAGTTATCATTTCCATGTGAGTGTGATATCACTAATACAGATAAGTGTCGATGAAGAGCTCTGTAAATTTAACATATCTTATACTTTTCCTGACTTATTCATTTGGTTGTGTGTCTCATAACATTTTATATCTAAATAACTCTTTTTTTTTTCCTGGCTCTTCATATTTCAGAGCAAAGCAATTTTTTCTCTATTTCCCTGACTCTAGTTGTATGCTTTCCAATATCTTCTTAGAAATATTGACAATTAATCCATGTAGTTCTTAACAGATCAATGAGCAAAAAGTCCTTCTTGAGCTCTTCCAAGAAAGACTTTTGGGCATGAAAGTAGTTCATATTCCCTTTGGAAGTTTCAGACTTGGGTACATTGACAATGTTTTTCTCTTCTAAATTTGTGCCTTGATCTTCCCTGTCTTGATGATAAGAATCTATAGTCATTGTTCACTTTTTCTTTTAACTCACGGTGTTTGCCTAATTCTTGGCTTGTGGAGTTGAGCTCTCTTGATGAAGCATGGAGGTCACTGACCCAAGCTTCTTGGGCTAGGAATCCAGGACCTGGCCACTGGTTTTATATGCTTGAGTCTCAGACTGGGACCAGCAACAATGGGGCTCTTCGGGTCTGGGAGGGCAGTCTGGAGTCTGAGGAATGCCTGCTCACCTGGGTCTTCCATTTTAATGTATTGCTGCTGGGGTATGACTGCCAGCCTGGAATTGTACCTCCTGGAGTTGTGCTTATTGGAGTAATGCTGAAGCACCAAGGAGGTTGGGCTGCTGGAGAATGCAGGTACATGTGGTGCTTTTCTGAGCTGGTGTCCTCCAGCTCCCTGCCTTTGCTGAGGCACTTGAGGATCTTGATGTTGGTACTTGTCTGCTCCACCACCCTAGTGCTCAGGATCTTTCCCTAGTTTCCCCTGAGGGGGGCTTATGGTTGGCCGTCTGGGATGTCTCCCTTTCTGTGCTGCTACTTCCTTACCAGAGTAAGAGGGGCCTTTCCTGTTAGTCCTCCAATCCCCCTGGACTATAAAACTGTTCCACCCCATCTTTCTGCTGGGTCAGTTATTTTTTCCCCCAGGGCTGTTACTTTCTGTACTTTCAGAAGTCAGTAAAGGATGGTGAGAGCAACTTACTTCTTACTTCTCCATCTTCAGAATGTTCTTCTTTCAGATATTTTGGTTGGCTGAGGGAGGAAAATGGTTTTGACTTACGGTAATGTATCTCTGTTTACAGAATTTATTATATATGTATGCATGTATGTATGTACAAACATGTACGTATGTATAATTGGATGAGATGTAGTCAATGAAGAAAGGCTCATAAAAAATCAGATTGTGACAGCGGGAGACTAAAAATGGGAGGAAGATGGAACCTCTGGTTGACATATGTCATATTCCAGTCAGTTTTAATTCTATGTTACAATTGATCGCTATTGATTTAGCAACAACAATAAACCTTCATAAGGTTTCCCAGGAAATCAATGACCACAGTACAAAGTGAATCACATTTGATCACTATATCCTCAGGAAATGACCCATGTAGAGGTCATAAAATCATTTTGCCACCAATTCTGTTTCTCTCCACCTAGTTATAATCAGTCTTCACAATCACTTTAGAAAGAACAATGTAAAGAACTAAATGATAATTTGTAGGACTTGCTAAGGAATAAAAGCAGAGTTCACTTCAGCATCATACCTTATCTCGACTTCTGACAATGAAATAATTTTTGATAAACTATTAGTTCCATTAGGATTATCTAATGATTACAATATGAATTTATTCTGTGGTTAAAATACTAAATGCCATGAAATAGTTATGTTTTTTTTTTTCATAGAACATGGGTTTTTGATTGATTTTTTGGAAATATCTGTTATAAATTTTGATGATTCACTCATGATTACTACAGCTAGAAATAAAACTGCCCAATTTCCATTTCTATTTGCATTAAGGCTTTAAATTACTCAATTAAATTTAAGAAACACAAGTGATAAGATACTAGACATAGTTTCAGTAATACCTGAGGTAAAATTCTGCCTTTGAGACTCACTACCTCTGTGATCCTGGGCAAGTAACTTAACCTTTCTCAGGCTAAATTCCTTTAACTGTTAAATTGTATATAATAGTCTCTCCTTCAAAGCTTACTATAAGTTTAAAATGGCATAATATTCTTACAGTTCTTTAAAAGCATTAAACACCATTTAAAGGCTTTTATTTTATAATGTTAATAATATTTCTTACCGCCATAATTATTATTAATTAGACTGTGCTAAATAAACAATGAAGAGGAAAAATATGTCACAGAGAATTTATGGGCAAAATGCTCAAATAACATATTGTAACAGTAAAGAACCCTAAATAAAAAGGAAGACCTGTTATCACAGGTCCTTTAATCTGCTTTTTTAAAAGGAAAGCAATTTTTGAGGCATCAACAATCACTTTAATCAAGCCCATATATCATTCCCTTAGTTCAGGGGGAAAAGTCAATACCTTGAACTTCAGAGAACCTACAAAGAAATCAAAATCAACAAGCAGGGCTTCTAACTACATGATATATCAACGTATGCGTAACTGTCTAACCATACATATAGGGTTACCAGAGAGAGAAGCACCAACATCTGGGTTTTCAAAACTGGTTTGGGGCTCTTCAGTGGCTTCTCAGAGTCTCATCTGGCCAAGCAAACACAGCCAATGAGCAAGCCCCAAAATAAAACCTCACCTCAGAGTATTTATACATTTTTCATAGCCAGAGGGCATCAGAATCCTTGAGAACCAGTGCCTCATTAAAAAATTAACAAAAGGTGTAGGTCTCCCCTAATCAAGCTATCATTAATGGCAGGCCCATTTATAAGTGGGGAAGATCTTTAAACTCTCATAGTTACCATTACACATGTGAACAGAAATATATGCAAAATACTGTTTAAAAGTGCAAAGTAATTGGGAAAGGGAAGAATTAACAACTATGGAAATCAGGAAAAATCACATTCACAAATTCACAGATAGGATGAGCTTTAAAGGAGGTTGTGTTTATAAAAGAAAAATAGATGTGGAAGGAAAACAACCCACGCAGTGGAGACAGAAAAAAATAATCATCACTAATGTCCATAAGTGAAAATTCATAAAGTATTGAAATCACTAGAATAATTTAAAGATATTTCAGATGATAATAATGTTTCATCAGCTGGAAAACTTTGAACTGCTTTATCCTTATTTTCTAAAAGTCGATAATTTTAAAATTGTGTCTCCTGGAACTATTTTCCAATGAGATATTTAATATTATCTGATATATTTTCATTCCTTTGCTTTTGTTTTATAATTTCTTGATTTTTCCTAAAGTCATCAGATTCCATCAGCTCCATTCTAATCTTGAAGGAATTATTTTCTTCAGTGAGTTTTTGCATCTCCTTTTCCATCTGGCCAATTTTGATTTTTAGGGCATTCTTCTCTTTACTCACTTTTCAATCTCTTTTATCATTTGAGTTAGTCTATTTTTTAAAGTGCTATTTTATTCAGCAGTTTTCTGAGTCTCCTTTAGCAAGCAGTTGTCTTGATTTTCATGATTTTCTTGCATAGTTCTCATTTCTCTTCCCAATTCTTCTCTGCTTCTATTATTTGATTTTCAAAATTGTTTTTGAGCTCTTCCATGACCTGAGACCAATTTGTATTTTTCTTGGAGGCTTTGGATGGTGCAGCTTTGACTTCTGTTTCTTGTGTTCGGATGTTTTGCTCTTCCTTGTCACCGAAGTAAAATTCTATAGTCTGATTCTTTTCCTTGTTTTTCCTCATTTCCCCAACCATTTACTTGACTTCTGAGATCTTTGTCAAGGTAATTCTCTTTACAGTATGGTGGGAGGGTATACTGTTAACCACTTGATTACCTCATAATCTGTGGGCTGAAAGCTCCAGAAACAGTGGCTGCAGCTGCCCCTGCTGCTGTTGTGGCTGTCAAGGGTTCCTCTGCTCTCACCTCCCTCAATCTCCCTGAGGTTGGGGTTAGACCAAACTTCTCTCCTGCACTGGTCCCACAGGCTTTTCTCCCTGACCTTCCTAATTGTCCTCAGCTTTTTGGGATTCTGAAGTCTGGAAACTGTCACAGACGCAAGAGATCCAGTTTCCCCAAGACTTGCTCAGGTCGTGTATGTGGCTGTGTAGCCCATACTGGACCAGGCCTTGCCCCCAGCATGGTGCAACAGACACTTCCAAGTCTTGGGCTGGAAATATACTTTGCTCCATCATTCTGTAGGTTCTACAACTCCAGAACTTGTTTAGAGTCATTTTTTACAGATATTTGACTGGGCTTGAGGTCAGTCCTCTAGAAAGTACATGCTGTTATTCTGCCATCTTGGCTTCACCCCAATACTATTTATTTTAAGAAAAGTTTTATTTATTCTTATGTTCTCCAGTATTTTCGACAGAAATGGGTATTGTATTTTGTCAAAAGCTTTTTATGATTACATTGAGATAATCATATGTTTTCTTTTAGTTTTGTTGTTGATAAGATCAGTAATGCTGATATTTTTCCTAATATTGAACCAGATTGCATTCCTGGTATAAATGCTTCCTGATCATAATATATTATTCTGATGATAAGTTGCTGTAATCTTTTTGCTAAGATCATGCTTAAAATTTTGGCATCTCTATTCATTATGGAAATTGGTCTATAATTTTCTTTCTCTGTTCTGGCTCTTCCTGGTTTAGTTATCAGAATCATATTTGTATCAGAAAAATAATTTGGTAGGCCACCTCCTTCAACAATATTCCCAAATTATCTATGTAATACTGGAATTAACTGTTTTTGAGATGTTTTATAGAATTTACTTGTAAGTACATCTAGCCCTGGAGATTTTTTCCTGGGAGTTTCCTGATGACTCACTCAATTTCTTTTTCAGAGATGGGCTTATTTAGCTATTTAAAATCCTCTCCTGTTCTGGACAATTTAAGTTTTTTCTTTAAATATTCATCTATTTCACTTGGATTGTCAAATTTATGGCATACAGTTAGGCAAAGTAATTTCTAATTGTTGTTTTAATTTCCTCTTCATTGGAGGTGAGTTCATCCTTTGCATTTTTGATATTTGTCATTTTGTTTTTCTTCTCAATTTATAAAATTCAAATTGACCAAAGTTTTATCAATTTTACTGGGATTTTTTTCATAAAATCAGCACGTAGTGTTACATATTAGTTCAATAGTTTTCTTAATTTCAATTTTATTAATTTCTCCTTTGCTTTTCAATATTTCTAATTTGGTATTTACTTGGGGATTTTAAATTTGTTTTTTCTAGCATTTTTTAATTACTTGCCCATTTAATTGATCTACTATTTCTCTATTTTATTCATATAGGCATTCAATGACATAAGACTTCCACAAGAACTGCATCCCATAAGTTTTGATATGTTGTGTCATTATTGACATTCTGTTGAATGAAATTATTCTTTCTTTCTATGATTTACTGTTTAACCCACCCATTATTTAGAATTGAATTATTTAGTTTCCATTCAGTTTTGGTCTATCTTTCCAAGGTCCTTCATAATACATAATTTTTATTATATCCTGATGTAAAAAGGATGCCTTCAGAGATATCTGCCTTTCTGCACTGGGTTGTGAGGTTTTTAAGCCCTAATACATGCTCAGTTTTTTAGCATGTTCCATGTACTGCTCAGAGAAAAAGGTATATTCCCTTTGATCTCCATTCAGCTTTCTCCAGAGATTATCATATCTACCCTAGACAAACTTCTATTCACCACCCTAATTTCTTTTTGTTTGTTCTGAGGTTAGATTTACCAAGTTCAGAGAGGGGCAATTGTCGTCCCCACTAGTATAATGTTGTTGTCTATTTCTTCCTGTAGCTCCCTTGACTTCTGTTCTAAATATTTAGAGGCTATGCAAGTTGCTAAATATATGTTTAGAAATTATATTACTTCGTGGTTCTATGGTGCCTTTTAGCAGGATATAGTTTACTTCTTTATCTCTTTTGATTAGATCTATTTCTTCTTTTGCTTTGTCTGAGATCAGGATTGTTACCCCCACCCTTTTTACATCAGCTTAAAAAATAATATATTCTGCTCCAAACTTTTACCTTTATCCTGTGAGTATCCCCCTGTTTCTTGTATCAACATATTGTGGGATTGTGTTATTTTTAATTCATTCTGCTATCCACTTCCGTTTTATGGGAGGATTCATTCCATTTACATTCAAAATAATGATTACTATCTGTGTCTTTCTCTCTATCCTATTCCTCCTAGTTTATGCTTTTATTTTTCTCTTCCTCTTCACAATATAGTTTTATTTTTTACTTCCTCTTCCTTCACGTTTTCCCTCCCTTTTATCACTCACTCTTCATTTTATGCCCCTTTTCCCTTATTACTTCCCTCCCTTTTTAATGTCACCTCCCTTTTCTCTCCCCTTTCCCCTCCTAATATCTATATGGAAAGTTAGATTTCTAAACTTAACTGAATATGTTGTTCAGTCATTGAATCAAATCAGATGACAGTAAATCTCAAACAATGCTCTTTTCCCTCCCCTCTTTCCCTATATTACAATGTTTTTGTACTTCTTCCTGTCATTTAGTTTGCCTTTTACTTCCTCCTATTTTTCTCTTCTTCAATTAAATTCTTTTACATCATTTTTATCACGTTAGTTAATTTATACCCACTCCTTCTATATATGTATATTCCCTTTTAATGTCATAATAAATAAACAATTCTCAAAATTAAAAACAAGGATCACCCTCCAAGATAAGAATGTAAACCGTCTGCTCATATTGAATAACAAGTTATTGTTGTTGTTGTTCCCTGTTTACCTTTCTTTGCATTTCTTAAGCCTTGTATTTGAAGATCAAATTTGCTATTAAGCTCTGGCTTTTTCAACACAAAGTTTTCGAAATCCTTTTTTTCTTTGATTTTCCATCTCCTTATCTGAAATGTTATGCTCAATTTTGCATTGATCCTTTATTGTAGTCTAAGCTCTTTTCCCTGATGCAATATCATATTCCAATCTCTCCAATCATTTAATGTAGAAGCTGAAAGATCCTGTGTGTTCCTGACGATAATTTCTTGATATCTGAATTGCATCTTTCTGGTTGCTTGCTGTATTTCTCCTTAACTTGATAATTCTTTATTTGGCAACAATATTCCTTGGTGTTTTCAATTTGGGATCTCTTTCTGGAGGTGATCTGTAGATTCTTGTGATGATTATTTTGTCCTCTGTATCTAGGGTCTCAGGGCAGTTTTCCTTCATGATTTCTTGGAAGATAGTGTCCAGGATATTTTTTTCATCATGGCTCTCCCGTAGACCAATAAGTGACTAATAAGTGACAACAAGTAACCTGGAAACTAGATCCAGGATAGAAAGTGCCATAGGCTTTCTTCTGGATCTAGTTTCCAGGTCACTTGTTGTTCCAATGTGATACTTTATATTTTCTTTTACCTTTTTATTCTGTAGATTATGTTTGACTGATTCTTAATGTTTCTTGGAGCCATTACTGTCTACTTGACAAGTTCTAATTTTTAATACATTGGCTTCTTTAGCTAATTTTTTCCATTCCTTTCCATTTTTTCCAATTGTTTCTTTTGAGGAGTTATTTTCCCCTCTTAGGTTTTGTACTTTCTTTTCCATTTGTCCAATTTTTCCCAGTTAGATGTTGTGCTTCCTTATTCATTTCCCCAATTTTCATTTTTAAAGAAATATTCCTTTATTGAGTTCTTTTTTTCATATTTTCAATTTTATTTTTAAAATCATTGGCTAAATTTTCTTCTACCTCTCTAATTGAGCTTTTAAAATCCTTCCTGAGCTCGTCCAAGAATGTTCTTTGGGGTTGAAAACAGTTCATATTCTCTTTTGAGGTTTAAGATGTAAGTACTATCTTAATGCTGTCTGTTTCTGAATTCGTGTTTTTGTCTTTGTCCAAAAGTAAGATCCTATGGTCTCTGCTTTTCTTCTTTCTCACGATGATTGCCTTTTTCTTGACTTTTAAAGTGGATATCTGCTTCTGGGGTGCAGGGTGTCTGTCCCAAGGTTCTTGTGCTTATAACTTGGGGCTTTGTGCATGCTGGCCTCGGTTTCTTTCAGTCAGAAGCTAGAATGCTACAGCTTTCCTGGGGCTCAGCTGGCTTGTGTGTGCCAGGGTCAAGGTCAGGTGAAGTATTTCTGAGTTTCCCCAGGGTTACCCTGAAGCTCACTGCACGAGGTGTGGGAGTTGGTGTGGTCTGGCTAGGAACTCTCCTCCCTTGAGGTAAAGCAGAGGCAGGCTCAGTAATTGACCCATGTGCAATAATATTTGCCTGATTACTAGGCTGTGTTAAGGCACACCTGGTTTCCTAGTGTTGGAGCTTATGGGATCCGCATTCTTGGAACTCAGGATTGCCCTTCAACCACAGTAAGATGGACTCTTCTTGATGATTTTCTTAGCTCCTAGAGCTCAGAGACTCTTCATCCCTTCAACTACTCCAACTATTCCAGGATTGTTCCTGGGGCAGAATTCTCTGGGTTTGTCAAGGTCAACAAGGGGAAGGTGAAAACACTTACAATTTACTCCACTATCTTGTCCCTTAGAAGTTCAAGTGGATGACTCAAACATTAAATATGCAGGCTGATTGTCTCACGGTCAGCTGCTGCTGTTGCCAGGTTTCTTGTGCTCCTCTCCCACTCAGTTCTGATGGGCTCCCATCCTGGGCCGAAATACTTGATAACCCACACCACTGCTTGTGCTTCCATCCATCTACCCTCACAATTCCTGCTCTCCTGCTATGGTGGGTTCTGTATTACAGCAAAGGGATGCTCAGCAATTGGTGCTCCCTGCCGCTGTAGTGTCTGCCTATTTCCCCTAAAATGATTAGGCACACCTGAGTCCTAGTGTGAGTCTTTACACCCCCTGGGGCTCCTCTTCTTCCAGTTTGCCTCTTCCACAGTAAGAGAAATATTTTTTAACGATTTTTCTGACCTCAGGTGTTATGAGGCTGTTTGCCACTTCTGCTCATCCCACTTATCCAGGACTTTACTGGGGAAATGTTTTATGGTTCTTTCAAGGTCAACAAGGGGAGGGGGAGAGAGCATTTACCAATCATTCTGCCATTGTGGCTCCTGGAAGTTCAAATAGATTACTTATAGATGTTTCATACATGGACTGAAAGTCTGAGGGGAGGCTTTGGCTGATACCTGGGGCTTAGTGGCTGTTATTCACTCAATTTCCATTGGTCTCCTGCCGTGGGCTACCACTCCATCGTCTGTCTGTTTCTCCCTCGGGCTACCCGGGGGATTTCCTGCTCAGCTCAGCTGTGGTGGGATGTGCTAATGCACTGTGTGCTGCGGGCTCACCTCCACAGAAGAGATCCTTCCTGTTGACCTTCTAATCTGCCCTGATCTGTGAATCTGCCACAATCTTTCTCCTATTAGATTCTGCACCACCAAAATTTGGTCAGATTCTCTTTTAGAGGTATCTGAAGGAGTTTGTCTAAGAGTTTAGGTGAATAGTTGCTCTCACTCCACCATCTTGGCTCTGCCTCCCCAGAAATTAGATTATGGGAATTGGAAATCTGAATATTAACTTGTTTCTGCTAAAGATAATATGATTTACTTACTTTGTGATACTGCCATATCAACACTAAAGGAAGGCAATGTTCATTAGCATCATAACACACAGAAGGACCACAAATATTTTAAATTAGAGGGAGAGGTGATAAAAGTTGTGTTGCAGATATTAAAAGATAAAAAACCAAAGGAAAGACAATTCTTTCAGGTAGTAATATAACCTGGAAATAATGCTATTGAAGCAACTTGAAAAGTAGCTTATATACATGGAGGGAAAGGGAAGTCATTCAGCGGTGTAGAAATTGTGTAATAATGCATTGTCAAAGATTTAAGAAGATTAGACACCAATAACATTTCAACGTACAAACAACTAAATCATTCAAGTAGAACCTTAACTGATTAGCAGCATGAATTTTCCTTCCACTTAACAGAACAATTTTGTGCAATACTTCAAAAGGGAAATATATGTTATTCGATCTCTTTGGATCATCAACTAATATTACTTACTCAGACCAGGTTTTTACTTCATGCAGATCATTTGAGAGCATTTTCTTTTCTGTGAAGAAGGACGTGTTTTTATCATTCTTTTGAATAGAACTTAGGGAATAAGTACCTTCAACAACTTTCAAGATAAATGTTGTGAAGCTGGACTGAATTTGATAAATTTAGTGAATATTTGTACAGATAGTGTGCTTTCCATGACAGGAAAACATAAAGGGTTTATTGCATAGATCGTAAAAAAAAATATTCACAAATCCAGATGTTCTCATATCCTTTCATTGTACCTTGCAGAAAAAGAAAATCTGTGCTAAAACAATCATTTTAAGTGACACTTTGAAACAAGTTAGACGTATTGTTAACTACATTCATGCAAATGCAGTATGACATCATCAGTTTAATAACATGCTAAAGTTGAATACTGAGGTATGCAAGATAGATGTGCCATATAATTTTAAAGTTTAAAGCTATTGTGGGAAAAAAGTATTAGCCAAAATTTTATCCCTGTGAGAACTGATAGTTACATTCAATGAAGCAGAGAAATGTTAATGTGAACCATTGGCAGAAGATTTCTACAGCAATGCTGCATTTCTGTGTGCATTTCATGTTAAATCTAAATGACTTGAATGTTTCTTTGCAAGGTAAAACTGAGTCTAACATATATGTGCCAAAACATATGAGAATTTCAAAAATAAGCTTTTTTCAAAACACTTCTTCCAAAGGAAATTTTGAGTAAACTTTTCTCCAAATAAGCAAAGGTAATTGATGAGCAGGATGATGTATGTGAATGATTTGAAGAATTAAGCAGCTATTATAGACATATAAATTGTAGAATACTATGAAAGTTTCACTGACTTTGAGAATAGTGACATCACACTTAAATTATCATTTCAGTCTCACGTAGTTAATATCATCAAGGCACCTAAAGAACTACAGAGGGAATTTATTGAGTTCTCAGTAGATGACATTTTAGGAGACATTATTAAAGATAAGAAATACCCAACTGAAATATGGAAAATTATTCAGTAGAATATCCATCCCTTTGGAAACATGCCAAGTAATTGCCTGGGTAAATACCAAACAGGAAGAAATAAGACTATAGAATATTACTTTCTTGGTGAAAAGATATCTTCCACTGTCCTTTTGAGTGAGGAAGATCAAAGTGTAACTGAAGGACGATTAAAACATACAACATGAGGAAAACAGTAAGATCAAGGCTCTTACATCCAAAGACTTCAAAGAAATATGAAGTGGTCTCAGATCAAGAAAGAATTCACAAATGATTTTGAAAATCAAATAAGAGAAGTAGAGGAAAAATTGGGAAGAGAAATGAGAGTGATGCAATAAAATCATGGAAACCAATTCAAGAACTTGCTAAAGGAGAACCACAAAAAATGTTATAGAAAAGAAAACCTTTAGGAAAAATAGAGTAACCCAAATAGTAAAAGAGTTACAAAACGCCAATGAGAAGGATGTGTTAAAATGTGTTCCATTTGTGGCCAAATGGAAAAGAAGGTCCAAAAACTCACCGAAGAAAATAATCTCTTAAAAACTAGCATGGAACAAAAGGAACCTAATAACTTTATGTGAAATAAAAAAAATTTTAAATAAAATTAAAAACAATGAAAAGGAAAGAGAAGAAAATGTGAAATATCTCACTGGAAAAGCAATTGATGTACAAAATAGATCCAGGAGAGAAAATCTAAGAATTATTGGTCTACAAGAAAACCATGATTATAAAAAGAGCTTGGACAATATCTTTCAAGAAATCATCAAGGAAAACTGCCCAGAAGTCCTAGATCTAGATGTACATATACATATATACATACACACATACACACATATAATGTATATGTGTGCATGTGTACACACATACACACAAACATATGTGTGTGTGTGTGTGTGTGTAGGACAATTTGGACAGAATATGTGTCAAGGTACAAAATATATTTAAAAGTCTAAAAAGTGGAAATCAGTTTCAAAAGTCAGGAGTGAGATTTAGATCTTTAAATGTCCAATTGGTGGTATATTGTCCCTAGAAATAATCATGAAACAACCAAAAGTCAATTACCCAGCAAAACTGAGCATCATATTTCAGACTAGGAGATGAACATTCAGTGAAATAAGGGATTTCCAGACCTTCCTGATGTAAAGGCTAGAGCTCAGTAGAAAAGTTGATCTTCAAATACAAGACTCAAGATACACATAAAAAGGTAAATGTGTTAAAAATCTTGTTGCTCCATATGGACAAACTACATACATCCCTATAAGGAAATATGATACTTATTAGTCTTGACAATTGTACATTATAATGATAATTCAAAAGGATGTACACAGAAGAAGTGGATATAGATTGTATGATGTCATGATAAAAATGTGATTTAAGGATGTGAAGGGATTGTAACAGAAGATGGAGGGAAGACTGAGGGATATAGTGGTCAAAAATAAAACTCTATTGTGGAGAGGAAGGGAGAAGGAAGAGTGGAGGTAAAGACACAGATAGTAATTATAACTGTGAATTGGAATGGGATTAACTCTCATAAAATGCAGTTGGATAACAGAATGGGTTAAAAGTCATAATCCAACCATATATTGTTTACAAGAAACCCACCACAAATGGGGGAATATACACAGGGTAAAGGTCAAAGGTTCAAGCAGAATATATTGTGCTTCAGCTGATGCAAAAAAGCAAGTCTAGTAGTAATCCTAATTCAGACAAAGCAAAAGCAGAAACACATTTAATCAAAAGAGAGAAGGAAGGAAACTATATCCTGCTAAAAGTCACCATGGAGAATGAAACCATACCATTACTAAATATATATGGTCCAAGTGGTATAGCTTCAGATTCTTAGAGGAGAAGTTCAGAGAGTGACAGGAATAAATGGACAGCAAAACTATACTTGTGGAGGGCCTCAACTTCTGCTTTCGGAATTTAATAAATCTAACCTCAAAATAAACACAAAAGAAGTTAACAAGGTGAGCAAAACTCTGGATAAGATAGCTATGACAGCTCTCTGGAGAAAATTGTAAGGGATTAGAAAGGAATATACCTTTTACTCAGTGGGACATGGCACAGATACAAAAAATGAAGATGTACTAGGGCGTAAAAACCTCATAATCCAGTGCAGAAAGACAGTCATAGTCAATGCATCCTTCTTAGATCATAATGCAATATCAATTATATTTGTGAGAAGGCCTTGGAAAGATAAATCAAAAATAAATGGGAAACTATATAATCTAATGTTAAAGAATGACTGGGTTAAACAACAAATACTAGGAAAAAATCAACTTCATTGAAGAAAATGACAATAATGAGAAAACTTATGGGATACTGCAAAACAGTTCTGAGAGGAAGTTTTGTACCATTGAACTCATGCATAAATAACATAGAGAAAGAAGAGATCAAGGAATTCGACATGCAGCTGAAAAATTGAGAAAAAAGTACAAATTGAAAATCTCCAATAAATACCAAATAAGAAATACTGAAAACCAAAGTAGAGCTTAAAACTGAAACTAAGAAATCTATTGAACTAAAAAATAAAACAAAATGTTGGTTTTATGAAAAAAAAGCAATAAAACTGATAAGACTTTTGTTAATTTGATTAAAAAAAGAAAGAAGTAAACCAAATTACCAATATCAAAAATGAAATGTGTGAACTCATCACCAATGAGGAGGAAATTAAAACAATAATTATAAATTTCTTTGCCCAAGTGAATGTCCATAAATTTCACAATCTAAATGAGATGGATGAATAGCAAAAACATATATAAATTGCCTAGATTTAAAGAAGAGGAAGTTGAATACTTAAATAACCCCATCTCAGAAAAAGAAATTGAATGAATCATCAATAAACTCCCTACGAGAAAACCTGCAGGGCCAGATGGATTTACAAATGAATACAATCAAACATTTAAAGAACAATTAATTCCAATAATATTTACACCATTTAGAAAAATGGGTGGAGTCCAACCTAATTCTTTTTATGATAAAAATATGTTCTGGTACCTAAACCAGAAAGAGGCAAAACAGAAAAAGAAAATTATAGACCAATTTCTCTAACTAATATAGATGCAAAAATTTTATTTTATTTTCTCTTCAGATTTATTTATTTGTTTGTTTTCAATTTTCATCAATCACTTCTGTAAATTTTAAATGCACTCTCTCCCTCTCCTGTCCCACCTTGAGAGAGCACACCATCTTATATCGGTTCCACACATACATTCTTATTAAACACATCTTCACATTAGTCATGTTACATATAAGAATTAAAATGAATGGGAGAAAGCATGAGTAAATTAAAGAAAACCAAACATAAAAAAAGAGAAAACAGTCTACTTCATTTTGTGTTCTGAGTCTTTCTCTGGATGTGGATAGCTTTTCCATCAAGGATCCTTTGGAATTGTTTTAGGTCTTTGCATTACTGTGAGGGACTAAGTCTATCAAAAACGTTCCTCACATACTGTGACTGTTACCAGATTCTCCTGGTACTACTCACTTCACTCAGCGTCAGTTAATAAAAGTGTATTCATGTATATCTAAAGTCCTCCTGTTCATCATTTCTTATAGCACAATAGAATTCTATTACATTTATATACCACAAATTGTTCAGCCATTCCCCAATTGAAAGGCATTTCCAGTTCTTGACCACCACGTATTTTCACACACGTGGAACCTTTTCACATTTTTATGATCTCTTTAGGATACATTCCCAGAAGCAGTATTGCTGCGTCAAACGGTATGTACATTTTTTTCAACCTTTTGGCATAGTTTCAAATTGCTCCCCAGAATGTTTAGATCAGCTCATAGTTCCACCAACTTTTAACACCAACAATTAATGTTGATTTTTTATTAAAATTTTTATAGTGTAAGAATGTCTAAAGCATATATCAATAATGTTGGAAAATTCTACTTAAAAGAGTCACAATGATAGAATCAAAACATTTAAGGTCCAAAACTGAGGAACTTTTTTTAAATGAAAAATGCAGTAAAATCCCAGTCATTGTTACATGATTGAAGTTTGAAATGTTTGGCTGAAAGAGAAAACCATCTGCTCCCTCTCTTTGGTCCCCAATCCTTAAATGGGGAGAACCACTCTTCTTCAACTCTTCCTTTCAAGCTTGTCTTTCTCTTTTCTATAGACACTAATCTTGTTCCCATTACACTCCAACAGGAGATGTTTCTTTAAACCTTTTCATATTTCTCTTGATTCTTGTGTTTGAAAGTCAAATTTTCTCTTCAGTTCTGGTCTTTTCAGCAAGGATGCTTGAAAGTCCTCTGTATCATTGAATGACCATTTATTCCCTTGAAGTATTATACTCAGTTTTGCTAGGTAGGTGATTCTTGGTTTTAATCCCAGTTCCTTTGACTTCTGAAGTATACTATTCCAAGCCCTTCGATCCCTTAATGTAGAAGTGGCCAGATCTTATGTTATACTGATTGTATTTCCACAATGCTCAAATTATTTCTTTCTAGCTGCTTTCAATAGTTTTCCTTGACCTTGGAACTCTGAAATTTGACCAAAATATTCCTATGAGTTTCTCTTTTGGGAGCTCTTTTACGAGATGATTGGTGGATACTTTCAATATTTATTTTGCAGTATGGTTCTAGAATATCAGGACAGTTTTCCTTGATAATTTCAAGGAAGATAATGCCTAGGCTTTACTTTTGATTGTGACTTTCAGATACTCACATAAGTTTGAAATCGTCTCTCTGGGATTTATTTTCCAGGTCAGTTGTTTTTACAATGAGATGTTTCACATTATCTTCTATTTTTTCAAACTTTTGGTTTTGTTTTCTAATTTCTTGCTTTATCTCATAGTCATTAGCTTCCCTGGACTGAATTCTCTCTTTTCAAGAACTATTTTGTTCTGTGAACTTTCTCTTCCATTTGGCTAACTGTTTTTTAAAGCCTCCTTCTCCTCATTGGTTTTTTGGACCTCTTTTTCCAAATGAGTTAGCCTATTTTTAAAGGTGTTACATTCCTCAGTATTTTTTTGGTTCTCCTCTAGCAGGATACTGACCCACTTTTCAAGCTCTTCTCTGCCTGAGCCCTTTTTGCATTATTTTGGAAGTACTGGAGGAACAAGCCTTGAATTTCTCTGACAATATGCCTTCTTCCTCATCTGAAATGATGGAAGGAGACACCTGTTTACCAGGAAAGTAACATCCCATGGTCTTATATTTTTTCCCTTTTTTGGGCATTTTCCCAACCAGTTATTTGACTTCTGAGTCCTTTGTCAAGAGAAGAGTCCCAGTGCCATATTCAAGTCTGAGATTCAGATCAGCTATTCAAATCCTCCAGGGGCTTTGGGTGGGGATGGGGCCGCCACTGAAAGCTGAAGTTCAGATAAGTTGCTCAATTCCACCAGAGGTTTAAGCTGAGCTCTTTGGACAATGAAGACAAACTGCTTTCTTTTAGCTGCCCCCCCACCTGGTGCTCCTGCTGCTGCTGCCTGAGGCCAGTGCTGGAGAAACCTCATTCCCCTCTCCCCCATCGGGGAAGCCCTCCTATGCTGACCTTTGTAGCTTTCTTTGTCCTTTGTGGGTTGAGGGCTCTGGGACCCTCCCTACTGGGAATTCTTCCTCAGAGGTCTGCTCAGGTCCTGTTCCTCCCAGTACCACGAGGTCAGGACTGGGCTCTGCTCCATTCACCCATGAAATAGAACTTTCCTGGCAGCCTTCCAATTTACCTTTGGCTGGAAACATCTTTCAGTTTGTTGTTCTGTGGCTTCTACTGCTCTAGAATTGGTTGAGAGTTGTTTCCATAGGTACTGTGTGGGCTGTGGAGGAAGTGCTAGAGTATATGAATCTTTCTACTCCACCATCTTGACTCTGCCTCCTGATGCAAAAATTTCAATAAGATATTAGCAAAAAGAATAACGCAGCTCATCATGAGAATAATACGTTATGATAAGGTACAATTTATACTAGGAATACAGGAAAAGTATCAGCATTATTGATCATATCAATGTGAAACCAACAGAAACCACATGATTTTCTCAATAGTTGCAGAAAAAGCTTTTGACAAAATAAACATTCATTCCTATTGAAAACATTGGAGAGTATAGGAATAAATGGAGCATTCTATAAAATAATAAACAGTATCTACTTAAAAAAAATGAGTGTTACATGTAACAGGGATAAGGTAGATGCATTTCCAGTAATATCAGGAGTGAAACAAGGAAGCCCATTAACATCACTGTTACTCAATATTGTAGCAGAACTATGAACTTTAGCAAAAGAGAAGAAAAACAAACTGAAGGAACTAGAAAAGTCAAAAAACAATATGTTATCAGTCTTTGCAGATGATCTGATATTATACTTAAGGAATTCCAGAAAATCAAGAAAAAAGAAAACTACTTGAAATAGTCAACCTTTGCAAAATTGCAGGTTTCAAAATAAAGTTATTTATATTATCCACAATTCTGTACATTACTAACAAAGCCCAACAACAAGAGATAATCCCATTTAAAGGTACTGTAGACTCTCTAAAATATGTGGGAGTCTACCTCTCAAAACAAACTCAGGGACTATATGAACATGATTACAAAACACTTTTCACACAAATAAAGTCAGATATAAGTAAGGGGAAAAAATATCAGTTGTTCATGGGTAGGCCAAGCTGATATAATATAAATGACAATTCTATCTAAATTATTTACTTAGGGGCGGAGCCAAGATGGCGAAGTAGAAAGACTCACCTATGTTAGGTCCGAAACCACAGCCCATAGATTCCCTGTAAAAAGAACTCCTGACAAATTCTGGAGCAGTGGAGGCCGCGCAGCAACACAGTGAAGGAGATTTCCGTTGCAGAGAGCCCTGAAGAAACGACCGCAAAGGTAACCCGGACACGGGAGCGGAGCCCTGCCCTACAGAGCGCTCCCCTCCCCCGCCCCGGCCACGCGGCACTGAGAGGAGCCAGCAGAGCCCAGCGGGCGTCAGGGACCTGAATCTCCGGCAGCTGCGAAGGTCCCTCCACCCACAGACGCACAGGTCAGTGAGAGAGACGGGCTGAGAGGGGAGCGGGGGATCTCCGGGACTCGGACCCCCTGGGAAGCGGCCGCTGCAGCAGAGGCTGAGGCAGCTCAGCCAGAGACTCCCAGAGCAGGCTGGAGCTCCACCCAAGCTCTAGTACAAAGGATCTCTGTAAAAACCCCCTGAGGGAACTGAGCCTGAGAGGCGGCCCTGCCCCCACCTGAGAACCAGCAGATAAGCCTGCCGCCAAAACCCCT
>CM053771.1:371997404-372017616 GCA_028658325.1 Potorous gilbertii | reverse complement strand
GGAAGTCATTTGCAAAACTACACAGAGATGGCCTATATTGAATTGCCTGCCTTCCCAAAGGGAATGGGTGGGGAGGGAGGGATGGGGAGAAGCTGGAACTTAAAGTTTTAGGACCAACTGTTGAGTATTGTTCTTGCTACTAGAAAATAAGAAATACAGGTAATGGGGAATAGAAAATTATCTGGCCCTACAGCACAAAAGAGAAGATGGGGTAAGGGAAGGAAGGGATGATAGAAGAGAGTGCAGATTGGTGATATGGGTAATTAGAATGTCCAGTGTATTGGAGGGGGGGAGGGCACAAATGGGGAGAAAATTTTGGAACCCAAAATCTTGTGAAAATGAATGTAAAAAATTAAATAAATTTATTTAAAATTTAAAAATAAATAAAAAAAATAACACCTTGAAAAATAGGCTAACTCAATTGGCAAAAGGAGTTCCAAAAGCCAATGAGGAGAAGAATGCTTTGAAAAGCAGAATTAGCAAAGTGGAAAAAGAGGTTCAAAATCTCACTGAAGAAAATAGTTCTCTCAAAATTAGAATGGAACAGATGGAGGCTAATGAGTTTCTGAGAAACCAAGAAATCACAAAACAAAACCAAAAGAATGACAAAATGGAAGAGAATGTGAAATATCTCATGGGAAAAACAACTGACCTGGAAAATAGATCCTGGAGAGACAATTTAAAAATTGTGGGACTACCTGAAAGTCATGTTCAAAAAAAGAGCCTAGATATCATCTTTCATGAAATTATCAAGGAAAACTTCCCTGATATTCTAGAACCAGAGGGCAAAATAAGTATTCAAGGAATCCACCAAACACTGCCTGAAAGAGATCCAAAAAAAGAAACTCCTAGGAACATTGTGGTCAAATTCCAGTGTTGCCAGGTCAAGGAAAAATTATTCCAAGCAGCTAGAAAGAAACAATTTCAGTATTTGGAAGCACAATCAAGATAACACAAGGTGTAGCCACTTCTACATTAAGAGATCAGAGGGCATGGCATAGAATATTCAAGAAGTCAAAGAAACTAGGACTAAAACCAAGAATCACCTACACAGCAAAACTGAGTATAAAACTTCAGGGGAAAATATGGTCTTTCAATGAAACTGAGGACTTTCAAGCATTCTTGATGAAAAGACCAGAGCTGAAAAGAAAATTTGACTTTCAAACACAAGAATGAGAAGAAGCATGAAAATGTAAACAGCAAAGAGAAGTCATAAGGGACTTAACCAGCGTTGAACTGTTTACATTCCTACATGAAAAGACAATATTTATAACCCTTGAATCTTTTCAGTATCTGGGTAGTTGGTTGGATTACACACACATATACACACACAAGCACACACATGTTCATGTGAGCACACACACACATGCACGCACACACAGAGACAGAGAGCACAGAGTGAATTGAATAGGATGGGATCATACCTTAAAAGAAATCAAGGTAAACGGTGAGAAAGAAATATAGTAGGAGGAGAGAGGGTGAAAAGGAATGGGGTAAATTATCTTTCTTAGAAGAGGCAAGTGGGAAACGTTTTAGTGGAGGGACAAAGAGGAGAGCTGTGGGAAAAAAAAACATGACGTTTAATGTCATCATATTCGACTAAAGGAAGGAATAAAATGCACACTCATTTGGTATGAAAACCTATCTTACAATATAGAAAAGTGGGGGAGAAGGAGATAAGCAGGGTGGGGGGGATGATGGAAGGGAGGGTAATGGGAGGAGGGAGCAAGTTGAAGTCAACCTTCTTGTGGAGGGACAGGATCAAAAGAGAGAATAGAAACAATAGGGGGGCCGAATAGGATGGAGGGAATATAGTTAGTCTTACACAACATGACTATTATGGAAGTCACTTGCAAAACTACACAGGTATGGCCTATATTGAATTGCCTGCCTTCCCAAAGGGAATGAGTGGGGAGGGAGGGATGGAGAGAAGTTGGAACTCAAAGTTTTAGGAACAACTGTCGAGTATTTTTCTTGCTACTAGGAAATAAGAAATACAAGAATTTTGGAATAGAAAATTATCTGGCCCTACAGCACAAAAGAGAAGATGGGGACAAGAGAAGGAAGGGCTGTTAAAAGAGAAGACAGATTGATGATAGGGAAAATTAGAATACTGGATGTATTGGGGTGGGGCTAGGGGACAAATGGCGAGAAAATTTCGAACCCTAAATTTTGTGAGAATGAATGTAAAAAGTTAAATAAATAAATTTATATTTTAAAAAATTCCCAATGGTCTTTTGAGGCAAAATGCTTTCCATATCCAGAGAAAGAACTATGGAATTAAATCCTGCAATGCAGCAGATCATTTTCTTTTGTATTACATATTGATTTGTTACATGATTTCTCCCATTCATTTTACTTCTTCTATGCAACATTACTATGTTGAAAATGTATTTAATGAGAATGTATGTGTAGAACATATATAATATTGTATGCTGTCTCAGGGAGGTGGGGGAGTATTAGGGGACAAGTAGGGAAAGAGAGGGGAAAATCTAAGTTATATGGTAGTGATTGTAGAACAACGAAAATAAATAAATTTTAAAAAAAGGAAAAAAAAGATTTTGAAAACAAACCAAAACAAGCCTTGGAAAACCATTGTAATCTACTCCCAGGGTTAAAAAGTAACTGAAATCAAATTGTGAAGTGACAGAATGCAAGCAGACTGCTTTCCAATATCTTTGTCCTATACCACCTAGAAACTCTTACTAGTATCTGTTCCAAGTGAACATCAAAAAAAGTATTCATGTCCTCCACATTTTTCCTCCTAATGTTTAAATAGGGAAATAGAGTATTTTACCTGTCCAAGAGTTGACAGAAATATTTTCTTTTCCTGAATACTATTTCCTTATAAAAATCATCATTGCTTCAACATTAGCAAGTTCTTTGAGTGGGGAAACAATTTCTTATTCATCATTACGTACCCCTTAATACCTTGCAGAGATCCTTGAAGAGAGGAGATTTTGAGCACATTCAGCTTTATCTGGATTAGTTTTTTGTGTGTTGTTCTGTTTTGTTTTACACTAGCCCACTTTGGATGTTCCATTTTAACAATGATTTTACCTTTGATGGCCTGGGACAACTTTATTTTCTTTAAACTCTACTTAAAAACCCATAGCTCAGGTTGAATCAGTTGTGCATTACAGAATAAGGATATTGAATAACATTACAAAGTCACTATTCCTGCGAAACTGAAGACATGTAAATTGCAGTGCAGCTGTACACTGCATTTGTCATCCATTGTGCAGATGGGAGGGGGGTGATTGGGAACCCAAAAATATCCAGGCCCTATTATTTATTCTTAATCATCATAATCACCGTTAATCATTACGCATCTACTGCTCATGCATATTTTCCATCCTCTTGGGCATGTCATGTGGCCTTTGTGTCAGATTGATTCTCAATTACTGACTGAACTTTACTGGCTTACGTATGAAACTGCTGTGGATCTTAACCAGAGAAAATATTGTCTGTTTTCAGTAGAAATATTTATTTTCATTGTCAGATGGGTAAGATCTACAGTCCTTGTACCATATAATCTTGTACCATATTCTGACAATTTGAAATTATTTTGCAAGTATAATTTAATATTATGACATCCAAATATCAGAAGGAGAGATAGAGTGGAAGTAGGAAAAGTTGGATTTAGATTTTGCCTTGAACAATACATATTAGCTGTATGACCATGGTCAAGTCACTTAACTAGGAACTGCTATAGGCAACTATCTAAGAACTAGTATCATAATAGTATTACTGGGTAAAGTTCCAAACCATGAATTCCCTAGATGGATGAAATTACAGGTATTGACTACATGTGTATATGGATTATGAGTGTATATATGTGTTTATAAGCATATATATATATATATATACATGTATTCACATATATATTTATATGTGTATAGGTATATAAATAATATATAGATACATATTCACTGAACATTTCATTAAAATTATAAATGTGTACCTATATCTATATAATTATATGACACATAAAATGATTTTACAGAAAAAATGATCATTGTATTCATTTTTTTTCAATTCTACTGCTTCTGTCAAGAATTAATTTCTTAGAGGGGAGGACCAAGATGGCAGAATAGAAGGATGGACCTGTGGAAACTCCCTGCGACAGCCCATAAAATTACTGTAAAAAATGACTCTTAACAAATTCTAGAGCAACAGAACGAACAAAAAGATGAAGTAAGAGATTTCCAGTCCAAGACAACCTAGAAAGCCAAAAGGAAAGGTCTACTTTTCTGGACTCAGAGCAGAGGACAGCTGCCTTGGCCTCTGCATGGCATGAACAGGACTGGAGTAGGCTTCAGGATGTGGAATCATGGACAACAGCTGCAGTTCCTAGATTTTTCAACCCCGCAAACACAAAAGGAAGCTTCAAAGGTCAGTGAGAAAGTATTTTCACTTAGGTGAGAAGGAATATGGTCTGGCCTCTGCCCCAGGGTAGCAGTGGTGACTGACACAGCAGTGTCCAGCATAAAGACCATGGGAGAATCGAGCCCCTGATCTAAGCCCTGACTGGAGGTCCTGGGGTGAGGAGGAGCACTGACCTGATGGAGCTGGTGACTCTGGACAGAGAATCCTATTCATAGATCCTGGGCAGAAAAACAAGTGGCTGTTCTGAGACCAGAGTGCAGGCCAGGAGAGGGTGAAACATCTTTCCCTTGATTGTGCAAAGTTAGAGGAACTGAGAAATAACAGGTCCCCAGAGTATACTCATCACTAGACAAAGGACTCAAAAGTCAAGTAATTGGGTGGGAAAATTCTCAATAAAGGGTGAAAAACAAGACTAGAGATAGTTGTTTTCTTCCATCCTTTCAGATGAGGAAAAGCAGTGTATCCCATCATAGGAAGACTTAAAAGTCAAGACTTCTGCATCTAAAAACTCCAAAATAAAAATACAATGCTCTTAGGCCATAGATGATCTCAAAAAGGATTTTGAAAGTAAAGTAAGAGAGGTGGAGGAAAAATTGAGAAGAGAAAAGAGAACAATGCAAAAAATCATAAAAAATGAGTGAATAGCTCGCCACAGGAGACCCCCAAAAAGATTGAAGAAAATAATACATTTAAAAATAGACTAACTCAAATAACAAAAGGGGTCCAAAAAGTCAATGAGCAGAAAGCTTTAAAGACCAGAATTAGCCAAATGGAAAAGGAGGTTCAAAAGCTCACTGAAGAAAATAGATATTTAAAACTTAGAAAGGAGAAGATGGAAGGTAATGACTTTATGAGAAGCCAAGAAATTACAAAAGAAAACCAAAAGCATAAAAAATTGAAGGAAATGTGAAATATCTCATTGGAAAGACAACTGACCTTGAAAATAGATCCAGGAGAGACAATTTAAAATTATGCAATTATCTGAAAGTCATGGTCAAAAAAAGAGCCTAGATATCATCTTTCATGAAATTATCAAGCATAACTTCCCTGATATTCTGGAACCAGAGGGTGAAATCAATATTGAAATTGTCCACCTCTCATCTCCTGAAAGTGATCCAAAAGGAAAAACTCCTAGGAATATTTTAGCCAAAGTGCAGAGTTCCCAGGTCAAGGAAAAATTATTGCAAGCAGTCAGAAAGAAGCAATTTGAGTAAGTGGAAATATAATCAGGATAACACAAGGTCCAACAGCTTCTACATTAATGGATCTAAGGGCTTGGGATATGATATTCCAGAAGTAAAAGGAACGAGGATTGAAACCAAGAATCACTGACCCAGCAAAACTGAATGTAATACTTCAGGGGAAAAATAGTAATTCAATGAAATAGAGGACTTTGAGGAGTTCCTGATGACTGGAGAATTTGTCTTTCAAACACAAGAATCAAGAGAAGCATGAAGAGGTAAAGAGGAAAGAGAAATCATGTGAGACTTACTAAAGTTGATCTGTTTACATTCCTACCTGGGATGAAATTATTTGTAACTACTGAAACTTTTCTCAGTATATGGAATTTTGGAGGGCTTACACACAAAGATAGATAGATAGATAGATAGATAGATAGATAAATAGATAGATGGATAGATACCTACATACATGCATACATACATACATACATACATAGAGGGCACAGGGTGAGTCGAATAGGAAGAGAAAATACATAAAAAAACAAAATTAAGGGATGAGAGAGGAATATATTGGGAAGAGAAAGGGATAAATGAAATGTGGCAAATTTTCTCCCATAGAAGAGGCAAGAAAAAGTATTTCCAATGGACATGAAAAAGGGGGAAGTGAGAGGGAAAAAGTGAAGCTTATTCTCATCACCTTTGGCTTAAGGAGGGAGTAACATACATGCTCACTTTGGTATGAAAATCTGTCTTACACTACAGGAAAGTAAGGGATAAGGGAACAAGTTTGGGGGGAAAGAAGAAGGCAAATGGAAGGGGGGAATAATTAGAAGTAAACATTTTAAGGGAGAGACAAGGTCAAAAGAGAAAAGAATAAATGTGGGGCAGGATAGAATGCAGAGAAATGTAGTTACTCTTTCACAAAATGACTGTTATGAAAGTCTGTGGCAAAATTACAAATGTATAGCCTAGTTTGATTTCTTTGGCTTCTCAATGGGAATGGGTGGGGAGGGAGGAAGGGAGAGAAGTTGGAACTCAAAGTTTTAGGAACAAATATTGAGAATTATTTTTGCATGCAACTGGGAAATAAGAAATACAGGTAATGAGGTATAGAAATGCATCTTTCCCTACAAGAAAAGAGAGAAAATTGGGATAAGGAAGAGAGGTTTATGATAGAAGGGAGGGAAGGTTGAGGAAAGGGGTAATCACAATGCACAGTGTTTTGGGCGGGGGAGAGGAGAGATGGAGAGAAAATTTGGAACTCAAAATCTTGTGAAATGAATTTTGAAAACTAAAAATAAATTAAAAAACCTAAGGCATATAGTATACAAATACTTATTTGTGATAAAAGAGAAGGTTGAGTGTACATAGTTCCTGTATTTTCCCAAGTAACTACTGACAAAATACTATAGGACATATAAAAAAATTCTCTGAAATTCTTCTGCATTCTACAGATATTTTTATGGAGGTCAGAAATGTGCATTGCATGGTATTTGACATCTCAACATGAGTCATTTTTAAGTTGAAAAACGCACTTTGCAATCCATATGCAGTCTTTAAAAATTATTTCACAAAACAGTAATTTAAGAGGTCAATACTCTTACAGTAGAATTCTAATGAATTCAGAATAAAGGAGATGACAAGGCCTTCTCTAGTTGCAGACACATATTATCATTATCCAGTTCAACTTCCTGGCTAAGTTGAAAGTTAATTACAATTACTACATGCTACTCTATCTGCCTGGACAAGGAAATACTGAAATATTGTAATGTTTGCAAGGTCTGGACAACTGGAAAATTCAACGTAGAATAATAATTGCTATATCTTTCTTGCAGAAATACTCCTAGAGGTAAAGTAGTTGATATTTAAATCTTGCAGGGTAGATGAAGTCAGTTTCATCATTGCCTTCCCCAATCTCCTAGCCAGCTTATTTAGTGAGTGCTAGAAAGTATCCAATCATGTGACCTGACTGATTTTCAAGTTTGTTTGTTTGTTTGTTTTTTCAGATGAGAATCTTGGACTAAATTTCTCTAAGTTCCCATGACTTGTGGTTTATTTCTGGAGTATCAAAAGGTATTTCTCAGAAATGTTTTACTTCTTTTATATAGACACAGTGTATTTAATTTCTTTAAAATGTGAATGTCAGATAATTCAAAGTGGACTTCTAGGGTCGGAGCCATAATGTAGAATAGAAAAAGCATTCAATGAAATTTTCCTGACAGTCCCCTCCAAACAACTTTAAAATATTGCCTCAAATAAAACTTTTAAATTGTAAAGAGAGAAAAAGGTAAAATTGAGATATTTTTACAGTACAAGATAATGTAGGAAGTAGGAAATAGAAGCCTGTGCCATGGGAACAGAGTCAAGATGGTGGAGTAAAGGTAGGTACTCACCTGAGCTCTCCCCCAAATGCCTCTAAATGTGTTTTAAAATAACTCTAAAAAAGTTCTAGACTTTCAGATGACAAGATGACAGAGTAATCAGTAAGTCACTCTCACTCGTCCTTATGAACCTTGAAAAACTCAGAATATATTGCCCCAGGAAAAATCCTAGAACAGGGAAGTTAACAGAAGAGGAGGTGGGGCAGATTTTTAATTCATGGAGCTAGGGATATTAATGAGAAATGCTAGCTTACTATGGCTGAAGGGGACCAGTACAGGAAAGGAGATATTCCACTAAGCCAGCAGTAAGGCCCACCTTGGCAAACCAAAGGTAAATCCTGAGAACCAGAATGATGAAGTGAGCAAGCACCAAAACCAGAACCCATAAGAGCCTTCATACTGACAGGGAAATTGACAGACACTAGCATGGAGAACCACCGCTTGCATGGAGGCTTGGTGTTTACCAGAAACTGAACCTACTTGTCCTGTATTGCAATCCCTGGTGAGGAGTTAACCTTGAGTCCAGATAACCCCCACTCTTACATGTCATGCTGTGAGCTTCAGTGTAAACAGGTTGAAATACAGTAAAACCCCACATGGCATTGGCACACACCAGCTACCAGCACCATCTTCAGCTCAACCCCAGATAAGCTGCAGCCCTACATCCTCCAGTTGCCAGAACCTGAAGCTCTAGCAGCCAAAACCAATAACCAGGCCCCTAGCTTTCAACACAAAATGTGAGGAACAGTGTGCCCTCTGCCCCAGAAGCAGAGATTAACTCTAAAATCCAGGAAAGAGACAAATACCATGAGGAAGAAGAAAAAAGAGAAAATCAAAGACCATAGGTTTTAATTATGGGAAAAGGAAAGATCACAAGACAAATTCAGAAAAGGACAGCATTGTCACTGTACACACATATGAAGCCTCAAAGAGGACTAAGAACTCATCTGCATTCCAATAAGCCTTCTTAGAAAACCTCAAAGATATTTGAAGATCTAATTAGAGAGGACATTAGAGGAGAATTAGAGAAATAGAGAAGAAATCAAAAGAGAAAAGAGTATGTTGAAGAAAACCACTCTTTAAAAAGTAGAATTGGCCAACTGGAAAAGGAGATAAAAAGGCTAACTGAAGACAACAATTCATTCAAAATTCAAATTGGGAAAGTAGAAGCTAATAACTTTATTTCTTTTTTTTGGTGGGAGTCTTACTTTGAAGGGTGGTCATGTTGTAGTCTTTTTTAATTTTTTTAAGTTTATTGACAGCATTAATTTCCACTAAATTCTCAAATATTGAGAAAAGTATCGAGTTGCAAATATTATTTTTCCCTGTAGGAATGTAAACAATTCAATTTTAGAAAGTCCCTTATGATTTCTCTTTTCTCTTTACCTTTTCATGCATCTTTTGATTATGTTTGAATGTCAAATTTTCTATTCAGCTCGGGTATTTTCTTCAAGAATGCTTGAAAGTTCTCTATTTCATTAAATGACCGTTTTCCCCCTGAAGCATTACACTTAGTTTTGCTAGGTAGGTGATTCTTGGTTTTAATCCTAGTTCCTTTGACTTCTGGAATATCCTGGAATATCATGGTTCCATACCACTTCATTCCTTAATGTGGAAGCTCCCAGATCTTGTATTATCCTGATTATATTTCCACAATACTATTATTGTTTCTTTCTACCTGCTTGCAATACTTTCTCCTTGAGCTGGGAAATATAGAATTTGGCCACAATATTTCTAGGAGTTTCTTTTTTGGGATCTCTTTCAGGAGATGAATCAGGAGGATTCTTTCATTTATTTTGCCCTCTAGTTCTAGAATATAAGTGCAGTTTTCCTTGATAATTTCGTGAAAGATTCTATCTGGTCTTTTTTTTTTTTTGGATTGTGGCTTTCAGGTAGTCTCAAAATTTTCAAATTATCTCTCCTGGATCTATTTTCCAGGTCAGTTGGTTTTCCAACGAGATATTTCACATTATCTTCTATTTTTTTCTTTCTTTTGCTTTTGTTTTGTAATTTCTCGGTTTCTCATAAAGTCATTAACTTCCATTAACTCTATTCTAATGTTTAAATAACTATTTCCTGCAATGAGATTTTGAACTGCCCTTGCCATTTGGTTAATACTGGTTTTGGAAGCATTCTCTCCTCAGCAAATTTTTGGACCTCTTTTGCCAACTGAGTTAGCCTATTTTTAAAAGTATTATATCCTTCAGCATTTTTTAGGTCTCCTTTAGCAAACTATTGTCTTGGTTTTCATGATTTTCTTGCATTGCTCTCATTTCTCTTCCCAATTTTTTCTCCACCTGTCTTATTTGATTTAAAAAATCCTTTATGAGGTCTTCCATGGCCTGAGACCATTGCATATTATTTTGAAGGTTTTGGATAGAGAAGCCTTGATGCACTGGTCTGGGAGCAACCAAAAACTTTTCTGACCAGCATCTTTGAATAGTAGAATTCCCTCTCCACAGCTACCTCCAACTCCTCCACACCAGTGCTCTTCCTCCTCACCCCCGAACCTGTCTCACGACTGAGATTCAGATCATTTTCTCAATTCCCTTAGGGGCTTTAGATGGAGTGCTCCAAAAATGGTTACTATTACTGCAATGGCTGCTCCTGGTGGGGCCAGACAATATTCCATTCTCACCCAGATGAAAAATTTTCTCCCTGACCTTCGAGGCTTTCTTTGACTTTTATGGTTTGGGGATCTGAGAACCACTGCTAGGGGTACCATTCCTGAGGCCTGCTCTTGTCCTGTTCCTGCTGGTACCAGGCTGCCAGGGTTGGGCTGGACTGCGTAGGCTGCACTCTGCTCCATGTCCTGTCCAATAGACCTTTCTTGTCTGCCTTCTAGGCTACCTTGGGCTGGAAATCTCTTTCATTCTGTTGTCTTCTGGATTTTGCTGCTCTAGAGTTTGTTCAGAGTCATTTTAAAAATATTTTATGGGATGTTGGGGAAGAGCTAGAGTTTGTGCATCTTTCTACTCCACCATCTTGGCTCTGCCTGACTAATGACTTTATGAGATATCAAGAAGCAGTCAAACAAAATCTAAAGCATGAAAAACAGAAGAAAATGTGAAAAACCTCATCAGGAAAGTAGGTTATCTAAAAAAGAGATTCAAGAGAGGTAAGCTAAGAATTATTGGTCTGCCTGAAATCCATGATGAAGAAAAGAGCCTGGGCAGCATTTTCCAAGAAATCTTCAAGGAAAACTGCCACAAGGTCCTAGAATCCAAGGAACAAATAGTAGTTGAAAGAACGAATCAATCTCCTGAAAGAGATTCCAAGTTGAAAATGTGAAGGAATATTATACCTCAATTTAAAAATTACCAGGTCAAGGAGAAAATACTGCAAGCAGTTAGACATAATCATTTCAAATATTAAGGAACTACAATCAGGATCACGCAGAAGTTTGCAACTTCCACATAAAATGATCAGAGGCTTTGGAGTATTATATTCTGTAAATCAAAGGAGTTTGGATTACAACCAAAGATTAACTACCCAGCAAAACAGCATAATATTTCATGTAAGGAGATGTGTATTCAAGGAAATAAGGGACTTCCAGACCTTACTGATGAAAAGACCGGAGCTCACCACAAAATGTGACTTTCAAATATGGGACTCAAGAGAGGAATAAAAAGGTAAAGGGGAAAGGAAAAAAAAAACATGTTATTCAATAAGGGCAAAGTCTTTAAATCCCTACAAGCTAAGTAATTACTTGTAAATAGTGAAAATTTTATCTTTATAGAGACATTTATAGGTATATCCATAGACAGAAGGTATGGGTATAAATTGAGTGATGTGATGATAAATGTAATGAAGAGGTAAAAAAGGGATTGTAGTGCAAGAAAATCGAGGAAGGCAATGATCAAAACAGAACTCTTTTGAGGAGGGAAAGAGAGAAGGGAGAAATAAAAACATAAACAAGTGCAGGGATTAAGATAGGGAGAAAGACATAGATAGTAATCATAACTGTGAATGTGAATGGCATGAACTCTCTCATACAGTGGAAGTGGATAGCAGAATGAATTAGAAACCAGAGTACTACAATATGTTGTTTCAAGAAATACATTTTAAAGAAAAGGGTACACACAGTCTAGGGGTGAAAGGCTGGGGTAGAGTATATTATACTTTAGCTTAAGTTTAGCAAAAATTTTCCTTATTAATGGAATCTTTTTAATGTTATTTATTAATGGATATAGATATCACTTGAAAAGATAAATCTATTTTACACAACAGAGAAAGAATAAAAGGACTGTAATAAGGGAAAGGGGTAAATGAAAAGGGGGGAAATAAAAGAAGAAAGTGGGCAAAACAAAACAGATTTTAGAGGAGAGACAAGCTAAAATGAGAGAAAAGGGTAAGCAGAAAAAATAAGATGGAGGAAAATACTCATTTAGTAATTGTAACTCTGAGTATGAATGGGATGAAATTGTAAATTAACGGGGAATGGAATAGATTAGAATACATTAGAAACCAGAATCTAACAATGTGTTATTTATCAGGAATACAGTGAAAACAAACATACACAGTGAAAATACAGTACTGGAGCAGAGTTTATCACGCTTCTGTAGAAGCAAAGAAGGAAGGCGTCACAATCATGTTATCTGACATAGTAAAGCAAAAATAGACATAAATAAAAGGGATAAGTAGGAAAAGTATATATTGCTAACAGGAATCATATACAATGAAATAACAGAAACACTAAAGCGTATACAAAATGGCATAGGATCCAGATTCTTAAAGGCAAAGTTTAGTGAAATTTGAGAGATAACAGAGAATAAAACTGTAATAATAGGGAGACCTCAAATTTCTTCTCATAGAAGTAAATAAATCTAACCATAAAATAAATAAGAAAGAAGATAAGAAAATAATTAAAATTTTAAAAAATTTAAATATGCTAGACCTCTCGAGAAAAATGAATGGTAGTAAAAAGGAATATATCTTTTTTTCTCGGTGGTAAATGGTATCTTCACAAAAATTGACTATGCATTAGGGCATAGAAATCCCACAACCACATTCAGAAAAACAGAACTATTAAGTGAATTTTTTCTCAAACATAATGTACCAAAAATTGTATTCAATAAAGGGCTGTGGAGATATGTTAAAATTAATTGGAAGCTGATCTAATTTTAACAAATCAGTGGATCAAAAAGCAAATCATAACTACAACAAATTGGAGGCAGGAAAATTTTCTGATAAAACACAAGAATTATTCCTTTTAAAAACATTGGAAAGCATGGGAATAAGTGGAATATTTCTTAAACTTATATGACATGATACATAGTATTAAATGACCATAATAACCTACTGTTTGGCAAACTCAAAAATCAGATATTTTGAGATGAGAGATCTCTATTTGACATAGCATTTTTAGGGAAAACTAGGAAGCAGTTTGTCAGAAACTGAAATCTATGTTACACTGAATGACTCTATTTACTATACATGCATCATAACCCCTTCAATTTCTACGGTTGGAATACTTTCAGTGAGGATACATCAGCCTTCTACATCTGTTACAGATAAGAGGAACTGAATTATCAATTTTTAATGAATTAATAAATCATTGCAGAAAGGATAAGACATAAAAGCTAAGAATTCAGGGGGCAACTATTCAAGGGGGCGAAACTGGATTTGCAAGAATGCATGTTATTTGGGGAGGGTAAAAAGTAAGATTAGATTTTTAGCCTTGTTAATATTGTACCAAATAGTTTTATTCTAGCACTAAGATATGGATACACACTCTAGCTACAGATAACCACCAATAATATATGGTTAATCTTTTTTTTTCTGCTTCTCTCTCTCTCAATCATCTCATTTGCGAGTATAAGGCCACTAAAATGGCTGAAATGTTTAACTCCATCCAGAAGACTCACAAATTCACATAACTCGCCTCATTCCCTTAACCTCATATATCTTAGCATAGCTGATGGCATATGATATGGCATATGATAGGTCTTGCATAAATGTTTTTAACTGAACAAATGATGATTTGTGCTCAATGAGATAATATGAGTACAAATACTTTTGTAGGAAGCAATATAATTGTATACCAGCATCAAAAACCAAAATTTTGGACCAATAGTTGGAAATCTTGATTATATGTGGATTAAGATGAAGAGCTCAGCCAGAAAAAGAGAAATCTATGTGTACCAATAAGAAAAGAACATGTGGAAATGATGTAAGAGTGCCTATTCTTCTGGCAATAATCTGATACTTTTTTTTTCCTTTTATCTTTGGAGATTGAAGCCTTGCTTGTTGAACTTGACCCTCAACATAGAATTCTAAACATCAAAAATGTTTTTAATCATTAGGAAAGTTGATACTATCCAACATCTTCATCCACCTAGGAACCGTTGTTGATATTTTATAACAGGAATTCATTCTCTGGAGAGATTATGTATAGAGCAAGTGGTTTGTAAATTTTATCACTAAATAATATCTAATACTTAAAGAGAAACTTCTTTTTCCTTTTATTCATAGCAACTGTTTTATGAAAACCAGACATTTCCTGAAATAGAGGAAAAGAATCTGGATATGAGAAAACTGTCATCTCTACTTCAATTGACTTCTCTTAAACTTTATCTGATATGAGAAAATGCCCTGGTACCCATAAAAATCTAGCAATAGAGGCGAAATGAAAAGGAGAGAGGGGCTGTTCTTGAAACTCTATCATTTTAATGAGATTTATCTATGCTCTTTTAAAAAAAATCTAAAGCATAAGGGACACAAGAAAATGCTGCTTAGAGATTTACTAGCAATTAATAGTTACAATACAATCAATTTTCCCATCCCCTTGGCCTCAAAATTATTGAGGTAACCTAACTCCCACTTTCTTCTGCCTTTCAATAAATTATCAAGTCATCTAAATTTTCTATCAGTCACTTTTATTGAATATAACCATTGTTTCTTATTCTTAATTTATCATGACTTCTTACCTGAACTACTTCAATAGCCTCCTAATTTCTCAACCTGTTTTCAAAATTTTCCTTCAAACGTATAGCACTATGAAAATATTATTGACAAAATCAAATCTGATTGCACTACCCTCTATGCTCAAAATATAAAGTGACTCCTTTCACTTTGTTAATTTGAAGTTTTTCTTCCTTAAATTTAATTTTTTTCTACTGATCCACCAAATGCGTGTAGGACATCTTGATAATAAGACATTATAGTAAGTCTTATATAAATTTTCCTCCTTGGCTCTAATTTCTCCGCTCTGGAAAGAAATAAAACAATTTGAATACTTATTGTATTTGCTTCCAAATCAATGTTCTCCAAATCTAAGACAGAATTATTTTCTCTTTTCATATTATATTTTCAGTAATTTATGATAATCACCTTCAGTAACTAGTTGATATAGATTTCTTGCACTTTAAGTCAGTAATCTCAAGGAATAGTTTTCAATAGCCTCTCATTTCTGAGACTCACTAATAGGCAATGATGATTTTTAGTAGAGAGAAAATGATGGGTACATTTTTTGAAATATACACATACACACGCCTATATATGTGCGTATGTGGAGACAGAGAAAAAGAGAGAGAGAGAGAGAGAGAGAGAGAGAGAGAGAGAGAGAGAGAGAGACAGAGAGAGAGAGAGAGAGAGAGAGAGAGAGACAGAGAGACAGAGAGACAGAGAGACAGAGAGACAGAGGGAGAGCTTGTATATGCACTGTCCTAGCTTAAAATTCAATAATGGTGAAATGTATGAGTGTGTGTTTTCCATTTGCATTTACATTAAAAAATTGCTTGCCTTTTTCTTCTGCTGAAAATGCAAGAAAGTGAACCATGTATTTACCACCTCCCAAATCTAAAAATAGAGGGGAAATGAAAAGGAGGATGGGCTATTCTTAACACTATATCATTTTGATGAACTTTTCCTTTTCCTTCTTAAAAAGAAATCAAAAGCACAAGGGACACAAGGCAATTACTACTTATTAATAATAATAATGAAATAAAATACAGTAATAGTAATTGAAAGAATATCCCAGTACTTTGTGGTTCCTCGCTTCACTCAAGGGATTCAGCCAACATTTTATGAAAAAAACTAAAAGTTATCAGATTAAACACCTATCTTAAGTTCTCTACTCCCATTCTGTACCTAGACAGATAACATCTGTCTAGGATAAAGGACAGTAAGCCTGAATTATGACCACACACTTACCGGTTGTGTAGCATCTATGAACTTCAAGTCCAATAAGCTTCACTTAATCCTGATCCTTAGAGACATACTGCATTTGTTATGCTTGAATAAAATTCTTAATTCCCTCAGTTTCAATGATGTTGCAAAATTCTATTTTTCTATTTTTCTTCTTTGGTTGTTTTACTGGATGGTCTTTTACATTTCAACTCCTAATAGTGAGCATTCCCAAAAGATCTACAATGAGACCTTTATTTATAACTCTATTTGTTCACTGGTGAAAACAATCACTTTCCTGACTTCAGCAAACATCTCTAGATTAGTGAAGCACAAAATAGACTCCACTGCTGAAGTAATTTCATATTATGTATTCCTGCTTTTTTTGTGGTGAAAGTAGAGGAGGAAGTATCAAAGAACACAAAGTCCTTTAAAATTAGAGTGCCTTTGCTTAAAAAAATGATTTAGCCTATGGGAAAAGATTAAAAAAATTAGTCATCTCCGTCTTATTTTTCTACTTTCTAACATCACCATCTATTCACATTCGAAATTATCCACATAAAATCATGCGTTTAACGTTTTACTGGATTTTATAGTCTCCCCCTGCTTTTTTTTTTAACAAATTATAAATCTTTTGTTTCTGTAGTCATTGTTGAAACTGTCTTCTCTCCCACTCCTTTTCCCTTAAAATGACTTAGAAGATGTATAGCAAGGACCCCAATATACATAGGAGGGCCTACTCTGCAATTTCTTATATCTACTTTGCTAAAGGAAAGGCAACTTTTGAAGTGTCAACAATCACTTCAATCAAACACGTATATCATTCACTTAGTTCAGGGCGGACAGTCAACACCCTGAACTTCAGAGAGATCTACATACAGGGCTTCCAACTGTCTGACTGTAAGCAATACATACATCACAAAGATCAATAGATAGATACAACAGTCTCAACATATGTACATAGTTACCAGGGAGAGAAGCACCAATATCTGGTTTTCATAGCCAGGGCTCCTTACTGGCAGCCCAGAGTCTCTTCTGAACAAAGAAACTCTTCCACTGAGTGAGCACCAAAACAAAACCTCACCTCAAAGTATTTATACAATTTTCAGAACCAGAAGGCATCACAACCCTTGAGAAGCAGTGCCTCATTACAAATTAACAAAAAGTGTGGGTTTCCTCAATCAAACTTCCTTTTATGGGCAGACCTTTCAATGAGTGGGGAAGATCTTTAGCTCTCATTAGCATTACAGAAGAATGGTTATTAAGTTTAATATAAATGTAGTGTAGGTTAGGAGTAAAGAACTGATGCATTCCATGTACTACATTGGAGCTGGCTTCTAGCACAAAATAAGGTGTACTGGAAAAACCTTGCTCCTAAGTTGTAACAAGCAACACAATTTTATAACTTTTTTGCTAGCTGTGTGATGAACAGCATCCTTTTGTCTAAACTGGTAGCTAGTAGTAGAAACTAGGGGTGAAATAGGACTTAAGGAATTCACTGGTGATTAACAAAGGAGAGAGAATAAAAATACCTTAATGGATAATCAACTGATCAAATTAGAGAAGTGATATCCCAACAATACACAAGAATATACCTAGAACAGAGATGTAGAGTTCCAAATTGCTGAACAGTAAGACTATAGCATCTCTCTACATACACACGTACAGATTTCTAAAAAAAAAGCATAGTTTACAATATAATCCTCTTTCTTGTAATTTGTATCTTGATATTTGGGTACATGGTAGTGATTGCTAACCCCCAAAAAATGTATCAAGACACAAACCTACTTTTAACACTCCAAGTATATTAAAGGACTCTAAGTAGATATTGCCTTCAAAAATACATACTAAAATCATTTTGCGTATTATATATGCATATATCCTGCATAACCATCCATATATAGTTGCCTTCTTATGCAGTTTTTATACATATCCTTGTATAAAATTGGAACTGTGCTAATTTGTATATGAGGGCCTCCCTCACATCCACTTGACATTAAGAAATTACTGGAAGAGCATATGTAATATCTATTGCTTATGTGTCATTCTCAATACATGATAAATTTAATGTATCTCTTGATTATATATGCATTTTACTAGTCTTTATCATATCACCCATATAAGTTTTTTTTTTAAATTTGCAATGTGTTGCTCATGCCTTCAACAAACCTCCTAATAATTCTTTGCATGATCACTAACTTCAGTTCTTTGTAATCTCCTGGGAGTGTTCTGACATGGATTCATGGAACACTATTACAAAATTACATACTTCAGAAACTGCCAAAGTGGATTTGGTAGTGTGAAGTAGAATAAAATAGAACTAATGAGGTGAAAAAAAAATTAGGCTCCTCCTCAAAGTGAGTTCATATGAGAATGTTGTAATGAACTGCAGTTGATAATAATAGTAACATCTCCCAAACCATACATTAAAGTGACAGTAGGAGAAAAAGAGAGACAGAGAGAAAGAGACAGAGACAGAATAAAAGGGAATATAACTCCAATGTTACAAAATTGAGTGATGACTTGGGTTGTGGTAGTGTCAACAGAAATAGGAAATTTTGGAAAAATGAAGAGTTGTGTGATGGAAGGAGCTAGAATAATGAGATCTGTTTTGGACATGTTGATTTTGAGATTAGATTTAGTGAGAGAAATGTAAGTTGAAACTTTGGAATAACTTTGAAGACATACTTCCAAAACTGAAATATGAAAAGAATTAGTGGAAGAGAGGCTGTTTTGGATGATTTGAGAATTTTCTGAGGACCAGGGGGACGGGGAAAGCTAAAGATATTGATTCATTGTTCGCATTTTTACAGTGGGATTCAACCCTTTGTGTTTTGCAAGAATAGTAACAAAATTAGTCATATTTTATGAGAAACACAAACTCAAATTCCAATATTTACTAAAATATTCATAAGTACTTTTTTGGGGGGAGGTTGGGGTAGTACTTTACAAAGAACTAGAAACAATGGAGTTTATTGAAATGATACAACTTGAAGGAATTAAACTGTTGAGTGAGAAATAAAGATTTCAGATAAACATGGGATAATTTCTTTTAACTGATGAAGAACAAAATCGGGAGAAACTAAAACAAAAAATGTAGACTGATTACAAGAGTGGAAATGAAAAGATATCAAAAAAGTATCTCAAATCATTTGAAAAGCCAGTCATGTCCATGTAGCATAGATAATGAAATATACTTCTCTCTTTTTATAATACATTTAAGAATGTGTTGTCAAAATGTTGTATACTTATTCAGATGCAATAAATGAACATGGAGGTTTTCCTTAAAAATGAGATTTTTTTTTTCTTTGTTATTGGGGAAGGTTAAATTCAGAGAGAGCAGGAAGATGAGATGCTTCCAGAAATAACTGACATAAAATTAAAAGGTCAACACTTTTTAAAATGTAAGTAAAAGACGGGGTGGAGCCAAGATGGCGGAGTAGAAAGACTCACATTTGCTAGCTCCGAATCCACAGCCCATAGATTTCCTGTAAAAAGAACTCCTGACAAATTCTGGAACAGTGGAAGCTGTGCAGCAACATAGTGAAGGAGATTTCCGTTGCAGAGAGCCCTGAAAAACCGACCCCAAAGGTACCCCGGACGGGAGGGGAGCCCTGCCTGTGGAGTCCTCCCCTCCCCCTACCCCAGCCGCGGAGCTCTACCTGGCCACGCGGCACTGAGAGGAGCGAGCAGACCCAAGCAGGCTTCAGAGACCTGAATCTCTGGGCGGCCGCAAAGGTCCCTCTACCCACAGACGCACAGGTCAGTGAGAGAGACGGGCTGAGAGGGGAGCGGGGTATCTCTGGGACTCGGACCGCCTCGGGAGGCTGCGGCCATGGCAGAGGCAGAGGTCGCTTGGCCAGAGGCCTGAAGAGCAGGCAGGAGCTCCACCCCAGCTCCATTACAAAAGATCTCTGCATAAACCCCCTGAAGGAACTCAGCCTGAGAGGCAGCCCTGCCCCCACCTGAGCACAAGCAGATAAGCTCCCATTGAAGAGCAGTCAGGCCTGCCACCAAAAGCCCTGAGGCTAAGAAGCAGCATTTGAATCCCAGACCCCAAGCACTAGCTGGGCAGACCTAGGCCTGAGGTGGAGAGGTCTCTCATAAGTCAAGTAACTGGCTGGGAAAATGCCC
>CM053771.1:371957402-371991601 GCA_028658325.1 Potorous gilbertii | reverse complement strand
TCAGCATTTTTTGGCGTCTCCTTTATTAAGGTATTGATCCGTTTTTCATGCTTTTCTTGCATCTCTCTCATTACTCTTCCCAGTTTTTCCTCCACCTGTCTAACTTGATTTTCAAAATCCTTTTTGAGCTCTTCCATGGCCTGGCACATTGGATATCTATTTCAGATGTTTGGTATACAGAAGCCTTGACTCTTATGTCTTTACCTGATGGTAAGCATTTTTTTCCTCATCAGAGAGGAAGGTTGGAATCATTTGGTCATCAAGAAAATAACCTTCTATGGTCTTATTTTTTTTCCCTTTTCTGGGAATTTTCCCACCCGGTTACTTGACTTCTGAGATACCTCTCCACCCCCTCCCAGCCCATCTAGTGCTTGGGGTCTGAGATTCAAATGCTGCTCCCCTGACTCAGGGATTTTAGTGCCTTGTTGGCTGCTATTCAGGGTAAGATTAAGTCAGGTTCTCAGGTGGGTGCAGGGCCACTTCCCAGGCTCAGTTCCCTAGGGGATTTATGCAGAGCCCTTCCATAATGAAGCTCCTGCTGAGCTCCTGCCTGCTTTGGGAGCCTCTGGCTGCCTGCTGCCTCTGCTGCTGCATCCCTAGGGGGCTTGAGTTATGGAGACATCCCGCTCCCCTCTCAGCCCGTGCAGACATTTCTCTCACTGACCTGTGAATCTGTGGGTGGAGGGACCTTCGCAACCGCTGGAGATTCCGTCCCTGAAGCCTGCTCGGATCTGCTGGCTCCTCTCAGTGCCACGCAGCCAGGGCTGTGCTCAGCTCCCGTCAGGTGCGTGATGGACCTTTGTGGTCGGCTTTTCAGGACTCTCTGGAACGGAAATCTTCTTCACTGTGTTGCTGCGTGGCTTCCACTGTTCCAGAATTTGTTGGGAGTTCTTTTCAGAGGAAATCTATGGGTTGTGGGTTCGGAGCTAGCATATGTGAGTCTTTCTACTCCACCATCTTGGTTCCTCCCCTGTCACAGAATAACTTGCATGGAAATATGTTTTACATGACTACCATGTAAAATTGCTTGCTTTCTTAAAGAGGGAGTGAGAGAATTTGGAAAGCAAAATTTGAAATAAAAAAAGAAAAAATGTTTTTACGTGCTATTGGAAAAATAAATATTAACCAAATCAAAAGTATTTGCTAGTTAGGAATGTGGTAATCTTTAAAAGTTTTCCTGTTTCAGTGATTTTCCTGGTGTATGATTGAGGTATGGCACACAGAATTTTTAAACATCAGAGTTCAGATTGATCCTTTTAATCAGAATACAAGCTTAGTGGGTGAAAATCACTAAAATTGTAGAATATCTGAAACAACTCCAATCCATCATGCAGGAAAATGTCATCATTATTCTGAAAGTAATACAAAATGATATTTAGTAGCCTATTTTAAGTTCAAAAGTTTTCAGGGGAAAAACTGAATAGCTAAAGTTTTCCTATTTGACATCTTTCTTTATAAATTTATTTTCTCCATTTATCCTCTAAGCTAATTATTGTGGCTTACAAAAATTTCTTTGTTTATATATGTGCATATGTTTGTACAAAAATATGTAGATTATATGTATATGTGTATGTGTGTGAATAAACACATATGAATGTGGATCTATGTATATTCAAGGTAGAGTATCTGATGCATAGTAGATGACAATAATCATTGCTGAAGAAAAATTTCTATGAGTGTGTATGGAAGGTTAATCAATTCTCTTTTAGATATGTTGATTTTGAGATGTCTGTGGGACATTCCATGCTTTTCCAGTGATTTAAACAGTCCAAGTGTAATGATTATGTATTTTTTGTATGTACAGTCCCTTTCTCCAATTAAATCTCCTATTTTTTTTTAAATTTTAAGATGGGTGGCAAGATTTCACTGGGGAGAGGGACTGTACATACAAACAATACATATACATTATGCACATACACATACACACTCACATATACTTACATATTTCATCTCACTTTATGCATTTTCATGTATTGTCCCTCATCTCTGGAATCTCTCCCTTCACATCTCTATCCCCAAGTTTCCGTAGTTTCCTTTAAATCTTAGTAAATATCCCATCTTCAGGAAGCTCCTTTTATCACCCACCTAATAACTAGTGCCTTTACTCTCTTTACTATGATTATCTCCATTTTATCCTGTATTTATTTGTCTATGTGCTTAGTTATTTTCATGTTTTCTCCAAACTTAAACTTCAGATGGCTAATGGCTTAGCACAATACCTGGCATATAGTAGGTATTGATAAATTCTAGTTGACTTTTAGTTTGTATGTATGACACAGCATAACATAATAGGTTGAGGGACAGGTGATTGAGAAAGACCTTTCTGCCTTGTATAAAAAAGTTAATGAGTTTCTCAGTGAATCAGGCAAGGATTCAACAACACAAGTTAAAGATGAAGTACTAATCTACATGGATAGGTAGAGTTTTACATTAGGAATAGCTCTTGTCAAAGAAGTCATAGGGTTGAACCAACAATTGCAACTTACATTTAAATAGATATGGTAAATATACAGAATTATCTAAGTAAATATGAATTTTCTTTAACGACAGTCATATATACATATATAAGATAGCATATATATATACATATGCACATATACATACATATGTAGTTTATATATAGTTACTTATATACAATGATATAACTACATCTATAGTTTTTATAATATATATATATATATATATAAAACTATATATTTAGTTATGTGTGTATACATATATATAAATATATATATTATGTAATACACACACACAAACACACACATTGCTTGAATATCAGCAACTACCAACTCCTGTGCTTCCCTTTCATCACATTCACTAAGATTTATTGAAAGTGTCTATACATGTATTACAGATATTTGGTGAAAATACAAAAAGGGTACAAGTGAATAGTATTAAAAATTTAAAGAAAATTTAATTCCAATACTATATGAACTATATGGGAAAATAGATGGAATTGTACCAAATTCTTATGATGTAATTATGATGCTCATACCTAAACTGGGAAGAGGCTTTTAGATACATTTCTCTAATGAATATAGAGACAAAACATTAAATTAAATATTAGCAAAGTCATAACAGGAACTTATCATAAGGATAATACACTATGACTAGGTAGGATTTATATCAGGAATGCAAGACAGGTTCCATATTAGGACATTTTCAGCATAAATGACGATATCAACAATAAAACTAATAGCAAACATATGATTATTTAAATAGATGGAGAAAAAGCTTTTGACAAAAGACTACACCCATTCTGATTAAAAATACTGCAGAGAATATGCATAAATGCAGTCTTACTTAAAATGATAAATAGCATCTATCTAAAGCCATCAGCAAACATTAAATGTAAAGGGAATAAGCTAGAAGAGTTTCTAATAAGATTGGGAGTGAAACCAAGATGTTCATTATCATAACTCTTATTCAATTTTGGACTAGAAATGTCAGTTTTAACAATGAGATAAGTTGAAGAAACTGAAGGAATTAGAATATGCGAGGAAGAACACAGTTTTAACTCTTCGCAGATAATAGGACGGTATATTTAGAAAATCCTAGAGAATCAAGTAAAAAAAAGTCTGAAATAATAACCAACTTTAGCAAAGTTGCAGAATATAAAATGAACTCACATATATCATTAAGATTTATATACATTACCAATAAACACAACAGCAAGAGACAGAAAGAGAAAGTCCATTAAAATTAATGTAGACAATATTAAATATGTGTTAGTCTATCTGCGAAAGGAAACCCAAGATTCATATGAACACAATTACAAAACATTTTTCACACAAATAAAGTCAGATCAAAATAACAGGAAAAAAGTCGTTTGCTCATGAGTAGACTGAGCTAATTCATGTATTCAGTACCATAGCAATCAAACTATTAAAATTTATTTTATAGAGTTAGAAAAAAAAATAACAAAATTCATTTGGAAGGAAAAAGGTCCAAAATATCAAGGGAATTAATCAAAAGTAATGCAATGGAAGGTGGCCTAACTGTGCCAAATTTTAAATTGTATGATAAAGCAGCAATAATCAAAACTACTTGGTACTGGCTAAAAAAAGGAGTGGTGGAACAGTGTAATAAGTTTATGTATACATGGCAGAGTAGTCATTGACAATGGCAATCTACCATTTGATAAACTTCCAGCTTCTGGGATAAGAACTCACAGTTTAACAAAAACTGCTGGGGAAATTGGAAAACAGAATAGCAGAAACTAGGCATAGACGAGCATTCTACACAGTATAAGAAAACAAATTCAAAATGGGTACATCATTTAGAATTAAAGACTGATACTATAGACAATCTAGGAGAGGAAAGAATAGTTTACCTGTCAGATTAATAGAGAACAGAAGACTTTATAATCAAACAAGAGGTAGAGAATATCATGAAATGCAAAATAGGTAATTTTGATTACATTAAACTGAAAAGTTTTTGCACAAAGTCAATACAATCAAGATTAAAAGTAAAGCTGGAAGAGGGGGAAAAATTACAACCAGTGTATCTGATAAAGTAATCGTTTCTAATATATATTGAGAATTGAGTCAAATTTTCAAGAATACAATAATTTTCAAGTGTGACTCAATATATCTGAGAAGTGAGGCCTAGATCAGAGACACTTGTTGAATTTTATTACTCTGGCTTTCCATTTTCTCTCTAATCTTACTTGCACTGGATTTATTTGTGCCAGAAAACACATTTTATTAAAAAAAAAAAGGTTGGTTGTTTGGTTGGTTGTTGTCCTTCATCTTCAAAGAGGATCAAAATGACACCACCACTGTAAAGTGAAATTTCAGTGTGTCCAGCTGTGGCTGATCAGATCAATATGCACTCAGAATGCTCTACCACAGTGTGGGTACAGATAATCCATGTGAATATTTGAGGTGAATATCCCAAATATCCACATTCTGCATTTATTTTCTGCTGTCTCAATTCTGCTTTGCTCAAAGAGCACAGAACTTTTTCTTATGTGGCCATGCCATGCTGAGAGGTCCTGTGCCAGTGTCTCCTATGTTGCACAGTCAAATCCAAAGTTCTTGAGAGGGACCTTAAGAGTGTCCTTGTATTTTTCTTCTGGCCAGCATGTGATCACCTGTCCCATGCAAGTTCTCCATAAAACAGTCTTTTTTGGCAAGCATACATTTGGCATTCAAACCATGTTCCCTCAGGGGTTTTATGCAGAGATCTTTTGTAATGGAGCTCATGCCTGCTCTGGGAGCCTCTGGCTGTGCTGCCTCTGCCTCTCATGCAGAGGCTGCCTCCCTAGGGTGTACGAGTCCCGGAGATACCCCACTTCCCTCTCAGCCCGTCTCTCTCAATGACCTGTGAGTCTGTGGGTGGAGGGAACTTCACGGCCGCCAGAGATTACGGTCACTGAAGCCTGCTTGGATCTGCTCGCTCCTCTCAGTGCCGTGCGCTGGGGCAGGGGAGGGCTCCACTCCCGACCGGGGCGCGATGGACCCCTGGGGTCGGCTTTTCAGGGCTCTCTGCAACGGAAATCTCCTTCACTGTGTTTCTGCGCAGCTTCCACTGTTCCAGAATTTGTCAGGAGTTCTTTTTACAGGAAATCCATGGGCTGTGGGTTCGGAGCTAGCAAATGTGAGTCTTTCTACTCCGCCATCTTGGCTCCGCCCCCCCCCCTCACTAAATTTTATATGAAAATTTATATCACACTACAGAAAAGTAAGGGAGAAAGCGACAAGTGGGGTGAGGGGAATAATAGAAGGGAGTGCAAATGGGAGAAGGGAGTTACTAGAAATAAACACTTTCGAGAAGGGACAAGGTCCATTGTGGGGGGAAAATGTGAGGGGGTGTAGAGTAAGATAGAGGGCAATATAACTAATATTACACAACATGATTATTATGGAAGTCTTTTGCAAAGCGACATATACTTAGTCTGTATTGAATTGCTTGCCTTCCCAGTGGGATGGGGGAGGGAGGGGGGAAGGAGAGAAGTTGGAATTCAAAGTATTTAGAAACAAATGTTGAGAATTTTTATTGCATGTAATTTGGAAATAAGAAATACAGGGAATAAGGTATATAAATTTATCTTACCCTAGAAGAAAAGAGAGAAGATGGGGATAAGGGAAGGATGGGGTGTGATAGAAGAGAAGGTACATTGAGGGAAGGAGTAATCAGAATGTAAATTATTAGGAGCAGGAGTGATGGAGAGAAAAATTGGACATGTTACAAAGTGAGGTAAAAGCAATTAGTATTAAAACAATTGACTGAATTAATTACTGAGAATAAATCAATGACAACTTTAGTTTGGGTGAAAGAATTTTAGTCTAAATTTCCTAGAGGAAAGTAACCTCAGGTAAAATTTGGCATTGATGGAAAAGTTAAGGTTTTAATGGTAAATTTGATTTTATGATTGCTATTTAATCAGGAACTAGAGCATGTATAGAAAGGTATGTAATTCACTTAAGACTTGCCTCAAAAGATGTTCCTCAGCCAACATAAAAATATAATCATCTTTGAAACCTGGTTATTGGAACTTGCCATTTTTAGATTCTACAGAACTTTTAAGTGAATGTTCTTCCGAGTCTAACTCATGTGTAGATAGTAAGAAAGATGGTCTGAGCCTCCAATCCATGATGCCAGTAAGCCTATGAGATGCTGATATGAATTGCACAAGGTGATCTCATGAGATGAGAGGAAGAGTGGCCGTTCAACCTGGGTTGAGGTAGGATTCTCCTGACTTAATATCCCCACTGACACCTGGTAGACTTTAAACCTGACTCAATGCAAGTGGACAATCTAATCCTGTCTGGAACTGACATGAAGTTGGGTAGATATTGTATCCCTACAATATCCCCACTCTTGGTGGCAGTTTTCTATAGTCAAAAAGTCTGTAAGCTTAATACTAGATCTATGAAATTATAAATTATTGGCACGAGAACATCTGGGGCCAAGTCTAAAATTTGGCTATTAGACATAGGACTTTAGACCAACAACAAGTTAGGATCCTTTAATTCTTAGTAATACTGTGGAGACAATTATGTCAAGAGCTTGTGAAGTTAGCAGCATAAATATTATTTGTGTCTCAGTTGGTTAATGTTTAAAAAAAATTCTTTTGTGGTCCATATTGTAAATCCTTTAAAAAGAAGTATCACCTGACCAAAAGCTTGAATTGTTTTATCTGTACAAACTGCAGTAATAATGAAAAAAACATTAAAAAATGTCTCAGATAACAATGGGTTAATGATGTTCAGTTTTAATCAGGATTTTAATGTATTTTTAACATATGACGTACTCTGTCACATTTTACTATGAATCAAAGTAATGAGGGCATAAAATGCCTGGCATCATTGTGCTAGATTACGTTAGTGACACTATCTGACAAGCTGGCCTTGACTCTGTCGTGTCACAGCAGTATCCTTTAATGTACTAATATCACTTCTAAGAGCTAGAATTTCTATAGTACTTTTAGGTTTGCAATATTTTGCATACATTCTCATTTGAGCTATATAATAACTTATAAGCACTATGTTCCATTATTTTCCTCATTTTATGGATACTGAAAGTGAGACAGTGACAGTTTGTGTGACTTGACTAGATTGTCACAGCTACAGTCTGATGAGTGAATTAAAATGCAGGTCTTGTAACTCCAAGTCCACTACTGTATAAACTGCACGATCTGCCTTCTTCCAGTCAACAAGCGGTCATTCATGCTTATTGTAGTTGTTCTCTACATGGATATGTGTGTTTGGTGAGTTCATTATTTTTTCCTTTTTTTACATCTTCTCCAAGCCAGTTTTGGATATGCATTTAGATGCTGCATGCTAGATTCTTGTATACCCTTTCTCACTCTCTTCCAACCAGTGGCAAATGGTATCAATAGCTAGGGTGTTATAAGCAAAAGGATATCATATCATTCTTCAGAGTTGCCACTAGATTCCTGATAGTGGAGGTCCAAGGGTCAGATAAAAACAGAAACATCTCTATTTATATGTTTTTTTTTCTGGCTGGATCCATGTCAACCTCCTCTATACATCTTAATCTCAGCAAATGTATTGTTGTAGCTGTGTAACCAGCATTTTACTAGAAAACTATATTACTTTATGCCTGTACACATTAAAAAATTCTTATCCTTTTCATGTAAAGGTCACTTTTTCCATTTCATATTTCTTTCCCGAATTTCCTTCTGTTTTTAATAGAAAGTATTACAGCATAATAGAAAGAAGATTGCCTTGAGATTAAAAGCCTAAAGTGTATACTTAGTCTCAAAATTCCTTGGATTGTCTAGGAACTTCTTCAGTTGGTCTAGGATTTAGATATAATCTAATAGTTTCTCCTTAGCAAATGAGAGACTTGGTCCCAAAATTATTTTATTCTTTCAAAAACAATTCCATCTCTCCTAACTGCCAATTTACTCCTGACAGACCATGTCTCTGCAACCTTTGGTCTACTCATGAAATTTACTTTCTGTTCCATCATTATAGTACTTTTGGCTGATGCCATCTGTGTAGTCATTAGGGAATTTCCTGGAAGCTTCTCTTATAGGGAACTAAGTCTGAGATTATGTGAATAGAATTTCAGATTTGATTCTCGTTATTACCTATTTGTTCTCCATCTGGAAAAGAAAATCATGAATAGTATTCAGCTTTACCTTTTATTCACAGTATAGTTTGCTTCTAACCGACACTAATTTGAATGTGGATTTAGTCCCTATGCAGGCTGTATACATATATGTACATAATGAATGTCAGATACTATGACGCATTTTGTTTCCATTTGTAATATTAGTTGTGTTAGGTAATAGGAAGTAGCTAGAATAACAATATTATGATTTTGATGTAAAATTTTGGATATAATAAAATTTAGTTGTAACTGAATCAAGAGTACTTATTATGGGTTTTGAGATATTACTGCAGCTTATTTTTATAGCAAGCAACAAAACTTTTCTTAATCAATCTTTATAAGAATATATATACTTCACTGTGTATTTCCACTATGGTATTATCCATTTAATTTGTGTATATATGCTTTTTAATGCATGTGTACACACATATTTATGCATGTGTGCACGTAGTATATTATTCCATTCTTAACTAATAAATGCATGATACGTGTATCTGTAGTGTATCTGGCATCTGATTGATTGCGTATATCTACCTATATAGAGCTGTCTAAACTTGTGTGTAGACCTCAAAAATAAAAATACACCACATGCAGGTGCGTTCACATTGCAAAAACTTAACATTGATGTTAATACTCATTTGCCTAATGTTCCATAAGGAAATACAAGTCTAATGTATGTGTAATTACTGGCAAAAAACACAAATACTTATGAGATTATCCATGACTATGTGACCACTTTGATTTCAACATTAAGGACAACTATTACACACACACACACACACACACACACACACTTATGATTATGACATGAGAAAATATCCAAAGCTCTTACCCATTATCAAATAGTACCATTAACCTGATCCAGAGTAAATCTAATTTATCTTTTTTTTTTATCTTAGTGACTTCATGGCTTTCTCCCATCTGAATCTTGTGACTGTTCAGACTTCCCATAACATTTTTGATATGAACTACACTTCTATTTCTGAATACACATGCATATATAAAATGTGTGTATTCATTATATACATACACACATATGTATGTGTATACGTATGTGTGTGTGAATAGATAGATATAGATATGTGTTGTATGTGTGTTTATGTTCACACATATATAGTGCAGTTGTGTCCAATCTTCATGTGGACCACAGCATTCCAATATTGTCTATAGGGTTTTCTTGGCAAAATATTAGAATGGCTTGCCATTTCCATCTCTAGTGGATTAAGTCAATGAGAGGTTAAATGACTTGCCCAGAGTCACACAGCTAGTAAAGATCTGAGTCTAGATTTGAACTGATGTCTGCCTGACTGGAAGTCCAACACCATCTACTCAATGAACTAACTGCTTCCTCTTTCTTCCATGTATAATTATAGTTTCCATATGCATCACGATCCACTAGTTAAATTATTTTTTCTCCTGTAAAATACTTTTTATTCCCAACATCTTTCCTTCTGACTTTCCAGACTTTGTGACACCATGCACTCATATGAGTATCACTTTCTCTACTCCTTTTAAGTTATCTTTTATGTATTTTCTTTCTGCCGTCATTAGAATGTAATGTCCTTGAAGGAAAGGATTCAATTATTTTTTTTATCCTCAACTCTTGGCTCTTAAGAATGTTACATAATTTTATTTATTTTAGGAAATAATTCCTAAATATATTTTAAACTCATTTTGGTTGCAATCAGTAATGTTGGCCATACGCTGGCATGTTTGGTGCCCAAATTGTAGACACACTTACAAATTCTTGTTTTCCAACTCACTTCTAAAAGCCAACATGGACCTGTTACCCTGTTCTCATTATTACCATGTTATTTCTCATATGTTTTCATAAGATCCTGGAATCTCCAAATTAACAATTCATGTCTCATGTCAATGAGGCAGATATTTTCCATTATTTACTGATAATTATGGATGAAACTTCATTTACATAAGCAATGAATAATTAATTTCAATCAAAACAAAGCATCAGTCCTTCATCTAAATCCTTTCTTAATCCTTTCCTCAATCACCTTTTCTACATCTCAAAGTTGATCTTCCATTTAAAATTACAGCCTTCAATCTTCTACTTCACACAATTCACATTTATATTTAGCTTTCAGACTTGAAAATATTTTCTTCATAATTATGCTGAGATGGAGATAATGGATTGTCATCTCCACTTCATATGTGTAGAAACTGTAGGTCAGAGAAGATAATTTTCTTGCCTAGGGTCACTGAGCTACTAAGTGCCAGAGTCAGGATGTCACCCTGTTTGACCTGGTTCCAAAGTCAGTATTATTTCTCCTATACCATGTTGTGTATCATGAATAAGTTATATCTGCTTTACTAAACTTCAAGGTATTAAATGAAGTAAATATTTCTTGTAAAGTAATTTTTTGACTTCATTAATCCCAAGGGAGGCAGAATACACGTCTCTATCACCTTACTCCACCCCCACCAACCTTCTCCTGAAGGAAACATTAATTCATGTCAAGAAGAGAAACAGGAAGATAGGGTACATAGGACATCACTCTGTTCTTCTCAGGAACAATGTGGGGGGAAAAGTACCAGTTTAAAATTATAACTCTCCTCCCACCTTAATTCAGGAGGATATGATTTTTACATCCAATCTAACTTCTGATTATCGTGCATTATAGGAGGGGCAAGAAGGGGAGAGTAGAACTCCAATTAATTCATCCAAGATGGGATCCCTTTCCCTTCAAATACCATTTCAATATGTACACACATAACAATTAGTTAGGAACTACATTTATCCAAATTGACAGCAAAACAGAAATCAGAGAAAATTTCTAGCTAGCTACACACACACACACACACACACACACACATATAGGTAGATAGATAGATATAGATAGATATATATCTTCACTGATTTCTGTTAACATTCTGTTTATATAATATAGTATATATATATGCACACAAACATATACATATGTGTATGTATGTTTATTAAAGTGCACATATAAATTACATATATAAATGAAAGTACACATAGACATGTATATATGTATGCGTACACATATGCTTATATGCATATATTTAATCATACATATATACATTTTATAATACATATATAAACACAGATGCATAGATATATCTCTATATCTATTTGCTATACAATATAGGAGTTTTCTGGCAGTGGAGTAATTCTGCTCAACTGGAGAGACCTCTAGATCTCACTCATGAATGTCCCCAAAGTCTCTAGTTTAGCAGTTTAGCAAAAAGAATACAGAGATACGACATCAGTCAAAGACTGCCACATCCTTTCATGTTAGTGGTTCTCTAGAAACTTTTGCTTCACAACCTTAAGCGGCCTCGACATTTTACCTCTTTTATCTTGAATCTGCAAACTAGAAGTACCCAAAATCTGAAAAGACACAGCAACTAGAAGGAAACAACAACAACAAAAGCCAAAGAGCTCTCCTAGCCCTATTGCTAATACATTTTTTCTGCACTAGTAGGAGATTCCCATACCAAAAGACTTTGGGATTTGAAAGAAATGATGGGGTTAAAATTGTAAAAGAAAAAGAAAAGAATGAAATGAAAATATCCATATCCTAAGATACAGTGCATATAAGTTCTGTGACTTTAACTCTCTGAGGAACAAAAAGCATCATAAAATGAAAACTATGAGTAACACAATGGAAAATTCAAACAATAAACATTCAAATCCAAATCTACATTTTCATAGGAATGAGCAAAATATTTCATTCTAGACATATTTCAATCTTTTTTTTGTATTTGTATATGTGTGTAAGAGAGTGAGAGCAACAATTTGTATCCACAAAAGAGACAGTGACATAGACAAAGAAAGAGATAAAAACACACAGAAAAAAAAGGCAAAATAAAGCAATGGGCATGGAGGACTCTTTATTCTCTAAAGAAGATTGATTTAAAGAGATATGACATATAACCACAATATTTCCACCCAAAAGTCATAGATTACGTGACCTCAATTGAACTTTAAACTACTAATGTATTGTTTTGATAACCTAGCAGATTCAGAGAAGAAAAAATTAATATTGATTATAAAACAATAATGCCAAGTATTTCATCTTTTCTCAGCATAATTGTGATGTTTGGATATTCCTTCACTTAAATGGAGTTTCCTGTGCATTTCTGCAAAACTTTTCTTTACCTAATTTTTTAAAGAATGCATTTCATTGTTTGCAATGGAAAAATCATCCACAATCCTTTTCCCCCTTTTCAGAGTCAAAACAACATTCCTTAATAATGCTGCTAAAAGATATAAACTGTTTTCCCTCTATATTATTAGACTAAGCATTACATGAAATTCATTTATGATAATTGCAGAAAATTAAATAAGAATAGTAGTCTTTTTTTCTATTTCATGGAGCACTGCAATTTGTATAGAATCAGAGAACTTTGGATGTTGAATAGTCTCTATTTGGATTACCCACTATATTGACCTGTTGTTTTGTTTTTTTGTTAACTCATTCTCTTGATTTTTATTGTTTGTTCTTAATTATTATGTACTCTAAGTTTTGCACCATAAATTTAATAATATAGAGATCAAATTCATTAGAGAAGTCAAAGTGATCCTTAAAAAAAATCACATCTCAGAATGTCCTACAAAGGGGCAGGAAAGAAGAGGGCTTGGAATTATTCCACTTTTTAGCCTTTCTCAGTCTTTTACACTTACAATAGTAAAGAAGATGGGGATATTTTACATCTGGATATCTGAAAATTATTTTGAACCTTTTGTAGCACAACAGAGTTCAGATGGAAAACATCTTCCCACACAGAGAGAGCTTTAAAAAGTACTGCTACTCACCAAGGAATGAGAAAAACAAATGAGCAAAGACAGTGTCTTTATGCATCCTCTAGGTCCATGTTGGGCAGCACAGAGCAATGTGTGTTTAGTTGGTAGGGGCACCCAAAATCCAGTTGAAATCCTTGGTAGTTCAAGGATACTACATTATTTTAGATTAAAAAAATGATATCAATAGGAGCATGCTTCATTAATTTTAGAGCCAGTAAAATGAATAAATTTTCTAAATAATATAGTAAGGAGATAGGAATTCAGAACAGGAAGATAGGAATGAAGAAAAGCTAAGCAGGAAAGTTATGCTTAACTCTCAAAATACAGCCAAAATGAGGCTGGAGGAATAACATTGTTTTGCTATAAGAAATGATGAACAGGAGGACTTCAGAGAGGCCTGGAGGGACTTAGGTGAACTAATGCAGAATGAAAGGGGCAGAACCAGGAGACCATTGTACACAGTCACTACCACAGTGTGTGAGGACTTTTTCTGATAGATTTAGCCCCTCACAGCAATGCAAGAATTTAAAACATTCCCAAAGGACTCTGGAGGCAGACTCTTTCTGAATGCTGATGTTCTTTGTTCTTAGTGTGTGCATTGATTTTGGAATAAATATTACATTTCAAATGTTATAAAAAAATCATGGAATTAGAAATCTAGAAGGGACTTTAGAGATCACCTAATATGTATATATTCACAGATTCCATATGCATAAAAACACTCCTACAACAGAAATTTATTCACAGTATGAAATCATTCCTTCCATGGTCTACTTCTCACATTAGAAGAACCCTCAACACCTCAGGCTCAACTTCTGAACAGCTGTCTCTCACCTTCTATATCCTAACTTTTGCCAAGAGCTGCACATATCAACTTTTAAATATCTTGCAAATATACCCTTTTTCTATTCCCATACTGCCATTTCCCAAGTATAGACCCCCATCAATATATATGCTTGGATTATTGCAATAGCCTCCTAGTGGGTCTGCCTACATCAAGGTTTCCCATTCCAACAAAAAGACATTTATAACCTTTCCAATCAACACATATTTTCAATATATTATATCTTACTTGTTTCAATGGCTACTTTGAGGCCAATGGCACTGGTCACCTTGATATTCCTTCCACAAGACACTCCATCTCTCAGCTACAGACATTATCTCTGATTATACCCTTGACTTGGAATGCTCTCCCTTCTCTCTGTACCTACTGATTTTCTTGGCTTCTTCAAGTCTCAGTTAAACTCCCATCCTTTACCTGAAGACTTTCTTAATCCACTTAATCCTAATACTTTCAATCTTTTAATTTTTCCCTCTTGTTCATGGATAGATAGATAGATACATGATAGATAAATAGATGTGTGGATGTCTGCATTTTGTACATATTTGTTAGCTTGTTATGATTGTAAGCGTCATAAAAACGATTGGAAGCTTGTTAAGATTTCATGTCCTTTTCTTGATTCCCATGGCCCAACACAATAGCAAGCACTCAATAAAAGCTAATTTTGGGTGTCTGCAAGTTTTTTCTTTCTTCAAGGTGGAATAATCTAAGCTGAAGTGTAATCATTGTGCTTCTGGCCTGTGCTCTGGTATGTGAGCCACAATAAACACTCTTCTCTACCCTTAGAATCAGCAATGCCACCTCTAGCTTTATATCTACAAAGATCATAAAAAAGGTAAAGGAGCCATATGTATAAAACATTTACAGCTGTTCTTTAGTGGCAACAAAGAATGGGAAATTGAGGCACTGGTAATCAACTGGGAATGGCTTAACAAGTTGTGGTATATGGTTGTAATCCAGAAAAAAGGCAAACACCATGAGCAAAAAGTAACCCAGAAAGACAATAGCCATAGAGAATTATTATGGTGACAAGGAAGATCAAAACACATATTTCAGACAGGATAACATTGTCAATATACCCATATCTGAAACATCAAGGGAATATAAACTGGTCTCAAGCCCAAAATGTCTTTTTTGAAAAGGTCAAGCAGGATTTTAATAGTGAAATAAAACAGGAAGAACAAAAAATGAATAAGTCTTTAAAAGTACAATTGAGAAAATGTGTGTGTATGTGTGTGTGTGTATGTGAGTGTGTGTGTGTGTGTGTGTGTGTGGAGTACAACTCCTTAAAAAGTAGAATTAGCCAAACAGAAAAGGAGGTACAAAAGCTAACTGAAGAAAACAATTTGCTAAAAATTAGAATTGGACAAATGAAAACTAATGACTCTATGACATATCAAGAACCAGTCAAGAAAAATGAAAAGAATGAAAATAAATACAAAAAAAACCAATAACATGACATACTTCATTGAAAAAACAACTGAGCTGGAAAACAGATCAGGATAGATAATTTAAGAATTATTGGTGTATTTGAAAGTCATGATCAAAAAAAGAAACTGGACAGCATCTTTCAAGAAATTATCAAGGAAAATTGCCCTGAAGTTCTAGAACCAATGGGTGAAATAGTCATGGAAAGAATCTACCAATCAACTTGTGAAAGAGATCCCAAGTTGAAAATGCTAAGGAATGTTGTGGCCATATTCTGTAAATATCAGGTCAAGATTAAAATACTGCAAGCAGCCAGAAAGAAACAATTTAAATACCATTGAGCTACAGCCAAGATTATGCAGGATCTTTCATCTTCTACACTAGTAGATCAAATGGCTTGGAAGGGAGCTTGGATAACAACTAAGGATCAACTACCAACAGAAACTGAGCATAATCTCTCAGAGAAGGAGATGGTCATTCAATGAAATAGGGGATTTCGAGACTTTCCTGATGAAAAGAAAAGAGCTCAATGGAAAATTTGGTCTTCAAGCAGAGGATTTAAGAAAGGCATAAAAAAGGAACAAGCATGCAGCCCCACGCCCCTAGGTCATGGCAGAAGCAGCAGCAGCAACATTGTCTCTAGCAAAGGTGGCCAGCGACTTTATTCCCTGGCGCTGCAGATACTGGAGCTGCCTCAGGGGCTGGCCACATGCTGAACATCTCTAGACTTGGCCATGGGCACAGCCAGGACTTGGGGGCATAGGATTGCTAAGCCCTGAGCAACTCTGTTCCTGCTGCTGATTCTTCTCCTGCCCCAGAAGTCCCTGGTCCTGGCTGTGACCCAGCCCCCCTGCTAGTCCTCCAAGTAGGCCAGATGCCTAGACTGCCAGGCTTGGGGCCTCAGCCCCACAGCTGCCCCAGGTGGCCCATCACCAGCCTTGCCCTGTCCCAGTGCAGATGAACCTGTACACCACTTGGGAAGACCAGACCGTGGACAGCTGCATGCCCAGGCTTTTCAACCTGACCATAAAGAAACTCATTATGATGAAGGAAATGAACAAAGACCTGAACTCTGTGATCATTGTTGTGAAACTGCAGGGCTCAAAAACGATCCTTCAGTCCAATGACCTCCTCCTTCTGGCCAGCAGCCTGGCAGAGATGGAGCTTCAGCTGACCTTCTTGCACCAGTACCTTTGTTTCCTCAAGCACGATGCCAACAAGCTTCAAATCATGCTGCAGAGGAGAAAGTGCTACAAAATGCTGACTGTGGGGCTGATGAACATGGAAAAGGTCATGCAACACACCAGGAAGGTGCCATCGTGCTCCATCTGCACAGCAAAGTGAAGGAAATCTCTGTCCTTGTTGCTGAAAGCAAGCTCTACTCGTTTTTGAGCCAGCCCATAAACAAGGAAAGGAGCAAGTATAAACTATTTGACAGTTGTCCTGATACTGACAATCACTTGGAAGGGAAGAAAGAGAGTTTCTCATTGGAGCAGGAGGGGAGAGATCACCTTTTGCATGACTAGGACTTGTTCTACAAAGATGAGGATCTCTGGAAACTGAAGAAAATCAGAACAAATTAACCTTGGCTTCTGCCATCACAAGGAGGAGATTTGGACTGCAGCATATATCTTCAAGTAGATCAGGGAATTGGAAAACTTGAATGAGTTGTATGACAACCTGGAGATGTACAACCTCATTAATAGTGGGCCTTAGATTGAAGAGATGGAAAGAATCCTGAGCATCCTTAAGCCCAAGCTCAAACGTATCTTTGAAGGAATACCTCAATCCAGTTCCCAGATGGAGATTGGCAACCTCACCAGTAAAGGCTGCTTCAGAAAGGATGACACTAGCCCCATGAAACTGACTGCTTTGGACAGAAACAAAGCTGATTCTTAGATCAAAAACCCAGAAGAACATCTGACAGAATTATCCTCTGCACATCAGCAACCAGGATATGTGTGGAGACAGCAGCACCACACTGGTTGTGCTAGAGAAAGTGAAAAACCCCATGAAGTCCACCAAAGCTCATCTCCAGTGCTCTGTCTCCCCCAGTAAAATGGATGGGGTACACATTCTTAGGCAGAAAAGAAGCATTCTGCTGAAGGAGCAGCAGCTCTCAAAGCCTGTGAGCAAGACAACCAACAGTTCAGGCAGCCAAAGTTCTCCTGACGTAGGCCACAGTGTCCAGATTCCACAAAAGGTCATATCTGAGCCACCAAATCAGATCCTGGTTTCTGATGCAGAAGTCCTAGAGAACGTCATCCTCAAGAACACTGCCAACTTCTAGGGACAGTATGAGGTAGAGCTACTTCAGGACCAGAAGAGGCCTGTAGTGTACACGTTCCACAGCAGTATTCTGTGCTGTGCTCTCCCTCCTGCTCACCTGAATCCAGAGATGCTATAGCTGCAACTCCTCCATGTCAGGGCCTATGAATGTGGTGGCAGTGGGCAGGCAGAGTTACCTAGGCTTCATCCTCCATTTCTTTGTCAAGACTTCTAGCTGACTTAGTTACATGCACTTCCTACTTGTGCCCCTGGGGAATCTGTTTCCAGGAAGAAGTAATGTATTAGAAAAGGGAGAAGAAAGTGACCCTCCCTCACTCAAATTAAAGTCAACTGAAAGTCATGTCATCATCTTGATGTCATAGTCCTCTTAAAGCCAAACACACCCTGTGAGTGAGTGGCAGCTCCTCTCTCCTCCCCTTCCCTCTCCTCTCCTCTAATGTTCTACCCAGGGTAAGGTACATTTCCATGGCTATAAGTTGCCTATTTTCCTTGGGTTTACTGGCTAGATTTCTTCATCAAAGACCAAGCCTTAAATCCAATTCTTTCTGGAGCTCATAGACTGGATGTAGGCTCTTCACCCACCTAGCACAAACTAATTACTAAATAGTAACTGTTTTTCTTTTACCCAGGAACCTTGATCATCTTCCCCTCCCAGTTTAGTTACTTTTTTTAATTAATGGGACTATCCCTTGAGTAAGTGTTTAAAAAAGCCTTTTCATTGGATGGGTGTATCCCACTCAAAGTGAGCATATGATAAGATCTTACCCTAAAAGGGTCAGGTTCTCACATTAAATCCTGGGCCATCTCTTGTCATCCTGAGGAATATCAGGCCATTGAAGCCAGATGGCTCTGGAGAAGAAAGTGAGGTTTGTGACCTTTCACAGCCCTCTCACTCAAATCGAAGTTAAGTGCAAGTCATGTCATCATCTTAATGCCATGTTCCTCTTCAAGAATGAAGGACAAACAACAACAAGCCAAGTATACCAGCTGGGGAGACAACAGATACAGTAGCACCTTCCTTGACCCAGTCTGCAGGGACTTATTCAGTCACTAAGAGCCCTTGGTTTCAGAGTTACTGAATGTGGTGGGTCGAGTGATGCAACAAGTGAGCAGGGCTGACATAACACACCAGTTGCCCATGATAGAGGCCATGTAGACCTGAAGACAAAAATTACAAGATGAACATTCTTACTCAAAGTTTATCCTCTTCATTGGGGTGGTCAAAGTGGATCTGGTGGAAGACTACTCTCCCACAACAGGTGATGGTGAGTATCCACCCATAATCATGCTCACTGTCTCCTCAATGTCTCCACCTTCCAGGTCTGTTCAGAGTCAGGATGCATCAGCCATGTCCCCTTCTTCCCCATCCATGAGCAGCACCCAACAGTCTGTCTGGGGACATCATCAGCCTGCAGATCAAGTACTGGTGACCCACTTCTGGGAAGTAGTAGCAGGAAGGGGAGAAGAGGGATGCCAGCTCCAAGACCACTCTCAAGAGCACCTTCTGTGCACTGCAGGCTTTCTGGATATTCCATTGAAATGAGGCCCAGCTCTCTAACACCATGGCAATGAGGAGGGTCATCAAGGAGAACAAGAATATGCCCACCATCTTCCTGAAGAAGAAGATTCAAGAAAAGTAGGTGGAATCCACAAGCTCTGTCAAGCAACAGCAGATCATGTTGAGAGTGTACATTGATTGTGTGGATTAGAGTGACAAGTAAGAATTTCCAGTTGACTGCTCAGTGATTCACCCACTTCAAACATTTCCCAGTGGGTCTATTCAGCAGTTGCAAATTCACCTGACCATCTTGCTTCCAGGCTGAGGACCTCACTGTTTTTCCTTCATATTTCCTACTGGTCTGGGATACCTTCTGAGGGGTAGGGGCCTGGGGACTGAGGGTTCCCTTCCCTTGCACTTGGGTCTACCTCTTCCTTTTCCCACTTCTGAAAGACAATGTCATTGGAGAAATTTGTCACTCCTCCCATCTTCCTGTACATCTCCCCCCTCCTCACTTGGACCTTGAGCACACCAATCATTGGAATTTAAGCAAATACTTCCAAGGGTGCCCCTTCATTGGAGCCTGCCCCGGCCCCTGGAGCCCAAGTCCACCCAAAAGACAAATCATTCCTAGTCCCTTCCTGGTTAGTTACCAGTCTCTGCATTTAAGGACACTGTCTCCTAAAGAAACTTACCTCCCTTCTTTCATGCTAGGGACTACTTGTCAGGAGTTAGTTCACTGTCCTCCCATCCCCACAAACATCATCTCTGCCTCTAGTCAACCTGGCTTTCATGAGGGAGACAGAAGACAGCCTGAGCCTACCAAGACATAAGTAGATGGGGTCACGATGCTTATGCCTCCTGCCTCCCAATAGCCTTGCCCCCTGTGTCTCTAGGAGTGTTCCTATCGATGTTGTGCATTTGTCCTTGAGAGCTCATTGACTTTTCTGTTTCTTGTTCCCCACCCCAGCCCACAGGGCAACCCAGGTCCCACGCCTTCAGGTTTCTCCAGTCCCAACATTCCTCCTGCCCACCTTGCAGCCTTGCCCTAGCTTTCCCAGGTTCCTGGCCCCAACAAGCCCACCCAACTGCCTATCTTATCCCCTCCTCCTTCTGTGAACTCCCTGCCCCAAGGAACCACCTCCTTGATGGAGAACAGACCCTGCTAGGATCTCTCCCCTCTGGTTTCATTCTCTTCTGCTCCTCTTTCTCCTGGACGTAGATGTCTGAATCCTAGCTTCCTTCTCCCTCCAACCCAAACTTTGGGGAGATTTTAATCCTGAGATGGACTACAGTAGTCAGTACTCTAGTGCTCTGTTCAATGAGATTCTCTTCCCTACCCCCTTGATCATCTCTATCTTAGTTGTTTGGAAAGAACTTTGTTCTGAAAGGAATGTTAGGGCCCAGCTCTGGACCGTGTCCTCCTGTGAGGGTAGTGAGACGCCTGGAGGTGCAAACCTGCCCCCTCGGGGCACTGGGAACGCCTCGCTAACAGAGCTGGCTCCACCCACGGGGAGGAACATGGGAGGGGCTGAGGCGGGTGTATAATCGAAGGTTGGGGTGAATTCGCTCTCTTATGATGTAACCAATAAAGTGTGTGCCGCTGCCAGGTTGGGTGCCCTGTCTAGTTATTCCCCTCCCCCCCTGGAGGGGACAGACACGTCCAAAGACCAGGAGAGGTAAGTATCCAGGCGACGGCAGGGGTAGTAGGCCCGGGCAATTCTAGCTCAGTCCTCCTGTCCTGCTCCTCTGTCCCACTGAGCAAAGCACTGTTCCCGGATCTACTCTCTCTGTCAGAGCAGGGCATGGGTATGGGGGGTGTTGCTATTAGATTTATCATTCAATATTCTGGTGATTTCTTAAAAAAAAATAAAAGCAAGGAATAGAAAGGTAAACAGAAAAGAAAGCATGTAATTCAAAAAGGGTAAGCTGTTTACAACCCTACATGGGAAGATAGTACTTGCAACTCCTGAGACCTATACATTTATTTTGATATTTAGAAGGGATATACATAGACAGAGGGTATGGACACAAGTTAACTTCAATGTGATGATAAAAAGTAAGTGGTGGAAGAGGACTGTAATGTGAGAACAGGAAAGGAGGAGGCGAACAAGGGCAAATTATACCACATGGAGAATCAAATGACATATTATTGTAGAGAGATGGAAGGGAAGGAGATGAGCATTATTTAAAACTTATTCCCATGGAAATTGACTCAAGAAGGGAATAAGAGAGCTATAGAAATAAACTTGCCTTCCAGGCAGTAGAAGGTAAAAGGGGAAAGAAAAGAAGGAGGGAAGAAAGGGAGGGAAACAGTAGTAAATGAAAAGGAAAAACAAAAGGGAGGGGGCTGATAGTAGGGAGGTTAGATTAAGGGGGTGGTAGTCACAAGCAGTACACTAGTGAGGAGGGAAAGGGAGAAAGAAGAAAGAAGAGCATAAACAGGGCAGAGGGAAATAGGATGAAAAGAAAGACAGAGATAGCAATCATAACAGTGAATGTAAAAGGGATGAATTCTTCCATAAATGGAAGAATATAGCAGAATGGATTAAAAGCAACAATTTTAGAAATTGTTGTTTACAAAAAACACATTTAAAGCAAGGGATTACATACAGGGCAAAGGTAAAAGGTCAGAGTAGAATATATTGTGATTTGGCTGAATTAAGAAAATTAGGAATAGCAATCCTGAACTCAGAAAAAGCAAAAGGAAAAATAGATGCAATTAAAAGAGATAAGGAAGAAAACCATATAGAGCTAAAAAGGCACCACAGATTGTGAAGTAATATCATTACTAAATATATTCACCAGGAGGTATGGCATCCAAACATCTGGAGAAGTTAAAGGAGTTACAGGAAAGGAGTTACTAGGGAGCAAAACTATGCTAGTGGAGAACATCAATTTCCCCCCTCTCAAAACTAGATAAAACTAAACACAAAATAAAGAAGAAAGTGGGTAAGGAGATGAATAGAAGTTCAGAAAAGTTAGATATGGTAGACCTCTCGAGAAAAGTGAATGGAGATAGAAAGGAATATAGCTTTTGCTCAGCAGTATGTGGCACCTACAAAAAAATAGACTATGCAGTAGGGTATAAAAACCTCAAAATCCAATGCAGAAAAGCAGAAATATTACATGCATCCTTTTCAGATCATGAATCAATAAAATCTATATGTAAAAAAGTCATGGAAAGATAGACTTAAGATTAATTGGAAAATAAATAACTAATACTAAAAAAATGAGTGGGTCAAACAATAAATCATCAATAACATCATCAAAGAGAATGACAATAAAAAGACAACATGGAAAACTTGTGAAATTCAGTGAAAGCAGTTCTGAAGGGAAGGTTTATATCTCAAAATACTAACATAATAAAATAGGAAAAGAAAAGATCAGTGATTTGGGTATGCAACTAGAAAGCTAGAAAAAAAATTAGAAATACCCAATCAAATACCACATTAGAATTACTGAAAACCAATGAAGCAATTAATGAAAGTGAATTTAAGAAAACTATTATATTAATAAAATTAAGAGCAGGGTTTTTGAGCAATCAATTTGATGTAAAAAAAGAAAGAAAACCCAATTATCAGTGTCAAAAAAATGAAAAAGGGTGAATTCATCACTAATGAAAAGGATATTTAAAAAAATTATTAGGAAATATTTTGTCCAAAGGGAATTCCAATAAATTTATCAATCTTAATGAAATGATTGAATATTTTCAAAACTGTTAATTGCCCAGATTAACAGAGAAGGAAGTAAAATACTTAAATAATGTGATATCAAAAAAAAAAATAAGAAATGGAAAAATAATTAATGAACTCTTAGGAAAAAATCTCCACAGCAGATGAATTTATGACCGAATTGTATCAAATATTTAAATAAAAATTAATTCTAATACTAAATAGATTATTTGGGAAAACAGGTGAAGGAGTTCTATCAAATTCTTGTTTTGGTCCTATTCATTTATTTATTTATTTTTAATTTTCAGCATTCATTTCCACAAGGTTTTCAGTTAAAAACTTTCTCCTTATTTCTCCCCTCCCTGTACCTCAAACACCATGCATTCTGATTATGACTTCCTCCACTCTACCTTTCCTTCTATCAAACCCTTTTCTTCCCTTATCCTCATCTTCTCTCATTTCTTATATGGCAAGATAGATTTCTATCCCCCATTATCTGTATTTCTTATTTCCTAGTTATAAGCAAAATCAGTTCTCAACATTTGCTCCTAAAATTTTGAGTTCCAACTTCTCACCCTTCCTCCCTTTTGACCCATCCCCTGAGAAGGCAAGCAATCCAATAAAGGTTATATATGTGTAGTTTTGCTGAAGACTTCCATAACTGTCATGTTGTAAAGACTAACTATATTTCCCTCCATTGTATCCTGCCTCCTATTTACTCTATTTTCTCTTTTGACCTTTTCCCTCCTCAAAAATGTTTGCTTCTAATTACTTCCTCCTCTCATTCGCCCTCTCTTCTATCATCCCCCATATTCCACTTATCCCCTTCTCCCCTACTCTCATGTAGTGGAAGATAGATTTTCATACCACATTAAGTGTGCATGTTATTCCCTCCTTAAGCCAAATGTGATGAGAGTAAGCTTCACTTTTTCCCTCTCACCCTCCCCCTTTTCCCTTCTGTTCAAGAAACTTTTCCTGCCTTTTTTGTGAGAGATAATTTTCCCCATTCTGTTTCTCCCTTTCTACTCCTAATATATTCCTCTTTCATCCCTTTATTTTATTTGTTTATATACCATTCCTTTCTATTTAAGTCACTCTGTGCCCTCTGGTACCTAATAGATTATATGATTGTAAGGAGAAGAGACAGACAAGATGTGAGAGTTACAAAGGCAGTATGTGGTGCAGAGTGCTGGACTGATCAGAGACGTATCTTTTCCAAGCTACATATTGACATTCATTAAAAGTATCATTACCCAGGTAAAATGACTGTCAAACGTATTAGTGCCAACGAATTAGAGCTCTTCTCTGAGTGTGAACAGATTGTTTCTGACTTGGAGCGAAAGTTGTGTAGCACACAGTTGTCAATAGTGGAGCAGAAAAGAAGTGGGAAGCTCTCAGAGATTTGAGCACTGCATTTGCTCATCTGGGTCAGAACACTCACAAACACCATGGTTTAATGAAAATGATGGAGAAATTCAGAAGCTGATAAATGAAAAACGTGACCTTCACAGGATTTACCAGCAGGATACTACATACACCTCTAAGAAGACATCATTTAATTCCATCAAAAACAAAGTTCAAGCAAAGCTTAGAGAGATGCAGGATTCCTGACTCAGGAAGAAGGAAGATGAAATTCAGTTTTATGCTGATAATAACAGTCCAAAACACTCCTAACTCATTTTAGTCTGGTTAGCCACAGTCAGACACACGGAAATTTCACTTTACAATGGTGATGTCAACTTAGTCCTCTTCAAAGATGAAGGACAACAACCTGAATGTTAGCTTTAGTAATAAGAGTAGAAAAAGAAATAAAAGGAATTCGAGTAGGCAAAGAAGAAACAAACAATTATTTTTTGCAGATGATATGATATGCTTAGAGAATCCTAGAGAATCAAATAGAAAACTCCCTGCAATATGAAACAACTTTAGCAAAGTTGCAGAATAAAAAGACTCACATAAATCATCAACATTTTCTATATATTACTAAGAATGTCCAATAGGAAGGAATTGATAGAGAAATTCCACTTGAAGGTACAATAGATATTATAAAATATTTGAGAGTTTATCTACCAAAACAAAGCCAGGAACTATATGAAGGCAATAACAATTCTTTTTATGCAAATAAACTCAGATCTGAATCATTGGACAAAAACATCAGCTGCTCAGGGGTAGGCTGAACTAATATAATAAAAATGATAATTCTACCTAAATTAACTTATTTATTCAGTGCTGTACCTTTATACCAATCAAACTACCAGAAGATTATTTCATGGAGCTAGGCAAATAATAACAAATGTCACTGGAAGAAGAAAAGGTCCAGAATATCAAGAGAATTAATGAAAAGAAATGCACGAGAAGGTGGTCTAGCTATATTAGAACTTAAATTGCATTATAAAGCAGCAATCATCAAAACTATGTGGTAACAGCTAAGAAAGAGAGTGGTAAATCAGTGGAATAGGTTAGATACACAAGACACAGTCATCAATGTCTGTAGCAACCTGTTGTTTGATAAGCCCAAAGACTCCAGATTCTGGGATCAGGACTCCCTATTTGACAAAATCTTCTAGGAAAATGGAGAAGAGTATGGCAGAAACTAGTAGTAGACCAATATCTTACACCATATACCAAGACAAATTCAAAATGGGCACACAACTTAGATATAAAAGCTGTTACTATAAGCAAACTGGGAAAACAAGGAATAGTTTACCTGTCAGACTTATGGAGAAGGGAAGACTTTATTACCAAAGAAAAGATAAAGAGCATTATGAAATACTGAATGGATAACTTTGATTACATTAAATTGAAAAGTTTTTGCATAAACAAAGCCAATGAAGTCGCCATTAGGATCCAAGCAGAAAACTGGGACAGAATATTTACAGCCAGTGTCTTTCATAAATGCCTCATTTCTACACTATTTAGAGAAGAGAGTCAAATTTATCAGAAGTCAAGACATTCTCCAATTGATAAAGGCTTAAAGCATATGTCCAAGCAGTTTTTAGATGAATAAAATAAAGTTTTCTATAGTCATATAAAAAATGTTCTAAATCACTGTTGATTAGAGAAATGTAAATCAGAACATCTCCTAGGTGCCATATCACAGTTATCAGATTGGCTAGCATAACGAAACAGGAAAATGATGAATGCTGGAGAAGATGTTGGAAAGTTGGAACACTAATGCATAATTGGTGGAGGTGTTGGTGGAGAGGGAGGTGTTGGTGGAGGTTGCTCTCTTTCTGGACAGTAATTTGGAACTAAGCCTAAAGTGTTACAAATTTGTGTATACTCTTTGATTCAGCAATATCACTTCTGAGTCTGTATCCCAAAGAGGTCATATAAATGAGTAAAGTACTCACAAGTACAAAATATTTATAGCAGCTCTTTCTGTCATGTGAAGAAATTGGAAATTGAGTCCATGACCATCAGTTGGGAAATAATTGAACAAGTTGTTGTATATGAATTCAATAGGATACTATTGCACTATAAGAAATAATGAGCAGGTGAACTTTAGGAAAATCTTGAAACATTTATATGATTCTGATGCTGAGTGAAGCGTGGAGAACCAGAAAAGCATTTTACAAAGTAACAGTCAAATTGTGAGATTACTGATTTTGATAGACTTATCTCTTCTTAGCTTTGCAAGGATTTAAGACACATGAAGGAAAATGCTGTCCACGTCCAGAAAAAGGACAATGGAGTCTGAATGCAAAACGGAGTGTACTATTTGCTTTCTTTTTTTTCTTCTTTCTTGCGATTTCTATCATTGATTTTAATAGTTGTTTGCAACTATTGTTGGGAAAATAGGTTTAATTTGAAAATATATATAGATCCTGCATCGAATTGCATAGCTGTAGGGTGGGGAGAAAATGTGGAACTCAAAATATTATTGAAGTGCATGTTGAAAATTAAAACTAAATAAATACATTTTAAGAAAAGAAATAATGAGCAGAAAGACTACAGTAAAACCTGGAAAGACTTACATGAAATTATGCTGAGAGAGGTAAGGAAAATCAAGAGCAAACTGCACACAGCAATATCACAAAACTGTGCAATGACCAACTTTGATGGACCTAGAACTTCTCAAAAATACGATGATCTAAGATAATTCCAAAAAACTCATGATGGAAAATGTTATTCATATTCAGATAAAGAACTAGGGAGTTCAAATGCAGATCTAGGTATACTATTTTCAGGATTTTTTTATTTTTGGATTTTTTTTCATTTTGTTCTGATTCTTCCTTCACAACTTGAATAATGTGGAAATGCCTAATGAATTTTAGATGAATAGCCTATCTCATATTTCATGTCATCTTGGAATAGGTATGAGGGAGACAAAAATTGAAACTCAAAATCCTATAAAAGTGAAAGTTTGAAAACTGAAAGAAAATTAAAGTTTATATACTTTGATACAGAAATACTCCTACTAAGTGTGTTTCCTAAAGAGATCATATTAGAGGGAAAAGGACTCACATATACAGAACTATAGCAGTTCTTTTTCTGGTGACAAAGAATTAGCAATTGAGTTTATACCCACCAATCAGGGAATGGCTGAACAAGTTGTAGAATATGAATGCAACAAAATATTATTTTTTTTATAATAAATGATGAGCAGGTGGTTTTCAGAAAAACCTGGAAAAATTTACATGAACTAATACTGAGTGAAGTGAACAGAGACAAGAAAACGTTATACACAATCAAAGCACACTGTGGAATAACCAATTCCAATATACTTGGATTTCCTCAGCACTGCAATGATCTTGAAGTATTCCAAAAGACTCATGATGGAAAATGTTATCTACATCCAGAGAAAGAACTACGGAATCTGAATGCAAATCGAAGAATGCTGTTTTTGCTTTTTTTTTTCTTTCTTATGGTTCATACTTTTTGTTCTGATTCTTTTTTTTTTCAAAATATGTGTAATGTTGGAATATGTTTAATATGATTATCTATGTATGACTTGTATCTGATTGCTTTCCTTTTAGGGAGGGAGAAGGGAAGGGGAAAAATTTGAACTAAAAATCTTATGTGATGTTGAAAGCTACTGTTATTGGAAAAGAATTAAATACTATTAAATGGGAACAAAAAATGTATCAGCTGACCTTTTGTAGGCTCTGCCACTGTAGAATACCATTTTCGGTGTTATGTTAAAGTTGCTATAAGGGAAATTGGAAGAACTCGGGTGATTCTCTGCCTTTCCTACAGTATTTTGGCCCTACTCCCATGTCCCAAATGCCTAAAACTAAATTATTACTTCAAGGATATTCATTCTACAGCTTAATGGACAGTGATTATGGTGATTCATTTGTCCTCGTGTTCAGCTCACCAAAAATAGGTAATAAAATTCATTCTCTTAAACAGAGACATAAAAAAAGCTAAATTCCAGAGAAGGAAACGAATTGTAAGAAATATCAAATTGAAATAAGTTCCCAAAGGGGAAAATAATTCACAAACCTTTGAGAAAATGTTCCCCAGTTAATCTGAATGACTTCATGAAATACAAACTCTGTTTAGAAACTCTTTCTATATTTACTAACCAGAAGATATATAAGGTAAAAATATAAAATGAAATGAATTAAGTATTTTCTGTCTTTTTTGGAACTGAATATTTGGTCTCCTTTAGATTCTGAAACAGCTATTTTTATCCCTTTCCATGCATTCTAAAGATGTCTGTGACCTGTGCTTGAGCATTTCTCCTCTTGCAAGCTGCTTCAGAGAATTAGAATTTGCTCCCTCCACTTCTGCCAGTAGGATAACTAGAAAGCTTGTTGATTTAATTTTTGAAAAAGTTTCTGACGTTTTGTCTTTATTTGCAATTATGTCCTCAGGGTTTGAATGTCACCAAATTGCCATCAGTTTCATGCATGTATTTAGTCTGTATACAGTATTGAGATAGAGCAATTGAAAATTACTGGGATTTTAATTCCCTGTTGAACTAATATTTTTCAAATGGAAGAAATTTCTAGACCTCACCCTCCCTCTCGATCACAAAACATGAAATGGAAATGTTTAATTTTAAGACATCACATGAGCATATTACACAATTTTTAATAAGACAAATTTTCAGTAACAAAGACAAACTTTCCTCCAAAATATTCCTTCCATTATGAACTTTGGGGTTCCAGTGTATGAGGAAATGTTCTGGTTGTGGTGGAGCTATTTTGGAGCAAAGATTTGCAGGAGCAAATGCGCATATTTCTAATTCTGTAATCAATACCATTTCTACTATGTAGCATTTAAAGTCCTTCATAATCTGGATCCAACCACCATTTCAGATGTGTTATATATTAATTCCTTTCAATTTGCTGGCATAGTCAATAGTGCACAAGAACTGAAATCAGGAAGACTTTACTTCAAATTCTGAATCAGACACTTACTAGTTGTAGGTAAGACACTGAAACCCTTTCTGCCTCAGTTTTCTAATTTGTAAAATTTAGATAATTGCCCCTGCCTTCTAAGCTGTCATGAGCATAAAAAGAGAGATATGTTTGTATCCATATAAGCATTCTGAGAAACTTAAAAATCTATCATCATCATCACTTTACAATTTAGTCAAATTGGTTTTCTCATTTTTTAAAATATGATAGTCCTCCTCTCATCTCCATGCATTGTTATGTTTGTTCTTGCACTTACTGAAAAAAACCCACAAAAACCTAAAACACTGAAAATATCAAGACTAGAGCATAATTTTCCAAATGATTTGATGCCTTTCTAATCACCCATTGCATTAGAAGTAATATATACTTAATAAATATTACTAGACTCATTGACTGATATCATGATATCAGCTAATGAAATATGAAACTCACCTAATACAAATATGATAAAAATACTATGTAACCAGGGTCTGAAACAAATAGATTCAAGGAGAGACCAAACTTGCTAACCTATTTGTAAATGATAGTATTCCAACCCAGATTTTTGTTTAAGCAAAAGTCTATTTATAACTATAGACTAGGAACACTACAATTATAAGACTTGTTCATTACTTTTTGGTCCAAATGAGAAGAAAATGTTTTCCTCTAGTTTTAAAGTTAATCCTTAGTAGTTTTGTAAAGATCTGGTGTGGTTATAGTGTTAAGTCTCTATAAAGGTATTAAATAAAAATTAAAAACCTAAAAAAATAAAAAGTATTAAATCTCTACAAAGGAAAAAAATATACTTCCATATTTTAGGTGGGAAATAGTATCTTGACTGGATTATACTGGGAGACTAGCATTGAATTTTCCAAGAGACTGATTGGTTTACACTGGAATCATACTGCGTGGTATTAGCAAGAGTGAGATTAAAGGAAGAAGTAACAAAAAGGGTTATTTCAATGAAGGGCAATAAAGCTGGGATTAAGTAGCAAGATTTTGAAATAAAGACGTATTACAGCTAAGAGAAATATTGGTGATTTGTCTGGAAGAAAGAAGAGAAGAAAAGAAAGAAGAAGGAGGAGAGGGAAGAGATGGAAGTAAAAATAAAGTAGGGAAGAAGAAAGGGAAGAGAAAAAAAAAGAAGATGGAATGAAAAGATGGAAGGAAATGTGAAAAGAAAGAAGGATGAGAGGGAGGAAGAAAGGAAGAAATGACAGAAAGAGGGAAGGAAGAAAGAGAGGGAGGCAAGGAGGTCTAAGATAGTGAACACCTCATGAGAAACAATCTCCTCTATTGGGATTCAGCAAATTATCTGCATTTTATAGCCTTAGAAAGGTTCCTGGGTGTTCAGATGACTTGCCTGCAGTCAGACAGTCTGTTTATGGCAGAGGCAGCATTTCAATTCTAGCTTTCTTCATTTTGAATCACATATTTTATTCCTATACCATCTAATATGCCTGCTTCATATGTTCACCCTTGACATGTTTATCAAGTTTTGTTTTTGAGAGGGTTCCATGAAACATACATACATATGCAGGTACACACATGTGAAACACCCTCACATATGAAACCACCTTGAACCATTGAATCACCCATATGACAATACTCTTCATAAAAACAGCTTTTATGACTCTCAATGACAGTTCCTTTAGGCAATTGAGAATCCAGATGTTTCCTCTAATACACTCATATAAACATATACATCTCCAGTCTTGATGGATATAAGGTCATTGGGCGCAGATGGTTCTGGAAGAGAAAATGAGACTGGATACTTTGTACAGCCCTCCCTCACTCAAATCAAAGTCAATTGCAAGTCATGTTCAAATCTCCCTAATGGCATCGTCCTCTTCCAGAATGAAGGACAAATCACAACTTCTACATGTATGTATGTGTGGTGTATATATGTGTGTGTATAATATATGTGTTTATATATAAATTACCATGAGAATGTATTTGTTCTGTATGCTCAATTTTGTATATATATATATATATATATATATATATATACGTATACATATAAATACATTTATGTATATGTCACATGTGTGTCGTAAAATAGAAAATATTAAGTTCGAAAATGAGATAAAAAGCAAGTATTATTTGAGGTTTAAAAGAGAAAAAAATATTTTCATATTAGGGGACAGCGATATCATCATAGTCATAAAAATAAATCCTGGGTTCAAAGTAAAAATTAATTTGGACACATAAAGATTGAAACTCCCAGATAATAACATTCAAGCAATTCATGTGAAGTATTTCTGAATTTTCACATTTAAGAGATAGTAACTGAAGGAAGAACGGGACAAAGTCAAGATGGTGGAATGAGAGCTTGTACTCACCTATGCTGTAAGACAAACTCCTTCAGATAATTCTGAAAAGAGATTCAGAACAAACTTTATAGTTACAGAATCCACTAGGTGACAGAGTATGGCAGATTTCCATCCCAAGACAATCTGGAAAGTAGACAGGAAGGATCTGTTGCATGGGGCTGGAGGAGCACAGAGTGCACAGCCTGAGGGCTATACCAGCCTGGATGACACCATCGCAAAGCCAAGCCAGAAGCCCTGGGCAGTCTGAAGCAGGAGGAGGACTGCAAATTCTCAAATATACCTTCCAGGAACAGAAGTCCAGTGGAACTAAGCAAGAGAGAAGCACTGAGCCCCACACAATAGCAGCAGCACTTCAGAGACTATCAACCCATAGATTAAATATGTGTAAGTCACCTACTTGAACTACCAGGAAGCAAGATGGAAGAGCGATCTGTAAGTGTTCTACCCTTCCCCCTGTTGACCTTGCAAAACCCGGAGAATACTTCCCCAGGAAAAATCCTGGAATGGTAGGGTCAACTGAAAGGGTAACCTAGGAAAATGGAAAAGGGGGTTCTTTCTTGCGCTGGCTAAAGGGGAGCAGTGCAAGACTTGAGCTGTGCCAGAAAGATCCACCTCACCTAACAAGGAAGAGATCCTGAGCCCCAAGTAGGGGGAGCCATGAGCACCAACACCAAGATACCAGATATGCCTAAGCACAGACAGGGGATTCAGGAAGATACAAGCACGGATGTGGGTTGATGAACTTCTGAGCCTGCCTGTGCTCTAGCTCAGGAGAGACCTCCTGTATCCAGACCACCCCTCCCCCACACTTTAAGCAGCTAGCTTCAGCATAACTCCATGAAACTCAGAAAAACTTCACCTGGCTTCTGCTTTGACACACCAGCCAGCTCAGCATCAGGTAAACTGCAGTATTCTAGCTGAAAGAACAATACAAAAAGTCTCAAGTTCTAAGCAGAAAAACCATGAAAAAGAGCTCCCTATTCCCCAGAAGCATACATCCACTCTAAAAGTCAGGAGAAGTGACAACATCAAGAGCAAGAAGCAAACTAGAAAAAAAAGATCATGGAAGTTCACCATAGGGACAAGGACCAAAACACGAATATTGAAGAGATTAGCATTGAGACTGTACTCCTATTTGAAATCTCAGAAAGGAATATGAGCCAATCTCAAGGCCAAAGAACATTTTGGAAGAGCTCAGGAAGGATTTAAAAAGTCAAATTAGAGGGGTTGAAGAAAAATTGGCTGATGATTTTGAAAATATAAAAAACATGAAAGAATTTAAAAAGAAAATAGGACAAAAGGATAAAGAGATGAAAAACCTAATGAACAATAGGGCACATGGAAAAGGAGATCCAAAATTGACTGAAGAAAACCATTTATTATAATTAAAATTGGACAAGTAGAAACTAATGATTCTTTGAGACTCATAGATCAAATAAACACTCGAATAGAATCTAAAGAATGAAAAGATAGACTAAAATGTGAAGTATCTCTTTGGAAAAAGAATTGACTTCAAAAATAGATGCAGGAGAGAAAAATCTAAGAATACTTAGTCTACCAGAAAGCCATGACAAAAAAACAGCCTGGAAAATATCTTGAAAAATTCATCAGGGAAAAATACCCTGAGTTTCTAGATACTTTGGGGAAAATAGCCATCCAAAGAATCCACCAATAGCCTCCTCACTGAAAGCACCAAGTAATATTTTTGCCAAATTCCAAAACTATCAAATAAGGGAGGAAATACTGCAAGCACCCATAAAAAAAAACAGTTAAAATACTGAGGAACTTCAGTCGGGAAAACACTGGACCTTACATCTTCTACATTAAAAGATCTGAGGGACCTGGCGGGGTGGAGCAAAGATGGCGGAGTAGAATGACTCACATTTGCTAGTTCCGAAACCACAGCCCATGGATTTCCTCTAAAAAAAACTCCTGACAAATTTTGGAACAGTGGAAGCCACGCAGAAACACAGTGAAGGAGATTTCGTTGCAGAGAGTCCTGAAAAACCGATCCCAAGGGTCCATCGAGCCCCAGACGGGAGCGGAGCCCTCCCCTCCCAATGCCCTGGCCGCATCTCACTGAGAGGAGCGAGCAGACCCAAGCAGGCTTCCGGACCTTAATCTCTGGCAGCCCCGACGGTCCCTCCACCCACAGACGCAAAGGTCAGTGAGAGAGACAGGCTGAGAGGGGAGTCAAGGCCTCTGTATCTCAAATATCTGAAATAGATATCCCATAGGCTCAGGCCATGGAGGAGCTCAAAAAGGATTTTGAACTGGGAAGAGAAATGAGAGAGAAGCAAGAAAAGCATGAAAAACGGGTCAATACCTTAATAAAGGAGGCCCAAAAAAATGCTGAAGAAAATAGCACCTTGAAAAATAGGCTAACTCAATTGGCAAAAGAGGTTCAAAAAGCC
>CM053771.1:371881597-371956902 GCA_028658325.1 Potorous gilbertii | reverse complement strand
GAACTCTGGAATTTGGCCACAATGTTCCTAGGAGTTTCTCTTTTTGGATTTCTTTCAGGCAGTGATCGGTGGATTCCTTGAATACTTATTTTGCCCTCTGATTCTAGAATATCAGGGCAGTCGTCCTTGATAATTTCATGAAGGATGATGTCTAGGCTCTTTTTTTGATCATGACTTTCAGGGAGTCCCATAATTTTTAAATTGTCTCTCCTGGATCTATTTTCCAGGTCAGTTGTTTTTCCAATGAGATATTTCACATTCTCTTCCATTTTGTCATTCTTTTGGTTTTGTTTTGTGATTTCTTGGTTGCTTAGAAAGTCATTGGCCTCCATCTGTTCCATTCTAATTTTGAGAGAACTCTTTTCTTCAGTGAGTGTTTGAACCTCTTTTTCCACTTGTCTAATTCTGCTTTTGAAAACATTCTTTTCCTCATTGGATTTTGAACCTCTTTTGCCAATTGAGTTAGCTTATATTGCAAGTTGTTATTTTCTTCAGCATTTTTTTGGGTCTCCTTTTACAAGGGAATGACCTGTTTTTCATGCTTTCCTTGCATCTCTCTCATTTCTCTTCCCAGTTTTTCCTTCACCTGTCTAACTTGATTTTCAAAATCCTTTTTGAGCTCTTCCATGGCCTGAGGCCATTGGATATCTATTTCAGATGTTTGGGATACAGAGGCCTTCACTCTTATGTCTTTCCCTGATGGTAAGCATTGGTCTTCCTCCTCAGAGAGGAAGGGCGGAATCATCTGGTCATCAAGAGAATAACCTTCTATGGTCTTATTTTTTTCCCTTTTCTGAGCATTTTCCCAGCCAGTTACTTGACTTCTGAGATTCCTCTCCACCCCTGGCCTAGATCCGCCTAGCTAGTGCCTGGGATCTGAGATTCAAATGCTGTTCCCTAGCCTCAGGGCTTTTGGCAGCAGGCCTGGCTGCTATTCAACGGGAGCTTAAGTTCAGGTTCTCAGGTTGGGGCAGGGCCGCCTCCCAGGCTCAGTTCCCTCAGGGGATTTATGCAGAGACCTTCTGTAATGGAGCTCCTGCCAAGCTCCTGCCTGTTCTAGGAGCCTCTGGCCACCTGCTGCCTCTGCTGCTGCCTCCTGAGGGGGCCTGAGTCATGGAGACACCCTGCTCCCCTCTCTGCCCATCCAGACGTCTCTTTCACTGACCTGTGCGTCTGTGGGTGGAGGGTACCTTCGCAGCCACTAGAGATTCCATCCCTGAAGTCTGATTTCATCTCCTCGCTCCTTTCCATGCCGTGCGTCCAGGGCAGTGCTTGGCCCTGCTCCTGTCCAGTGTGCAACAGACCTTTGATATCATTTTTTCAGGGCCCCTAAAATGGAAATCTCCTTTACCCTTTTGCTGTGTGGCTCCACTGTTTCAGAATTTGTTTCGAGTTCTTTTTATAGATAATTATGAGCTGTGGGTTCCCGAGCTATCATATATGAGTCTTTCTACTCTGCCATCTTGGCTTTGCCCCTCTATATCTGAAAATATTATAGAAATTGAGAGGAATATTGTATCTCTTGAAAGATAAATAGAATACTAAGCAGGAAGAGAGTATAAAGCTTAACTGCCATGATGTCTATAGATTCAACATACTTAGATTTCAAAGGTGTGTTTGGAGGGGGAAATCAGACCATACTTGGTTGTAAATTTTAAAATAAATCTTCATTTTATTACCCTGATAGAGCTGATTTATTTTGTTACTATTATATTTTGACAAAAGTAAAATATACAAATTTGAAAAGTAGAAAACTGGCTTTGATTTAAATAAAATATTATTTTATTTTTACCCAGTTACATATACAATTTTACCATTCCATTTAAAAAAATGTTTTTTTTTTAGTTTGAAATATTAACTTTTAAAAAATGTTGACTTGTAAATTTCCCACCTGCCTTATTTCCCCTCTACTCAAGACAGCATCTTGATTGTTCTGAAAGCAAAGAGAGGCTTTCTTTGGCCTTAACTCAAAACTGCTTCATGTTAGTCTCAAAAAACTTTAACTTAAGTGTTGTTCCTTGCTTACTCACTTTAAGGGCAAGAAAAAGTAACCTGAGCAGTAGTCTTAGAAAAGTCAATTTGAAGGAACCTGAGCTTATTATGCCTGGTGGGAGTTTCCCCATTTATGATCTTGCTTGGTGTCCCAGTGAAAGCTGATATTTGCAATGTCTTCGTCAGAGGAACAATCATCTGGGATTGGATCAGTGCTCTAATGCAGGTAACCCTCTTTCCCCAGACTCCCCTCTGAATTGCTAGTTCTTATACTAGGGAGAAAAGCACAACTGTATTTCTTTTTTTGTAATCAGCAATGATTTCATGACAGTTGCTTTCTGCTCCATGGAAAATGGTTCAAGCAGGTGGATATGAAGTTGGCCCCAAAGAAAAGTGGACAACTACCTGAGGGATTCATACCAGATGGGAGGTGGGGAAGAGAACTGCAAATACCTATAAACTCAAACATTTATTTCAGCTTCTAAGAATGGAATACCTGTGAGTATTCTATTAAGGGCTCCAACATGTAGAATAGGGTTCACCTTTACTGAAGGGATGGACCTGGATGCTCATTGCTCTCCATGCTACTTTCAACCCAGATCTGAGTACAAATTTCTTCCATTTCTTCACCTCTGGGTTATGTAACAGAATCCAGAGGCAGATGGGAAATTCCAATAAAGGTATTCTTAAACTTGCTACCAGTCTCAATTTCTTCATTTTACATTTTCACTAAAAGATAAAAAATTTCCATATGTTTGTAAAAGTAGACCCATTCTCCCATCCCATATGACTACTGACAATGCCTCTGTTTTACAATAGATGCCAGGAAATCCTTCATCTTCTTGGTCATGATGGAGATGAGGTGCATGTGGTCATCAACACATTTGGTCACAAAGGACTCTAGATACCTCTTCACCTGTTACTTCTTGCTCCCAGCTTCCACCAAGTCTTTGGTTTTATCATTGCAATATATGGTATATTGAGCCAGGTGGAACTTAAACCAAGAGTTCAGTTTTTTGGATTTTTTGATTCTGGTAATTTTGTAATGAAAATTATCCATTTTGCATTTCACAGTGTTTTCTATCACTTGTTTTGTCATCAATTCTTCCTTTCTCCATAGATCTGACAAGTAAACTATTCCTTGCTTTCCTGATTAGCTTATAGTATCGCCATTAATGTTTCACTCATGTATTCATTTGGAAATCTTGGTACAGGGTATGGGGTGTTGGTCATATTATTTTCCAGTTTTCCCAAGAGCTCAGGTGAAATAGTGATGGTTATGCCAGGATTTGGAGTCTTTGGGTTTATTAAACAGTAGATTACTATAATCATTAACTACTATGTCTTATGTACCTAATATATTTCATTAATTTTCTTTATATTCTTGTTCTTCTGTTCTTCCAGAAGAATTTTGTTATTTTTCCTAGATCTGTCACTTTTTTATAGTTTGATTGATATGACAGTGAATAAGTAAATTAATTTAGGGAGAATTGTCATTTTCATTTTATTAACCCATCAGACCCATGAGAAATCAATATTTTTTCCCCAAGTTTTCAGATCTGACTTTATTAGTGTGAAGTGTTTTTTAATTGTGTTCATATAGTTCCTGGGTTTTTTCTTGACAAGCAGATTTGAAATATTTTATATTGTCTACCATAAGCACTTTTTCCCACCTTTGAACTGTGACCAGGGTTTTAATATCCCTGGGGCCACAAGATCTGGTGTGTTAAAATATCTTCTCTTCCTGGGGCTAAGAATCACAACTGTGACCTAGATCCAAGTATAGGCAGTGCAATAGAGTCCTACCTTTAGTACCTTTGAAGTGAGCACTGTAATCTCCCTCTGACCAGTTGTTGAGCTCCACTTGCTATCTGTGGGATCAGAGGTCTTGAATTTGCCATTACCTCCACTGATTCAGTTGTACCTAAGTCCCACCACTTGTTTGTTAAGGTCTGGGTCTGCGCTGGACTGTGATCCACTCTCACTTTCGTGAAACAAACCTTTCCTGCCAAAATTTAAATTCTCTGGGTTTGGAAAATTGTTTTACTCCATCCTTTTTTGGGTTCTGCCACTCTGGATTTATTTTAATGCATTATTTAAAGGTGTTCAGAGTGATTCAGGGGGAAAGCTCAGGCAAGCCCCTGCCTTTTCTCTGCAAATGTTTCTCCACCCCCAGTCTTCATTTCCTTTTGTTTTACTTAACCAAATCTTGTAAGGGATCTCAAAGGTCATTTGACTGACTGTATCTATTATTTTGAAAACATTCTTGGGATCATTTAAGAGATACCATGGATTTTATGACTGGCTCTATTATCTATTAATGAACAATAGCCACAAGCATGTTATACATTGAAATTTGTTCTTAGAATGAATTTTTCTTTTATTTTTAATGATCTGCGATTACAGAGGTTGTTGATGATTCAGAAATAACAGTGCTATTAGCATGAAGGCAAATATGAAATAAACTCTTTGCTTTATGTTTGTTTTTATTTGTTTTCTTTTGTTTTCCCTTTATAGTCTGAAGTCAAAACAAAATCATTTGTGGATGAAAGAGTGAAGTGTAAAATTGAATTTTGGGTTGAACTTTTGGCTAACTGTGTAACAAAGAATGAATATGTGATGTTTTCATGGGGAAAGGAAGTGCTCTGTCCTTTGACAAATAGTTCTATTTAATTCAAAATACACAGATGAGTTCTTCTTTCACACTTATTTTCATTCTCTTTAAGTATTCAAATGAATGAGCATGAACAATTGAAATTCATGGGGCAATGGGCACTAGATCAGAAGAACTTTATATTTTTGGTTCTTAAATGATAAAACAGAATTTGAGAAGACTTAGAGTTTTTAAAAATTACTAATTATAGAATGTAACAAATTATTATTTAAGGGAGTATCAATAAACTTTTACTGAGTTCTGGGATCATAGTAACAGTCAACATCTATATGGTATTTGAAGATTTTACAAAGATGTATAATTATCACATTTAGTTTTTACATAAATTAGATAAGGTAGATACTCCAAATAGTATTGTCTCCATTTCAGAGGTAAACAACATGAGGCTTTAAATAGTTAAATGACTGAATCATGAATGAAAATTTTGTTAAGATTTTAATAAAAGTTTCTCCTAAACCTAGCTTGTTCAAATAATTACAAGAAAATATTTTTTGTCTAGATTGAAAAAGTGGTGTGATTGTTAGTCTACATGATTGTGCGTGCATGCAAGTGTGTGTATATGTGTATGCATATATGTGTGCTTGTGTGTGTGCCTGTGTCTAAGTATATGTGTTTTGTGAGAAGCAACCTTTCATACTGATTTATTTATTTTTTTAGATTTTTTTCCTTGGGGGAAACAAATTTGCCCACAGACACTGACAAATTTACCACCATGGCTTAAAAAGTACTCACATTTCCAAAAGCAAAATTGAAAAATACATTTCTCTAAAGAAAGGTCACCTAACAAAGACCCTTTGAAGACATGAACCATATGAAAGCATGAGTTATTAGGAAGCTGAATGAAATCATCCTTTCAAAATAGCTTAAGGTAAATGCTATAATGTCATTTGAAAAAGTGATGCCTACTCCTTTGTTTATAACCTAATGCACATATTATTGGACTATTCACCAAGGGCATGACCTTTATAAAGAAAGAAATGAAGTGAGAAATGGAAGGGGGAAAGGAAAAGGAAGGAGTGAAGGAAGGAAACAAGAAAGGATGAAAGGGTTTAATACACCATCTTGTTATGGGGTTTGAGTGATTACCATGGCATTATGTATAGATAAAAGGAAAGTTGAATGAAGGTCTAATTCTACAGTGGAATATCACCTATTAGAACTGGGAATCAAGTGGCTGTGTTTAAAGTTCAGTTTGAGGAGATGGAGATGGTTGCCTTACCTATGTGACCATGACTAAGTAATTTAAACTTTCAACATATCAGGTTATCACCCTTCCCCTCCCTCCCATTCAGTAAACTTCAGGAGCTTCCTGCCACTTACAGAATCAAATACAGCATTCTTTCTTTGACTTTTAGTCTTTTGTAATGTGGTCCTGCTAACCTTCCCAGTTTTCTTATGGCATAGTTCCCTTCATATTCTATTATACAGGAATATTTGATTCTGTGTGATCCTAACACAAGACTCTCTGTCATCCCATTCTGAGTACTTCACAAACTGCAAAAAGGAATTTCCAGGACTCTTTAATCACATTCCCCTTCCTTTGAAGCAATCCACACACACGCGTGCCTGCACGTGCACATACACACACACACACACACACACACACACACACACATACACACACACACACACCACTCAAGTCATGGAGGTTAAGCGGGCTTTTCTCTGACATTCATTCAGGGGGAAAATGTGAATGGCATAGCAGTGGATGGAAGGACAAAATAGGAGAACAAACAAAGGAAAATCAGTAGGAATACAGGAAAGAGGATAAAAAGCAAAATTACAAGAGAGATCATTCTTACTCATAAAGAGATAATGCCTACAGTAAGGATATAAAGCAGCAAAAAGATGTTAAAGATTTTTTTTAAGACCATAACTCACTGAGTAGGTATTACATTTTGAAAGAAAATGAACAGCTACTTTGTAAAGAATAACATACTTTCTTATTCTACTCACTACTCATACTTCTACTACTACTTTAAAAAAAGAAGCAATTTGGCAACTAATAATCTTTCTCACATGCTCTGATAGGAGTCTAATATTCATGGTATCTGTAACAGACTAACAAAAAGCATGCATGAAGGAAAGACATATAAACTAATGCAAATGAATTTTTAAAAATCACAAAAAAGTGCAATGACTTTTTTTTTTAATAAAGAACAATAAATAAAAGAGCAATGCTGAATTATAATGAGTAAGTTTTTCCTCAAGGAAATCATTGGAGAAGGCACTTGCCCTCACCAATTTGAAGCAGGGGGACCAAGAGGTGGAGGCACAGCATATAAAGCATCAACAGTCTCAAATATGTTGTTTATTTCTGTGGAACATTTTCTCTTAAAATTTATTAAAATGAATCATTCTCTGGTAACTGGTGGGAGGAGAGGTTACAGTGAAAATAAATAAATAGATCTCCAACTCTTCATCCTCCTCCCTCTTCCTCATTCTATCCATCCTCCTCCTCCATCCTTCTCCATCCTTTCATTTTTTCTTCTTCCTCCCTTGCCTGATTTAGACAATGCCATGGTACAGAGGGTCAAGGAGGCCATGGAGTCCACTGAAGTGGACATCATAGGGCTGTGCCAGGATATGTCCCCCAAAATGCCCATATACTCTTGAGATACACGGTACTGGGGGACCTCAAATACTGACACGCTGGGTCCTGCTCTAATGAATTTGCCACAAGTTTTTTATTTTTTATTTTTTATGTTTATTTATTTATTTTAGGTTTTAATATTCATTTCCATAAAATTTTTGAGTTCCAAATTTTCTCCCCATTTCTCCGCTCCCTCCAATGCATAATGCCTTGCATTCTGATTACCCCTTCCCTCAATATGCCCTTCTTTCTATCACATCCCTCTCTTCCCTTATCCCCTTCTTCTCTCTTTTCTTGTATGGCAAGATAAGTTTCTATACCCCATTACCTGTAGTTCTTATAGCCCAGCTGTATGCAAAAACAATTCTCAACATTCATTGCTAATACTTTGAATTCTAAAATCTCTCCCTTCCTCCTTCCCCTCCCATCCCCACTGAGAAGGCAGCAAATTCAACATAGGCTGTATAAGCATAGGTTTGCAAAAGTCTTCAATAATAGTTATGTTGTGTAAGACTAATAATATTTCCCTCCATTCTATCCTGTGCCACATTTATTTTATTCTCTCCTTTGACTTTATGTGTCCCCAAAAGTGTTTACTTCTGATTACCCATTTCTCCCATTTGACCTCTCTTCTATCATCCCTCTCATCCCACTTGCGTCCTTCACCCCTACCCTTCTCTATTGCAAGATATATATTCATACCAAACTGAGTGAGCATGTCATTTCCTCAAGCCAAATGTGAAGATAGTAAGCTTCCCTTTTTCTCTCTCACATCCTCCCTTTTCTCCTCCACTGAAGGAACTTGTTCTTGCCTCCTTGATGCATGATAATTTACCCAATTCTATTTCTACCTTTCTCCTTTCAATATATTCCTCTCTCATCCCCCAATTTTACTTTATTTTTTAGGCATTATCCCTTCTTATTCAACTGACCCTGTGTTTTCTGTGTGTGTGTGTGTGTGTGTGTGTGTGTGTATGTGTGTGTGTATAATTCCTCCAACTATCCAAGTACTGCAAAAAGTCTCAAGAGTTACAAATATTCAGTTCAACTTTAGAAAGTCCTTTATGTTTTCCCTTTCCTGTTTAACTTTTCAAGCTTCTCTTGATTCTTGTGTTTGAAAGAAGTTTTCTATTCAGTTCTCGTCTTTTCATCATGAATGCTTGGAAGTCTTCTATAACAATGAATGACCAGTTTTTCCCCCTGAAGTATTATACTCAGTTTTGCTGGGTAGGTGATTGCTAGTTTTAATCCCAGTTTTTTTGACTTCTGGAATATCATATTCCAAGCCCTTAGATCCCTTAACGTAGAAGTTGCCAGATTCCATGTTATACCGATTCTATTTCCACAATCTCAAACTCTTTCTTTCTGGCTGTTTAGAATATTTTCTCCTTGACATGAGAACTCTGAAATTTGGCTACATTATTCCTGGGAGGTTTTCTTTTCAAATCTCTTTCAAGAGGGGATCTGTGGATTCTTTCAATATTTATTTTGCCCTTTGGTTCTACAATATCAGGGCAGTTTTTCTTGATAATTTCATAAAAGATGCTGTCTAGGCTCTTTATTTTTGATCATGGCTTTCAGGTAATCTTATAATTTTTGAATTTTCTCTACTAGATTTATTTTACAGGTCAGTTGTTTTTCCAATGGGATATTTCATATTATCTTCTATTTTTTTCATTCTTTTGGTTTTGTTTCGTAATTTCTTGGTATCTCATAACGTAATTAGTTTCCATCTGTTCCATTCTAATTTCTAAAGAACTATTTTCTTCAGCGAGCTTTTGAACTTCCTTTTCCATTTGACTAATTCTGCTTTTTAAAGCATTATTCTCCTCATTGACTTTTTGGATCTCTTTAGCCAATTGATTTAGCCTACTGTTAAAGGGGTTATTTTCTTCAGCATTTTCTGGGTCTCCTTTAGTAAGCTGTTGACTTGTTTTTCATAATTTTCTTGTATTGCTCTCATTTCTTTTCCCAATTTTTTCTCCCCCTCTCTTACTTGATATTCAAAATCATTTTTCAGCTCTTCCATAGCCTGAGACAACTGCATATTTTCTTTAGAGGTTTTGGATGTAGAAGCCTTGACTTTCTCTGATGTTATGCTTTCTTCTTCTGCTGCTGAAAGGATGGAAGAAAATACCTGTTCATCAAGAAAGCAACCATCAGATAGAAAGAGAATTCTCATTTAAAGTTAGGGCAGATGGTATAAAATATTTGGGAGTTTACTTGTCGAAACAAATCCAGGGACAATATGAACACAATTACAAGACGTTTTTTCACACAAAGTCAAATCTAAGTAAGTGGCAAAAAAACCAGTTGCTTGTGGGTAGACCAATGTAATGAAAATGACAATTATGCCTAAGTTAATTTACTTATTTAGTGCCATGCCAATCAAACTATCTGATAATTATTTTCTAGAGCAGGAAAAAATAATATCACATTTCATATTGAACAACAAAATGTTGAGAATAGCAAGGGAACTAATGAAAACAAATGTTAGGGAAGGTGGTCCAGCTCAACCAGATCTCAAATTGTATAATAAAGCAGCAATTATCAAAACTATTTGGTACTGGCTAAGAAACAGAAGGATCGACCAGTGCAATTGGCTAGATACTCAAGACAGAGCAGGTAATGAATATAGCTATCTACTGTTTGATAAACACAAAGTCCACAGCTTGTGGGATAATAACTCACTGTTTGACAAAAAAATGCTGGGAAAACTGGTAGAAGGTAGACATAGACCAATCCCTGGCACCATACACAAGAAAAAAGTCTAAATGAGTATATGATCTAGGTATAAAGAGTGATGCTATAAACAAATTACTGGACCAAGGAATAGTGCATTTATCAGATTTATGAAGAGGGGAAGAAGTTTTGACTAAAGAAGAGATAGAAAACACTATGAAATACAAAATGGATAATTTTGATTACATTAAAATGAAAAGATTTTGCACAACCAAATCCAATACAACCAAGATTAAGGGGGAAGCAGAAAACTGGGAAAAATTTTGGCAGCTAGTGTCCGTGATTTCTAGTGTCCGTCATTTCTAAAATATATAGAGACCTGAGTCAAATGTACAAAACTACAAGTCATTTCCCAACTGATAAATCGTCAAAGGATGTAAAAAAGCAGTTTTCAGAGGAAGAAATTAAAGATGTCTATAGTCACATGAAAAAATGCTATAAATCACTATTGATTAGAGAGATGTAAATCAAATCAAACCTGAGATACCACATCACACCTAACAGATTTGTTAACATGACAGACCATCATGATGATAAATGTTGGAAAGGATGTGGGAGAGTTTTAAAGTAATTCACTGTTGGTGGAGCTCTGAGCTGATCCAACCATTCTGGAGGGCAATTTGGAACTATGCCCAAAGGGTTACAAAAATATGCATACCGTTTCACCCAGCACATTTAGGGTTACTCACTTCTAGAACTATATCCCCAAGAGACCATAAAAAATTGAGAAAGTGTCTCACATGTACAAAAATATTTATGGTAGCACTCTTTGTCATGGCCAAAACCTGGAAATCAAAGGGATGCCCATCAATTGTAGAAAGGCTGAATAAATTATGGTATATGAATATAATGGAATACTATGATGTTATAGGAAATGATGAACAGAAAGACTTCACAGAAGCCTGGAAAGACTTGTAAGATCTGATGCTGTGTGAAAGGAGCAGAACCAGGAGAACTTTGTACACAGCGATAACCACAATGTGGGAGGAATTTTTCAACTAGAATTAGAACTTCATGTCAAGGTGTTATTTTCTTCAGCATTTTTTTGGGTCTCCTTTATTAAGGTATTGACCCATTTTTCATGCTTTTCTTCCATCTCCCTCATTTCTTTTCCCAGTTTTTCCTTTACCTGTCTAACTTGGTTTTCAAAATCCTTTTTGACCTCTTCCACAGCCTGAGCCCACTGGATATCTATTTCAGATGTTTGGGATACAGAGGCCTTGACTCCTATGTCTTTACCTGATGGTAAGCAGTTTTCTTCCTCGTCATAGAAGAAGGTTGGAATCATTTGTTCACCAAGAAAATAACCTTCTATGATCTTATTTTTTTCCCTTTACTCGACATTTTCCCAGCCAGTTACTTGACTTCTGAGTGTCCTCTCCACCCCCACCTAGGTCTGCCCAGCTAGTGCTTGGGGTCTGAGATTCAAATGCTGCTCCCCAGCCTCAGGGCTTTTGGTGGCTGGCTGCCTGCTATTCAGGGTAAGATTAAATCAGGTTCTCAGGTGGGGGCAGGGCCACCTCCCAGGTTCAGTGCTCTCAGAGGGTTTATACAGAGACCTTCTGTAATGGAGTTTCTGCTGAGCTCCTGCCTGCTCTGGGAGCCTCTGGCTGCCTGCTGCCTCTACTGCTGCCTCCCAAGGGGGCCCGATTTATGGAGACACCCCGCTCCCCTCTCAGTCAGTCCAGATGTCTCTGTCACTGACCTGTGCGACTGTGGGTGGAGGGACCTTCGCAGCTGCTGGAGATTCTGTCACTGAAGCCTGCTCGTATCTTCTCACTCCTCTCAGTGTCCCACAGCCAGGGCTGTGCTCCGCTCCCGTCTGGTGAGCGATGGACCTTTGGGATCGGTTTTCAGGGCTTTCTGGAATGGAAATCTCCTTCACTGTGTTGCTGTGTTGCTGCTGGGACAGTGGCTTCCACTGTCCCAGAATTTATCGGGAGTTCTTTTTAGAGGAAATCCATGGGCTGTGGGTTCAGAGCTAGCATATGTAAGTCTTTCTACTCCTCCATCTTGGCTCCACCGCTAGAACTTAATTTCAATGCAAGGATTCAAAAAATTCCCAATGGTCTTTTAAGATAAAATGCCTTTCACATCCAAAGAAAGAACTATGGAATTCCATTACAGATTTTATCATATCATTTTCTTTTGTATTATATTTTAGTTTGTTATATGATTTCTCCTATTCATCTTAATTCTTCGGTACAACATGACTGTGGTGAAAATGTATTTAATAGGAATGTATGTGTAGAACCTATATAAAATTGTATGCTGTCTTGGGGAGGGAGGAGGGAGATGGGGGAGGAGAGGGAGGGAGGGAAAGGAAAAATCTAGGTTGTGTGGTAGTGATTGTGGAACACTGAAAATAAATAAATTAAAAAAGAAAGTAACATTTTATAGTCTTATTTTCCTTCCTCTTTTGGGCATTTTCCCAACAACTTACTTGAGTATTGAGACTTTTGTGGAAAGAAGGGTATATTCTGGGGCCCTGTAAGCTCTCAGTTCCTCCAAAGTGGCACAATCAAGGGAGAGGTGTTTACTCCTCTCCTGACCTGTGCACTGGTCTGGGAGCAACCACAATCACTACCATATAACTTAGATTTATTTTCCCCTTCCTCTCCCCTACCCCTCCCTCCTGCCCTAAGACATCATACAATTTTATATAAGTTCTACTCATACATTCCTATTAAATGCAATTTCACTATAGTTAAGCTGTGTAGAAGAATTAAAATGAATGGGGAAATCATATAACAAATCAAAACCTAACACAAAAGAAAATTATCTACTACATTCAGCAATTGAATTCCACAGTTCTTTCTCTGAATATGGAAGGCATTTTGCCTTAAAAGACCACCGGGAATTTTTTTAAGTCCTTGCATTGCAATGAAGTTCCAAATTTACCAGAGAAAACTTTCACACATTGTTGTTGTTACTGTGTTCAAAGTTCTCCTGGTTCTGCTCCTTTCACTCAGCATCAGATCATATAAGTCTTTCCAGGCCTCTCTGAAGTCTTCCTGTTCATCATTTCTAATAGTGCAACAGTATTCCATTATAATCATATACTATAATTTATTCAGCCATTTTCTAATTGATGGGCATCCCTTTGATGTCCAGTTTTAGGCCACATCAAAGAGAGCTGCTATAAATATTTTTTACATGTGGGCCTCTTTCTCATTTTTATGATCTCTTGATGATACAGTCCTAGAAGCGAGATTGCTAGGTGAAAGGGTATGCATATTTTTGTAGTCCTTTGGGCATAGTTCCCAATTGCTCTCCAGAATGGTTGGATGAGCTCACAGATCCACCAACAATGAAGTAGTGTTCCAACTCTCTCATATCCTCTCCAACACCTGTCATCTCCCTGTTCTGTCATGTTAGTCAATCTGATAGATATGATGTGGTACCTCAGAGGTGTTTTGATTTGCATCCCTCTAATCAATAGCAATTTATAGCATTTTTTCACATGACTATGGATACCTTTAATTTCTTCCTCTGAAAACTGCCTGTTCATGTCCTTTGAATATCCATCAATTGGGGAATGACTTGTATTCTTGTTCATTTGACTCAGTTACCTATAATTTTTTAGAAATGAGGTCTTTATCACAGACACTAGCTGGAAAAATTCTTTCCCAGTTTTCTGCTTCTCTCCTAATCTTGGTTATATTGGGTTTGGTTGTGCAAAATCTTTTCAGTTTAATGTAATCAAAATTATACAGATATTGAAATTTTCTGAATGAAACACAGTGAAACTTCAAAATATTGATATTGCCTCCAATATTTTATTGCTTGTATATTTTTTTCTTTCTTCTAGAAGCCTTTCTGCAGTTTGAAAAAAAAATATTATTAGGCAAATGGGGCATTTTTTTTTATTTTCCTGTATTTAATAGGAAGGCATCTACTGTTTTACCATTGCAAATAACGCTAACTTAGCAATTTTGATAACCTTTTGATCATATCGTAGATCTATTACAGTATTATTCCTGGTTTTTAGCATAAAAAACTGATATAATTTGTCAAAAATTTATTGTGTATATTTATATGATACTTTTTTGCCACTTGTTGACGTGATGATTGTTATCATTATTAGCATAATTTGAAGTACATTCTCAAGCCTAGAACAAATTTTCATTGATCACAGTGGATAATGTGGGAGAAATGCTATACTGCTTTATTCTTTTTGCCAAGATAGTTTTTTTTTTATTTTTTCAAAAACATTCATTTATTATATCAATCTATATTTCTTTTTGCTTTTTTCCCTACCTGGTTTAAACATTAGGAACACATTTTTTATAAAAAAAATATTTTGTTAGAATGCTTTTATTTCTAAATTATTTAAAATATTTTCAATTTTGTTGTTTTTTTAATTGTTTTTGAATGAGAGAAAATGATGCTTGAGCAATATCTTAAAGGAAGAGACATATTCTGTGAAATAAAAGTAGTGAGTGAGTACAGATTTGGATAACTAAGAACTAAGGTACATTGATCCATATATAGTAATGTATATATCCATAAAGATAGGTGATATGTAGATAGGAAATGGGGGGGGGAGAGAGAGAGAGAGAGAGAGAGAGAGAGAGAGAGAGAGAGAGATAGAGAGGGGGGAGGGAAAGGGAGAAGGAGAGGGAGAAGGAGAGGGAGAGGGAGAGAGAGTTTACAAAAGATTGAGAAAAAAAATCTCCTTGATTCCTTGATAGTATATCTACTTCTACCAAATCTCAAAGAAACTGTATATCATCTGTTAGCCTAGATGGAGGGGGGGGGGAACCATCCTTTAGTTTGTTTAATTCTTCTGTTTTGAACAAGAACGTCTTTGTATCAGGGAACAAAGAAGACACTTAAGGGAACCAGTTATTTGAGCTGTTTCTAAAGTTCATTAGAAGACAACTTGGAGCAAAATGTCAAATAGAGAACAAAATGGAGTCACTTACATTCTCAGAGGAATTCACTTTAAACATGGGAAAGAGTGTGGAATTTGGAATCAGAAGGAATCAAAGTCAAATCTGGTCTTAAGTGGATAGGGTAATATTTAGAATTCATAATGATATAAAAGAAAAAAATTTAAATATTTTCACAATATTTAAAATAAAACAAAGCCCAAGGGTCATACTAGATAATCTCTAAGTATTCTTCATATTCTAAATTATTTTTCTTCCTTTTTATCTAGTATAATTTCTCCGGAAATATTGGAAATTTAGTTCCAAAATAAATCACTCTATTTTCCATGTGATACTTTAAACATTTAATGTAAATTTAATTCTATGTAACCATGTTAAAATCATGTTATCTGAGGGCACAATGCAATGCATAGTTATTAAGTATATTTTAGAACATGATTTAAAAAAAGAGCAATACAATTATTTTTATAAAAGTAAACTTCAAGTGGCAAAATCATTACATTTCAAACTAGGTACATCTATTTAAAACACACATACTGTACAGCTTAGTAGATTGAGAACACCACCAAGTACACCATATTAGAAAACAAAAGTAGGGATAACTTTGGCTTGTAGAAACCTCTATGTTTTTTCTGGCATCTGAAAGTCAAGGGTAAGGGTCTCAGGGATACCACCAACATGAAAAAGATATGGTGAAGATCAGACTAAAGAGAAAATAAAGCTGGCATGGTAAGTTGTTGTATGGACACCATGTGTATAATATGTGTGTGTGTTACAAATTATATTTTCTTGGGAAGATGTATGTATAGACATTGTCAAGATATTAGGAGATACCCTGTTTCCCAGAGCTAAGACTCAGCAAGCAAACTGGGCCTTGAGATTGGCATAACAATCCTTTTCACTTACCCTCTAGATGTTCTCACCCTCTGGGAAAATCACATAATTACCATATTGCTTTGACCAGCACCAGGTGTTGTCTGAACTCAAACAAGCACTGGATTAGTGCTCATGTTCCTGTCATCAAGTCCTGATATGAATCAAACAAATCATTGGTATCATTACCCTTCTTTGTCAGGGATATAGCCTAATGCATAGCCATTAGCATAAGTATTGACATCTCCCTAAAATGCCTCAAGTTCCCCAGTCACTAGAGGCAGAGACCTGGCAGATGTGCCCTTGTTTCCAAGCTGTTTTCCTCACTTTGAAAATAAACTTATATTTGATTTTTGACTCTTGTTTCCAGCCTGCTCTGTCAGCTCCAGCCATCCACAAGTTAGAGGTTGATTTGGTCCAGCTGACAACATGAACATGTGCACAAATGCACAAGTATCCCAAAAGCACACAAAAAAGACTGAGATTTTAGTATGTACCAGAGTAGGTACAAAGTAATGAGATCACAGGTCCAAGGAATACAAGGTCAAAATCCTTTCTTCTGGCTTCTATAAATCTCAGAATTTTAGTTATTTAAAAAGTCAATTTAGAACTATAAGTCTGAGGGTAGAATTAAGAAAGTAACAAAAAGAATTCCATATCTAAACTAGGAAAATGTTTGGGAAATTGAAAGAAAGTGGAGGATTTCAAATAATTAATCAATTGGTATCCATTAAATGCCCACTCTCTACCAGGCATTAAAGATCTAAAGAAAAAAAATGAAAATTCCTACTCTAGAAAAGGCTGACAATGAAACTACTTACTGTAATTGGTGTGTTTGTCATTTGTGATTATACCACAATACCTTTTTTCATTGATAATCTAGTCCTCCTAATTTACCTATGTGTATATTCCTCGTATCCCCACCAATTATTTTAAATGTATATTTTTAATCAATCAACATTTTGCTTATAAAAAGCTCAGTAATGTAATGTGAAGAACTTTTAACTTTTTAAAAAATACACACACACACATATACACACACACATTTCACAAACATTAACTGAAAGGAAACCACATGAAATAGGTAGAGTAGCTATTAGATTAAACATCCTTTTATAAATAAATTGAAGTACAAAGAACTCAAATAAAATTGCAAATCAGTGGTAGAACCAAGAAGAGAAACAAGTCCCATGTCCCCTGCTCTAGAAGGACTTTTTTTCATCACATGTGTGTTCTCCTAAGACATTTCTTCTCTCCCCACACATATTTAAATAGCCTTTTGTGAAAGTCTGTCTCCAAAACAATTTCCTTCACATATCTGTAAAGTGAGAATGTGATTATGAGAACCTCTACTTTAACCTGAAATCTACAACTGTTAACCAGTTGGATTTGACAGTATATCTCTTCTTTTTACAGACATGCTAACTGTTTAGTATTTGATACTTTTTCTCTAATTGATGCTAAATTTCTGTTGAATTCTTGAAAGTCTGAAATAGTAGGCCAAATGGTATCAATAAGTGCTTCCTCAATTCTTTTCATCTATGTAGAACTGTATCAAGAGCTTGGCATAGTGAAAAGAACTACATTTTAATTCCAAGGTCTCATTTCCAGTTTGGCTCCACTGTATGAACTTGGGCAAATCATTTAAGCTGAGGTTTATTTTTCAAATTCTTTTTTAAGTTAAATTATTTAATTTTAGCTTTCAACATTCACTTCCATAAGTTTTAAATTTTCTCATCATCACTCCCTAAGACAGCATGCCATCTGATATGGCTCTACACATACATTTCTATAAAATGCATTTTCACATTACTCATGTTGCATGGAAGAAATATAATGAATGAGAGAAACCATGCAAAAAGAAAAACAAAAAAGAAAACAATCTTCTTCACTCTGCATTCTGACTACATAATTCTTTCTCTGGATGTGGATGGCATTTTCCATCATGATTCCTTTGGACTTGTTTTAGGTCCGTATGTTTCAGAGAAGAGCTAGGTCTATCAAAATCAGTCAGTGTACATGGTGGCTGTTTTTGGTTTCAATCTTCTCCTGATTCTGCTCCCTTCATTCAGTATCAGTTCATATTAGTTTTTTTCCAGGATTTTCTGAAGTCTGCCTGCTGATCATTTCTTATAGCACAATAATATTCCATTACATTCATCTACCACAACTTCTTCCACCTTTCCTCAAATGATGGGTGTCCCTTCAATTTCCAGTTCTTGGCCCTCACAAAAAGAGCTGCTATAAATATTTTTGTATGCGTGGAGTCCTTCTCCTATTTTTATGATCTCTTTGGGATGCAGCCCTAGAAATTGTATTGCTGGGCCAAAGGGTATGAACATTTTTATAACCCTTTGGGAATAGCTCCAAATTTCTTTCCAGAATGGTTGGATCACAGCTGCACCAACAATGAAATTGTGTTCCTATTTTACAAATTCTTAGAAAAGAAAGAATAATATTTGTGGTATCGATGTCACAAGATTGTTGACAGGATCAGTTGAAGATGTGAATATAAAGAACTTAAGGTATATAAGTTGTAGTTGCCATTATTTTATTTCACCAAAGTAATGTATGATCAAAAATGCAGTTGGAGTAGTGATATGTTAAGAATGAGTGAGAATTAAATCATGCCTCCTATGCTAATATTTTATCATGTTACAAAGAGAACTATTACAAAGAGAAAGTGAAGGTCTTCCATACATTGAGTCACACCTTCCCCCGCCCCTCCCCCACACACACCTTCTGCTTCCTAAACTCAGCATCGAGTACATGAGAGGAAATGAATTAGAGTAGAATACTTAAGTGGATATATATGGGTTTCTCTCTGTCTTGTTGAAATGAATAGTTAAATCAATGAAATGAGAGATCCCTAGGGACATTTCCAGAGGGAGAAATGAAGAAAAGGGAAAGAAGGTAGTAGTAATAGTGGTAGCAGCAGCAGATTTAGTGATAGGAGTGGTGTGTGACCACTATTCCATTTATAGAGATCACATTTCTCTGCTTTATTTGCCAATCTTCATGAGTTATTGTGCCTCTAAAAATCTGAGCAATAGATGCCTACCTTCTGGAGGGTAGATTTCCCATATTAAAGTAGGTTATTTATCATATTCTGGTCCATGACTAGTATTTGGAGCTTTTCATCTTTGATAGGGCACAGCAATTCTTGCCTACAACTAGCAGAACTTTTGAGAACTCAAGTGCATCTTCCATATAATGAGACATTAAAATAGAATTGTAGCAGCTACTACCATTATTACAAAATTGCTACAATTGCCCTATTCTTGCCTTTCTGGAATTGAACATCACTTAGTACATCTGTGTTATATAGAGGGTGAGTAATAAATGTTTACTGGCTTACTATAGTGCCTGGTACTGAGAAGCTTCCAATCTAATGGCTGAATCATGTTAATTCAAATTCTACAATTGCAAGCATCGAAGATCTAGTTATCAGGAATCAAGAATAAGTAGTCAGAATTATGAAAAATAGGAATTAAATCATTGGAATTACTAAATTATTTTATGATTATTCCATTATTCCCTTTAAAAAGTAAACTTAGAGATAGTACTATTAGTCTTTTGACAGTTAACTGAAGATATTTTTGGTGGATTTTAAAATTTTTTTCTTTAATATTTCCAATTCATTACTGTAAGTACATATCACTTGAATCATTGAGAATTTACATCAGGGCTACCTCCTTTAATGGCCTGCACTCTTTATTCACAATTATTTGTCTTGACTAAGGCCTTGCAACTCAACCATTAGTGCAGTCTTGTGAATGTTAATTTCCTGTGATTTACCCAGAACTGGCTTATTTTGTGAAGTTTTAAAATGCAAAGTACAATGAAAGATCAAACTGGGCATACATCTTGTTTGTACAATTTTGCTTAAAATACTTTTTTATCAGTTTGAAATCCTTCCACCTAATTGAAATAGTATTCCTAACAATTTTATGGTTTTAGCACTAAAACTGTCCAGTAATCCACTATTAGATTGTATATGTGCAATTCAATAAAATTAGCTTAACTAATGTCATCAATTACTTGCTACTGCTCCATTTTTTAAAAGGAAATTGCATATCCAAAGTACTTGCTGAGCCCAACTTTTGCCAAGAAAAAGAAATCTGAAACTATTAGCTATTCCTCTTATGGATTTTTGAAATGTCATTATTTTTAAATATATTATTGCTCTCCTATTTTTCTCAGGATGTAATATAAGTAGAGGAAGTATGACATAGTGGATAGAGTATTAGGCTTTGAATCAGGAAAGCATGGGGTTCATATGCAATCTCTGATTGTAATTGTGTGACTTGGAAAAAGTCATTTGTTTCTATATGACCAGGCAAGTATCCCTGGTCTATCTACTAAGTCAGACACATGTTACTATCTTCACTGGTGGTGGGAGTTTCTAGCTTGTATTCCCTCCATTGAAAATATCAGAGAGATTGAGCCAAGATGGCAGAATAAAGGCAAAGACTAGTCTGAGCCCTACCCTGAATCCTTCCAAATACCTTGAAGTAATGACTCAAAACAAATTATTTAGAAGTAGAATACAAAAGACAGAGTAAAACAAAAATGACCTAAGATAACTTAGAAGGCCAGCAAGAAAGGTCATTGCACTAGGGTGAGAGAAAAGTACAGTCCAACACAGAACACTCAGGCTCAGACCAGGTCCCAGTAAGCCATGAGAAGGCCTTAGAAGTCGTTGAATCAGCAGCAACCATAGCTGCTTCCAGAACTCTCAGATCACATATGGTAAGGAAGTCAAACAAGTGGTCAGAAGGAAATTATAAGGCTCTTTTTGTTAGTACTGAGGTTGCAGTCTGTTGCTTTACCTATTTTTCAATCTGGGTCACAGTCCTGGGTGGCAGTACCAAGGTGACGTGGAGCACAAGCACACCACAACTTGCATCCACAGTGGTGGAGGAGACCCTTTTCAAAATTCTAGGGCAGAAATGAGTACTTGTGGTCCTTCGCACACCAAACCACAGGCCAAGAGCAGTAAAACTCCTTAGATGGAAGAATTGAGAAATTACAGGTCCCCAGAACAATCTGTGAAAACAGCTGCACAAAACCCCCAAAGTTTTGGACAGTACACTCACTGCCCTGCAAGCAGAGCTCTACTTTAACAACATGTTAAAGTCAAGTAACACATCAGGAAAATGAGCAAAGTGCAGAAAAGAAAATCTTGACAATAGTTATGAAAGTGACAAGGAAGACAAAAAAAACACATTCAGAAGAAGATATCAGAGTCAAAGCTTATACATCCAAAGCTTCCAAGAAAAATAGGAATTGGCACCACACCTGAGAACTGCGGCTGTGAATGATTTCAAGGATATAATTGCATAGTACAATTCACTCTCTATTCAGCAACAAACTAAACATTGTTCAATAAAATAAAATATAACATCCATAGCAACATCCTTAAGGAAAACATACGATCTAATTCATAGTTCTTATAACAATAGTAACATCCTTGTACCAAGTATCCAAGTAAAGCCCTTTTTCAAAATACCAAACTATCCACCAATAGGTCACAGTAAGAGCAATCTTCTTAATCACTCACTATCAAGTGTCCAAGTGAAGTCCTCTTTCATCTTAACCCGAGGTTGACTTCCAAGTCCCATGGCTCATCCTCTGTGGGTTGACCACTCTCAGGTCTTGCTCAGGTTCACACACAGGCAGTTGTCTGCTCCTACACCTTGCCCCAGATCATAGGAACTGCTCCATTCCAAACTCATCCTTCTTCTGCCTCATAGTAGGCATCAGGGCCTCCTAGCCACAGCTTCTGTTTCTAGTAAAACAGTAAAACAGATCTACAATGTTTATCTCAATTCTGTCATTAAGATCAGCAGACAATGCTTTTCTCTGAGAAATTAACACTGATCAAAAAAAAAAAAAGGCTTCTGCCAGAGAAACTGACACAGATCAACAGACAGGGCTTCAACATCACAAACATTCTTTTTGTTAGGCCTCATACATACATACACACATATGTACTTAAATACATATATACATGTATGTATATATGTGTATATGTGACATATATAATGTACATATTATGTGTGCACATACATATATGTGTGTATACATACATATATGTGTGCATATTCTTATATATACACATATATATGTATATACTGTTTCTAATCAAAGACAATTGATTCAAACATAGGCAATACTCAAACAAAGGCACTTGACTGGCTAAAACTCAAGCACCAAAATATCCTACTTTGCTTGCTGTTACAACCATGAAAGACCTTAAAAAGGATTTCAAAAATAAAATAAGAGCAACAAAGAAAAAAAATTGGAAGAGAAATGAGAATATTGTAAGAAAATAATGAAAAAGGTGTCAGTAGTTTGGTAAAGGAGACGCAAAAAATATTGAAGAAAATAACACCTTAAAAATAGACTAGGCCAAATAATAAAAGAAGTCCAAAAAACCAATAAGGAGAACTCTTTAAAAGGCTGAATTGACTAAATGGAAAAAGAAGCTCAAAAACTCACTGAAAAAAAAAGTCCTTAAAAATTAGAATTAATGAAATGAAAACAAATGACTTTATGAGATATCAAGAAACAATAAAATAAAAATAAAATCATGGAAAAGTAGAAGGTAATGTGAGATATGTATTTGGCAAAGAAACTTGGAAAACAGAGCAGGGAGAGATAAATTAGATATTATTGGACTACTTGAAAGCCATGATAAAAGAACAACAACAACAACAACTTATATATTGTCTTTCCAAGAAATTATCAAGGAAAACTGCCATGATATTTTAGAACCAGAGGGCAAAATAGAAATGGAAAGAATCTAACACCTCCTTAAAGAGATCCTAAAAGGAAAACCCCTAGGAACATTATAGTCAAATTCCAAAGCTCATTGGTCAAGAAGTAAATATTGCAAGCGGGAAAAAGAAAGAATTCAAGCACTATGGAGCCACAGTCAAGATAACAAAAGATTTAGCAGCTTATGTGATAAAGGACTAGAGGACTTGTGGTATGATATTCTGGAAAGCAAAGGAGCTAAGATTGTAACTAAGAATCATCTACCCAGAAAAACTCAGTGTAATCCTTCTGAGGAAGAAAAGTTGTCATTCAGTTGAAATAGAGGACTTTCAAGTATTCTTGATGAAAAGACCACATCTTAATAGGAAATTTGACTTTCAGATAAAAGTCTTAAGAAAAGCATAAAAATGTAAATAGGAAAGAGAAACCATAAGGGACTTAATAAGGTTTAACTGTTTATATAGTACAGGAATATGATACTTGTAACTCATAAAAACTTTCTCATCATTAGGGTACTTAGGGGAAGTATGTATAGAAAGAGGGCACATATGTGAATGGAACATGAAGGAATATGAAGGAACATATTTTTTTTAATTATAGAAATACACTTTATTTTGTATTTTTTGTTCATTTTCAGTATTCTCCAATCACTACCACACAAGCAAGATTTTTTCATTCCCTCCCTCCTCCTCCATCCCCCTCCCCAAGATGGCATACAATTTTATATAGGTTTTACACATGTATTTCTATTAAATACTTTTCCACTATATGTTGTGTAGAAAATTAAATGAGTGAGAGAAGTCATATAACAAACCAAAATGCAATAGGAAACAAAATGATCTGCTACTATCTGTAATTGAAGTCCATGGTTCTTTCTCTGGATGTGAAAGGCAATTTGACTTGAAGACCATTGAGAACTTTTTACGTCCTTGCACTGCAATGAAGTTCTAAATCTACCAGAAAAAGTTCTCCCACACTGGTTTTTGCTATGTACAATATGCTCCTGATTCTGCTCCTTTTGCTCAGCACCAGATCATATAAGCCTTTCCAGGCCTCTCTGAAGTCTTCCTGTTCATCATTTATTGTAGCACAATAGTATTTGGTTATGTTCATATACCACAATTTATTCAGCCATCCCCCAATTGAAAGGAATCCCCTTGATTTCTAGTTATTGACTACCGCAAAGAGTGCTGCTATAAATATTTTTGTACATATGGGGCCCTTTTCCATTTTTATGATCTCTTGGGGACACAGTCCAAGAAGTAGCATTGCTGGGTAAAAAGGTATGCACATTTTTTGTAGCCCTTTGAGTATAGTTCCAAATTGCTCTCCAGAATGGTTGGATCAGCTCACAGCTCTAGCAACATTGAATTAGTGTTCCACTCCTCTCACATCTTCTCCAACATTTACCATCACCCTGGTCTTTCAAGTTAGTCAATCTGATGTGGTATCTTAGAGTTGTTTTGATTTGCATCTCTCCAATCAATAGTGATTTCAAGGATTTTTTTTATCATATGACTATAGATAGTTTTCATATCTTCCTCTGAAAACTGCCTGTTTAAATCCTTTGAGCGTTTATCAATTGGGGAGTGACTTGTATTCTTGTACATGACTCAGTTCTCTATATTTTAGAAATGAACCCTTTATCACAGACGCAGTTTGCAAAAATTCTTTCCCAGTGCTCTGGTTCCCTCCTACTCATGGTTGCCTTGAATTTGGTTGTGCAAAAACTTTTCAGTTTAATGTAATTCAAATTATTCCTTTTGCAATTCATAATGCTTTCTATCTCTTTTTTAGTCAAAAATTCTTCCCTTCTCCATAAATATGATAAATACACTATTCTTTGCCCCACTAATTTGTTTATAGTATCATACTTTATACCTAGATCAAGGACCCATTTGGATTTTATTCTTGTGTATTGGCGTCAGTCATTGGTCTATGCCTAGTTTCTCCAAGAATTTATCCAATTTTCCTAGTACTTTTTGCCAATCAATGAGTTCTTATCCCAGAAGCTGGGGGTCTTGGGTTTGTCAAACAGTAGATTGCTATATTCATTGCCTACTGTCTCTTGAGGATGTATTATATTCCACTATTCTACCCTTCTGTTTCTTAGCAAGTACCAAGTCATTTTGATAATTGCGGCTTTATGATAATATTTGAGATCTGGTAGAGCTAAACCATCTTCCCTAGCATTTCTTTTCATTAGTTCTCCTGCTATTCTGGACCTTTTGTTCTAAAAAAAGTGATATTATTTTTTTTAGCTCTGGAAAATAATTAGCAGTTCGTTTGCTTGGTATGGCAATAAATAAGTAAATTAATTTAGGTAGAATTGTCATTTTTATTATATTGGCTTGGCCTACTTACCACTTACTTAGATCTGACTTTACTTGTGTGAAAATTGTCTTATAATTGTGTTCATATAATCCCTGAATTTGTTTTGTCAGGTAAACTCTCAAATATTTTATAGTGTCTACCTTAGCATTCAGTGGAATTTCTCTTTGTCTCTCTTGATGTTGGACTCTGTTAGTAATATATAAAAATGCAGAAGATTTGAGTGGGTTTATTTGTAACCTGCAACTTTGCCAAAGCTGTTTATCATTTCACGTAGTTTTTTACTTGAATCTCTGGGATTCTCTTAGTATGTCATCATATCATCTGCAAAGAAGGATAACTTAATTTCTTCTTTGCTTATTCTAACTCAATTTCTTTATCTTGTCTAATTGCTATAGCTAATATTTCTAGTACCATATTGACCAATAGAAGTGAAAATGGACATTCATGTTTCACTCCTGATCTTATTGGAAATGCATTTATCTTATCTGTATTGCATATAACGTTTGCTGAAGGTTTTAGGTTGATACTGCTTATTATTTTCTGGAAAGTTCCCTTAATTCCTATGCTCTCCAGTGTTTTTAATAGCAATATGTGTTATATTTTGCTAAAAACTTTTTCTGCATCTATTGAGATTATCGTGCGACTTCTGTTAGTTTTCCAAGTTGATATGATAAGTAATGCTAATAGTTTTCCTAATACTGAACCAGCCCTGTTTCCTGGAATGAATACCACCTGATCATAATGTGTTATTCTTGTGATAAGTTGCTGTACTCTTTTTGATAAAATCTTATTTAAAATTTTCACATCCATGTTCATTAAATTGTTCTATAATTCTCTTTCTCTGTTTTTTCTCTTCCTGCGTTAGATATCAAAACCAAATATTTTTATCATAAAATGAATTTGGGAGGATTCCTTCTTCTCCAATTTCCCCAAGTAGTCTATATAGTATTGGAATCAACTCTTCCTTAAATGTTCCATAGAATTAACTTGTTAATCCATCCATCCCTGGAGATTTTTTGATTACTTCTTCAATTTCTTTTTCTGAAATAGGGTAGTTTATGTGTTCAACTTCCTTTACTTTTTTTTTTAAAAAAATAATCATCTCATTTGGATTGTCGAATTTATGGGCATAATATTGGGAAAAATAATTTCTAATTATTGTTTCAATTTCCTCTTCATTGGAAGTGGTTCCATCCTTTTCTTTTTTTTATATTGGTAATTTGATTTTCTTCTTTCTTTTTTTAAATCAAATTGATCAAATGTTTGTCAGTTTTATTGGTTTTTGCATAAAATGGACTCTGTTTAATTTATTAGTTAAATAGTTTTCTTAATTTCATTTTTATTAATTACTCTTTTAATTTTTAGTATTTCTACTTTGGTATTTACTTGGGGATTTTCAATTTGTTCTTTTTCTACCTTTTTCAGCTGCATGCCCAATTTATTGATCTCCTCTTTTTCCATTTTATTCCTGTAGGAATTGAAAGATATAAAACTTACCTTAAGAACTGCTTTTTGCAGTATTTAATAAGATTTGGTAGGTTGTCTCATTATTGTCATTGTCTTGAATGAAGGTGTTTGTTGTTTCTCGATTTGTTGTTTACCTCACTCCTTTATGATTAGATTATTTAGTTTCTAATTAATTTTTGGTCTATCTTTCCATGACAAGGGCTACAAAAATCCATATATCCATTGACCCAACAATATTACTTCTGGGACTCTATCCCAAAGAGATCGTAGAAATGGGAAAGGGTCTGACATGTAGAAAAGCATTTATAGCAGCTCTCTTTGTGGTGGCCCAAAACTGGAAATCAAAAGGGTGCCTGCCCATCAATTGGGGAATGGCTGAACAAGTAGTGGTATATAAATATAATGGAATACTATTGTGCTATGAGAAACAATTAACTGAAAGGCTTCAGAGAGGCCTGGAAATAATTATATGAACTGATGCCGTGAAAGGAGCAGAACCAAGAGAACTTTGTACACAGCAGCAACCACAGTGTGTGAGGAATATTTCTGGTAAACTTATTACTTCACTGCATTGCAAGGACTTAAAAAGTTTCCATTGGTCTCTTCAGCCAAAACGTCTTCCACATGCAGAAAGAACTATGGAATTGTATTGCATATAGAAGCAGACCACTTTCTTTTGTATTATGTTTTGTTTTGTATTATGGTTTCTTCCATTTATTTTAACTCTTCTATGCAACATTCATTTAATATGAATGTACATGTAGAACCTGTATAAGATTGTATATTGTTTCAAGGAGGGAGTAGGTAGAATGTAGGGGGATGAGGGGGAAAGAAAGGAAAATCTAAGATATATGAAGAGATTGTTGAACACTGAAAACAAATAACATAATTTAATTTTTAAAAGTCTCTTGATACAATTTTACAGGAAATTTTAAAGAAAATTTTCCTGATGCATTACAAGTGGGGAAGGCAAAAATAGAAACAATCCACCAATCACCATCTAGAAGAGATCCTACAAGAAAAACTCACAAGAATATTATAGGTCAATTCTGAAATCCCCTAATCAAATACAAAATATTTTGAGCAACAAGAAGAAAACAATTTACGTATTATGGTTCCACAACCGGAATCATATAAGATCTAGCATTGGTGACACTAAACGATTGCAGGTCTTGACACAGTATATATTGAAGAGCAAAAGAACTGGGCCTGCAGACAAAAATATCATACTCAAAACAACTAAGCATTATCTTGAATGAAAAAAGTGAATATTTGATCAACTACCAGACTTTCAGCACTCTGTTAAAAACAAACAAACGAACACTGAACTCAATAGAAGATTTGACATACAACAGCCAAGAGAAATATAAGGTCCATACCAATGATTAATTACAAGGGATTCAATAAGGATAGAATGTTTACTTTTTATGTATGGAAGATGTAAAACCTACATCTAAGATTGCTAGTAGTAACTAGGTAGCTTATAAGAAAGATTGAGGTAGACCTGACTATGAAATGACTTTAAAAGGAAAACCATTCAAGAACAGATGAAGGAGTAATTTTCCTTTATAAATGAGGTGCAAAAGGAAGAAATCAATACAGAGGAGCTAAATGGGGAAGTGCAACACCAATGTGGTATTCACAATGCCTATGATGGCCATTTATATTCCATGCAGTTCTGAACTGTGAAATTCAACAGACTCTCCACATGGAAGACAGAACCAAAACATTCAGATACCAGAAACCCAAAGTCATCCTAGTAATAACAATGTATACACAGTTATAACGCAGAGGACAACACCTTCCCCCTGCTAGGCTTCCCACAAACCAGTTCCATGAAACAAATCACAAGCAGGTTTCCCTTAAATAAATCACAAACAGAATTCCTTTAAACAAAAGGCCCTTCTCATGCTGACAGCCAGCTGCAGGCTTCCCTACATTCTTCAGTTCTGACTACTCTCAAAACTAACTTCCTCTCACTTCTGCTCCAGCTCTGCCTCTTCCTATTCCACCCATTCACCAAACTCCTTCCACCACAGGCTGCATGTGACTCAGACTCATGTGTTTCAGGCTTCCATGTGACCCAGGAAGGTCACATGGGTCTGTTAATGAATTTGAAAGATCGTCCCATTTAAATTCCCATTACAGGGAGGGGGGCTGTTAGTTTTGAAAACCTATTTTCATTGGGAATGGGTTTAAGAGGGAAAATACTTATACATCTAGAAGAATATAACATTCTTCTAAATTAACAAAAAAAAAATAAAACTCTAAAGAGATAAGAAGGGGGAGAAGGTAAAGGAGGGATCTTCAGAGGGGAAAGTGAGAGATTTGATGAAAAGAGGATATAGAAGAGCATTTAGATGTAGGGAAATTGGAAGGAAAGGGAGCTTTGGGGGGAAATATGACAAAGAGATGTACAAAAGTAATTTGATTTAGGGAATAGGAGGGTAAGGGAGGGGATTGCTGGAGTGCGAATAGGTTAAATATTTGGAGGGCAATGTACCAGATAGAAGTAATGTAGAGGATTTAAGAGAAATAGAAAAAAGGAGATACACACAAATGTACTAAGATTAGGAGTAGAATCTCTTAGGGAAATTATATGTTAATATATGCATATATGTATGTATGTGTACATATATTATATATTATAGATATATATATATCTATAATATATATGTATGTGTGTATGTATATATTAATACCTATATATAAACATATTCATGCCCAGTTGAGACCTTGGGGTGGAGGGTAGGAGGTAGGAATGGGGTAAAAGAGCAAAGTAGAAAGTGTACATCAGAGAACAAAAGAAAATCTATAAAGAAGCAAAGAAAAGATGGACAGCTTTCAACTTAATGTGTAGTATTTAATGTAAAGGCTCTCCTGAAATGATGTCATTACTATATATTTTGAATACTTTCCTATGTTCTACTCTGCACAACATGTTTTTTTTTTTCTTTTCGTACTTTATATTTAATTTTATAATGTTTCTTTTTTATTTTCTTATTATATATTTGAGTTTTAATATTTTTTTCAAATAATAAAAAAGTGAAGATAAAAAGAAAAAATAATTAAAAGGAAGTAATCAAAGCCTGGGGAAAAAATGATCTGATTTTGATGAGAGAAATGCAAATTTAAACAATTCTGAGTTACTCCCTTATACTTATTAGATTGGCTAATAGCACAGAAATGTAAAATGACAAATGATGGAGGGGATGTGTGAAAATGGAGAACTGTTTGTGGGGTTTGAACTGATTTCAACCATTCTGTAGAGTTATTTGGAACTGTACCCAAAGAACTATATAACAAAGCATACTCTGACCTAGGAATGACACTACTAGGTTTATATCCTAAAATAGATTTTATCAAAGGAAAAGGACCTATATGTACAAAAATATTTCAACAGCTCTTTTCTGGGGCAACGAATTGGAAATTGTGTAGACGACCATCAATTTAGGATTGGCTGAGTAAGTTGTGGTATGTGATTATGATGGAAGACTATTGCTCTATAAGAAATGATGATGAGGATGCTCTCAGAAAAAACTTGAAAGACTTTCATGAACTGATACAAAATGAGATACATGGCTATAAAGTCACAGTAATATTGTAAAATGATCACCTGTGAATGACTTAGCTCTTCTTAGCAGTATAGTGATCCATAACAACTCTGAAGGATTAAGGATGAAAAATGCTAACTACCCACAAAAAAAGAACTGATGGTTTCTGAAGATAGTTTATAGCATACTTTTCTACTTTTTAAATTTTTCTTAAGTGTTTTTTGTCTGTTTTCTTTCACAACCTATTATGGAAATGTTTTTGCATAGCTCCACATATATAACCTATATAAAATTACTTGCCTACTCAATGAGAAAGGGAGTGAATTTGGAATTAAAAGATTTAAAAATAAATGCTAAAAATTGTTTTATGTGTAACTGGTGACAGAAATACTATTTTGGGGGCGGAGCCAAGATGGCGGAATAGAAAGACTCACATATGCTAGCTCCAAATCCACAGCCTATAGATTTACTCTAAAAACAACTCCCAACAAATTCTGGAACAGTAGAAGCTACGCAGGAACACAGTGAAGGAGATTTCCATTCGAGAGAGCCCTGAAAAACCGATCCTAAAGGTCCATCGGCACCGGACAGGAGCAGATCACAGCCCTGGCTGTGCGGCACTGAGAGGAACAGATCCGATCAGGCTTCAGGGATGGAATCTCCAGTAGCCGCGAAGGTCCCTCCATCCACAGACACACAGGTCAGTGAGAGAAATGTCTGGACAGGCTGAGAAGGGAACGGGGTATCTCTGGGACTCAGGCCCCCTCGGGAGGCAGCAGCAGAGGCAGCAGGCAGCCAGAGGCTCCCAGAGCAGGCAGGAGCTTAGCAGGAGCTCCATTACAGAAGGTCTCTGCATAAACCCCCTGAGGGAACTGAGCCTGGGAGGAGGCCCTGCCCCCACCTGAGAACCTGATTTAATCTTACCCTGAATAGCAGGCAGTCAGCCACCAAAAGCTCTGAGGCTGGGGAGCAGCATTTGAATCTCAGACCCCAAGCACTAGCTGGGCAGACCTAGGTGGGGGTGGAGACGACTCTCAAAAGTCAAGTAACTGGCTGGGAAAATGCAAAGAAAAGGGAAAAAACTAAGACCATAGAAGGTTATTTTCTTGGTGAACAAATGATTCCAACCTTCCTCTCTGACAAGGAAGAAAACTGCTTACCATCAGGTAAAGACATAAGAATCAAGGCCTCTGTATCCCAAAAATATGAAATGGATATCCAATGGGCTCAGACCATGGAAGAGGGCAAAAAGAATTTTGAAAATCAAGTTAGGTGGAGGAAAAACTGGGAAAAGAAATGAGAGAGATGCAAGTAAAGCATGAAAAAAGGGTCAGAAATGCTATTTTGTCAAAAAAAAATAGATGCTTCATGTTTCTGTTATGTTCATGTGATCCTACATATGCAGGGAACTTAGAGGTCTTTAAGTCTCTAATTTAATACTTCAAGAAATTCATGCCTTCATAAAGGAAGTGGATTCCCACAACGTCAAAGAGATAATGACAGATCAGGGTAGGATTGGAAACCAGCTCACCTCTAATTCTAAAACAAATGTTCTTTCTACTAAGTCTATAATGTGTAATCTATTATGTTAAAAAGAATCATTTGACCCTGGATTAAAAAACTTAAAATATAAATTGTGATGTATTCAATGAATATTTTATATTGATAGTAGGGAAACCCACAATGATTATATTTCATGAAACTACTGTGGCTATTTCCAATTATTAACACACACAAAATTAGTAAACATAAAACATGATGTTTCATACTTCACTGACAATGTAGCATTTATATCTGCCCTGCCCAGAAAAGGCCATTTCAATGCATCACAAACAAATTTTCATCTCTTCCAGGGCAGAATATATTGCAACTAGGCCACTATCTGGAGCACAATGGATTATCATAAAAACTACTATTGGGCTTTCAAAATTATAGGTTATTTACAGCTGTTAATTGTAGGGTTAGTCCTTTTTGTTTTAACTCCAAAGATGCACAGAAGTAGAACCCTTTATTAAGCTCATCCAATATCAATCCATGAGCACCCAGATTACATGGTGTTTGTTGGTAGGAAGTCAGGTTGAACTAAGTAAGGAATATTCACCAGTAAAATGTGTCACTGAACATAAAGAGGGGGCGGATGCCACAACACAGCTCCTTGTGGATTGTGATTTTTAAAGAACTTTTTTCCTGTAGTAAAGCAGGTTGCCTTGTTCAGATCATCATTGCGAATAACCATTTGGTATTTGTGTAGACTTCATATACCCTGATATTTTTGGTCTGACGACTTCTTCACTGTGTTGCTAAAAAGTAGGATAGTCTTTGCTCATGTGGTATCCCTTTCTCTAGTAAAATTTAGGGACCCTAAAGAATATTCCAAATTTTTCTAAATCACCAAGATTTGAAGAGACATTCAATGCTCCCTGACTGGCAATCCAGTGTTTGGATAAATTCAATCCTGAGGACCAAAATTTTTCAGAAAGAAAGGGTCAAAACAAGATTTATGTTTTTCCCAACCATCTGTGGCCTTTATAAAATGCCAGACTGCAAGCCTTAAATTTGCTGTACTTTAAAGTATAAACATCATTAGCTATGGAAACTGATCCCTCCATCCAAAAATCGTGCTAACATTTTTAAGATTTAAAGCATTAATGACAATGTTTATGAGAAAAGTAGGAAGAATAAATTAAAATTCACTTAATATTTCTGTTCAGGAAGCAATCTTGCTGGAATGAGTATTAAAGAGAGTTGATTTACCAAAAACAATAAATACTTTTTTGAAATTCAGTGCCTTCCTCTCCCCCATAAAACTACAGTGTCTTCCTCTCCCCCATCTCCCAACTCAATGCCTCTGGACAGATCACTGCCTTCCCTAATCAATATGAGGACACTTTGACTGTGTGGGTCTATGTATGGATCTCTGAATCTATCACTCTATTATTCAATTGATGTATTGAGCAGGACATCCAAACTAAATGTACATATTTAGTACTCATAATAACATTGTTGGACCCAAGGTGTCTTATTTGAAGGGATTTCTTCCAAGAAGAGTAAACCATTATGATATTCTGGACTTCAGACAGCATCAGGAACAAGAAAAGTCATTTTGGTAGCTGTGCATGCAGTCCCAATATATATATTATTGTATCTTTACCAGAATGTACTTAATTTGGAAAAGTAGGAAAGAAAGATAATTGCTTAAGCTCTCATGTTTTGGTAAAAAGGAGGAAAAGATAGCAACATTTACTCCTATTTGATTTGAAAGCAAACCTGAATGTTTAATTCTCCCTTCATCATGTTGACTTCTTATAAGGTAAAATGAGAAGGGAAAATGAATTTATCTCCTATGGGATGAATTTATCATTGCCTAAAATATAAAGGGAAAGAATTTGTATAACATAACTTGAATCCAATTTGTCCTGTGCTTATCCTTATAATCATTGACTAAACCCTATCCTTCTTTCTTATTTCAATAGTTATCAGTATACCCTAAACGTTTGAATATTATCTTCCTGCTGTCCATACCAGAATCATAATGCAAATGTCTGGTAGTTCATTACAGCTGACATCCTAGACTTCATCAACGTTTTCCTAATCACCTAAAATGCTAAACGTTGTGCTAGGAACACAAAGACAAAAATGAACTAATTCTTGCCCTGAAGTAGCTTATATTCTATATCAAACTAAGGACAGATATCCTCTTCTGCAATTATCATGGGGAAACTTTGCCATTGTCTATAAGAACATCTAGCTCTGACATCCATTGTTTTCTGGGGCTTTAAGTGACTTATATGAAGACTTCTATGAAGAAATTCTGATATTTCTCAAAGTCACATTCATTATTGGAAATGTTTTAAGGAGTCTCCTACTTCCTATCCCTGAGAAGTGAAAAGCTCACATTCAAAGCACAAATGCCAAACAGGATGTACATGTTCTATGTGGCACTATTTTCCTCTTCTCTTTCCCTAGACACAGGACTTGCTCTCATCTTCTCACCCCTATGTTCTAGTTGAGTTCCACATTGATCTTTTATAACAATGAGTGAAGTTTGACGGATACCATTTATTTTTCTACCAAACTAGTTTCAGGAAATATTCCTCCTCCTTATTCCCACTCAAATCCCAAACTTATCCCTCCACTATAATCCAGAAAAAACATAAGTAAAATATTCAATTCAGGGACCTTTTCTGAAAATAGATACAATGTTCTTCTCTAGAAAAAAACAGAGTGTGCTAGAACCAACTCAAACTGACTCTCAAGAGTCTAGTATTAAAAATTTCAGTATAAGTATTTCTACCCCAGGAACCAGCATATGCTGCAGATCGGGGACGAATTTATTGTATTGTTGATTCTGAAGACTTGAGGAAGTGAAGAATATTCATAAAATAGATTAAAGTTAAAAATGAATCAGACATCCTTTTTTAAAAAATTAAAATTTTAATTTAAAAATTAAAATTTCAAATTTAAAACATGTTCACCTTCCTGTTGAAAATTACCAGCACACCTTCAATCAGGATTTCCTTAACTTTCTATTGGAAACACAGAAGTATATTTCCTTTTTTTTTCAATTTCCTTTGATGTTCATTGCAACCAAATTTCATCTGTGTAGACATGTAGGAAGAAATGAAATTACAAGTATATATTTGTATGTTTGCATAGGTATTTTGTGATTTAGCTTCAAAAGTGGCAGAAATAACAACTATTCACTGCAGTCATCAGAGGCACATTTTCTTTTTCTGTCTGTTAGTCAATGTTCATATATTAATTGACTCATTTGTAGGTCTATCACTATGCTAAGCATTGAGGATAGAAAAGGGAAAATGAAATTGTCAAGGGGCTTACATTCTATCATCCTCTTCTGCATGGGTGGACAAAGTTCTAAGAGGCTGTTACTGTTGTAAGTGCTTTCTGCTTGCTGTTACAATTACCTCTTCTGTTATATACTTGCCCATGATATACTATTTTCTTCACAGAAGTCAATGAGGTCAGCTGGAACAGTCCTCAGAATCAGGAGTTTAACCAGAATAAAAGCAGTAAATGTGGCTGGCATGGTCATTTCCTTAAATGGAGGTTGGGGAGGTTCTCACCAATCAGAAAAAGGGCCAAGCACCCAGAGACACCATTTTGGGTGAGAACTGAGAAGGCTGCTGGATAAGGCAAGGAAGTCCAAAGGGTAAGGAACAGAGTTACATGTATTTTGGAAATTATTACATCAAACAAATTATCATAATGACAGCAAATACCATGCTGTATGGAATGATTAATATAATTTCCAGTTAATAAAGGCCAGAGTAGACAGGTAATCCCCTGCCCAAGGGACTTGGAAATCAACAACCTTCTGGATCCAGGCAATCAGGGTTTGGGGAGAGGGGTGGGATCTGAAAGTTGCCTATCCTATAAGTACAGACATACCTGGGGAAAATAAAATCAGTGGCAACAGCCCACATAATTGAAATCAGGACCAGTAAGGGCCATGTCATTCCATAAAGATACAGGAGGAGACACAGCCTAGCTTTGACACAAAGTCCCAAACAAGAAGTGAGATTAAATATATGCCTGAAAAGAAACCTTCAAACATTATGAAAAAATATATATCAGAAGATACCCAGGACATATGCATACACATGAAGACTGTAACTCTATAAAGACTACAGGCAAAACCTTAGATGGGAAAAAATATGGTTTGTTCCAAAAGATAACACAAGTATCTTTTGAAGAAAATATATATGTGAAATTAAGAGCTCTGGATTGAAAAATTAGAAACAGAACAATTATAATAAATAATAGAAAACCTTACTGAAGTAATGAATTCCTTAACAATTTGATGGTAACAAATATGAACCAATTACTCCATGAATCAAGAAATTTTCACCAAAATTTAAAAAAGTAGGAGAAAACATAAGCTATCTTTCATATAAATAACAATTGACCTGATCTGTTGGAGGTGGTATTCATTACAGTCTTCTTCCTTATTGGCTGGGTTAGCTTTTGCTAAGATCCTGTGCCATGAAAGTTATGCAGTACTCTAAAATGTATTTTAACTGTCTTTAAGACCTGATTGGCTCAGAGAATTAAGATCTAATCCATGAAAATAGAATTTGATTCAATGAATGATGAGTTAGGAATTTTTTCTCCAACATTTGGACCTGCAGACAAGCATCAGGACCAAAACCTAGAAACTCTAGTCAATTAATTCAGTGTTATGTACTCCATTGCTATCTTTTCTACTGCTTGGAATGCCCTTCATCTGTTGTGGATAATTAAGCTCTCAGAACTGTTAGATTAACTACAAGTGTATAGTTCTCACCTAAACCTTAAGATATCAGCCTGGCTCATAACACCTGGACAATAGGGGAGATAATTTAACAATCATCTGATTCCATCAAAACCATGAACAAACAATCCAACAAAAAACTGTGGATACTACATTTTAAAAAATGATAATTGAGGATTAAGATGTATTGCAACCTGAGGCAAAGAGCAGTTTAGAGGAATGGATCCCCTGCAGACAGTCACCTTGGGACTTAAGAGGGAGTTAACCCTCACAATAATGACTTGTGTAGTGGAGAAATCAGCTTCTCAGAAAACCCAAATAAGAACCTGCCCCTGAGATACTGCACCCCAGGGGAGCTACCCTGATTGAAGACATATAACTTCCAGACCCAATAGCACCAGGGACTTTTTGGTACATACTTTTCCCCCAATAAGTTGCACTGATTTATATCTAATCTAGCATCATCCTTCCACCTAAGCATAAAGATATCACCGGCAAACTCATCATCATGGCAATTGTTTCAACTTTGGTACTAACACTTCGTTTGTAGCTTTACATGACTCTGTCCCTCTAATTGGAGAGTTGGAGGAGGAAGCATAAATTCTACTCAAAACCTCAATTTAAAGAGGACCCAGAAATTCAGCCAAGTCTCCATTTCCTACAGCTGTGTAATTTGGCTTCGCATTCACTATCATCATGCCCCTAATTGCCCTTCCTTCTTTCCCCACTTTTCACATTCCTTTTATATGTTGCCTTCTCCCATCATATTGCAAGATCCTTAAGGGTTTTTTCTTAGTTGAATCCTTAGGACATAGTACAGTTCCTAGCACATAGCAGATGCTTAATAAGTGTGGATTCTATTATCCATGTATTTACCATGTGTCTCATGACTATTGTACTGTACTGTTGTAAGGGTTTGAAGCTCTTATTTTTACTATAACATCTTAGTACATACTAATTATTAAGGGAAAACCTGCTAATTTGGTCTCCTGAACCACAGTATTGTAAAGTTCAAGTAAGATAATGAATATAAAGAATTTTACCTTTTGTAAAAGACTACATCCATGCTATTTTAAGTACTATCTTATTACTATTATTGATGCAACTTTTTATTGGCATTTGATGTTTTTACATACATAGATAGATAGATTGAGAGATAGATAGACAGAAAGGAAGAAATATAGATTAGAAATGAAGGTTGCAGGATACTTTCCCCTAGATTTGGTCTAGTCAACATTTTTCTTTCATTTAAATTAATTTATTCTTAGTTCAATACATTCTGTTCCACAAGCTAGTCAGCATTTTTAAAACTTAAAGGGAAACATTCATGACAATCTTGATTTACTATTGAATACAATATAGTAGGAATCAATGATGAGTTTGAGATTTTTGTTTAAAAAATCCACTGCACTAATATAAATTGAGGAAATCCAAAACCAATGTTACTTGGTCTCCAAGGATTTAAACATTTTAGTAGAATTCAAATTCAATATATTTCAACAATACAACATTTTTGGAAAAAAAAACCCAAAAAATGTTATCTTAGTTTCATAGTATGTTGGATAGACCTTTTTCAACTTCCTTGAGAGGACATTGAGTTGTATAGGATGAAAAAAATGTAAGTGCATTGCTGTCTCAGTGATTAGAAGGCATGTCAATATCAAGAAGATTGTGAGTTCATTGAGATATTCAAGTATGCTTCTAGCCTTCACATATGTAATATGTAATGTGACTTGAGTGATGAACAAAATAACCCCACTCTACAACCCTGAACTAACAAAAGTATTTTGTATTTTTTAAATTCACTATGTTTTAAAGGAGATATTGACAAATAAGGACACCTCTAGAAGTGAATGAGTTAAATGAAAGTTTTAGTGAAGACTTAACAATAGTAGGAATATAGGATGTGAAAGTGTTTGAAAGTTTGACCCCTTAGGATTTGGATACCTGGTTCCCAAGAATCTGGGACCTGTGGGGAGAAAATGCCCTCCCTTCTTGTTTCTAATGCTGTCTAAGCATTAAATTTTTACCATGTAAGGAAATAGTAAAACTGTAGTAATAGGATCTTGGGCCACATCTTCACTAAGGTGCTGTTTGTCCTCTGCCATAGAAGCCTCCTCTCTCCTTTCCCCTCTTCTTCCTTCCCTCTTAGGCATGGCTATGCTATACCAATAGTTAGTGCCTAAATATATATCTGGATTGACTGTGTTTAACTTCCTGGTTTCTTTGTCCAGTTTTCACTCACATATTGTAAGCCCACTTCCCAGTCAATGGAGAGGAGGGATAGTGGAGGGCAGAAGTTTCTGCATTAGGGTATATAATAGTGCTTTATTCTTCATGAGTTGCCACCTTCCACTGGTGCACCACTGGTTCCCCTTTCTCAGGGTAACTTTCTGTTCTTACTTCCAGAGGCCTCTTTATTTTATAAATTTTTTGGGGGAAAGGGTCTTGTACCCCACACATGAGCATGCAGGATGACAAAATATTTAAAAACCATGTAACAGTGAACAATAATTGAAGAAAATGGTTACATTTTGGATGTAAAAGAGAAGAAATATGAGGACATAAAAATAGTTTTTAATCATCAGTAAGGACATGTAGGAATGGGGACAATTCTGGATAGTATCATAGAATAGTGCTCAGATCGATGAGCAAAATAAAAGAGTTTTCTAATTATTGGGTGATGGAATGACCCTTCTTTTCAGCTAATACATTAAATCAAGTGTAAGGTTTCAAATATTCTGTGGAGAGGAATGCCTGCATTAGATTAGAACTTGGAACAAAGGATTTTTAGGATCCCTATAAGCTTTAAGATTTTTGTCTCTCCTTATGCCCTCATATCTATGTTGCTATGAAACAGGGAAGGAAAAATTCATACTATGTTAGACTAGCTAGGACAATAATAGGCATTGATACTAATGTATAAGTATGCATATATGTGTGTATGTATGTACGAATATATATTCACACTTGTATATTTATACATATATGTCTCACAGAAAGATTTTTTAGCTAGAGAATGATATGAAACTGTAGGGGGCACTGGACCTTTGTCAGTTGGTATTATTTAAATATTTAGGTTTGAATTCAGTAGGGCATGAGAGTATTTGTCTTTGTAAAGTTCATATATAATTTTAACATCAGTAACCACTGTTTGAGTTTAATAACAGATATGAATTTCCATATGTTCTAGGAATTCACAATTAAGCCTATCATCAGATGATTAATCTAGATTTATGTTGTTATAATATGCAGGTAGCTTGATGATATCTAATGGACAAGTGATTTTAGAATGTAAAGAGCATCTCAAAATCAGATTCTACTCTGAGTAAAATACTGTCATGTGCATTCTACATGTCAATGGATGTCAGTTGTGGAACGAATAAGGCAAAATAGTAGATAAGATAGATAACCCACCACTCACTACCCTCTATTAGCAAGACTGTTCTAGGAAGTGGCTCCTAGAATTGCTCTTTTGAACAAGGATATTGGCTCAGTTACCTTCAGTACTGGGCTGTCCTTATAAATTGATTGGCCTGCAATGATATGAAATTTAAGCTTTTATAAGAAATTAATGTAATTATTTCCCATCCCATAAGCCACAGTGCCAAGGATTCTAGCATTATATGTTCATTCCCTTACATCTTTAAGACCTTCAATTTTCACAAGTTCCCTATTAATATTCAACTATGCAGTGAGATAATAAATAAAATATTTTATAAACCATTAATAAGTATTTGTTTTAAAAAATCTATGTCTGGAACTGAAACAACTCCAAAGCCATGTTCAGGCAAGTTCCTTGATATTAATTTAGACTTTAAGTATTAGGGATGAGGTGGGATTTGGAGGTGTATAAGATACTGAGATTGACCTTGGGAAAAGATCAAGAGTCAGGGAATGGAATCTAAAAGGAAAAAAAGTGAGAGGAATGGAGGAATTTCACATCTTTGCAATCTTTTGTTGAATCCATGTGGGACTATTGGAGAATGGAATTATTATGGCTCATGAAAGATTTTACCCCTTAACTCTATTGCACCTTATTCAGTGTTCTTAACACTTAGAGAAACTGTATACATCATGGTTGATGTTTATCCTTCATTTCAAAGAGGACACATAACATCACAGGTGATATCTTGACTTTCATGTGAATTGAATTTTAACTGAGGCAGAATTGTACAAAGGTCTCAGCTTCACTCTCTCTTCTATAGTTATCAGATTACAATGGCAACACAAAAGGCAGGATGACTGATGATAGCCTACAATGTGGTGGATGACCTTAGTGTCTGATGCCTGACCAAGCTTTTTTACTCCACAGTGCCTGCTTCAGCTGCCTTCAAGGTCATTGTAACAAATTATTGTCATCTGACCATTCCTCCAGCGAAAATCTTCACATGCTGATAGACATCCTCCTAACTTGCCAAATGGTTTGAGGCCTATTACTTACGCTCAACTTGATTTAGCCCATCTGAAGGTAGTTTACTGTGGTTGCTTTGCATGCTACAGCTTCTTGGAGCCCAAGTGAAAATTCAGTGAGAAATGGATACCAAAGGTAGATGACAAGACCTGAAAAGGCTTGACATGCCCTAACCTCCCTGAATATCCAATACACTCTGTACATACTTGCCTTTAGAAAACAGCACTACTTCTTAACTTGAAGACCTCAAGATAGGTTCTATTCTATGTTCACTGCTTCCTTATGATGATGGAACAATCTGATAGAAGAAGAACAAAGCAGGGACCCTATGGAGCAGGGTTTGTTCCCAGGTGGCACCCACACAAATGCCAATCAATCACCACCTATGACCAGTCAAACCCCAAATCCTGAAAACTGTCTTCCCCCTACCTCAATCCTACTTCTAGCCTACCTCCTCCAGCTATTGATGAGTGTATCAGAAAAGAACAAATATCAAATGGCATAATCCATAGAAATGACGATAAAGAAAATTCATTTCCTTTATTTTGTCAATATTGTCTCAGGACTATGGGATCTTTATAACTGACTTACATCTAAACCCTTCCATGCATTTTGTCTTAGAATGTGAACTCCTTGAGAAGAGAGACACTTTCACTTAACTTTTTATATGTCCAGCATTTAGCACAGTGGTTTGCATGCAGTTAAAATCTAATTCTTTTTAATTCACTCTTTTTTTTTAATAAGTAACTCATTTAAAATCATATTCTGTGTTCTCCTTTGCCAAGTGTGGGTGATCATGCCTATGATACTTAGTTCACTTACAAGCTCTCAAGTTAGACGATACCTTGAAAGGGTTTGTAAACCTCAAAACACCATAATGCTAATTTGTGGAGAGAAAGATTACTCTTGCATTCAGACCCTGAAGTCTCTTCAGTTTATATTCCCCTTAAAAGGAATTTTACATGCTTAGTTTTTATATATTTTGGAAGTATATCTACAAAAGTGTTTTCATTATTCATACTGGAGAGGAGGACCTTATCTCTTTGCCATCCTGGAACTTTGAAGTTGTACTAAAGCACAGAGTGATCACTATATGTTAGTGCTGGTGGTGTTTTGAGATGATCTGGTCCAGTAATCCTCATTTTAGAGATGAGATAACTGAGGCCCAGAAAGAGGAAATATCTTATCTAATTGATGAGGTTCATGTAGACTTGTGGTAGAAAATTTCTAAAATATTTCAAAAACTCAAATCTATTCCAAGCCAGTTTGAAAAATTTACTATGGTTTTGAGGTTTCACACTCTGGCAAGTGGCTAAGTTTCTTAAAATAATTTTGCCCACTCACTAAGGTAAGGCATACAGTTTTACAGAGAATAAGATGCTGATTACATAATCAAAATTTACAAAGAATATAGGAATATGATTAATAGTAAAAAGGCAGGAGCAGTTTGTTAAAGGATTAGGTAATAGAAGCAGATCCCAGCCTCAATAGAACTGTACATGTGATTATCCAAAATGTGTAGAATTAAGGAGTATATAAGCCTCTCCACATTGTAAGTTCATACTAGATCAGTTCTTTATTATTATTGTTCAAGAACTATCCTAGGATGAGCATCTTTTACAATTTGGTGGTCAAGCATGCTGCTCTGTACACTGGTGGCACTGCCTTCTGTTTTTATTGTTCAAGTACTATCATAGGGTGAGCATCTTTTACAATTTGGTGGTCAAGCATCCTGCTCTGTACACTGGTGGTACTGCCTTCTGTTTGTCTAGCTATTGCTATACTGATTGGTCAAGATAGATAGTTAGGTATTATGGTCCTGTCTTGGGCTAAATGGATGATATGATTGTGATTGAGTACAAGGACACACCTGTTTCTGTGGAAATTGGTCTAGGGGTCATGGAGGCGGTGGCTGGGTTCCCATGCCTGCTGTTTCTGTGATCACTATAAGTTCAGGGACACACCTGTTATTCCAGTGAGCAATGAGGCATACATGACTAAATTAAGACATTGGTGAAGGATGGGAGATAGTTACATACAGTGAGCCTTGAGGAGGGGTCTAAAATGAAGTCAGAATATTGGGGCTGGAGGCAAGCAACTCTGTTATGACTCCATTATAACATCTCAGAAGTCAACAGAAATAGGAAATGAGTCCAAGTATTCGACTTCAAGATCAGGAAACTTTTATTACATGTTATTTTAACATTGGACAGGAGAAAGTCTTTTTTTCCTCTTTCATTCATGGAAAATTTGTCAAGTTTCAACTGTCTGTTAGAGATTGTGTTAGACACTGGGGAGAAAAAGGTGTATTTTGAGACATAAAACTTTCACCCAAAGAGCTTATGGTCTAATTCAAAACAAAAGACTAGAAATACATATCTAAGAAACAAAGAAGGTTGAAGTAACTACAAAGGATAAACTCATACACAATGTAATGACACATTAGAGGGGGAGGCAAATGAGAGAGGTAGAATGGTTAAATTGATGGAGAGCAAGTATAGTTATCAGGAAGACTCATTTAAAGTCAGATCTCAAACACGTGCAGGTAATTATTCATACTAGCCATTTTTTTCACTATTTTATTCAAGTAACTTTTTATGACTGAATTTCAAAATAGCAACATTCAAGAGTCTAGACATTCCCTCAATGATATTATCCTATATCAATTTTACCTAACACACACAGACATAGATACACACAAATTTAATCGGTCGACATTACTTGTTTCAGAATTTTTGTCAAAGGAAAGCAGGAGAAAGAATGATAGCAAAAAGTGGTAGGTTTATGATTTTGTTTATTGATTTTTAATGCTATGAGAAGTTTTAGCAAATTTGTAGATTGACAAACAAAAGGACATTTTAAGGAGGGAAAGACTGAAAATGACTGAGCAAGTGGGCATTGACTGAGGGAGAAATATCATGGATAAAACTGAAGGAATTAGGATTGATGCTTGTAATAGCAATTTAAATGGAAAGATCTTTCTCATTCATTAATAGGCCCATATTATCTGCTTAAATCATCTGGAAACCTAAGTCACATGTGGTGGGAGGAACTTGCTGAACAGGTAGAACAAGAAGAGTGGAGCTGAACTGGGAGGAAGTGATGGAACAGGGTCCTTCCAGAGGGGAAAGAACACAAATCAACCAACACAGCAAGGCTCAGGCTTGTAACAGTTAATAGTCAAAGCCCCTCGCTGGGAGGGGGTGGGGAGGTTTGGGAATGACTTTGCCTCCTGCTTTGATGATGCTTCTTAACTTCTTGGTCACCATGAAAGCATTTGCTTTCTGGTTCTGGGATCTGTCTTTCTGTTGTTTAAATCAATGTTTTTCTTCTGCCTTCTATATGGAGAGTCTTTATACTTGGCGATTGAGAACGATATTATCATATTCATAGTCACCACCAGTGCATGAATATTGCCTTGGAGATACAAAACTACAGTTGGTGAGATTAACTTTCATGGAGGAGGGCAATTGAAGCTGGAAAGTAGGAGTAGAGGCTGGGTGAAGACACTGTTAAAGAGGAACACAATGATGAAGCTGATGCAGTTCACACATTCTAGACCTTAACATCTTAAGGATAACAGGAAGCAGCTCATCTTCTGTTAGTGATCACAACAGGTATGAAGAGAAGATTTAGAACAGTTATTGTAGGGAATGTTGTGTAGAATTAGAACACGATTTAAAAAAGGTGTACTATGCAGCCATGTAGACCCAGCGGAGGATGGAAAGCAGTCATTTGCAGTGGACATAGTCTAACATGATTTTCTGATATCCTCCAGCAGTATTCAGAAACTTATTTGTATTGACAACATGATAACTGGAAGAAATTCTCCTGTGACACAGCAAGATCACTGCTGAACAGGCCACTTTCAGGGGAGGGAACAAGGCAGACCCAAGTCAGCTTCTTGGGGACATGAAGTAAATTCTCAAAGACTAGGGTCTGGGACTACTCCAGGAAGCTTCACACACAATTTATCATAAAAAGTGTTTAAATTATCCAAGACTGGCAATGAATAAGATTTGAGAAAATACATCCTTCTCCTTTCTTTTCAGAAGGGAAGGACTATGGATCTGGAAAATTTCATGTGCTGTCAGTCAAAGTTGATAGCATAGTTTGGTTGATTTTGCTGAATTATGTTCTTGGTGATGGTTAGAGTAGGTCAACTCATTCTTGTGTGTTAAACTTTGTTACTAGGGAAGGCTTGTTGGGTAAAGAAGGGGTAGAGATATGTTCAAAAATAAACATGAGGTGAAAACAAATTATATCAACAACAAGAACAAAGGAAGAAAGTTATCTATATTAAATATACTAATTTCTCCAACATTCTTAGCAAATCCAATACTCTTCTATGTATCTATTTTGAAATATACATTTTAAAGGAAGTTTCTAATTTAAATCTTTAACATATGTTTTTTTATCATATTTTAATTTTTTCTTCCAAATGCTGCCAAATTTTGGTTCTCAAATAATTCTAAACCTTGCTTCTCTGTGAAAAGCATTTCATTTTAACACTGGCCAATTTTGCTCAGCTAAGGTCATGGTACCTTGAATTAACAAGTATTAATACCGCGCTGTGCTAATTAGCAAAACATAAAATCTTTTTTTCAAAATCATATAGTGTAACAGTAGTGATGATACAATATATATTTTACATATTATATATGTACACATACATATTTATATATACACATACACATACATATGAATTCAAATACACAAAGTGGAATATGATGATAGCTCTAAGTGGATTATAAAATCTTGCATGATTAATGTGAGTAAATCCTATATTCACATCATTGACCTTGTTTCCGCCATGAATAACCAATGCATTTCTATTCATATCACTCATAAGTTTATTATATGATAAGGCAACGTTTTCTTCACATGAACGTTGAGATATTTGATTTGCCTCATTTATTTTCCCAGCGGGCATCTTCCTTTTCCTCTCAGATGGAGATGAAGTCACCTATAAGTCAATTGTCATTCTATTTACTGCTTTGCTCTGATTGATTAAGTCCGGTGTTGTGCAGTATGGGATCTGTATTCGTGTTTATCTTTCCTCTCTTTAATTGATTTATGACTTAAGAGGTACAATACTTCTTTCCTCTTAATTTTCACAAACCTGGTGATAATTGTGTATATGAGTATATGTATAATTCTATATTTTATAATAATTTAAGAAAAGTAGAAGATTTCATAATTCAATGATAATTTTAAAGTAGTTTAGCTAAATAAATTGTATATTTTTATTATATTCACTGACTTCTAAGGTTTAGGTAGATTACTTTAAAGTCCAACTAATTGTGTTGTCAAAATTATATCTTTACCAATTATCCACCTTATCTAAAACTTAGCAGGTATATCTGAGAGAGTTGTCTAAGACTCCAAATCAGTAAGTGACTGCAAACCTTCATACAACTAAGATTTTTTTCAAGTGGAATTGAAATTCTTTCTGAAACTCAGATTAATGTTCTATATGAGACATTTGCTGTATGAGTATGCTATGATTTCTGGAATAGGCTTTAGGAGATTCCTACACAAAGGAAATGGAAAATTCTGGCAATTTCTATATAACTCAAACTCACGTAAACTCAATGGGTTTCAGAATCTTCATTGAAAAAAATGTGACAGTTATGTTTCTTCCCTATTCTCTTCCTCCTGCTTCCTTTCTAGATATGTATCCACATATAAGCACGGATATTTTGTCAAAAGGGAAGCCATTTCAAACTATCAATTTTTTTTGGTTTCCTCTCTCTGTATTACTGGGTTAAAAATAAGTTTGTTGTTCCTGTTGTTACTACTTAGTTTTGTTTTGCTTTGCACAAGGGCAGCAGATTCTTAACTTTCATGTTTATGACACGGACTCCTTTTGCAGTCTAGTGAAAACTGTAGACTTGCTCTCAGAATAATATTTTTAAATTCATAAAATAAAATAAATGGAATTACATGGGAAATCAAAGCTACTGACATAATGATGAGTTTAATAAAAAGTTCACAGTTCAGAACTTTTGTCTTAGAGTACAGAAAACTCATCTCATGATACTATGTATAGACTCATGATAAAAGTTAAAAAGAGTTGAAGTCGTTCATGAGACTGGGTCTCAAGGATAAATAATTCTACATAGAGCCAGAAGACTGGGGTTACTTTTTAATAAACTTTTGGTTCAATGTCCATAGGCACAAGAAATAATCTGTGCTTTATATTATAAAATTCCCCCTTCTAAGATTATGATCACAAATGCAATAAGTAGAAGAGTTGGAATTGAAGCAGTTGACTTCTAATGTAAAACCAACATCCTTTCTACTATATAGTTGCCCCTTTTGGGAAGTAGTATGGTGAGGACATAGGTAAAACAAGCTAAGAATTTGTATAGAATTTATTTTCATCAGACTCTATTGGTTCATTGGAATTCTTCATGTATCTTGCCCCACGTTGTATCTATGGATGGATTTCTTTCTCAGCACAATCCAAGTGTTCCTTCTCATTACAGTTTAATTCTCATATAAGGAAGGACTGAACTTTAGTGCTTATCCAAAACATTGTTTTCTACCCATTGGATCAGAGCTTGATCTTGTGGTATGAACTAACTTGTTGAGTGTTTGACCAGAGCAAGGAGTGAGGAAGATTTCAATATCAAATTCCTCATTACATTAGAAATTCACACAAGCAACTACTCCTTCAGTGATTTTGTAATCTCAGAAATAATATTCTAATGGTATTCAAGAGGCCACGTTTTGGAATTCTTAGAGCAAACATCCATGAGCCTTATGTACATTTGAAAGTCCTTGCTTAGGATCCTTTGCTTAATTAACTGATTACCTTGATTTGATCTACTTATAAACCAATTATTTAGATTTATTTAAGTGAAATTATAAATAATATGTTGATAATAATTATAAATGATAAATGTATTTGTCACTATTTATAAACAACTTGATGTGACCTATTTCTTCTTAGGGTTGCTTTATATTCCTTTGCTCCATATGGTCTCATGGTAGATGTTGACTCTTTCAAGAAAGTGAGAATAATTATAGCTGTATGATTTTCTCACAGATTTATTGCAAGGAAAGGACTTTGGGTTGAATGTATGTTGCAGGTAATAGGCAATGGGATTAGAAGGTTTTTTTTGTATTCATTTAGCTAGTTTTAATTTTTAATATTCACTTTAAAAGATTGTGACTCTTAAATTCTATTTTCCTTTTTCCCCTCTCCAAGATGGTATGCAATCTGAAATAGACTATACATGTACAATAATATATATTAAGCATATTTCCACATTAGACATTCTGTAAAGAATAATTAGAACCAAGGTGGGAAGGGGCATCAGAAAGAAAAAATAAAACAAATGAAAAAAGAGAAATTAGTATCCTTCAATTTGTATTCAGACCCCATTCTCTGACTGTAGATAGCGTTTTTCATCATAAGTCTGTTTTAATTATCTTAATTCATGGCATTGTTGAGAAGAGAAGAACATCTATCAATGTCGGTCATCACACAGTGCTACTGTTACTGTGTACAGTTTTTTCCTGCTTCTTCTCACTTCACTTACCATCAATTTATGCAGGTCTTCCCAGGTTTTTCTGAAGTTCTCCTGCTCATCATTTCTTATGGATCAATAACACTATGCCTTTATATCAAAATTCCATAACTTGTTTTAATATTCCCCAGTTAGTGGACATACCCTCAACTTCCAGATCTTGACCACCAGAAATGAAAGATGCTATAAAAAAGAGTTACTATACATATTTTTGTCCATGTTGGTCCTTTTTCCATTGTTATGATCTCTTTGGAATTCAGACCTAGAAGTGGCATTGATGGATCAAAGAGTATGAACAATTTTATAGTTTTTTGAGCATAATTCAAATTGCTCTTCAGATTGGTTGTATCAATTCACAACTCCACCAATAATGTATTTTTCCCTCATCTTTCCCCACATTTATCGTTTTCCTGCGTTGTCATGTCAGCCAAAATGATAGGTATGGTGTGGGATCTCAGAGTGGTTTGAATTTGCATTTTTCTAATCAATAGTGATAGAACATTTTTCATATGATTATAGATAGCTTGAATTTTGTCATCTGAAAACTGCCTTTTCATATCCTTTGTCCCTTTATCACTTGGAGAATGACTTGTCTTCTTATATATTTGACTCAGATTTCTACATATTTTGGAAATTAGGCCATTACCAGAAACACTGGCTCTAAAAATTATTTCCCAGCTTTCTTTTTCCCTCATAATTTTGGTTGCATTGTCTTTGTGCAAAACATTTTTGATATAACATAATCAAAATTATCTGTTTTGCATTTCTTAATGTTCTCTATCTCTTGTTTGGTCGTAAATTCTTCCATTCTCCATAAATCTGACAGGTAAACTTGCTCTCCTAATTTGTTTATTGTATTACCTTTTATGCGAAAATAATGTACACATTTTGACTTTATCTTGGTATATGGTGTAAGATGACAGTGTATGCCATATTATTTTCAAGTTTTCCTAGGAACTTTTGTCAAATACTAAGTTATCATCCCAGAATCTGGGGTCCTTTGGTTAATTAAACAGTAGATTAATTTAGTCATTGACTACTGTCTCTTTTGTACCTAATCCATTCCACTATCCTCAACTCTATTTCTTAGTACCAAGTAGTTTTGATGATTGCTATTTGTAATACAATTTAAGATCTGGTAGAGCTAGGCTACCTTCCTTTGTATTTCTTTTCATAAATTCCCTTGATATACTGGAATATTTGTTCTTCCTAAGTTTTTTATCATAGTTTTAGTTGTATAAAATTATTTTTGCTAGATTGATTGGTATAGCACTGAATAAGTAAATTAATTTAGGTAGAATTATCATTTTTCTTATATTAACTTGTCATACCCATGAGCCACTGATGTTTTTACAATTATTTAGATCTGACTTTATTTGTGTGAAAAGTGTTTTGTAATCTGGTTCATATAATTTAATCTTGGCAGATAGACTCTGAAATATTTTATGTTGTCTACTGTTACTTTAAATGGAATTTCTCTTTGTATTGTGCTGCTTGGTTTTGTTAGTATACTATAGAAATTTGAATGATTTCTGTGGGTTAATTTCAAAGGATTAAAAGTTTTTAAACTTAGATTTTAGTCCTGGTTCTGCCATTGGATAACTGTATCTTTGAGCAACTTGCCAACTTCTCTGGGCAGAGGATACCTACCTTAACAAATGTTCACATCAATCTTGACAGGAAAATGTTATTATTTTTTTCCTATTTTATAATTGAGGAAACTGAAACAAACAGATGGCAAATGAGAGAACTGTGGGAACTGGGTGAACTAAACTGAGCTAGATCCAGAACTGTCACAAGGTTGAGTTAGTGTGGTTCACTGAATTCTCATAGTTCCTATTAAAGTGACTTGACTAGGGTCACACAACTAATATCTGAGGCCAGATTTCACTTCAGATCTTCCAAACTTCAAGCCCAATATTATATCCACTATGAGAGCCTGTTTATTAAGTATATAAATATACTGGGCATTATTCATTATGTATTTTCTTAAGGTAGAGGTAATGCTACTTAAGTAATCCCTCTATCTCTCAGTGAACTTAAATTCTATCATGAAGGATACAATGCATCCACAAATAACCAATAGTGAGCCATAATTCCACAACAAAGATTTTAAAATGATAATACCATACATTGGGAACAGAAAAAGTAAGAAATTTTATAGGAGACAAAATAAAAAAAAATTCTCAGGAGGGTGATAAGACAAAACTTCTTGACACAAGGGATATTTTACTTTTTTCTTTGAGAACTGATATCCTTTCAAAATGCAGATACATACAAATACATACACGTATACTTATATACATACATATATGCATACACGTGTATGGTTACGGATATATGTGTGTATACATATGTATATATACATACATACATACATATATATATATATATATATATATATATATATATATATATACATTTCATTAGAAAGAGGCTAAATCATGTTTTCTTAGGGCTTGGTACTAACTCTAATAATATGTTTTAGAGAAAAATTCATTTTTCCCGTGTCTCCAAGTAAAAGCCCCTGAGCCCACTAAAAGAGATTTTTTTTTAATGAATCGTTTTGTCCAAGTTGAATTATGCTTTAAAGGTTAAAAATAAACAATGAAATCCTCTTATGTAACTCTGATAATACAATAATTCAGTATTTTAATTCCCTTATTTCCTCTTGTTTTATTAATTCCTCATATGTGTTATAAGTGAATGATTTATTCTCAACCTAGATTATATGGAAAATAATATTGTATAGGATATTCAAAGTAGTTAACTACAAGACAATTTTGGAAAGGAGGACACTAGTAATTGAGGAGACAATTATCAACAAAAATGAGTAAGATTAAATTTGCTTTACATCTTGAAAAGAGAGTCTCTGTACAGTGGAAATGGTGGGAAAAAAGTATTATAGGCATATATATATATATATATATATATGTATATATATATATATATATACATATATATATATATATATACATACATATATATGCATGTATGTATGTAAAAAGATGGAAGGTGTAATGTGAGCAAGAGTAAAGGACAGTTTGAGTGAATTGCAAAGTATTTAAAATGAATAATGTCCATGAAGCTGGAAAGTTACATTGGAAAAACGTTGTCCTTAAGAGATACGATAGAGCCATTGGGAAGCACCTGGATTTGATTGAGAGGGAAGTTATGTACTCAAATCTGTATTTTAGGAACACACATCTTTGGTGGTGGTGTTTAGAATGAATTGTGTAAGTGAGAGATTTGATTCAGAGAGATAAATTTGAACCTTGTTGCAATAACATAAGCAAGAATTTAAAGACATCAAATAAGATTTGAGTGGAAGAATTAGACCCAATGATGGAGATGTGCAAGTAGAAACAGTAAGATTTATCAACAGATGGAGGGTGATAGTAGTAAAGGTAATAGGAAGAGTAGCAAAAAATAGTAATTAACATTTATATAGTGCTTCCTATTGTTGTAGGCACCATGCTAGGTGCTTTATATTACTATATAATTTGATCCTCACCACAGCCCTGAGATGTAAGTAGTAATTATCCAAATTTTACAGGAGAAAAAAATGAGACAAATGAGTTTAAGTGACTTGTCCACTGTCACACAGCTAGCGTTTGAGACCAGCTTTAAAGTAAGGTCTTCCTGACTCCAGGCCCAGCTCACTATCCATTATTTCACGTAGATGCCTCAAATGTGACTTAAATATATGTACATATGTGTGTGTGTGTGTGTGTATAAACTTTAATCTCTACACCAGAAAGGAATATGCCTAAATTAACTTTATATCTATCCAATGAAAACACATAGTGTAGAACCTTGTAATAATTTTAGTAGTATTTAACATTTATATAGTGTTTTAAGAGTTTGCAAAATACTTTACAGATAGTTGCTCACAACAACACTGGTTGGTGGTTTTCATCCTTACTCTATTTTGCAGTTGGGTTAACTAAGACAAATAGAGATTAAGCAGCTCAGGGTCATAGAGCTAGTAAATGTCTGAGCCTGGTTTTGAACTCATGAAGATGTAGCTTCCTCACTCTAGGACTGGCTCTGTACCCACTGTGCCACTTAGTTGCCCTTGGTGGTAGCTTAGGAATAGGGAAATTTGGAAGAGAAAAAGATTAAGTCATGGTAAGAAGTAAAGATTATGAATTCAGTTGTGAGCATATTACATTGAAGATACATCTGGGATATCTACCTTGAAATGTCCCAATTATTGATGTAGGATTGAATTTCAGGGAACAGACTGGGGTTAATCTACATATACACAAAGAAACATATAGAAATCTTTAGAGAGAAGTTAAATCCATAGGAGCTGGTTAAGTTGCAGAGTGTAGAGGGAGATATGATGAGGCTACAGCATAGAATACTTGTAAAAATATTACTGGAGAGACAAAATAAAGTACAGATCACTTTTCCACATTGTGACTTTCTCCATCACGGTTTCAATATATCACAGTTTGGCATAAATCAACTGGTAATTTGGGGGAAGTTTGGTGGAAATCACAGATACTACAAACATTCTATCAGATGATAAAATCTTCAGAAACTCAGAAATGCATAAAATATATATGTAATATAATATAATGTAAATATATTTTAAATGTCATAATTACTCAGACATCTCTTGTACAAAAGGAGGGTCAAAAATTTTTACACAGATTTTCTGGATTGCGGGTGAAAGGGAAAATTGTAGCGGACAGAGGAACTTGCCCTTGAAGTCAGGATATCATCAATTCAATTCCTCCCACTTAGGCATTCTGGCTTCCAGATGCAGGGCAAGGAATTTAACCTCACATTACCCCAGGATATTCCCTAGGCTTATGAGTAAAGAAAAGATCTGGGATGCGAGTTGCTTTATCCGAAACTTCCTAGGCTAATTATATCGCATGTATAAAACTCTCTATCTTTAACTCTAGCTTTTTGTTGGACTTGGTACGTTTGAGAGGAAAGAATGTTTTCTATCTTGCCTAGGGACATCGTTTCAAATCCTGGTTGGGATAATTATTATCTATTTCACCTTGGGCAAGACAGATGCTCTTCGGGCTTTAATTGCTGCATGTATAAAAGGAGGTTATTTGAATAAATCAATTCTGAGATCTTTCTCCTCTTTCCATATAGGAACTTATGATCCCAGAAACTGATGGCATTGAGTTATTAACATTTCAAGTGTTCCAATTTATATAACAATTTTCTCATAGCAGTTCTATAAGAAATGTGACATAAGTATTCTTATGCTCATTTTACTGAATGGAAAAATTATTTTAGAGTTACATGTCCCTAGGGACATAGTAGATAAGTGAATGAATCAGGTATAAAATCTAGATCTTCTGACTCTAAATTTTGTAGTCTTCCTATCATGCCATGCTATGTCCATTGCAATCCATTATCTGTTTTTGACTATGTTAATGGAATCTTTTAAAGAAAAACAGTTCTCAGCATTTGAAAATTCATGCAAATAAATGCACACACTAAATGAAAATTAATCAACTAATGCAGTGCACATTAGAGCTGAAAGGGAATTTTAAATGGACAATAAGTTCAACAAGAGCCTGCAAATGCGGTCTTGTAAAGATGAGTAACAACCTAAATACATATTCTTTGTATTATACCCGTGGAATATTGCAATTCTATATTCACTTTAGATATCTGTAGACATTTCTTATTTAAATGAATAAAATTATGCTACTGACAGGCCATGTTTATTTCCTCACTGAGGTCACTAAGAAATTCTTTACTTTATGCATATGTAAACACAATAAAATAAAATAAAACTGCAGCAGTAACAAAGACTCATTCAATGATAGCTAAACATCTTTCACCATCATTTGATACATGAGTATTGTTTAGTAATGAATATTACTTAGGAATGAATATTAAAAGAAAACGTTGAGGCTGTGACTAAAAAAAAAAACAGGTCTGCAATGCTTTTGGAATTTAGCATCATCTGACTTCAGGCTCTTTTCAGACAATTAAATCTCTTTCTTTGTATTTTTGTCACTAATGTAATTTGTTCAACCTGCTACCTTGTCTATTCAGTGCTTATCCAAGATTAGTACTGAAATGAGAGAAGAATTTCTTGAGATTCATGACTCACTCTCTTAAATCTGGCAGGGGAGGCACTAAGATTGTGACTGAGTTTTAAAAAAAAAAACTGCTTTCTAATGTGATATAAATAGAATGTGTATTTTAAAAATGATGGGTTGACCTTATTTATAGAGATACAAGGAGCAATCAGAGGATATGAAATTAAAGAAAACCTTTTTTTTAAGTTGCAGAAGCTAAGCTTGTTACAGAAAAAGATAAAATGTAAGGTTTAATGAAACTCAGAGTCATCCCTATATTGAGTCTTTAGCCTGGCATATGTTACTTGAATGCTGCTGTCTTACCACCCAGGGTTATTGGAGAGACTTACAAGAACTGCCTAGTTTTCCTTTGTTCTGAGCTCTATTTATCTCCTCAGGCCCTATTCTCTCCTCCCTTTACAAAAGACTGAAATTAAGTAATGCTGTACACTCTAATTTTAGTCATAGCTTTCCTCTTGAGAAAGTAGGATGGAAAGACTATTTTGTGACAAATATTTTGCCCCCTTCTTCAATCTAAGGATGATAATCTCAGTGTCATTTTTAATAGATAGGGGGTGTATCAAAAGCTTCATTTTTCTGCAGCTTTAAAATAGTTATAATAAAGTGACACATTTTAAGTCATTTTATATTTTGCTCTAGAAACAGAAAAGGAAACTGCATTCATAAAGAATCCATGAGGATCTTTCTATTCAGTAAATTCTTCATTTTATAATTAATATTGCCTTGAAAAGAAAACATGCTTGCTACACAATATGATTTTTACTTGTGACCCCCACTCATAAAAAAATCTTAGAATTTAATTGGTTAGAGACACTGATATAAAAATAAATTATTGAAGCTAAACATTTGATGTCTTTATATTAATTAAGGGATTCAAAGACATTATTTCAAAGTGATTTTATAAATTTGTATCAGTCATATTGAAAAATTATATGAGTGATTTACCTTCTAGATATGTATCAGTAATTTTCAAAGGCCCTAAGTTACTTTGCCAAAAATCCTGATATGATACAATCAAATTGTTCCTTCTTTGGGGGATACTTTTCCATGTAACTATGAATTTTCAGTATAGTTTGAAGAAGCTGTGTGATATGGATAGACAGACAGGTAGATAAGTGTATATATAATATATGTGTTTGTGTGTATACACACACATACATATATACATATAAAACATAATTATTTATGTGTGTATTTATCCCCTTCCAACTGTAACCATATACACTATATACACGTATCCATCTAACTCTTTTACATTGTTCTTTGGAATTAAGATTCGTTATTATACTCATTGACAAATATGTAATGTGGTCAATAAAAAAATGAAATTTATTAGGAATATAATAGTATATTTCAATATTTCAACAGATTTATGATGTGAGTACTTAACAACATGTAAAAATCAAAGCAACGCATTGTTTCTCATTTTGTCTGATTCTTATTCATATATCTCAGTCAATGCTTCATTCCTTTGAAATTTTCCTCTGATTGTTTTCAAATGTTATATCTGATGCACTTGGGCTGTCAGTCTGTTTTCTCTTAATTTAGCGATATGAGTCAGCCAGTTCCTTTTCTCTTCATAAACATTGTAAATGATGTCTGTTATGTCATTTTGTGTGTGCACATCATCAGTGTTTGCCTACTGGAGAATACTTGAGCCCACCATGTAGCTTTCCGTTATCCTTTGGCTCTTTTGAAATTCTATTTCATCAAAGAGTACAGTGTTATGTGTTTTGCAAACAAATTGCATTCCTGGATGAAATTTGTTGTTCTGAAGATGAAAATTTGTAGCAATAAGTAGCTTGCAATCATTGAAATTCTATGATTTCCCTCACATAGTCTACTCTGAATTACAGTTGAATCAAGAGACCAATGGCTGCATTTATCTGAACTCCTCAAGGGTCCACTTAAAGTAATTGGTCAAGATATACATGTAAGCATACATACACGCACATGCTTAAGTGTATATGTTTCTATCAGTGTATCTAATTATGCATATGCATTAATTACATATGTATTTAACATACTTCATCTATGTATATATATATATATATACACACATGTATGCATATGTATGCAAACACTACTGGTTCATTTTGTTGTTTATTCTTGGTGTTTGAAGAGGGAAATAATGCCATTGCAATGTCAGAGCCAATGTATGGTTCCTTTGGCTGTGGATGATCATACCAACACAATCTCAGAAAACTGTACCACAGACTAGGCACAAACAGCCTATATGACCATTTGGGAGCGAGATGTCTCAAAATGTGTACATCTCACATTAATTTAAGCTGCCACAATTCCCCCTTGCTCAAAGAACATAACAGCTTCTTTATATATCCAGGCCATGCAGGGTAATCTTGTTCCAGTCTTTTCCATGACTCACAACTGATACCTAAATTCTTCAGAAAGACCTTCACTGTCAAAAAATTAAATGATGAATAAAAGCCATATCTTTCTACATATATGCAGATAATAATCTCATCAGCATTCATTCTTTATGTTTTTCCAATGAATTGCTAATTCAATATTTTTTGATAAATCAATACATTTTATGAGCTAGAAAGAGAGATAAGAAGAGATTACACTTAAAAATATCTTTCAGTGTTTGAACAAAATGGAACTTGTTAATACTCAATATTACTTATTCCCTGTAACATTTCCCAGTTTCTAATGAAAGAAAGAGAAACATATTTTGAAATCCTATGAAATTCAATTTCACTTAAGCCACAGAAATTAAGAAATGATTGTATGTGAGAACATAGGATCTTAATTTAGAACAACAACAAAAAGCTTTAGAAATAATCTCATCCAGTGGTATCAACATTTTCCTTGTAGGTCACATGCAACCTGTAATATTTCTGAAAGCTGCCCAAAAGAAATTAAAGAAATTAAATTAAAGAAATTAAAATAAAATTAAAGAAATTAATTAAAGTGGGAAATATTTAATAAAAAATAAAACTTCACTAAAATATAAATGATGTAAATGTGTTTAAGTCAATATGCACTTTCCAAAACCCTTGTGTATGGTTATTGTCCCTCACTTCTATTTGAGTTTGACCCCACTGATCTAATCCAACTCTATCTTTTACAGATGAAGAAACTAAGGTCCAAAGAAAACATGTAATTTGCCTATGGTCACACCAGAATTAAATGGCAGAGCCATGGTTTAAATATAGGCCCTCTGGCTGTAAATAAACCAGGATTTTTTTCCCTTCACATTTTCTATATGGAGGAAACTGAAGTAACTGCTAAGGAGAAGTGTCTGACAAATATAGTTTATAAATTTGTAAACTTCAAATCCTTAAAAATAATATTTCACTTTTTACATGTCTTCATTTGCAACAGCTAAATTACTTTCACAAAACTAAGTTTTCAGCAGTAACCCTGGCCCCATGTTCTTACTGACTTGGACACTCTCTTCACTAATAGAGATCATAATGCCCCTCACATCTTAATCCTAAAAGTTTCTTGTACGTGCCTACCCATAAATGCCTCAGTTAGTAGCTGTCTACAATGCTACCTAAACAGTCTTGAGCTAGGTGTTTTAACACTTTGTAGAAACCAGGAACATAGGTGGATTGTCCAGCTGCTAGCCCTCATTTACCACTTAATTGAACCACTTTTTTCTTACCTTAAATTTGTTGCATTTTGTTTTTTGTTCCATGACTAATGATAGGTAGAGGTGACGTGCCCATCTTAGAACAAAGGAAATAAAGGTGAATGGAATAAATCTTGAGATAGTGCCTAAACGTGCCAGGAATCATGCTAAGTGCTTCTAAAGAAAATCTTTCTTATTTGATCCTTTCAACAACCTGGGAGATAGGTTCTGTTACCATATTCATTTTACAATGAGGAAACTGAAGTAAACAGAGGTTAAGTGACTTGCCCAGGTTCACACATCTGGAAATTGTATTGAGGCTGGTTTTAATGTTAATACTAATATTTGTATGCAACCTACTGTGTGCCACACTTTGTGCTAAGAACTTTACAATTGTTATTGCATTTGATCCCCACAACAACTTTGTGAGATAGGGGCCATTATCATCCCCATTTAAGAACTGGGAGGGATGGAAGCTGAGGAAAACAAGGTATAATGACTTGCCCAGTGGTCATACAGTTAGTAAGTCAGATTGGATTGAAATTCAAACATTTCTAACTTCAGACCCAGCTCTCTATCCACTGGACCACATATATTACAGTATAAAAGGGGAGTGGCCATTAAAAATATGACAGACCAAAAAGATAATACTACTTAAAGATATTGCCATAATAGAATTCCTTCTTACCTTCAGATACACTCTGACTTTTCTTTGATTTTTTCAACATTTGACTACCAATAATTTTTAAAAGTAAAAAGCTTTTTATTCTCAGGAAAATGTTTGACCAAGTCTCTTGCTATGAGAGTTCATGTCCTACCTGATTTAGTAAAGCCCTGCAAGACAAATGTATCACCATTCTCTTCTTTTTAGAGACATTACAGAATAAGTGGGAGCCAGTTAATGAAGATGATATCAGCCTGGAAGTTGCTGAAATACAAAATAATAATTTCAATGATAATATATGTCTTGCTATTGCAGAATCTCATCTTTGAAACAAAAATATAACTTCACAATTTTTTATTGTGCTACTTACGTTTTCATTCCATAATGAATTCACACCCCATTTATTTAGCCTTAAAATGTATACGAATGGAAAAAATTTCAAATTCTGAGACTACCAAGTGGAGTACCATTGTAACAAATATGTTCTAAAGTAACAAAAACCTACATTATGAATCTTATATACCTTGCATATATGCTTTATACAGTTGGTAAAATGAATAGAATTCAATTGAACTTAACTTTTAGAGTGGTTTCAGTAAAAGCATATATTATCACCTCACCTCTACTCCCTAGCCAATTGAATTTTGACCACGGGATTTGAGGGATTCAGGAAGTATAGAGGTTTTGAAAGGAAGGAAATAGAATGTTGGAGAATTTTCTGACTACTTTGTCACCAAAAGGTGCAGCTAGGTGGTCACTTAGATATTATAATACTTTGCTATAAAAATCAGAGGTTTCAGTTACAACGGACAGAGTGCCGAGATAGGAATAAGGAAGACTCATCTTCCTGAGCTCAAATCTGGCTCAAGTATTTACTAGCCTTATGACCCAGGGCAAGTCACTTAACCCTGTTTGCCTTAATCTCCTCTGCTGTAAAATGAGCTGCAGAAGGAAATGGCAAATCACTCCAGCATCTTTGCCAAGAAAACCACAAAGGAGTTCACGAAAAGTTAGACGGGAATGTAATGATTAATAACAACAAATGTACTCCAGATCATTCCACTTTTTGTTCAAGATACAGCCTTGTTAACTTCTTAGCTAGTGTTTTGAGATGATGAACAGATGTAGTAAATGCTCACTGAGGCAACTCTTAGTAAAGGAAATGGATAATTATGTAAATCCAGTGATTCCACAATGAACTAAATACTAGTATTTGAGATTAATGATCCATAGGTTAATTCTTCTGATGCTACAACTTAATGAGACTTCTAGGAGGAGAAAACAAGATTCAAACAAAAGTCTTCTAATATGTGCTGTAGAATGATCCCCACCCAGAAATGGCTAATTCTCCTCCCTGTATCTCATTAAATATTTCAAGGAATTAAAACATCATTATTTTTAATTTCATAAAGAGCTCTGTGTAGAGCCAGCCATAAAAAGGACAATTTAGAACACATCCAAAACACAACGTAAAAATGAGTGTAATTCCTACCTAAGAGCAGTCTAAGATCTCTTTCCACTATGTCCATGGCAATTTTCTAGCAAGAATATAGTAGACATTCTCTTTATAAACAATTTGCTAGACGCAGGATATTTTTAAAATTTATTATATATTTGTTACATTGCTTTTTTTTTAATTCAAAAACAAAATATATTTCCACCTACATTCCCTTCACCCCATTGAAAAGTCAGGTGACATATCAATTATATATGTGAAATTATGAAAAATGACCTATTTCAATTTTTAGTCATGTTGAAAAGAGAAAAGGGAAAAAAATAGAAAAGTGAAAAAATAGGCGGATAAATTTTTCATGAGTCCTTCAGAATTGTTTTATATCATTGTATTCATTACATTGGCTAATATTTTTGTGACTATTTTCAGTGTTCTGCTACTTCTACTCAGTTAACTTTGCATCATTTCACATAAGTCCTTCCATGTTTGTTTATTTTATTAAAATACCTTACTAGCACAACAGTATTCTATCCAAATCATATACCACAATTTATTCAGTCATTCCCCAGTCAATAAGCTTTCCCTCAGATTTCAGTCATTTGCCATCAGAAAAAGAGTTACTTCTGAAATATAGATACTGTTGAAATATAGATTCTTTTTCTTTTCCTTTGATATCTTTGGGATTTAGATTTGTAGAGGGATTGTTAGTTTAAAAGATGGGCATAATTTTGCAGCCTTTTGGGCATAGTTCAAATCGTTCTCCAGAATGTTTGGACCATTCAAAACACTACCAATAGTCCAATAGTGACCCTGTTTATCCACATCCTCTCAGGAATTTATCATTTCGTTTCACTGTCATGCTGGTCTGATGGCTTGAGGTGGTTCTGAGTTTTTTAATTTTATCAAATGAGTACTAATTTAGTGCACTTTATGTAACTATTGGATAGGTTTGATTTCTTCTTGTTAAAACTCATTTTTCATATCCTTTGACCATTTATCAATTAAACGATGGCTCATAACTGTTTTATAAATTTGACTCAGTTCTCTATGTGCTTGATAAATTTAGCTTTTAGGAGAATTTTTTGCAGTAATTATTTTCATCAGTTTCATGCATTCCTTCCAATTTCGGCTGCATTTGTTTTGACTGTATATTATTTTTTCATTTCATGTAGTTGCAAATATACGTTTCATTTCCATCTTGGATCTGTCTCACCTATTCTTTATCTAGATGTATGATACTACGCTAATGCCAGCATACAAACTTTCTGACTGTCTTATAGTTTTGGGGATATATTGAGGCATAAAGAGATGAAGGGTGTTGTGTAAGATCCTACAGTCCCAGAATGGGGGTGGGTGTGAATCTTTTCTGTTTATTAGGAAAAAATAGAAATATGAAAATAAAAAAATCGAAAAAATAAAAATTTAAAAAAAAACAAAAAGCATGATTTGTGGGTCATGGATCTTCTGGCACAGTCCAACCCCAAGGACATCCAGTTGCATTCTTCCAGATGTCAACTACATTTTTAATTTAAAAAAAGCTACATGTCACCTATTTCTCTTGATTCTTTCCTTTGGAACTCATGTCTAATCATTCTATGTGTTCTGATTTATGAGTTGAGGTTTGTCATGTAGCAAAATAAGTGCCTTGTTTTGGCAGGTTCTTTCCTATAAAACTTTAAAACAGAAGACTGACAACCTAGGATATTGAAAAGAATATTATATTTGTAATCTGAGGATATTATGATACATCCCATTACTGTTCCTGGGTAGCCTTAGGTCAATCTTTTAATTTATTTGTATTTCTGTTTTGTCATCTATAAAAGAAAAAGTTTAGACTATACAATCTGTAAGATCCTGTAATGTTAATGGTATATAAGATCTTCCCTGCCCATAAATAAGGTTTGACAGAGAGAATGTTTGAAATGTCACTGCTCCCTGGATTGGTGATGAGTACCTTACTAAATCTTGCCTTCTGGTATTCCAGTAGGGACATTTCAAATAAATATATTGACACTGTCTTGGAGGAAGAGAGTTATATTTTGAAAACAAACCATGGAGATATGTATATATATTCATAGTAGCTGCTATGGATTTGCATTAGCATGACAGATCCCATCAAGTTATAATAGCTATCTTCTCTTGAAAGTCCAATAAATCAACTTGAAGTATTGATGACATGTTGTTGATGTAACTAACATTTTTAAAATGCATTTCTTGAATCATAGTAACACAACTAAGATACAACCATCTGGTCTATAAGCAGATTTATTTCAATTTGCTACTAAATATACCTAACAATGATCTTGGATTTCCTCATTCAAATTGTGATTTTGTTTTTGGAATAGTTATGAAGAAAAAACCCAAAGGACCAGATGGATTCACAAGAGAATTTTACCAAACATTTAAAGAACAGTTAATCCCAATACTATAAAATGATTTGGAAAAAGAGCAAAGAAGACATTTTACAAAATTCCTTTCATACCACAAATATAGTGCTGATATCTAAAAACAGAAAGAGCAAAAATAGATAAACCAATTTTGCTAATGAATATTAATGAAATTAATCTTAAATACAATGACAGCAAGGAGATTACAGCAACATATCACAAAAACCATAAACTATAATGAGGTGAGATTTATGTGACTAATTCAGAGCTGTTTCAGTTTTAAGAAAGCTATCAGCATAATTGATCATATAAATAAAAAAACACACACAGCAAAATCATATGTTTATATCAGGAGATGGAGTAAAAAACCTTTTGTCAGAAGACAATGCTCATTCCTACTAAAACAGTAGAAAGTATAGGAATAAATGAAACTTTTCCAAATGTAATAAATACTACTACCTATATAAAACTATCAGTAAGCATTAACTATAACAGGGATAAGCTAGTAGCTTACCCAGTGAAACTGAGTGTTAAACAAGGATATCTATTTGCACCATTATTATACATATAATACTAGAAATGTTAGATATAGATATAAAAGAAGGAAAAAGAAATTAAAGCAATTAGAACAGTCAACAAGGAGAAAAAACAATCACTCTTTACTGGTAGTATCATGGCCAGAATTCTAGAAAAAAAAAAAAAAACTAGTGGAAATAATTAACAGGGTTGAAGGAGATAAAATAAATCCATGTAAATCATTTTCATATATTACCAAATGAAAGTTAAGCATGGAGAGATGGAAATTCCATTTCAAATAATAGATTATTTAGACAATAGAACATGCTTGGAAATCATTCTGTCAGGATAAATTCAGGAAGTATCTGAACACAACTATAGGCACTTTTCACACAAATAAAATCAGAACCAAATAATTGGAAAAATACCAATTGCTCATGGGCAACCTTAACCAAGGTAAGAAAAGTACCAATTCTAGATGAATTAATTTACTTATTCTGTGTCATATCATTCATATTATGGGAAAAAGTATTTTATAATGGGAGAAAAAATAACAACAAGATTCATTTGGAAGAATAAAATTTCAAGAATATCAAGGGAATCAACAAAAAGAAAATGTAAAGGGACATGACCAAGTAGCATCAAATCTCAAACTATATCAGAAAGTAGTCACCATAAAAACAATATGGTACTGGCTAAGAAACAGTGCTGGAATAAACTAGGCACATAATACTCAGTAGTTAACAAACATAATAAGTTGATATTTAGCAAATACGGAGATCTGAGATTCTAAGACACAAAAATCACGATTTGACAAAAATTGCTGGAAAAATTACAAAGAACTTTGGCATAAGCCAGGTGTAATCCAGCATCTCACAATGTGTATTGAGATGAGGTCAAAATGAGTATGTAATTTAGACATAAACAGTGCTATTGTAGGCAAATTGGGGTGGCATTAAATATTCACCTGTCAGATATGTGGATAAGGGGAGAATTTATGGTAAAATAAGTGATAGTGAGATATATCTGAATTTAAATTCGTAATATTTTATTAGATTAAGTTAGAAAAAGATTTTGCACAAATGAAACCAATGTAACCAAGATTAAAAGAGAAGTGGGGGGTGGTGCAGAGACAAGATAGCAGAGTGAGAGCAAGGATTCACCTAAGCTCTCGGACAAACTCCTTAGGATACCTCTGAAAGGAAAATCTGACCAGGTTTTAGAGGTGCAGAATCCAGTGGGAGACAGACTGTGCCATATTCGGAGCTCAGGTTGCACTGGAAGGTCCATGGGGAGGATCTATTCTGTGGGGGTGAGCCCACAGCGCACAGCGCAGCCCGGCCAGCTCAGCAGAGCAGCAGGAGCCTGATCAACCTGAGAGTGGTGGGCGGAACCAGAGGAGCAGCACCAAGGGGAGGAGACAAGCCGAACCCAGTCAGCGAGAGCCCCGGAGCACCAGTTATCACGGCAGCAGAAATCCATAATGGAGAGAAGAGTCTGGACAATTTCTTCCAGGAAATCATCAAGGAAATCTGCCCAGAAGTGCTAGATTCAGAGGGCAAAATAGTCATTGAAAGAATCCACCATTCCCCTCCTGAAAGGGATCCCAAACTCAAAACCCCAAGAAATATTGTTGCCAAATTCCAGAGCTATCAAGTGAAGGAAAAAAATATTATAAGCAGCCAGAAAGAAACAATTCAAATAAAAAGGAGACAGAGTCCAGATTATATGGGACCTTGCAGCTTCTACATTAAAAGATCAAAAGAATTGGAATCAAATATTCCCTAAGGCAAAGGAGTTGGGACTACAACCAAGGATCAATTACCCAGCAAAGTTCAGCATAACATTTCAGGCAAGGAGAAAGTCATTCAACGAAGTAAAGGATTTCCAGAGCTTCCTGATCAAAACGCCAGAACTTAATAGACAACTCAATTTTCAAATACAGGTCTCAAGAGAATCATAAAAAAGTAAACAGGGCGGGGGAGGGGGATGGGAGAAACAACTTGTCACTCAATGAGGGCAAACTGTTTGCCTCCCTTTAAGGGAAGATGATACCTGTTAGTCTTGAGAATTATGTTTCTAGTATGAAATATAAAAGGGATATACATAGAGGGAACGGGTATAAAGTAAATGATATCATGATAAAATATGATTTAAGTATGAGAAGGGATTGTAATAGGAGGTGTGAAAAGGAGGAAGTAGAAAATGGTAAATTATATCACAAGAAGAAGTACAAACTTTTAACAGAGGGAAAGAGGGGAGGGAGATGAGCATTGTTTTAGAGGTATTCTCATCTGATTTGTTTAAAGGACAGAACAATAAGCTTAAGTAGATAACCCTAACTAGCTCTATAGGCAGTAGGAGAGGAAGGGGGAAGAAAGGGAAGGGAGGCTAAAAGGGAGGGAAGAAGCAATAAGAGTAAAGGGGAGTAAAAGGGAGGGGGGCTAAAAAGAAGGAGGGGAAGGCTGCAGGAGGAGGTGGTGAAAAGTGAATACTATTGAGGAGGGGAAGGGCGACAGGAGAGCTAAAAGTGCAAATGATGGGAAAGAGGATAGAGGAAAATACACAGATTGTAATCATAACTCTGAATGTGAATGGAATGAATTCTCCCATAAAACTGAGATGGATAGCAGAATGGATTAAAAGTCATAATCCAACAATATGCTGCTTACAAGAAACACATTTGAAATGGGGGGATACACATAGGATAAAGATCAAAGGATGGAGCAGAATATATTGCACTTCAGTTGATGTAAGAAAAGCAGGAGTAGCAATCCTAATCTCAGACAAAGCAAAAGCAAAAATAGATCTAATCAAAAAGCATAAGGATGGAAACTATATCCTGCTAAAAGGCAACATAGACAATGAAGCAATATCATTACTACACATGTATGCTCCAAGTGGTATAGCATCCAGATTCTTAGAGGAGAGGTTGGGGGAGTTGAAGGAAGAAATTGACAGCAAAACTATACTAGTGGGGGACCTCAACCTCCCCCTCACTAAACTCGATAAATCAAATCTCAAAATAAACAAGAAAGAGGTTAAGAGATAAATAAAACTCTCCTATAAGATAGATGTGATAGATCTTTAGAGAAAATTGAATGGGAATAGAAAGGAATATACATTTTTCTCAGTGGTACATGGAACATTTACAAAAATTGACCATGTACTAGGACATAAAAATCTCAGAATCCAGTGCAGAAAGGCAGAGATAATCAATTCATCCTTCTCAGATCCTAACGCAATAAAAATTATGTATAATTAAAGGTCATGGAAAGATAAACCAAAAATCAATTGGAAATTAAATAATCTAGTGCTAAAGAAGTAATGGGCTAAAGAGGAAATCATAGAAACAATCAGTAACTTCATTCAAGAGAAAGACAATAATGAGACAACCTAACAAATTTTCTGGGATACTGCAAAAGCCGTTCTTAGGGGAAGTTTTATATCTTTGAATGCCTACATAAATAACATAGAGAAAGATGAGATCAATGACTTGGGCATGTGACTGAAAAAGCTAAAAAAGGAGCAAATTGAAAATCCCCAACAATATACCAAACAAGAAATACTGAAAACCAAAGGAGAGATTAATAAAGTTGAAATTAAGAAAACTATTGAATTAATAAATAAAACCAAAAGTTGGTTTTATGAAAAAAATAATAAAATTGATAAACCTTTTTGGTCATTTTGATTAAATAAAAGAAAGAATAAAATCCACTTACTAATATTAAAAATGAAAGGGGTGAACTCACCTCCAATGAGGAGGAAATTAAAACAATAATTAGAAATTACTGTGCCCACCTTTATGCCCACAAATTCGATAATTTAAATGAGATGGATGAATATTTTAAAAAATACAAATTGCCCAGATTAACAGAAGAGGAAGTTAAATACTTAAACCACCACATCTAAGATAAAGAAATTGAACAATCCATCAATGGACTCCCTAGGAAAAAATCTCCAGGATCAGATGGATGCACAAAGAATTCTATCAAACTTTTAAAGAACAGTTAATTCAGTTAATTCCACTACTTTATAGACTATTTTTGAAAATTGGGGGAAAAGGAGTCCTCCCAAATTCTTTCTATTATACAAATATGGTTCTGATACCCAAACCAGGAAGAGACAAGGAGAAAGAAAATTATAGACCAATTTCTCTAAAGAACATAGAGGCAAAAATTTTAAACAAGATTTTAGCAAAACAAATACAGCATCTTATCACGAAAATAATACATTATGATCAGATAGGATTCATACAAGGAATGCAGGACTGGTTCAACATTAGGAAAACTATTAGCATTATTGATCATATCAACAACAAAACTAACAAAAACCACATGATTATCTCAATAGATGCAAAAAAAGCTTTCGACAAAACACAGCACCCATTCCTATTAAAAACACTGGAGAATATAGGAATAAAGGGAACTATCCATAAAATAATAAGCAGTATCTACCTAAAACCTTCAGCAAGCACTATATTCAATGGTGATAAGTTAGATGCATTTCCAATAAGATTAGGGGTGAAACAAGGATGTCCATTATCACCACTATTATTCAGTATGGTACTAGAAAAGTTAGCTGTACCAATTAGACAAGATAAAGAAATTGAAGAAATAAAAATAGCCGAAGAGGAAACTAAGTTTTCACTCTTTGAAGATGATATGATGATATACTTAGAGAATCCCAGAGATTCAAGTAAAAAACTACTTGAAATAATAAACACCTTTGGCACATTTGCAGGTTACCAAATAAATCCCCACAGATCTTCTGCATTCCTATATATTAGCAACAAAGTCCAACAGCAAGAGATAGAAAGAGAAATCTCATTTAAAGCTAGGGTAGACACTACAAAATACTTTGGAGTTTACCTGCCAAAACAAACCCAGGGACTATATGAACGCAACCACAAGACACTTTTTGCACAAATAAAGTCAGATTTAAGTAAGTGGAAAAACATCAGTTGTTCATGGGTAGGCTGAGCTAATATAATAAAGATGACAATTCTACCTAAATTAATTTACTTATTTAATGCTATACCAATCAAACTACCAGATAATTATTTTCTAGAGCTGGATAAAATAATATCAAAATTCATTTGGAAGAGCAAAAGGTCCAGAATATCAAAGGGACTAATGAAAAGAAATGCTTGGCAAGGTGGCCTAGCACTACCAGACCTCAAATTGTATTATAAAGCAGCAATTATCAAAACCACTTGGTAATAGATAAGAAACAGAGGGGTAGACAAATGGAATAGACTTGGCACTTAAGACACAGCATGCAAGGAATATAGCAACCTCTTGTTTGATAAACCCAAAGATCCCAGCTTCTGGGATAAGAACTCACTGTTCGACAAAATTTGCTGGGAAAACTGGTTAACAGTGTGGTGGAAATTAGGCATAGACCCATGCCTGACATGGTACACAAGAATAAAGTCCAAATGGGTACATGATTTAGGTATAAAGATTGATAACATGAATAAACTGGAGGAGCAAGGAATAGTGTATCAGATTTATGGAGAAGGGAAGAATTTTTTACTAAGGAAGAGATAGAAAGCATTATGAAATGCAAGATGGATAATTTTGATTACATTAAACTGAAAAGCTTTTGCACAACCAAACCCAATGCATCCAAAATTGAGAAGGATGTAGTAAATTGGTAAAAAAAAAATTACCACTAAGCTTGGGTATAAAAGTCTCATTTCTAGAATATATAGAGAACTGACTCAAATGTACAACCATACAAGTCATTCCCCAATTGATAAATGGTCAAAGGATATGAACAAGCAATTTTCAGGGAAAGAAAGTAAAGATATTTATAATCATATGAAAAAGTGCTCTAAATCACTACTGATTGGACGGATGCAAATCAAAACAACTCTGAGGTACCACATCACAACTATAAGATTGGCATACATGACAGAACAAGAAAATGATAAATTCTGGAGAGGATGTGGGAGAGTTGGAACACTAATTCATTGTTAGTGGAGCTTTGAAATCATCCAAACATTTTGGAGAACGGTTTGGAACTATGCCCATAGGGCTACAAAAACGTGCATACCCTTTGACCCAGCAATATCACTACTAGGACTGTGTCCCCAAGAGATTATAAAAATGGGAAAGGGAACCACATGTACAAAAATATTTATAACAGCACTCTTTGTGGTAGCCAAGAACTGGAAATCAAGAAGATGCCCATCAATTGGGGAATGTCTTAATAAATGATGGTATATGAATATAATGGAGTACTATTGCACCATAAGAAATGATGAACAAGAAGACTTCAGGGAGGCCTGGAAGGACTTATATGATCTGATGCTGAGTGAATGGAGCAGAACCAGGAAAACTTTGTGCACAGCAATGACCACAGTGTGCGAGAGTTTTTTTCTGGTAGACTTGCAACTTTGTAATAACACAAGAAGTTACTGAAAAAAAAATCCCAGTGGTGATTTTCTAAGGCAGAATGCTTTCCACACTCATAGAAAGAAATATGAAATTCATTCGCGAATGTAGCACATCATGTTTGTATGTGTGGGGGGTGGTGTAGTGTATTATGTTTTGATTTGTGATATGATTTCTTCCATTTATTTTAGTGCGACTACATAGCATGACTATAGTGAAAATGTGCTCAATAGGAAAGTATATGTAGAACCTATACAGAATTGTATGCTGTTGTGGGGAAGCAGGGGGTAGTGGGGAGAAGGTGTGGGGGGATAAAATCTTTATTTTAAGGAAGTGATGGTAGAACATTAAAAAATAATTTAAAAAGAATAGAAAAGAAAAAAGAGAAGTGGGAAACAGGGGTTTAGGAGATGGTAGGTGTAAAGCAAGTTTCTCTAATAAAGTCCTCTTTTTTCAAATGTAGAGAGAACTTAGTCAAATTTATAAAATAAGTTTTTCCTCAATTGATTAAAAAAGGACGTAACAGAGAGTCTTTAGATAAATAAATCAAAACTGTCTATAGTTATATGAAAAAAGAAACTTTCTAAATCAATATTGACTAGAGAAATAAAAATTAAAAAACTCTGAGGAACCACCTAATGACTACCAGATTAGCTAATAAGATAAGCAAGGAAAATGTCAAATGTTGGAGAGGATGTGATGGCAAAAACATTACACTAATGTAATATTTTTGGCGTTGTGAACTGATCCAACCCTTTTTTAGAACAATTTGTACCTATGCCCAAAGGACCATGCAACAGTGAATACCTTTTGGTGTTTTGATCCAGCAAAACTACTACTAAATCTGCATTACAAAGAGATCAAAGAAAAGGAAGAAAGACTCATATGTACAAAGGTATTTATAGTAGTTCCTTTCCCTGGTGGCAAAGAGTTGGAAATTAAGGAGACGTTCTAAAATTTGGGAATGGCTAAACAAATGTATTGTATGATTGCAATGGAATACTATCATTAAGAAATGAAAAGTATGTTTTCAGAAGAAATCTAATAAATTTTACATGAATTGATACAGCGTTAAATGAACAGATCTAGGAGAACAGGAGCAGATCCAAGATGGTGCAGTACAAAGTAGGACTTGTTCTAGATCTCCTCCCATAACCCACAAAATACCTATAAAACAACAACTCTAAACAAATTCTGAAGCAGCAGAAGCCACAAAACAACATATTAAAAGAGATTTCAAGCTCAAGAAAGCCTGGAAGGCCTACAGGAAAGGTTTTTTGCATCAGGTTTAGAGAAGAGTGCATCCCAGCCTTGGCCTAGTGACATTACAAGGACAGGACTGTAGCAGGCTTCAAGTCATGAAATCAAGGGTAGTAGCTATGGTTCCCAGATTTCTCAACCCACAAACACCAAAGACAACTTCTAACATCAGTTAAAAAGCTCTTTCTTCTCAGTGAGAGAGGTGTACAGTCTGATCCCAGCCCAAATCCCACAAAACAAAATCAAAAGAATGAAAATATAGAATGACAACGTGAAATATCTCATTGGAAAGACAATTGACCCTGAAAATACATCTAGGAGAAGCAGTTTAAAAATTATGGGACAACCTGAAAGTCATGATCAAAAAAAAAAATCCTTGACATCATCTTTCATGAAATTATCAAGGATAACTGCCCTGATATTCTAGAACCCAGAAGATGAAATCGATATTGAAACTACCCACTGCTCACCACTTGAAAAAAGATCCAAAAAGAAAAATTGCAGCCAATATTGTAGCCAAATTCCGGAGTTCCCAGGTCAAGGAGAAAATATGACAAGCATCCAGAAAGCAATTCAAGGATTGTGGAAATATAATCAGGATATGACAGAATTTAGCAACTTCTACACTAAGGAATGGAAAGACTTGAAATATGGTATTCCAGAGTTCAAAAGAGATATGAGCAAAACCAAGAATCACCTACCCATCAAAACTGAGTATAGAACTTCAGGGGAAAAAATAGAATTTTGGTGAAGTAGAGGAATTCCAAGCATTCTTGCTGAAAGGACAAGAGCTGAATAGAAAATTTGATTTTCAAATACAAGAAGCAAGAGAAATATGAATCGGTAAAAAAGAAAAAGAAGCCCTAAGGAACTCATCAAAGTTGAACTGTTTACATTCCCATATGTAAAGATGTTATTTGTAACTCATGAGATTTTTTTTCAGTATTAGGGTAGTTAGAAGGAATATATATATGTATACACATATATATATATATACATATATATATATATATATACACACACATTTATACACACAAACATATATAGGTGTTTGTGGGTATGTATGTGTATATTATATGTGTGTATGTATATATATATATGTACATGGGTGTATGTATATATGGATATATATATATATATATATATATATATATATATATATATATATATATATACGTATCTATATACACATACATACATACACAGACAGAGGCACAGGGTGAGCTGAATATGAAGGGAGAATACTTAAAAAAATAAAATCTACTATTGAATTGCATATACTAGGAGTAAGAGAAAGGGAGAAGTAGAATGCACAAATCATCTCACATAAAAGAGATTTTACAATGGTGGCAAAGAGGAGGGAGATGAAAGAAAATTATTGAGCCTTACTCTTATGGGATTTGGCTTAAGTAAGGAATAACACACATTCAATTGGATATGGAAATCTATTTTACCCTGAAGGAAGGCAAGGGGGAAGGGGATAGGAGAGGGAAGATAATAGAAGGAACAGAAATTGGGGAAAGGGATAATGAGAAGCAAACACTATTGTGGGAGGGCAGGTCAAGGAAGAGAATGGAATAAATGAAGGGAAGGACAGAACAGAGAAAAATGTGGTTAGTCTTTTCCAACATAACTGTTATGGAAATGGTTTGTATTGTTGCAAGTTTATGTAATATGTATCATATTGCTTGACTGCTCAAAATCGAGGCAAAAATGGAGATATTCTGGGATTAATAATTTTCAAAATAAAATGTTACAAGTATTGGCTTATATATCATTGAGAAAAAATAAAATTGAATGTAAAAAGATTATGAATTAGTTTTATATTTGGGAAATATTTCAACCTCTTACATTGTGCCTCTATTTCCTCTTTAATGTCTCCCCATTTTACTTTTCAAACCACTTACTGTTCCCTTTTCAAAGTAAAGCTTGTATAAGGTTTCAAAGTATTTTTTTCAAGGTTTTAATTATTCTAATGAATTATGTGATTGTTATTTGGATTGTCTTTCCTACTAATATGCAATACACTTCAATAATATATAACCAAAGCTAGTGGTCCTAAGACTGGTATCAGTTTCTCATTATTTTTACTTTTGTTCAACAAACTTCAGTGGAATAGTAGTACACTAAAACAGTGGTCTCAATAGTCCAGGTTCAAAGTCATACCCCAAGGAATTTGTGACCAATCAACCAAGCATTGTAGTAGATATATCTCAGTTTCCCTCACTTATACTCCCAATTATGTGGCATGTCCCCAAAATAACCAACCCTAATATTATCCTTCAAGGCTCACCCATTCTATTATCTCCCTCCCTCTTGGCAGCTTTCAGTCTTCTCCTCTTCTTAATTTGTCTCTCAGAGAAATAGCAATCTTATCATTATTTAGGCACCCAGAGCTACAGGCACCAGTGTGAAAAACACAATCCCTTGTCTGCGCCTCTGATTATCTAATGGTTGAGAAAGAATATCCTTTGGAGGTGAGAGCTCTGTGCCCTTGGAGACAGTGATGCAATAGTTAGAATGCCATATGCATATACGAAAATATATCAATATAAACATATATGTGTATATATATATATATATATATATGCATGTTAACATATGTAGTTTGTGCGTATCTGTGTAAGTATAGTAGCAAGGTAGCACAGTAATTGAAACATTTGACCTGGATTCTCAAAGACTTATGATTGAAACTAGCCTCAGATACTGGCTGTGTAACCCTGAGGAAGTGAGCCAATCTCTGTCTTCCTCTGTTTCCCAATCTATAAAATGAAGACAACATAGTTTCTATGGATAAGGATGTTTTTGAGGATAAGATTAGATAATATTTGTATTTTCCAAAAATAGAGTATTATATGAGTGGTTGCTATTGTCACTATTACTTGTATTAATATATATGTGCATATATACATATATAATAAGTGCTATGTATTATTTTTATTAATATTCACCTCATGGTATAATTTTGAGGATTAAAATATGACACATAAATGAATTTGGACCAAAAAAGTGTGATATAAACAAATAAAAATATATATTTGCATCTTCTCTTTACACTACTTTTAAATAGAAATTATTTTTATTCCATAAAAATGCAGTGACTTTTATAGAAGCATTTAAGGAAGGATAAGCAAAGATCAAAGTAGAAAGAAAATCAGCTCAAATTATAGTAATTACAACCGCACATTAAAACCAGTTATCTCCATATGTAAGGGTAATTTAAATGGGTAGAACTTTCCCATTCACTAATAGAGCCACGTGTCCTGCTTAAATTACATGGAAGCCTGGGGGCAGAGCCAAAATGGTGGAGTAGAATGACTCACCTATGCTAGGTCCGAACCCACAGCCCATGGATTTCCTCTAAGAAGAACTCCCAACAAATTCTGAAACAGTGGAAGCCACGCAGCAACAAAGCGAAGGAGATTTCTGTTCCAGAGAGCCCTGAAAAACTGATCCCAAAGGTCCATCGCGCCCAGGACAGGAGCGGAGCCCTCTGCCCCGGCCATGCGGCACGGAGAGGAGCAAGCAGATCCAAGCAGGCTTCAGGGACAGAATATCCAGCGGCCGTGAAGGTCCCTCCACCCACAGACTCAAAGGTCAGTGAGAGAGACGGGCTGAGGGGGAGCAGGGTATCTCCGGGACTCAGACCCCCTCGGGAGGCAGTGGCAGCGGCACAGGCAGAGGCAGCAGTGGACAGAGGCTCCCGGAGCAGGCAGCCAGAGGCTCCCGGACCAGGTGGCCAGAGGCTCCTGGAGAAGGCAGGAGTTCAGCAGCAGATCCATTACAGAAGGTATCTGCATAAACCCCCTGAGGGAACTTAGCCTGGGAGGCGGCCCCACCCCCACCTGAGAACCTAATTTAATCTTACTCTGAATAGCAGCCAGGCCTGCTGTCAAAAGCCCTGAGGCTGGGGAGCAGTATTTGAATCTCAGACCCCAAGCACTAGCTGGGCAAATCTGGAGGTAGGGGTGGAGAGGAATCTCAGCGGTTAGGTAATTGGCTGGGAAAATGGCCAGAAAAGGGAAAAAATTTAAGAACATAGAAGGTTATTTTCTTGAAAAAAGGATTCCAACCTTCATCTCTGAAGATGAAGAAGAAGAAAACTGCGTACCATCAGGTAAAGACATAGGAGTCAAGGCCTCTGTATCCCATACATCTGAAATAGGTATCCCATGGGCTCAGGCCATGGAAGAGCTCAAAAAGGATTTTGAAAATCAAGTCAGACAGGTGGAGGAAAAACTGGGAAAAGAAATGAGAGAGATACAAGAAAAGCACGAAAAACGGGACAATACCTTAATAAAGGAGGCCCAAAAATATGCTGAAGAAAATACCCCCTTGAAAAATTAGCTAACGCAATGGGCAAAAGAGGTTCCAAAAGCCAATGAGGAGAAGAATGCTTTCAAAAGCAGAATTAGTCAAGTGGAAAAAGAGGTGCAAAAGCTCACTGAAGAAAATAGTTCTCTCAAAATTAGAATGGAACAGATGGAGGCCCATGACTTTCTGAGAAACCAAGAAATTACAAAACAAAACCAAAAGAATGACAAAATGGAAGATAATGTGAAATATCTCATTGGAAAAACAGCTGACCTGGAAAATAGATCCAGGAGAGACAATTTAAAAATTATGGGACTACCTGAAAGCCATGATCAAAAAAAGAGCCTAGACAACATCCTTCATGAAATTATCAAGTAAAACCGCCCTGATATTCTAGAACCTGAGGGCAAAATAAGTATTCAAGGAATCCACCGATCACTGCCTGAAAGAGATCCAAAAAGAGAAACTTTTAGGAACGTTGTGGCCAAATTCC
>CM053771.1:371843788-371881097 GCA_028658325.1 Potorous gilbertii | reverse complement strand
GGCCTATATTGAATTGCCAGCCTTCCCAAGGGGAATGGGTGGGGAGGGAGGGATGGGGAGAAACTGGAACTTAAAGTTTTATGACCAACTGTTGAGTATTGTTCTTGCTACTAGGAAATAAGAAATCCAGGTAATGGGGAATAAAAGTTATCTCGCCCTACAGGACAAAAGGGAAGGTGGGGCAAGGGAAGGGAGGGATGATAGAAGAGAGGGAAGATTGGTGATATGGGTAATTAGAATGTCCAGTGTATTGGGGAGGGGTGAGGGGACAAATGGGGAGAAAATTTTGGAACCCAAAATCTTGTGAAAATGAATGTAAAAAGTTAAGTAAATTTATTTAAAAAATAAAAAAAATATCCTTTTTGAGCTCTTCCATGCCCTGAGCCCATGGGATACCTATTTTTGATGTATGGGATACAGAGGCCTTGACTCTTATGTCTTTACCTGATTGTACGCAGTTTTCTTCTTCTTCTTCAGAGATGAAGGTTGAATTCCTTTTTTCAATAAAATAACCTTCTATGTTCTTAGTTTTTTTTCCTTTTCTTGGCATTTTCCCAGCCAGTTACTTGACTTCTCAGAGTCGTCTGCACACCTGGCCTAGACTCCAGCTAGTACTTGTGGTCTGAGATTCAAATGCTGCTCCCTAGCCTCAGGGCTTTTGGCAGCAGCCCTGGCTGCTATTCAGGGTAAGATTAAATCAGGTTCTCTGGTAGGAGCAGGGCTGCCTCCCAGGCTCAGATCCCTCAGGGGTTTTATGCAGACATCTTTTGTAATGGAGCTGCTGCTGAGCTCCTGCCTGCTCTGGGAGCCTCTGGCCGTCACTGCCTCTGCCTCTGCCGCTGCTGCTGCCTCCCGAGGGGGTCTGAGTCCCGGAGACACCCTACTCCCCCTCAGCCTTTCTCTCTCACTGACCTGTGAGTCTGTGGGTGGAGGGACCTTCATGGCCGCTGGATATTCTGTCCCTGAAGCCTGCTTGGATCTGCTCCTCCTCTCAGTGCCACGGGGCCGGGGCGGGGCCGGGCTCCGCTCCCTTCCTGGGCACGATGGACCTTTGGGATCATTTTTTCAGGGCTCTCTGGAACAGAAATCTCCTTTGCTGTGTTGCTGCGTGGCTTCCACTCTTCCAGAATTTGTTGGTAGTTCTTTTTAGAGGAAATCCATGGACTGTGGGTTCAGACCTAGCATAAGTGAATCTTTCTACTCTGCCATCTTGGCTCCGCCCCCCAATACTTATAAATTTCAAGCAATCCATTCTGTCTATTGATACTCCTCTGATCCTTTCATCACTGATTCTCATTCAAGATATTAACAATTATCCCGTCCTTTGGGTGAAGCATTTCAAAATATCCATGACCTCCTGCTGAGTAAAATCCTGATTTATCTCCCTAAACACTGTTTCCCTACTGTTTTTCCTGTTTTCACCTTAATTTTTAACATGATTCTGCCTGAAAAGTCTGATTGATTGAGCATTGTTTGATTTTTCACCCTCTGACAGTTACATTTTCCTCTCATGTGCTCTCCTGGCAGTCATCACCATGACTATGAGGCTGGGTCTTTACAAAATTTCATGCACACTTTTTTGCCCACCTTTAGATTCTTCTGATTAATTAAATTAACAGCCCTTTCTTCTACCTGTGACTGCTCAGCTTGCTTTTTAAAGGAGAAACTGAACACTGAGAATTCCCATGCAAACCAACTCTTTTTCCATCTGAGATTTTCTTTCAGCAGCTCATCTCTGCTTTCACGTGTAATACAGTAGTCTATTCATAAAAGCCAGCCTTTTTATACACCCCCAGCAGTTCTTTCACTGGTTTTATTGGTATTCGTTGCAAATATCTTTCTAAATCTCCACGTTCTCCCTCCTGCAACCTGAGTTCCCAGTTTTCACAGGGTCCAGTGCTTTTTCACCCGTTCTCTTGCTATGGAGGAATAAGGTAAACCCCTCACCCTGGAATATTTTTTTCTTCCTCTAAAGGCATTCTGCCTCCAAATAGAGAATTTTGTACCCTGTGATCCTATTTGTGATGCCAAATGTATCATCCAGGGGTATACTCACCGGAATGATGATGACTATGAATATGCCAGCATATTTCTGAATCACAAATTATAACCGTCATGCCATCTAGAAGACAGAGGAAAAAATTATTCAGACACTAGAAAGCCAAATCTAACATAGCACCCAAGAAGTCAGTATACATTATCAATGTAGGGGACAATACCATTCTCAAGTCTCCCCAAATCCCACTCCCGGGTGAGGTCTTCCCGTAAGTATACACTCACAACTCTAGCTGTGTCTGTTTGTGTTCTCTCCTGCTGCCACCTTGACTGCTCTCACCAACTTCCTTCCAGTTCTGCTCCATCCACCTTTTTCTACCTATTCATCAAGTTTCCCCAACCCCGTGTGACGTAGGATTCCATATGACTTAATGAGATCACATGAGCCTATTAATGTGTGGGACAGATATTGAAATTAAACAAAAAGACATTAACAATACTTGTCCAAAGTCACACAGTTAGTAAATATTTGATTCTAGATTTAAAATCATGAAAATTAGTCTTCCTGTCTTCAGGCATGAGACTCAATCCATTATGCTTCCTAGCTTGCCTATTTGCTTAATGTATTTCAATCAAAACAACATCACAACAAATTGATGCACAATAGATATAGGAATGTGACTATTTTCCGTCAAGCAACATATATGAAAATAATGCCATTCTTCTCACCCTTTTCATTCTTTTAGAAAACGCAATTGTTCTCCATAAAATGTATATTATTTATAATAATATGTGTAATATTAATCAGAGAATTAAAGATCTTCCTTACATGACCATTAAGGAAAGTTTGATTAGGGGAGGACCACATCTTTTGTCAATTTCTAATTCACTGGTTCTCAAGGGTTGTGATGCTCCCTGGCTCTGAAAAAATCTATAAATACTCTGAGGTGAAGGTTTACCTTGGGACTTACTATTGGAAGTGTTTATTTGGTCAGACAAGTCTCTAGTCAACCACCAAGGAGGCCCCTGTCTTTGAAAACCCAGATTTTGGTGGTTCTCTCTCTGGTAACTATATATGTATGATCAGAGAGTTTTCTGTCTCTTGATATGTGATGTATATATTGCTTATGGTCAGAGGTCCTGCTGGTTGTTTGTTTCTCTGTATTTTCTCTGAAGTTGGGGGTCCTGACTTTTCCCCCTGAGTTAAGTGAGTGATATATGTGCTTGATTAAAATGTTTCCTTACACCTCAAGAGTTGTTTCTTCTTTTAGAAAAGTAGATCAAAGAACCTGTGATAGAAGGTCATCCTGGATGTATCAGGGTGCTTGCTTTATAATATGTAAATTTATTGTTATTAATTTTAGATTAATAAACATTTTTCCTAAAATGTTATTATTTTTAAAATGTCCTCATGATAAAATAAGGCATGTGTGTTTTTAAGCCTGGGAATAGTGACTATGGAAGAAAAATGTAGATAATTTGGTAAAAATAACTAAAAGAAACCAAAGATTCAAACTGTCCTTTAGTATATGATGTTGTTTAATGCAACTTAATAGTTATAAAATATCCCCATATATATACATATATGCATCTATGTACATATATACACATATACATATATGTGCACATAAGCATACATGTATATATATATGTATATACACACATATACACATATTTGTGCCTTACAGATTCAAAGTCTAAGCATATGCTCAATGGATTTCACCATTGAGGGATCAAATTGAGCATAAAAAGTAGAATTTGTTACATGTGCACAAAAAGACAGAATTCTTAGGCATGTAATTCAAATGCGATCTGAGTTAGAGATTCTTTGTGATAATTAAAGTCTGATCAAGGTCAGAACAAAGTGAAGAACAGAGGAGAACTTACTAACCTTCAAAAGGTCTTATCTACTCCTTTCTGCCAAATAAATTGGAATTTCTTAGAATGATATTTAATAAGGGATTAAGTGCTGTTTCAGCAGTACAAGTGTGTCAAATGTATTCAGCATTTTGTATTGTGACTTGAAACATATTTGCGTTTTTCATTCAATATTCTCTTTAAATGTGTAAGTAGATGACTAATCACCATAGCAACCAAAGAACAGATTAAGGGAGAGTCATTCAGAATATATAATACTCTTCACCTGAGAAAATAAAAATCCTTTGGTAATACTGATTTTACATGACAATACCACCAGAAAGTTGGGAATTAAAGTGTCCTTGTAACAACAGGTTTCCTCTAATGGAGTGTTTCTTGACTTTAAAAGGTGTGTCTTTTTTCAGTTTTTTAGGAATTTTTTGTACAGTTGAAAAGTTATTGAAAATCAAATTCATAAGTAAATAAGTCGGAGACATTTGTGTGGACATAGCCAATACTGGAATTCGTCTTTCTTGGCTATGCATAATTGAAACAAGTGTTTCTGTGGTTTGTTTTTAATAGGTGTATGTCAAGGTATGAAAGTAAAAGCTATTTAATGAAAAAATAAGAAAGGCGACTTTAGAATGTGGTTCTCAATCCCTTTCTCTAAATTTAGGCTCTATGAGCATGGAGATAGGTAGATATTTTGTTATTGGGTAAGTGCTTGGAGAATGTAAACAAACTAAGGAAAGAACAGCATAACTAGAAGATTTCAAGCAGAAACCAGAGAGATCTACAGATTTCAAAGTCTTGTGAAAGATGTTTTTTGACAGTTTATAGCTTTCTTGCAAACATTCTTTCTGGGCACAGATGAATTTAGATAGCAAATTACTTAGTAAAAGCTAGCTTTAGCAAAAATCTGGAATCCTAGAACCATACCTTACAGATTCACAACATAAAAACCTGAATCACAAACTACAGGACAAACTAGGGATATCGAGGCCTGAACAGATGTGTAACTGTAGATATTCAATGGTATTTCTAGCACATGCTTTTCCTCTGTGGGGGAAAAAAGGACTGCATGCTTTGCTTGCTAATATTGTTCCCATCATTTCCTGATTGTCTCCTTTTGGGATTTTCTTGACAAAGATACTGGAGTGGTTTGCCATTTTCTTCTCCAACTCATTTTACAGATGAGTAAAATGAGATAAACTGCATTGATGACTTGTCCATGGTCACATAGGTAGTGTCTGAGGCCAGATTTGAACTCAGAATGATAAATTCTCCTTACTCCAGGCCTGCCACTATATCTATTATGCCACTGAGATACCCAGGCTTCATTCCATATATAATATTTGGAGGTGTTTCTCCTGGTCACTAACACATTCTCCTATTTGATACTGAGATTGTTAAATTTGATAACTATATGCCTTTGTATTTGAAGCATAATTTTTTGTAGTGCCCTATGTATTATTTTCTGGAGGTGTTCTGTATTTTTTTTCAGTTGTTGCTGATTTTGGAGTTCATAAGTTCAGGACAATTTTCTTTTATTTTTGTTTTATTATCAAGATAATCAATTTTTCCACATATATAAAAATATTTATAGCAGCTCTTTTATTGCGGTGGCAAAGAATTAGAAATTGAGGGGATGATCACCAATTGTGTGGAATGGCTGAACAAGCTATGATATATGAATGTCATGGTGGAATATTACTGTTACATGATAAATGATAAGTAGGTAGATTTCAGAAAACGCCTGGAAAGACTTACATGAACTGCTGCTGAATGAAGAGAGAAGAACATTATAGACAGTCACAGCAACAATGTGTAATGACCAACTTTGACTCCTCAGCAATACAATGATCTGAGATAATTTCAAAAGGCTCATGATGGAAAATGCTATTCAAATCCAGAGAAATATCTATGGAATCTGAATGCAGATCGAGTCATGCTATTTTCCCTCTTTTTTTCCCTTCGGTTCACATTTTTCCTTCACAACATGACTAATGTGGAAACATGTCTAATAGGATTGTACTTGTATATAGCCTTTTTAAGATTGCATGCCATACTGGAGTGTATCTTGTGGATCTACTCTATGTCACAGGCAGACAACTCTGTCTCTTAGTCAGTAACAAATAGTTTTGATGATTCCTGCTTTATAATATAATTTTACATTTGGTGTGGCTTGGGAATGGTACCACCAATGTAATATTTGCAGTGCCTACAGCAGCCTTGAATGTCACCCCACAACTCAGAATCACGAAATACCATAGATTCTCCATAGGGAAGGAAGGCAGAACCAAAACATTTATTCAGACCCAAATCCATCACAGCACTAAAAATCTATACACAGTAACAATGCAGAAGACACCACTGTCCCCAAGCCTTCCCCCTAATAGACTTCCAATGAACCAGTTCCTTTATATTCATCACAAGCAGGCTCCCCTTAAACAAGTACAAATAAGCCCTTTCACTCACACTACTCAAGACCCTGCATACTTCCTAGCTCTGACTTCTCTCAAGACTAACTTCCTCTCAGCTCTGTTCTCCCTCTACCTTTTCCTGCTCTTCCCTTTCAGCAAACTCCTTCCAGCACACGCTCCATGTGACTTGATGGGCCTTCAAATTACCATTACACTAGGGCAGAAAATTTTTCATATTCACTGCATATGTCAGTGGGGCAACTGATGTCAACAGAACTTTACAATATAACAGTAATAACACAAAATGAGGTCATAAAACAATATCTTAGGGTAGAACTTAAGCACAAGGATCCCATCATTCCTGCCTCAAATGAGTGTCATCCAAAATCTTGGGATAAGAGGTGAAGATCTCTTCTTCCTTAAGTACTTACTGTTGAGATTGGATACAGAGCTGTTCCTCCCTCAAGAGGTCCCATTTGAGAGGTCAGTTGTGTAGCTGGTTTCCAGAGGATGGTTGATGCCAAGGCCAGAGGTGAAACATCACAGTCATGGATAGGGAGGTGACCTCTGGCTTAATCAATCAGGTATCTATAGGGGGATGGTACTAGACCTGCAGAAAACAAATCTGAGGAACAAGGTGAATAGAAAAATAAAACAAAACAAAACAAAAAAACAAGGAGACAATTATCAGTAGTAGGGTAGATGCAGGGTCAGTCATGCTTCTGGAGTCCTTGGATCCACTATCATAGCCTCATTTACTGTTGTTTACTGTTTTCTAATGTGCACTTTTGAGGTCATCATGCTAGCTAAAGTTACCCCATCTTTAATCTGAGCTGGGGCCCGGCCAACCTCCCATCCTCTGTGCAGGTGTGATGAACTGGATGCAATTTTTCAGAAGGATCAGCCGGGGCAGTTCTATCAAACTTTTTTACTCAGTATATTTTATATATTTCATTAGTTAGAATATCATCTATTCTTCCAAAACCTTTCCCTGCTGTCAACAGAGCAGCAAACAATTATTTCCTTTTCCATCTATTGTGACTTTGAATCCACTGGCTATTACTCTTCTCTCTTGAGGAAATTTATCTTTTTCACTGATTCTCACCATCTAAGATACCAATGATTCTCCCATACTTTTTGGTGAACCAACTCAAGATATCTGTGACCTCCTGTAAGTAAAATCCTCATTTACCTCCCCAAACACTGTGGGGTCCTTTGCTTTCCTGCTTCCTTCTTAGTACTGACCCAAACCTTACTTGTTTCTTTCTTCTCCCACACAATCTCCCAGTGTATGTTTAGGCCAGGATTAAGCCCAGTTTGTGCAAGGGCTGTATTCACTTTCCTTTAGTTAACTTTTCACCTCTTGTAAGAAAAACCAAGAACAGCCTCCCCTTCTGTCACTCGAAACTCTCCAGCTTACTCTCCCAAAGGACAGTCAGAACACTGCAGGTCAAAAAGCCTCTCCTGCAAACCAGCCAAATCCATTTCCATCTGAATTTTCTGTCCCACCAACTAGTTTCCACATTTACATACAACTCAATAGTTGGCCCAGTCTCTTCTCCATACCCCTGCTATTTGTTTCTCTGGTACTATTGTAAATCCCTGCAAAGATCTTTCTAAGTCTCTGAGTTCTCCCTTCTGTAGCCTCAGTGTCCAGTGTTCAAATCCCTGTGCCTTCAGCCCATTCTCTTTGAGGGAGGAACAAAAATCCTCCCACTCTGTGATAACCATTTCTTCCTCTGTCTCCTCTGCCTTTCTATCTCCAAATAGGAGTCTGATATTTCATTATCCCATCCCCACTGCCATTTGTAGTGCCAATGCAATGTTCACAGCACCCACAGCAGTCATGAATATCAGAGCACTATTTAAAACTTCAAAATACGACAGACTGTTGACATGGAAGGAAGAACCAAAATATTTATTCAGACCCAAATCCATCACAGCAAAACTCTATACATAATAATAATGCTGAGAACAACACCATCCTCAAGTCTTCCCCTTGCTATGGTTTCCCACAAACCAGGACCATTCATCACAAGTAGACTCTATTAAACAAATCACAAACAATCACAAAAGCACTCATGCTAGCCAGGAGCCTGCATCCTTCATAGCTCTGAATGGTCTCAAGGCTAACTTCCTATCAATTCTGCTCTAGCTCTGCTTCTTCCCGCTCCACCCTTTCTGTTCCACCCATTCAGTAGACTCCTCCCACCACAGACTCCAGGTGACTTAGTGGCCTATTAATAAATAGGAAAGATTTTCCAATTGAAATTACCATTACATCCCTCCATTCTATTTCCCCCTATTTATACTTTTCTCCCTCTTTTCATTCCTCAAGACTATCTTTTTGCTTAATACAATCTCACTCAATATGCCCTCGCTTCTATCAGCTCCTCTCCCTTTTCTTCCACTTTCTTCTCCTATTTCTCTATAATGCAAGATAAACGTCTATATCCAAATGAATGTGTATATTATTCCGTTTGAGCCAAATCTAATGAGAGTAAGATGCAGACAAAGCTCAGTCTCTTCTTTTCAATCTTCTGTAGTAGATGTTTTCTACTTTTTCATGTGATATAATTTATCTCATTCTGTCTTTTCCTTTTCCTCATTCTGTATAATTCATTTTAGCCCCTTAAATTTTTTATATCTTCACATCAAAGTTAACTTATATCCACACTCTCTGTCTATATATACATCTTATATATGATCTAATAGTGATACAGTTCTTAAGAATTGTAAGTATCTTCCCATTTAGGGATGTAAATAATTTAACCTTAATAAATAATAATGTCCTGAAACCTTTGAATTAAACAGACACTTTAAAAAAATAATTTATTTATTTTAGTTTTAACATTCACTTTTATATGATTTTTAGTTCTAAATCATCCCCCTTCCTTCATGATGGCATGCAATCTGATATAGACTATACAGGTATGATCATATCAAATATATTTCAACATTAGTCATGTTGTGAACATTAGTACAAAAGGGAAAAACCTTGAGAAAGATAAACAACAAACAACAACAAAAACAGAAAATAATATGTTTCAATCTTCATTCAGACTCCACAGTTTTTTCTCTGATTGTGGATAGCACATTCCTTTATGAGTTTTTTGGAATTGTCTGAAATCATTGCACTGCTCTGAAGAACTAAGTCTAACAAAGTTGGTCATTGCACAATGGTGCTGTTATTGTATAGAGTAATCTTCAGGTTCTGCTCCCTTCACACAGCATCAGTTCATGGAAGTCTTTCCAAGTATTTGTGAGGTCTGCTTGCTTGCCACTTCCTATGAAACAATAGTATTCCATTACATTCATATTCCACAATTTGCTCATCTATTCCCAATTGATGTCCATTCTCTCAATTTCCAATTCTTAACCACCACAAAAAGAACTGCTATAAATATTTTTTTTGCATGTAGTTCCTTCCTTTCCTCTTTTTAATTTCTTCAGAATATAGATGTAGTGGTGATATTACTGGATATTGTACAATTTTATAGCCCTTTGGCGTAATTCCAAATTGCTCTCCAGAATGGTTGGATTAGTTTACAACTCCATCAACAATGCATTAGGGTCCCAATTTCCCCACGTCTTCTCCAACATTTATCATTTTCCTGTTCTGTCATGTTAGCCAATCTGATAGGTATGCTGTGGTGCCACAGAGTTGAAACACACATATTTTGGAAGAAAACTTTTAGTTCTGCTCTGTCCACATAATGTGGAAGATTTCCAACAAAAATCTGGTTACTGTGTGAGTATCTCACCATTCTCCTTGTATGAATATCACCTGGTTTACCACCTTCATGAATTAGTTTGTGCTCCCTCTTGGGTGGGATATTAGTTCATTTTTCCTTTACTCCCTGGTCCCTCTGGCCTTTTACTATCATTTTATTAAGGATATGTTCTGTGAAGTTTGGATTTGGTCCAAGAGTCACAGTTGAGGACCTGGAGGATTACAGGTCACCTTCAGGAAGTAGGTTCCCCACCCCTGTGCCATCTGTGGTTGTGTCTGAGATTCTGGTTTTGGGCTCTTCCAGGTCATTGATGAATGATTGGTCATAAAAAGTTCCAGAGTGATCAGGAGCTAACCCAGATGTCTGTTGTCTTTCCTCTTATTCTTCTGCTTCTTCCTCAGATTCTTGTTGGGGTTCAGAGACAAAGCCACCAAAAATCTCATCTTGATATCAGAAGATGTCATTAAGAAAACAGAATTTGTTTGCAACAAAACCCTTTGGTAAAAGTCTAAATATCTTCATGAATCTCTTAAATGTGTGGGTATTTTAAGACAGCAATCCCATCACCTGGATCATAACACTATCACTTAGGGTAGGACAAGCATCCATTCCATGAATCTTAGTGTGACAATTTGTAGCATTTTGGGACATTGCTTTCTGGTGAATTTCTTTTTGTCCATATACAGTATCAGCTCTTCCTCCCCACATCCACTGGAATTCAAACTTCTGTGGACATAAGATGAGTTCTTTCCATAAAACCTATGCAACATGTCTGGTGCTTAGTTCAACTGAGTATAATACTTTCTCACAAATTCCAGCCCAATTAGCAGGGAATTTGGCTTCCCCACAACCCTATCTTTGGTCTACTGAAACCTGCAAGATTGAGTGGGAGAAGAAGAGTCTTCACTCTCAAGCAGTGCATATAGCAAAATTATGTCATGCAACTGTGTCTGCTTGCTTAAAGTCTGTATCTAAGCTTTCATCCTTCTGTTATCTTTCATAATTTGTTCTTCCACAACATTGTTGTCTGTGAAACTTTCTAATTCCTGTTTAGAATTAGGTTTTTCTGATCTTTATTTATTTCCTCCTTGTGGCTATGTAATATTTAAGAGTCCATTAAGCACAATATTTACACAGTATAAATTTAAGGTGAGTGGTTGAGAAACACATTCTGAACTTACAATTCTTATTTTTTCCATTGTTTTAATGAAATAGCAATTATTTTTTCCAAGTAAAAATAATTATCCCTAATTTAATTTTCCCAGCTACTAACTTTATGACTCCTTCTTTCTTTCTGGTTACCTCAAGGACGTGATCTTAACACTGTCACAGCCTACTTCTTCCCTGGCAAAGTCATGCTTAATGCAGAGAGGGACAGAAATGTAGTTGGAAGTGAGCACCCTTTTCCGTAGACTTCATGAATCCACAAATATGCTAGCATGCTGTTCTACTTTCCTTTATCATTTCTTTGAATACTGTGGAAATATAGAATGCTTCTATGCATTTGGCTTTCTTTAGCCAGGGTATGAGTCAGAGTCAAATTATACTGCAAAGTTACTGTTTAATTTGTACAAATATGCCAGAGCAGGCTGACTGGAGGTGGAATGTGGGGTAACTAGACCTTTCACTTGTAATTTCATGACATTTTCCTGTCATTAACATACTTGCTGTCTTAGACCATGAAGAATGCTACAACTGCTTTATCTCTTTTTAATTATTTCTGTTTTGTACAGAAGAGCAGGGAATGTGTCTGCTCATTCAACTTCTTGTCACAACCTAAAAGTCACAACAGTTTTATTAATATAAAAAGACAACTTTTTTCTCATATATAAAATTAATACTGGTTATTTATAGATATATCAATTGCATTCCTGAAAACACCAGAAGAGAAAGAGAAGAGGAAACCTTTCAGGTAATTTTTATTCACAATTACATGATCTCTATAAATGCTTAACAGCATGCAAAAGCCATAGTATATACCACAAATAGCCCCTGAGCATTTTGCAATAAATATTTCCTCAAACTTGATGTTAGATATAATCAATAAAGGAATTTTTATGAAAATAAACCCAAGAAGTTGGAGATTCTAAAGATTCATCAAATTAAATTGCAGCTAGGTACAATGCATGCATCAACAAGCCCAGAATCAGGAGCACCTGAGTTCAGATAAGAGCTCAAAAAATAGATGTGTGAACCTGGGCAAGTCACTTTACCTCTGTTCACCCAATTTCCTCACTTGTAAAATAGGCTGAATAATCGCACTTGCCACCTGAGTGTTGTGAGGATAAAATGAGTTAATATTTGTAAAGCATGTATTACAGTGACTTGTACTATCTAACATAGCTATACTTTTTATTCTTATTACTAAATTGTAAAGAAAAAAACTTACATATATAAATTACCTTAAGATGTTCTGGTTTTCTTTTTCTCAAAATTTTGTGAGATAGACAATTCAAGCATGATTATCCCCACGTTACAGAGAAGAAAATTGACTCAGAAAAAATTAAATGGTTTGCCCATAGTCATATATGTAGCAATTACACATACAATTATATCCAAGGTATTGGGCTATAGATTATGGGAATCCAAAGCTGAGTAAAACACAATCTTTAACCTCAAAATATTTTCAAGATATTATACCCGCTAACTCATTTTTTATTATGATACTCTTTATTTCAAGAAGCATAGAAGTCTCAGTCATATTCGCCACTCTGGTTTTTATAGGGAGAGTTCAGTCCTGGGATTCAAGAGGCATTTGAAGTGCCCTTTTTATTTAATGAATTTATTTATTTAACTTTTTACATTCATTTTCAAAAAATTTTGGGTTCCAAATTTTCTCCCCATTTGTCCACTCCCCCAACCCCAATACACTGAACATTCTAATTTCCACTATTACCCATCTACCCTCTCTTCTATTATCTCTCCCTTCCCTTACCCCATCTCCTCTTTTGTCCTGTAGGGCCAGATAACTTTCTATTCCCCATTACCTGTATATATTATTTCCTAGCAGCAAGAACAACACTCAACGGTTGTTCCTAAAACTTTGAGTTCCAACTTCTCCCCATTGCTCCCTCCCCACCCATTCCGCTGGGAAGGTAGGCAATTCAATACAGGCCATATTTGTGTAATTTTGCAAATGTCTTCCATAAAAGTCGTGTTGTGTAAGACTAACTGTATTTCCCTCCATCCTATCCTGCCTCCCATTGCTTCTATTCTCTCTTTTGATCCTGTCCGTCCCCAAGAGTGTTGACTTCCAATTGCTCCCTCCTCCCATTGCCCTCCTTTCCATCATCTCCCCTGCCCTGCTTATCCCATTCTCCCCCACTTTACTGTAGTATAAGATAGGTTTTCATACCAAAATGAGTGTGCATTTTATTCCTTCCTTTAGTCAAATGTGATGAGAGTAAACTTCATGTTTTTCTCTCAGCTCCCCTCTTTTTCCCTCCACTAAAAAGTCTCCTGCCTGCTTCTTCTATGAGAGATAATTTGCCCCATTCCATTTCACCCTCTCTCCTCCCAATACATTCCTCTCTCACCGTTTACTTACTTTAGTAAGTTCCTTATGACTCCTCTTTGCTGTTTACTTTTTCATGCTTCTTCTTATTCTTATGTTTGAAAGTCAAATTTTCTTTTCAGCTCTGGTCTTTTCATCAAGAATGCTTGAAAATCCTCAATTTCATTGAAAGACCATTTTTTCCCCTGAAGTATTATAATCAGTTTTGCTGGATAGGTGATGCTTGGTTTTAGTCCTAGTTCCTTTGACTTCTAGAATATCATATTCCACGCCCTTTGATTTCTGAATGTAGAAACTGCTAGATCTTGTGTTATCCTGTTTGTATTTCCACAATACTGGAATTGTTTCTTTCTAGCTGCTTGCAATATTTTTTCCTTGACCTGGGAACTCTGGAATTTGGTCATATGTTCCTAGGAGTTTCTCTATTTGGATCTCTTTCAGGCAGTGATCAGTAGATTCCTTGAATACTTATTTTGCCCTGTGGTTCTAGAACATCAGGGCAGTTTTCCTTGATAATTTTATAAAAAATGATGGCTAGGCTCTTTTTTTGATAATGGCTTTCAGGTACTCCAAACATTTTTAAGTTGTCTTTCCTGGATCTATTTTCCAGGTCAGTTGTTTTTCCAATGAGATATTTCACATTCTCTTCCATTTTGTCATTGTTTTGGTTTTGTTTTGTGATTTATTGCTTTCTCAGAAAGTCATTAGCCTCCATCTGTTCCATTCTAATTTTGAAAGAAGTATTTTCTTCAGTGAGCTTTCGAACCTCCTTTCCATTTGACTAATTCTGCTTTTGAAAGCATTATTCTCCTCATTGGCTTTTTGAACATCTTTTGGCAATTAAGCTAGCCTATTTTTCAAGGTCCTATTTTCTTCAGCATCGTTTTGGGTCTCCTTTAGCAAGGTATTGACCCATTTTTCATGCTTTTCTTTTTCTCTTTTTCTTTCATTTCTCTTCCCAGTTTTTCTTCTACCTTTCTAACTTGATTTTCAAAATCCTTTTTGAGCTCTTCCATGGCCTGAGCCCATTGGATATGTATTTCAGATATTTGGGATACAGAGGCCTTTACTTCTGTATCTTTACCTGATGGTAAGCATTCTTCTTCCTCATCCAAAAGGAAAGGAGGAAACATCTCTGCACCAAGAAAGTAACCTTCTATGGTCTTATTTATTTTCCCTTTTCTGGGCATTTTCCTAGTCAGTTACTTGACTTCTGAGATTCCTTTCCACACCTACCTTGCCTCCAGATCTGCCCAGCTGGTGCTTGGCATCTGAGATTCAAATGCTGCTTCCCAGCCTCAGGGCTTTAAATGAGGGCAGGGCTGCTATTCAGTGTGAGATTAAGTTCTGTTGTTCAGGTGGGGGAAGGGACACCTCGTGAGGCTCAGTTACCTCAAGGGGTTTACAGGGAGACCTTCAACAATGGATGTGGGCTCCTGCCTGCTTTAGGAATCCCTGTGTGCTGCTGCCTCTGCAGCTGCCTCTCGAATGGAGACACCCTGCTCCCCTCTTGACCCACCAAACAATCTCTCTCACTGACCTGTGCGCCTGTGGGTGGAGGGAACTTCGCGGCCGCTGGAGATTCTTTCCCTGAAGCCTGCTCGGATCTGCTCCTCTGGGAGGCTATATGACCAGGGCAGGGTGGGGCTCTGCTCTGGGTCCAGTGCCTGAAGGACCTTTTGTGACAGTTTTTCAGGGCTCTCTGGAACAGGAACCTCTTCGACTCCGTTGTTCTGTGGCTTCCACTGCTCCAGGCTTTGTTAGTTCTTCTTTACAGATATTTTGTAGGCTGTGCGTTTGGAGCTAGCGTAGGTGTGTCTTTCTACTCTGCCATCTTGGACAATTGCCTTTTTCCCATCTATTTATAGGGACTTTGTCTCTACTTCTGAGAAACTAGCAAAACACATGTTGGAAAAAATGAAGGAATCTTTGAAGGCCCAACTCAAGTTTACCTTCCCACAAAGCCTGCCTTGCTTGCCCTGTCCATAGGGTGGTTTCCTATCTCTGAGTTCCTCCATTTTTTTATTCTATGTAGCACTTATTCAGCACTTAACAGTGACTGCCTGGTATTTTAGTTACCTCATTATACTTAATTCTCAATCCAACAAATTTCTAGAGGACAGGTTTTGGATTTTATGCTTACATGCCTCCCCTTAGAGAATCACAGATTTTTTAAAATTGAATAGACCTCAGCAAAGACAATTCTTTATGAAGGCTATAGATTTTTGTTATTCTGTCATGTCCAACTCTTCATGACCTCATTTTGATCTTTCTTAACAAAAATACTAGAATAGTATGCCATTTATGCTACTGGCTTATTTTACAGATAAGGAACTGAGCCAAACAGGGTTAAACGATTTTAAGTAAGTAAGTAAGTTTTTAAGGCCAGATATTAACTCAGGAAAATCAGTTTTCCTGACTTCATTTCTGACACTCTATTCACTGTACCATCTACTTACTCAATACTATAGATAGTAACTATAATACATGAAGTTCAGAAGAAAAAATGATCAGTGTGAACTGAGGTAATTAGACATAAGACTTAGTATTTTAGTGTAATTCAGAAAGAAAACTAAAATTAATATAGTTAAGCTAGTAAAAAGTACGCTCTAGGTGATGGGAATTTTATGAACAATGATTCAAAGATAAAATTTTCTGATATCTTCAGTGGACATGTTTTGACTGGAAAAGTGTTCAAAGGAAAGTAGTTGAGGACAAGCTTGGTTTATTTTAAAAGGCCTTGAATACCAGGATAAAGTGTTTGAATTTTATCTTCTAAGCAATGCATAACTACGGAAATTCATTAACCAGAGAAACTACATGAATCAAAGGTAATAATGCAACTTTTGAGCTTTGTATAACTATGATATACATTTGGATTGTAAAAATGATTACATATCATTTGAGAAATTAATAAAATCTTGTCTTTTTACTGAATTTAATCCAACATGTGATTATTAAGTATAGTGTGCAGATCACTGCTCTATGTATTGTAAAATGTGAAAATTATAAATATGGAAAAATAGAACTTGTTTCTATAAAGGTTACAAAGAACTAAACTTTCTGAGTTCAGACCTGGCCCCACTTATTACCTGTGGGACTCTAGGCAAGTTACTTAGCCCTATTTCTCTCGGTCTCCTCATCTTTAAAATGAACTGGGGAAGCAAATGGCAAACCACTCTATTATCTCTACCAAGAAATCCCCCAGCGAAATCACAAAGTCAGACACAACTGAAATGACTAAACAACAGTATTTATGTATAGCCCTCACTTGAGATAGATAAGACAATACATATATGTTTATATGCCTAATATACTAAACAATGCATGTTAACTGCCTACAAGGTATGCGAATTAAGAATTACATGAGATCTGAGGGGAGAAATTCCATTAGTAACTAGGTGAGGAGAGGAATACTAGGAGAAACTTAAAAGATTATTTGGTTGTTGGAAAGCGGGCCAAAGATTTCAGATTTTGCTAACAACAGGAATAACGACAAGTTACCAAAACACAGAGCATGTTTGGTGAATAGCAAGTCTTATTTGCCTGGGATATAAGAAATGTGGTGAGAAATAGAAAGTGAAAATATTGGTGGGGGGGGAGTATCTTTTTGTCACAGTGTAGAAAGCATTGAAATTCCTAGTAAAGGAGTTTAAACTTCATTTAGAAAGGTATACAGTGCCATGAAAATGACAGAAAAAATATATGTCTAAGAGTTAGACTGATAAAAGTAATAGTACTATGACTCATGATTTAATAGAATATGTAATTGATCATAAAATGAACAATTATGGATTAATTTATGAGATGATTAGATTATCAATCTACTCTTCTAAGGCACCAGACTCTATCCCTGAAATCTTTAAACCAAAGCATCTTTTAGTGACTACCATTCCTCTACGTGTCATTTTCTCCATTAAAATATGAGTTCCTTGAGGGCAGGACGTGTATTCTACTTTAGAGTTCAGTACTTAGCATACTCATTTGTACTTAATAAATAATGTTTTGTTCATTATATAATTGTGGAAAAATAAATATAAACAATGAAGGAGGTGGAAAAATCAAAGATAGTAACAGAGTTTTGAATATCAACAGTGGAATAAGTGACAGGAACTACGAATAGACAAGTAAGAGATGCTCTTTGCTTTTGTGGGGGTGGGGTGGAGAAGAATCCTCTGCCGTTTATTTTCTAAGTTACTTTGAGGTATTCTATTCTCAGGCTCAGTTTCTTCATATTTGTTAACTAAGAGAATTAGACTCAGAAATAACTAAGAAACTTACTTGTTCTGACATTCTAGGATTCCAAAAATGGATTAATTTCCTTCATGATGAGTCTATCAATATCAGAAAAACTTCTAATATCTTCTGAGCAGTTGACTTTGTGGATCTGGAGTAAAAAAAGAGTCAGAGTTAGAGATTAAAGTTTGGGAGTCATTTGCATAGAGATAATAGTTAAAGGCATGACAATAAATAAGATTTCCAAAGCTAAATATTTTTTTGGAAGAAATTACAAAAATGATGAAATTATAAAAAACACAAAAGATTATAAACACTAAGCTAAAAGAAATGATGAGCTGACAGAAGCAGGAAGAGACAGACAACTGATAAGCTGCCTATTGAAGTCTTATGGAAGCATGATTGCAGGCAAGAGATTCACACCTGGAAGATAGAACAGCTGTGTAGAAATTCCTGCCAAAAGGAAGTACTCATTGGCATGGGATTAAAATCAGAGTACATAGCAATACATGAAAGGAGATAGGGGAGAAAATACAAAGTAGAAGCAAACCAGAAGTAGAAACCATACAGAAGCTTACTGTTCCAGAGCCATGTGTAAAGATATAAAGATACTTTTCATGGCCCTTTCAAACTCTGGAGTTATTAAAACTAGATTGAAAGTATTTTCTTTCATCTATCCACTTTCACTGCATAACCAAACCCATTCCTTTCCTGGTCCTCTGTGTGCTTAGTGATATCTCTTACATCCCATCTCCAAATTAAGTCATGATTTATAGCATAATGAATTTTATTAAAGTCAGCCAAACAATTTCCCTTTGGCACTGAAGAAGCATGGAATTTTGATTCTTCTTATGATAGATGTTAATGTCAAAGAAACAGGCTGACATAGGGTCAGGTTTTAAGGGAGAGGTTGACTCCATGGTATGTTAAACCATCAAGTTATTTTCCTTTGGAGGACATTTTATTTTAAGCATGGTGTCTGAGTCCTGTTAGATATTATGAATTAGATGAATTTGCATTTGCTCATGTTTCCAACAGAACAGCTCAATACTAGCTGGAGTGGAACTATCAAACTGAGAGGATTGAGTCTTGAAGTTTGGTTTCTTGAGATCAGGTCCAGAGGATGATAAAATTTTTTGAATGTCTGATATTATCTATTTAGAGAAAAATTCCCAATTCTGTGTATCAGAGAGTTTATATAATCTGACGTTTTACTTCATTAGACACAAATGGAAAAGATTTTGCTGGAATATGTGATATATATCCTACAGTTGAAAGTGAGACTTCTATCGAATTTTCTGTTATTTTCCTTAGTGTGACTATTACTTTCAATCTCATTTCTTTCTCTCAAGTTCTGGACCGATCAATTTCTTTCAACAGCACACACTTTGGATTTGCTTCTGGCTGCATCATGTTTCTAAATCTCCATTCTCCACATTGATTCCAATATGTTTTGGGATAAATTCAAAAGAAAGAAGAAAAGAAATGGAGGGGGATTTTAGTTGCTACTCAAGCACATCTCTGTCCATGCAAGCTTTACTCATCATGTTTACTTATTTGTGGTTGACTGGTAGAGTATAGTCAACATATACCAATGTATTATAATAGATATAAACTAGTTGGTACCTTTCCAGGGTTTCATAGACTTGTCATGTACTGTATCATGGGATTTGCCCTTCAAATGGGAAGCTGTTGCTTGTGAATAGAGGGCAGAAATTGTACAGAATGTATGAAAGATTAATCTTTTTAAGGATCTTCTGAATCTGCCTCACTTCAGCAGTTCAGGGGCTATCTGTGGAACACTATGGCTTTTGCATTCTGTTAAGCAATTATGAATATTATAAAATTGTCAATAAAAATATCTGAAAGGTTTTCTCCTCTCTCTTATGTTGTTATCAAGAATGCAATTAATACATTTGTAAATCACCTTTATTAATTTTTATATAAAAAGCTGCATTTTTATATTAATGAATGTTATCTTTTTATATTAAGAAAATTGTTGTGACTTTTGGACTGTGATCAGCAAGTTGAATGAGCAGACAAATTCCCTGATCTTCCATCCAAAATAAAAATAATTTGCTTGTTAGGATAAGCAAAGAGGATACTCTCTACTTTAAATTAATGTGCATGAATTTATTGTTTGGCTATTGAAAGGAAACTGTACCTTGGGAAGACCATACAAGCTGGTATTCTTGGGGATTAAATGCCTGTGGTTATTGGTCATACATAAGAATATACTAATACCCATATCATGGTACTGACAGAGCAACATACCACACTGATACTAGAAAGAATGGGAGGGGGCAGTTGATGGCAGTGAGTGGGAAAGAAATCAAAGTGTCAAAAGCATTCCCTCTGAGAAGATGCAATACGTTTCTCTATTTCCCTGACATGGGGAAAACAAAACAAAACCAAACAAAACTGTTGTGGAATATGCACTAATCTTGGCAACAATGGTATACTCTGAGTTAGCAAAACAAAATGGCAGCAGTGTCCACCAGAAATAATCAGGGATAATAGTGGTCTGACCCTAGAAGCTTAGCAAGGAAGCATTATGCAAAAAGACCACAATTTCCAGTTAGAAGTGAAGTGTAAAGGTTGAATAAAAATTAAAGAAAACATCACTGTGATAGAAAGAAATATAACACTATAGTAACTATATATTTTATTTTATCCTAACCATAAGACAATGTACTAAGTGGTAGAAATTTTTTTAAAGTTAATTTTTTTAGCTTTTAGTTTCTAACATTCTATTCCAAAAGTCTTAAATTTTTTCCCATTTCTCCTCTCTTCTCACCCTAAATGGCATGCAATTGGATTACCGCTTTACTGAAGTGGTTGGCCCTTTTATCTTCCCTCCTTCTGTTATTCCCTCCTCTTCTATTTTTAGGGTAACACCTATATCTTATTTCCAAGTTGCATGTGTAAACAATTTTTAACATTCAGTTTTGAAACTTTGAGTTCCAGAGTCTCTCTATTCCTCCCTCCCCACATATTCTCATTGAGAAGCAAGCAATTCAATATAGATTATCCATGTGTAGTCATGTAAAACACTTCTATGATAGTCCCACTTTGAAAGACTCCCTATATTTCCTTCCATTCTATCCTCATTTATTCTACTATTTCCTTTGACCATGTCCATCCTCAAAATGGTTTGCATTTGATTACCACCTCCTTCAATCTGCCCTCCCTTCTACCATCCACAAGTCTTTTATCCATCTCCCCCTCCTGTAGGGTTAGATACATTTCTATACTCAATTGAGTATGTATGATATTCCTTCCTTAATCCGAATCTGATGAGAGTAAGGTTCTCTCTCCCTTCTCCCACTTTCCCCTCTACAATAAAAGCTTTTTCTTGCCTCTTTTATGTGAGAAAATATGTCCCTTTCTCTTTCTCTGAGTACATTCCTCTCTCACACTTTAATTTTACGTTTTAGAAATCATGGCTTCATATTCAACTCAAGGTGTTCTCTCTCTCTCTCTCTCTCTCTCTATATATATATATATATATATATGTATATATATATATACATATATATATATATTTATATATATATGTATGTGTATATATATATATGTATGTATATATAGATATATACATATATATACATATACACACACATACATATATAAATATATACATATAAGTGTATGTATACACACGTACATTATGGATAAATATCTCTATCTATCTATCTGTCTATCTATCTATATATTATATATTCCCTTCAAGTACCATAATAGTGAGGTCTCATGTTTCCAAATAACACCTTTCCATGTGGAATGTAAACAGTCGAACTTTAATAAGTCCCCGATGAGTACTTTTTCCTGTTTATCTTTTCATTCTTCTCTTGAGTCTTGTACTTGAAAGTTAAATTTTCTGTTCATCTCTGGTATTTTCATGAAGAATGCTTGAACGTCTTATATTTCACTGAATGTCCCTTTTTTCCCTTGAAGAATTGTGTTCGGTTTTACTGGGTAGGTGACTTTTGGTTTTAATCCTAACTCATTTGACTTTCAGAATATCATATTCCAAGCCTCACAATCCTTTAATATAGGATCTACTAAGTCTTGTGTTATCCTGACTGTGTTTCCACAGTATTTGAATACTTTCTGGCTGCTTGCAATATTATTTTCCTTGACATGGGAAATCTGGAATTTGGCTAGATTATTCCTATGAATTTTCATTTTGGGATCTCTTTCAGGAAGTAATCAGTGGATTCTTTCAATTCCTATTTACTCTCTGCTTCTAGAATACTGGGGCAGTTTTATTTGGTAATTTCTTGAAAGATGATGCCTAGATTCTTTTTTTGATCATGGCCTTCAGATAAAGCAATATTTTTACAATTATCTGCCATGGATCTATTTTCCAAGTTACTTATTTTTTCAATGATATACTTAACATTGTCTTTTATTTTTTTCGTTCTTTTGGTTTTGTTGTAAAATTTTTTGATTTCTCATAGAGTCATTGGTTTCCATTTGCACCATTCTAATTTTTAAGGATGTATTTTCTTCAGTGAGCTTTTGATTATCCTTGTCCATTTTGTCAATAATGATTTTTAGGACATTCTTCTCTTCATTCACTTTTTGGACCTCTTGTTATTTGGTCTAGTCTATTTTTAATGTGTTATTTTCTTCAACAGTTTTTTTTTGACTCTTTTATTAATTGTTGACTCATTTTTCACGATTTTCTTTCATAACTCTCATTTCTTTTCCCAAATTTTCCTCTACTTCTCTTTACTTCTTTATCAAAATCCTCTTTGTGTTCTTCCATGGACTGAAACCAATACAAATTTTTTTGGAGGCTTTGTATGTAAGAGCTTTGACTTTCTTGTCTTCTTCTTATTACATATTTTCATCTCATTTCTTGCCAATTAAGATGCAATAGTCTGATACTATCTCCACTGTTCATTTTCTCAACCAATAGCTTGACTATTAACTCTTTATTAAGGTAGGACTCTGCTTGCAGTGTGGAGGATGGACTGTGTCAACTTTCAGGGATTTTGAGCAGCTATTTTCAATGATACTTATAGGAATCTGTAAATTTTCAGTTCTTTTAAGGTGGTTTGGTTAAAGGAGAGATGTTTACTCCTTTCCTGGCCTATGCTCTGCTATGAGTGATTGAAAGCACACTTTTCTGCCTTGGAACTTTGAGGATCATTCCATCTCCACTGCCACCAAAGTCTGCACCGCAGCAGTACTCCTCCTCATCCCAAGACTGCCACCAACATCCAAGCATCAGTGAAACAAGAGAATCCTGCCCCTCACCAGCAAAGAGATACCTACAATCTCCCTCTAAACAGCTGCTCAAATTCCCCAACTCTCTGTGGAGTGAAATCTCCAGAAGCAGTCATTGCTGCCCCTGGACTGAGGCTGAACTACATTTCTCTCTCACCCAGGTCTAACAGACATTTCCTATTGACTTTTTAAGTTATATTCCATGTTTGTTGGCTAAGAAGTATGGAAAATGCCCAGATGCCTGGGATACAGTCTCCTGAGGCCTGTTGCAGGTTTTCTGGGGCCTGGTCTGTGCTGGCTCATTTTGTCCCAGGCTTTAATCCTCTCTAGAATTGGTGGGAAAGGCTTTTCCTGTCAACTTTCCTGGTTGGACCTTTATTTTAAACTTTCATATTGCAGAACTTGTTTAGAGAAATTTTATAGTTTTTGGAGAGGTTTGCAGAGGTGCTCAAGAAAGTTCCTCCTTTTATCCCACCATCTAAGTAATACAAATACTAAGATTCACATTTCATGTATGAAGAAACTGAGACTCTGTGAAGTTAGATGATTCTCTCACAGAGCTAACAAGGGACAGAGCCAAACATAAAACAGAGATCTTTTCTCTCTCTAAGGCCAATGACCTGTCCATTAGATCATATCACCTATAGTTTGGGAGTTGACTCCTGTTATTTGATTATAACATTTCCCCCAAAGCATCAATTTCAGTTTTCTCAAATAAATGTAACCAATCCTATAGCACTCCTCTGTACTGGCTAGATATTTATTTGCTAATTTTTCTCTTCCCTCCTTTATCCCTTTTGGCAGAGAGTAGAAGAGTATTCAGCTTTCATCTTCATCTTTTTCTTCTGGGCATGACAAAGAAAAATTCCAGCTTCATACAGCATGAAGAACATAGTCTCAAGAATCAGGGCCTGAACATTACATTGCATGATTACTACATATCTGACTGTAAGATTTCCTCATCTGTAAAAAAAAGGGATGAGAATTCAGGATCTCTGACCTCTCTTCTGGTTTCAGATCTATGATGCAGACAATTGAAATAACCTCCCCAAATTTCCACTTGAAGATTCTTTGGTGACTTTTGAAATCATTAGGGAGAAAGTGGTGTATTTTACTGAATTATTGTCAGGAACCTGCTTATTTTACTTCTTTTACTGTTTCAGTGTGCACTTCAGAAATTTAATTCTACTGCATTTTATATGCAATTTTATTATTCCCCAAATGCATATAAAAACAATTTTTAACATTTGTTTTTAAAGCACAGTAATCATATTATCTGACTGTGTTGATCTCAAAATAACCCTTTAAAATCCCTGGTGTGTGTGTGTGTGTGTGTGTGTGTGTGTGTGTGTGTGTGTGTGTATTCTGCTGTGTATATAAAAATGCTTCTTGTTGGTGTTAAGAGTTAAACATTCTTGAAGGTGGAGCCAAGATGGAGAGCAAATACTCACCTAAGCTCTAAGACAAACTCTTTCATATACCTATAAAAAGAGAATCTTAACAAATTTTAGAGTGGCAGAATCCAATAGGAGACAGACTGTGGCAGATTTCCAACCCAGAACAGACTGGAAGATTGATGGGAAGGATCTATTTGGCAGGGGTAGAGGAATGCACAGTGCACAGGCTCTACTAGTGCAGACCCCACAGGAAACCATGAGCGATCTAAAGGAACAACCATACTGCAGAATCTCAAACACATCAGCCAGGACAGAAGTCCAGTGGAATTGTGTGACAAAGAACCACAGAACCCCAGATGACTGAAGGAACCACCCATAAGACTATCAGCCTGCAGATTAAATGACTCTAAGTAATCTACTTGAACTACCAGGAGCAAAGATGGCAGAGTGATTAGTAAATGCTCTACCCCTCCCCTTGCTGATCTTGAAAAATCTATAGAATGTTTCCCCAGGAAAAGTCTTGGAAGAGTGGGGTCAGCCAAAGGGGTAAAGAGTCTCTTAGACCATGAGGCCAGGAAAATCATAAAGGGGGGTCCTTTTGCTGTGACTGAAGGGGATTATTGCTGATGTCCCAGACAGCCCCACCCCAAGGAATCCGGAGGAGAGCCTGAGCATAAGGGAGATAGAGTCTGCAATCATCAACACCACGACCCCATGCTTGGCTCAGCACAACCAAAAGAATAGGGAAGACATTAGTGCAAACACTAGTTCAACAACCACTGAAACAGCCTGTTTCACAGTGATCACAGTGATCTCCTGTGACTGGACCACCCATTCCCCACACTTAATGTAGTTAACTACGTGGTAACTCCAGGAAAACTCGGAAAGGCTCCACTTGCCTTCTGCCTTAGCACATCAGCCAGTTTAACACCAGGTATACTATTGCATTCTAGCCTCTAGCTGAAAGAACCAGAGGCCACAATACACAAAGCCTCAAGTTCTAAGTATAAAAACAGTAGGAAAGGACCACCTGTGCCTGAGAAAAAGAGATCTATTTCATAAGCCAGGAAAAGGGCAATTATCATAAGCAAGAAGTTAACAAGAAAAAATAGGACTATAGAATCTTTCTATGGGGAAAAGGAGCAAAACATGAACTGAGATTGTACTACCATATGACCCTTCAGAAGGGGCTATGAACTGATCTCAAGGCCAAAGAGCATTTTGGAAGAACTTAAGAAGGATTTTAAAAGCCAAATTATGGAAGTTGAAGAAAAATTGGCCTATGATTTTAAAAATGTGAAAAAAAGACACTGGAAGAATGTGAAAGGAAAATTGGACAAATGGAAAAGGAAGTACAAAAAGGAAGAGGAGAAAATAACACCTTGAAAGGAACAATGGTACAGAAAGAAAAGGAGAGGTAAAAAGTTAAGTTAAAAATTTGATCAAAATGATCAAAAAAATGGCCTAGACATCATCTTTCATGAAATTATTAAGGAAACTGCCCTGATATTTTAGAACCAGAGGGCAAAATAAATATTGTATGACATCACTGATTATTTCCTGAAAGAGATCCACAAAGAGAAACTCCTAGGAACATTGTGGCCAAATTCCAGAATTCCCAGGTCAAGGAGAAAATATTGCCAGCAGCTAGAAAGAAACAATTCCAGTATTGTGGAAATACAATCAGGATAACACAAGATCTGGCAGCTTCTAAAACAAGGAACTGAAGAGGTTGGAAGAGGAAATTCCAGAAGACAAAAGAACTAGGATTAAAAGCAAGAATCACTTACCAGCAAAACTGAGAATAATACTTGAGGGGAAAAATGGTCATTTAATGAAATAGAGGACTTTCACTAAATGAAAATACCAGAGTTGAATAGAAAATTTGACTTTGTTTTTATTTATTAATTTTATTTAATTTATTACTAATTTATTAATATTAATTATTTTTAGTGTTTTACAATCAATACCATATAATTTGGACTTTTTCTCCTCCCTCTTGCCAACTTACCCTTCCTTCCCTGAGATGCAATACAATTTTATGTAGGTTCTACACATACATTCCTATTGAACACATTTTCACCACAGTTATGTTATAGAGAAGAATTAAAATGAATGAGAAAAATCATAAAACAAACCAAATTTTAATACAAAAGAAAATTATCTGCTTCATTCTCAAATTGAATTCCATAGTTTTTCTCTGAATGTGGAAGGCATTTTGCCTTAAAAGACCATTGGGAATTTTTCAAGTCCATGCATTGTAGTGAAGTTCTAAGTCTACCAGAAAAAATCATCACAAACTGTTGTTGTTGCTGTGTAAATAGATCTCCTGTTTCTGCTCCTGTTCTTGATGCATTTGACTTTCAAACACAAGAATGAGAAGAAGCATAAAAAAGTAAACAGCAAGGAGAAGTCACAAGGGACTTACCAAAGTTGAACTGTTTACATTCCTATATGGAAAGACGAATATTTCTAACTCCTGAAATTTTTCAGTATCTGAGTGATTGGTGGTATTACACACATACATACACACACACGTACACACACAAAGGTACAGGTGTGCACGCACACACAGAGACAGAGAGCACAGAGTGAAATTGAATAGAATGGGATCATATCTTAAAAGAAATCAAGGTAAATGGTGAAAGAGAAATGTAGTGGGAGGAGAGAGGGTCAAATGGAATGGCGTAAATTATCTCTCATAGAAGAGGCAAGCAGGAGACTTTTTAGTGGAGGGAAAAAGAGGAGACCTGAGAAAAAAAAACCCATGAAGTTTACTCTCATCACATTCCACTAAAGAAAGGAATAAAATGCACACTCATTTTGGTATGAAAACCTATTTTACAATACAGGAAAGTGGGGGAGAAGGAGATAAGCAGGGTAGGGGGGGATGATGGAAGGGAGGGTAATGGGAGGAGGAAGCAATTTGAAGTCAACACTCGGGGAGGGACAGGATCAAAAGAGAGAATAGGAACAATGTGGGGCAGGATAGGATGGAGGGAAATATAGTTATGCTTACACAACACGACTATTATGGAAGTCACTTACAAAACTACACAGATATGGCCTACATTGAATTGCCTGCCTTCCCAAAGGAAATGGGTGGGGAGGAAGGGATGGGGAGAAGTTGGAACTCAAAAGTTTTAGGAACAACTGTCGAGTATTTTTCTTGCTATTAGGAAATAAGAAATACAGGTAATGGGGAATAGAAATTTATCTGGCCCTACACGACAAAAGAGAAGGCGGGGTAAGGGAAGGGAGGGAGGAAAGAAGAGAGTGCAGATTGGTGATATGGGTAATTAGAATGCTTAGTGTATAAGGGAGTTGGGAGGGGAGAAATGGGAAGAAAATTTTGGAATGCAAAATCTTGTGAAAATAAATGTAAAAAGTTAAATAAATAAATTTATATTAGAAAAAAAAAAACAATTCGAGAACGACTTGTATTCCCTTAGATTTGACTTGGTTCTCTGTATAATTTAGAAATGAGGCCTTTATCACAGACACTAGTTGAAAAAATTCTTTCCCAATTTTCTGCTTCCCTCCTAATTTTGGTTACATTATGTTTGGTTGTCCAAAAACTTTTCAGTTTTAATATAATCAAAAATACCTATTTTGCACTTCATAATGCTTTCTATCTCTTTTTTTGTCAAAAATTCTTCCCTTGTCCAATAATCTGATGAATAAATTACTCCAAGCTCCACTAATTTCTTTGCAGTATCAATCTTTATACCTAGATCGTGTACACATTTGGACTTCATTCTTGCGTACTGTGTCAGGTACTGGCCTATCGTTAGTTTACCACACTGTCATCCCGTTTTCCCAGCAATTTTGTCAAACACTGAGTTCTTACCCAAGAATCTGGGGTCCTTGGGTTTATCTAACAGTAGATTTCTGTATGTGTTGACTATTGTGCCTTGACTAACTAGCATATTACAGTGGTCTACCCTTCTGGTTTTTTTAACCGGTACCAAATGGTTTTGATAATTGCTAGTTTATAATACAATTTCAGATCTGGTAGAGCGAGGTCCCTTAGCATTTTTTTCTTTAGTTCCCTTTATATTCTGGAACTTTTATCCTTCCAGATTAATTTTGATATTTTTTCCATTTCTAGAAAATAATTAATTATCTGATAGTTTTCTTGGTATGACACTAAATAAGTAAATTAATTGGGTAGAATTGTCATTTTCATTATATTGGCTCGACCTACCCACAAGCAAGTGATGTTTTTCCACTTATTTAGATATGACTTTATTCGTGTGAAAAATATTTGGAAATTTTTTGCAGGTGAACTCCCAAATATTTTATAGTGTCGACCCGAGCCTTAAATGGGATTTCGCTTTCTATCACTTGTTGGACTTTGTTAGTAATATTTGGAAAGGCAGAAGATATGTGTGAGTTTATTTTGTAACTTTCAACTTTGCCAGTGTTGTTTATTATTTCACGTAGTTTTTTACTTGACTCTCTGGAATTGGCTAATTATATCATCATATCATCAGCAAAGAGTGATAACTTAGTTTCTACTTCGTCTATTCTAATTCCTTCAATTACTTTTTCTTCTCTTATTGCCAAAGCTAACGTGTCTCCTACTATGTAATAGTAATGACTATAGACACCCTTTTCACTCCAGATCTTATTGGAAAGTCATCTAGCTTGTCTCCATTGCACATAATGCTTGCTGAAGGTTTTATGTAGATACTGCTTATTATTTTATGGAACTTTCTATTTATTTCTATGCTCCCCGATATTTATAATAGGAATGGATGTTGTATTTTGTCAAAAGACTTTTCTGCATCTATTAAGATAATCATATGTTTTCTGTTAGGTTTGTTGTTGATATGAACAATAAGCCTAACTATTTTCCTGATATTGAACCAGTCTTGAATTCCTGGTATGAATCCTACCTTATCAAAATGTATCATTCTCTGGATAAATTGCTATATTCTTTTTACTAAAATCTTATTTAAAATTTTTGCATTTATATTCATTAGAAAAATTGTTCTATAATTTACTTTCTGTGTTTTTCTTCTTCCTGGTTTATGTATCAAAAGCTTATTTGTATCATAAATAAAGGATATGGGAGGACTTCTTATTTCCCAGTTTTCCCAAGTAGTCCATATAGTATTGGAATTAACTATTTTTTAAATGTTTGATAGAATTCATTTGTCAATCTATCAAGCCCTGGAGATTTTTTCCTAGGAAGTTCATTGATGGTTTGTTCAATTTCCTTGTCTGAGATAGGGTTATTTAAATAATATTCAACTTCATCTCCTACTAATCTGCACAATATATACATACATATATATATATATATATATATATATATATATATAATCGTCTCTCTCATTTAGATTATTCAATTCAGGGTGATAAAGTTGGGCAATATAATTTTGAGATATTGTATTAATTTTATGCTCATTGGAGGTGAGTTAATCTCTTTAGTTTTTAATATTGGTAATTTGGTTTTCTTCTTTCTTTTTTAATCAAATTGACCAAGGTGTAATCAATTTTATTGTTTTTTTTAACAAAACCAAGTCTTAGTTTTATTTATTAGTTCAATAGCTTTCTTAATTTCAGTTTAATAAACCTCTTCTTTGGTATTCAGTATTTCTAATTTAATATTTACTTGAGGATTTTCAATTTGTTATATTTTGAGCTTTTTAAGCTACATGCCCAAATCATTGATCACCTCTTTCTCTGCTTTATTTATGTAGATATTCAAAGATATAAAGCTTCCCCTAAGAACTGCTTTCGCAGCATTCTCATATGTTATGGTACGTTGTCTCGTTAGTGTCATTCTCTTGAATGAAGTTGCTGATTGTTTCTACGATTTCTTCTTTACACTGACTCTTTAGGATTAGCTTATTTAGTTCCCAATTAATTTTTGGTCTGTCTTTTCTTGGTCTTCTATTACATATGATTTTTATTGCATATGACCTGAGAAGAATGCATTGATTATCTCTGCCTTTCTGCACCAGATTGTGAGGATTTTATACCCTAGTACATGGTCAATTTTTGTAAATATGCCATGTATTGCTGAGAAAAAGGTATATTTCTTTCCATCCCCATTCAAATTTTCTCCAGACTTCTATCATATCAAACTGTGTAGAGTTCTATTCACCTCCTTAACTTCTTTCTTGTTTATTTTGAGGTTAAATTTATCAAGTTCAGAAATGGGGTTGTTGAGGTCCCAAATTAGAATAATTTTGCTGTCTATTTCTTCCTGTACCTCCCTTAGCTTGTCCTCTAAGAATCTGGATGCTATAACATTTAGAGCATATATGTTTGGTAACGAAATTGCTTCGTTGTCTATGGTGCCTTTTAGCAGGATATAGTTGCCTTCCTTATCTCTTTTGATTAGATCTGTTTATGCTTTTGCTTTGTCTGACATTAGGATTGCTAACCCTGCTTCACTTACATGGACTGAAGCACAATATATTCTACTCCAACCATTTATCATCACCCTATGTGTATCCCACTGTTTTAAATGTGCTTCTTGTAAACAATATATTGTTGGATTATGGTTTTTAATCCATTCTGCTGCCCACCTTTGTTTTATGGGAGAGTTCATCCCATTCATTTCCATAGTTATGATTACTACCTGTGTCTTTTCCTCCACCATTTGTGCTTTTAGTTCTCCTTCCTTCTCCTCCACAACACAGTTTTAATTTTTGACTAACACCTCCCTCACTCTTCCCTTACTTCCTTCAGCCCCATTCCCTTATACTACTTCTTCCCTCCCTTTTAACTTCTCCTCTCCTTTCTTTCCCCCTTCCCCCCCTACTGCCTATAAAACTCCTTAGATTTATCTACTTAATTTTTCCCTCCTTGAACCAAATCAGATGAGAGTACCTCTCAAACAATGCTTATCTTCCTCCCCATTTCCCTCTACTGTAATATAATTTTATGCCTCTTCCTGTAAGGTAATTTACCCTTTACTGCTTCATCCTTTTCACATCTTCTGCTATAATTCCTTTGAATCTTTAAATCACGTTTTTATTATCACATCATTTACTTTATATCCGCTCCCTCTATCTGTGTATATCCCTTTTGTATTTCAAAATAAGTATACATTTCTCCAGATTAACAAGTATCATCTTCCTTTATAGGGATGTAAACAGTTTGCCCATATTGGGAAACAAGCTGCTCCTTCCCCCTGTTCACATTTTTATGCCTCTCTTGAGATCTGTGTTTGAAGATCGAATTTTCTATTGAGTTCTGACCTTTTTACCAGGAAAGTGTGGAAATCCCTTATTTCACTGAATGCCCTTCTCCTTGCCTGAAATGTTTTGCTGAACTTTACTAGGTAGCTGATCCTTGGATGTAGTCACAGCTCCTTTGCCTTACAGAATAACATATTTCAATTCTTTTGATCATTTAATGTAGAGGCTGCAAGGTCCTCTGTGATGCTGACTGTGGCTCCTCGATATTTGCACGGCTTTTTTCTGGCTCTCTGTAGTATTTTCTCCTTCACTTGATAGTTCTGGAATTTGGCAACAATATTATTTGGTTTTTTAGTTTGTGATGCGCTTTGGGAGGTGAACAGTGAATTGTTTTGATACCTATTTTTCCCTCTGCATCTAGGATTTCTGGTCTGCTTTCCTTGATGATACCTTAGAACCAGGCTCTTTTTTTTTATCATGTCTCTCTGGTAAGCCAGTAACTGTTAACTTTTCTCCCCTGGATCTCTTTTGCCAGTCAGTTGCTTTTCCAACTAGATCTTTTACATTTTCTTCTATTTTTTCATTCTTTAGATTTTGTTTGACTAATTCTTGATGACTCGTAGAGTCATTCTACTCACTCAATTCTAATTTTTATCAAACTGTTTTCTTCAATTAATTTTTGCATCTTCTTTTTCATATGTCAAATTGTTCCTTTAAAGAAATTATTTTCTCTAATTTTGGTACTAGTTTTCCATTTGTCCAATTTTCCCATTTAGGTTTTGTACTCTATATACATTAGGAGGAGAAAGGGGAAAATGGGGGGGTAGGCTAAAAGAGAGAGAAATAGGAAAGGAAAATGTTACTAAAATGGAGGAGACCTGAAAGAAAGAAGGATAGACTGAAGGAAGTGGTGGTAAAAATTCAAACTGTATTGTAGAGGGGAAAGGAGAAGCAACAAATAAAAGCATAAATGGGATGAAAGATGATGGAGGGAAAAACAGATGACAATCATATTTGTGAATATGAATGGGATGAACTCTCCTATAAAATTGAGGTAGATAGCAGAATGAATTAAAAACAATAATTCATCACTATGTTGTTTGCAAGAAATACGTTTCAAACCAGAGGATACACATAGCGGGGTAAAGTAAAAATTTGGAGCAGAATATATAGTGCTTCAGTTGATGTAAGAAAAGTAGGGTAGCAATCCTAATCCCAGAGAAAGCAAAAGCAGAAATAGATCTAGTCAATAGAGATAAAGAAGGAAATCATAGCCTGCTAAATTACACCATAGAAAAATAAGCATTTTTATAACTAAACGTGCATGCTCCAAGTGGTATAGCATCCAGAATCTTAGAGGAGAAGTTCAGGGAATTATAGCAAGAAATAGAAAGCAAAGCTCTACTAGTGGGACACCTCAACCTTCCCCTCTCTGAACTTGATAAATGTAACCTCAAAATAAACAAGAAAGAAGTTATGGAGGTGAATAAAACTCTAGAAAAGGAACAGAAGAATTTCCAAGAATGTTAGGGGTGAAAGAAGGATGTCCATTATCACCACTGTTACTGAATATAGTACTAGAAATGCTAACTTTAGCAAGAAGAGAAGAAAAATAAATTGAAGGAATTAGAATAGGCGAAGAAAAATCTATATTGTCACTCTTTGCAGATAATAAGATAATATAGTTAGTGAATCCCAGACAATCAAGTAAAAAACTTCCTGAAATAATTAACAATTTTGGCAAAGTTCCAGGTAACAAAATAAACCGAGATAAATCATTTCCATTCCTATATATTGCTAAAAAAGTGCATCAGGAAGAGATACAAAGAAAAACCTCATTTAAAGCTATAGAGACACAATAAGATATCTGAGATTCTATCTGCCAAAACAAACCCAAAAACTACATGAACACAGTTATAAAACACTTTTTACACAAATAATTTCAAATTTAAGTGGAAAAACCTTCAGTTGCTCACGAGTAGGTCGAGCTAATGTAATAAAAATGACAATTATACCTAAATTAATTTACTTATTCAGTTCCATGCCAATCAAACTACTAGATAAGTATTTTGTAGAGCTAGAAAAAATAATGTCAAAATTAATCTGGAAGAACAAAAGGTCCACTACATACAGGAACTAATGAAAAGAAATGCTAGGGGAGATGTTCTATCCCTTCCAGATCTCAAATTGTATTATACAGCAGCAATCATCAAAACCACTTGGTACTGTCTGATAAATGGAAAAGTAGACCTGTGGAAAATGCTAGGTACTCAAGACACAGTAAGCAATGAATATAGCAATCTACTGTTTGATAAACTGAAGGACCTCAGCTTCTGGCATAAGAACTCACTGTTTGATAAAAATTTCTGAGAAAACTGGATAACAATGTGCTGGAAACTGGGAACAGACCAATGCCTGACCCCACACACAAGAACTAAGTCTGAATGAATACATGATCTAGGTATAAAGACTAATACTATAAACTCATACTATAAATTAGAGGAGGAAGGAATAGTGTGTTTGTCAGATTTATGGAGAATGGAGAAATTTTTGTCCAAACAAGAGACAGAGAACATTATGAAATGCAATATGGGCAATTTTGATTACACTAAATTTAAAAGTTTTGGCACAAAATAATCCAATGCAACCAAGACTAGTAGGAAAGCAGAAATCTGGGAAAGAATTTTTGCACCTTGTGTCTGTAATAATGGTCTCGTTTCTAAAATATATGGAGAACTGAGTCAAATTTACAAGAATACCAGTCATTCCTCTATTGACAAATGCTAAAAGTTTATGAATAGGTAGTTTTCATAGGAGGACATTAAAGCCATCTATAGTCATATGAAAAGTGCTCTAAATCACTATTGATTAGAGAGATGTAAATCAAAACTACTCTGAGGTACCTCATCACACCTATCAGATTGGCTAGCATGCCTAAAGAGGAAAGTGATAAATATTGGAGAAGATATGTGACATTTGGAACACTAATTCATTTTTGGTGGAGCTGTGAGCTGATCCAAACATTGTGGCAAGCTATTTGGAACTTTGTCCAAAAGGCTACAAAAATCTGCATACGTTTTGATGAAGCAATATTTCTTCTAAGAGTGTATCCCAAAGAGATCATGAAATTTTTAAGACGTCCCACATGTACAAAAATATTTGTAGCAACTCTCTTTGTGGTGGCCAAAATCTGGAAATCAAGGGATGCCAATCAGTTGAGGAATGACTGAACAGCTTGTGGTATTTTAATGTTATAGAATACTATTGTACTATAAGACATGATGAACAGAAAGACTACAGAGAGGTCTAGAAGGAATTACATGAACTGATGCTGAGTGAAAGGAGCAGAATCAGGAGAACATAGTACACAGCGACAACCACAATGTGCAAGGAATTTTTCTGGTAGACTTAGTCTTTCACAGTAGTGCAAGGACCTAAAAATGTCCTAATGGACTCTTAAGGCAAAACACGTTTCACATCCAGAGAAAGAACTATGAAATTTGATTGCAGAATGAACCAGATTATTTTCTCTTGTGGCATGTTTTTTTTGTTTGTTTGTTTTTTGGTTTCTCCCATTCATTTAAATTCTTCTATCTAACATGACTAATGTGAATATGTGTTTAAAAGGAATGTATGTGTAGAATGTAGGTAAGATTACATGCCGTTTTGTGGATGAAATGGGGAGTGAGGGGGGAATGAGGAGTGGAAAAACATCTAAGATATATGGAAGTGATGGTGGAAAACTGAAAAAAAAACATTTTTTGAAAAAGCAATTGTGTTTTTAAAATTTTGAGTTCCAAATTCTTTCCCTTCATCTCCTTCCCCATCCTTATAATTATAAGGCATGCAATTGGATATAGTCTATATATTCCTAGGCATGCAAAATATTCCTTAACAAACATGCTGAGAAATGCAAAAATAGAGAAAAAACTTACTAACCTTAAAAAGTGTGCCTAAATATATAGTTGGACACCATCAATTCTTTTTCTGAGTAAGGATAGAATTTTTCATCTTAAGTCCTTCAGAGTTGTCTTGGATAACCGTAACGCTGAGAATTGCTAAGTTATTTAGAGCTGATAATCTCACAATATTGGTACTGCTTTGTACACAATACATTTCAATTTGCAACAGCTCGTAAGCTTTTTCAAGTTTTTCTAAGAGCATCCTGATCATCATTTTTTATAGGACAATAATATTCCATCATAATAACATATAATTAGTTTAGTGATTCCCCAATTAATGTGCATCATGAAAATCTCCATTTTTCTGCTATAAATATTTATCAAAATATAAGTCCCTTCACTTTTTAAAATTTTCTTTGAGATATAGACCTTGTAGTGGTATTGCTAGATCAAAAGGAATCAGTTGTTTGTCGGCCTCATGGGATAGTTAAAAATCGCTCTATAGAGTAGGTAAATCAGTTGACAACTCAATAAAAAGTGCATTCATGTTGCATTTCCACATATTCCCTCCATCACTTGTTATTTTCTTTTTATATTCTATTAGCCTATCTAATAGGTATGAATAGTACTTCAAAATTGTTTTAATTTTCATTTCTCCAACTAATGGTGAGCTACAGTATTTTTCATATGGTTACAGATAGCTTCAATTACTTCATCTGAAAATTGTTCATATTTTTTGATCATTGACCAATTGGGGAATAGTTTATGATTTTGTAAATTGGAATCAGTTCTCTACATTTTTGTTTTGTTTTGTTTTGGTTTGGTTTGGGTTTTTTAATAAATTTATTCATTGAACTTTTTACATTCATTTTCACAAGATTTTGGGTTCCAAAATTTTCTCCCCATTAGTCCCCTCCCCACTCCCCAATACACTGAACATTCTAATTACACAAATCACCAATCTGCCCTCTCTTCCTTCATCCCTCCCTTCCCTTACCCCATCTTCTCTTTTGTCAGGTAGGGCCAGATAACGTTCTATTCCCCATTACCTGTATTCCTTATTTCCTAGTAGCAAGAACAATATTCAACAGATGTTCCTAAAACTTTGAGTTCCAGCTTCTCCCCCTCCCTCTCTCCCCCCCATTCCCTTTGCGAGGGCAGGCAATTAAATATAGGCCATATATGTGCAGTTTTGCAAGTGACTTCGATAATAGTCGTGTTGTGTAAGACTAACTATAATTCCCTCCATCCTATCCTGCCCCACATTGTTTCTGTTCTCTCTTTTTCTCCTGTCCCTCCCCAAGAGTGTTGACTTCAAATTGCTCCCTCCTCCCATTGCCTACCCTTCCATCATCCCCCGCTTACCCTGCTTATCTCCTTCTCCCCCACATTCCTGTATTGTAAGATAGGTTTTCATACCAAAATGAGTGTCCATTTTATTCCTTTCTTTAGTGGAATATGATGAGAGTAAACTTCATGTTTTTTTCGTCAACTCTCCTCTTTGTCCCTCCACTAAGAAGACTCCTGCCTGCCTCTTCTATGAGAGATAAATTATCCCATTCCATTTCACCCTCTCTCCTCCCACCACATTTCTTTCTCACCATTTACCTTGATTTCTTTTAAGATAGGATCCCATCCTATTCAATTCAATCTGTGCTTTCTGTCTCTGTGTATGCGTGCACACCCTGTACATGTGTGTGTTTATGCGTGTGTGTGTGTGTGTGTGTGTGTGTGTGTAATACCACCAACTACCCAGATACTAAAAAATTTCAGGAGTTACAAATATTGTCTTTCCATATAGGAATGTACACAGTTCAACTTTGGTAAGTCCCTTGTGACTTCTCCTTGCTGTT
>CM053771.1:371826092-371843288 GCA_028658325.1 Potorous gilbertii | reverse complement strand
AACTCGGGAATTTGGCCACAATGTTCCTAGGAGTTTCTCTTTTTGGATCTCTTTCAGGTGATGATCGGTGGATTCCTTGAATACTTATTTTGCCCTCTGGTTCTAGAATATCAGGGCAGTTTTCCTTGATAATTTCATGTAGGATGGTGTCTAGGCTCTTTTTTTGATCATGGCTTTCAGGTAGTCCCATAATTTTTAAATTGTCTCTCCTGGATCTATTTTCCAGGTCAGTTGTTTTTCAAATCAGATACTTCACATTCTCTTCCATTTTTTCATTCTTTTTGGTTTAGTTTTGTAATTTCTTGGTTTCTCAGAAAGTCATTAGCCTGCATCTGTTCCATTCTAATTTTGAGAGAACTATTTTCTTCAGTGAACTTTTGCACCTCTTTTTCCACTTGGCTAATTCTGCTTTTGAAAGCATTCTTCTCCTCATTGGCTTTTTGAACCTCTTTTGCCCATTGAGTTAGCTTATTTTTCAAGGGGATATTTTCTTCAGTATTTTTTTGGGCCTCGTTTATTAATGTATTGACCCGTTTTTCATGCTTTTCTCGTATCTCTCTCATTTCTTTTCCCAGTTTTTCCTCCAGCTGTCTAACTTGATTTTCAAAATCCTTTTTGAACTCTTCCATGACCTGAGCCCATGGGATACCTATTTCAGATATTTGGGATACAGAGGCCTTGACTCCTATATCTTTACGTGATGTTAAGCAGTTTTCTTCTTCTTCATCTTCAGAGATGAAGGTTGGAATCATTTGGTCATCAAGAAAATAACCTTCAATGGTCTTAGTTTTTTCCCTTTTCTTGGCATTTTCCCAGCCATTTTCTTGACTTCTGAGAGTCCTCTCCACCCCTGGCCTAGATCTGCCCAGCTAGTGCTTGGGGTCTGAGATTCAAATGCTGCTCCCCAGCCTCAGGGCTTTTGGCAGCAGGCGTGGCTTCTATTCAGGGTACGATTAAATCAGGTTCTCAGGTGGGGGCAGGGCCGCCTCCCAGGCCCAGTTCCCTCAGGGGGTTTATGCAGAGACCTTTTGTAATACAGCTGCTGCTGAGCTCCTGCCTGCTCTGAGAGCCTCTGGCCCCCTGCTCCGGGAGCCTCTGGCCACTGCTGCCACTGCCTCCTGAGGGTCCAAGTCCTGGAGACACCCCACTCCCCTCTCAGCTCGTCTCTCTCACTGGCCTGTGAGTCTGTGGGGGGAGGGACCTTCGTGGCCCTGGAGATTCTGTCCCTGAAACCTGCTTGTTTCTGAGTGCCGTGTGACTGGGGCAGGGCAATGCTCCGCTCTGGTCTGGGGCGTGATGGACCTTTGGAGTCAGTTTTTCAGGGCTCTCTGGAACAGAAATCTCCTTTGCTGTGTTGCTGCGTGGCTTCCACTGTTCCACAATTTGTTGGGAGTCCTTTTTAGAGGAAATCCATGGGCCGTGCGTTCAGACCTAGCATAGGTGAGTCTTTCTACTCCACCATCCTCAGTTCTGTATATTTTTTCAGAAATAACAATTTTATCAGAGTAACTTACTCCATGTTTTTCACAGTTACTATTGCTTACTGTATTTCCCTCCACTCTATTTCTCCCACTTTCTCATTTAATTTTCACTTTCATCTTACATTGTTTTTCCTTAAAATAGTTTTGCGTCTAACTATGCTCCCAATGTGCGTTATCTTTTTTCACTATCCTTTTCTTATCCCTTTCCTCTCCTACTTACCTATAGGATAAGATATATTGCTATAATGAATTGAATATGTATGTTATTCCAACTCTTAGCCCATTCTCTTGAGAGTAAAGTTCACTCACTCCACCTTTCTTGCCCCTATTCCTCTCTGTTATAAAAGATTTTTCTTGACCAGGAGGCACAGAGCCAAGATAGCAGAGTAGGACGATGGACCTTTTGTAGCTCTCGCCCAGAAGCCCATAAAATACATGTAAAATGACTTTAAACAAATTCTAGAGCAGTAGAAGTCACAAAATGACAGGGTGAAAAAGAATTCCAGCCCAAGGCAGCCTGGAAGGCCCACAGAAAAGGTATATCACATTGGGCTCAGAGCAGAAAATTGGAGCAAGATTCAGGGTTCATAATCCCAGGTAGCAGCTGCACTTCACAGATTCTTCAACCCACAAAAGCCAGAGACAGCTTCAAAAGTCAGTGAGAAAGCTCTTTCACCTGAGCAACAGGGGAGCAGCTTCCTGCAGTAGCCCAGCCCCAGGCTGTGTGGCATCTATTTTTGCAGCCCTCAGGCCTAAAGACGCTGGGGGAATCAAGCAGCTGATCTGAATCAGAGCCTGCAGTGGTGGCCTTGGGATGAAAAGAGGCTCAGGCATGGTGGAACTGGAGAGGAATGTGGATAGGGAATCCTACTGCCAAGTCCTAGACAAAAAAGCTTGTGGTTTCTACCAGACTAGAGGCCAGACTGGAAGAGGAGTAAACTCCTCTCTCTTGACTGTGACACTTTGTAGCAACTGAGAACTTACAGGTCCCTGGATTATATCCACCACGCGACAAAAGCCCAAAATTCAAGTGACTAGCTGGGAAAATGTACCAAAAGGGGGAAAAATAAGACTATAGAATGTAACTTTCTTGGTGAATGATTACTTTTCTCCATCCCTTCAGATGAGGAAGAACAAGCCATGCCATTAGAGGAAGACATAAAAGTCAAGGATTCTGTATCCAAAATCTCCAAAATAATTTGGCAATGGTCTCAGCCCATGGAAGAGCTCAAATGAAATTCTGGAAATCAAATAATAGAGATGGAGGAAAAATTTGGAGGAGAAATTAGGGTGATGCAAGAAAATCATGAAAAGTAAGTCAACAGTTTGCTAAAGTAGACCCAAAAAAGACTGAAGAAAATAATACCTTTATAAAGAGCATTTTTGGCGTCTACTTTGGCAAAATGTTGACACCTTAGCTCTTTTCCTAATGATGATTTTTCAGGAAATGTACTAATTTTTAAATTATCTCTCTATATCTGTCTTGCAAGTCCATTGCTTTGCCAGTAAGATGTTTCACAGTCTTCTTTTTTTTTAATCCCTTTGAATTTTTTTTCTGTTGTTTCTTGATATTTCAAAGTGTGCAGCTTCCATTTACCCTATTCTAACTTTTAAGGAATTAATTCCTTCAGTGAGCTTTTTTTCCCATTTGCCCAATTCTACTTTTTAAGGAGTATTTTTCCTTCAGTAAATGTCTGTACTTCTCTTTCCACTAGATCAATTATTTTTAAGGTATTCTTCTCTTCATTGTTTTTTATATGTCTTTTGCCATTTGGCCTGGTCTGTTTTTTGAAGTCTTATTTTTTTTCAGTATTTTATGTGTCTTCTTTACTGTTATTGACACTTTTTTTCTTAATTTTCTTGTATCATTCTCTTTTCTTTTTCAATTTTTTCCTCTCTCTTAAAAAAAATCTTTTTTGAGTTCTTCCATGGCCTGAACCCAGTCGTATTTCTCTTGGAGGCTGTCAATATAGGAACTTTGATTTTATTATCATCTTGTGAGTTTCTGTTTGCTCTACCTTGTTATCATAGTAACTTTCTATCATCAGAATTTTTTTTCTGTTTTCTCATTTTTCCATCCTATTTTATGACTTTTTACTCTTTGTTAAAGTAGACCTCTGTTTCTATGGTGCAGGTTTAAAATGTTAAACCTATATCTTTGAAAACAGTAAGGTATTTCTAGGGACTTTAAGTTTTCAGTTATTCCAAGGTGACATGATCTAAGGATATAACTTTACTATTCTCCTGTCCTGTACTCTTATCTGCGAGTGGCCACAAGGACTCTTGTCTACCTTGGAACTGTGAGGATAATCTCCACTCCACTGTGGACACAAACTCTGAAGTTCTAGTGCTCCACCTTGCCCTGGAACTGCAACTCACTACTTTGATCCTGATCTGAGTATGGGCAAAAAGAGTTCTGCTTCAGTGCTAGCAAAGAGATCCTGTAAATCACCTATTGACCAGTTGTTTGGCCCCTTAACATCTGAAGACTGAGAGTTCTGGAAGCAATTACTGTGAATATTGATTCATTGGCTCCCAAGGCCTGCTTGTGGTTTGCTGGTGCCTGGTCTCAGATGGACTGATGCACTGTACTGAGATCTTCTCTCATCCTGTTGCAACAGACCATTCATGCTGACCTTCTAAGTTGCTTGGGCTAGAAAATGGTTTTTCTCCATCATTTTTGGTGGGTTCTGTGTCTCTATAACTTGTTTATAATTATTATTTTAAGGTATTTTGAGGGTTTAGGTGAGTAACTTAGGCAGGTACCTTTACTCGGCCATCTTAGTTTTTCCCCATTGAATTTTAAAATAGGAATGTTAAACCTTTATCCTCCCCACAAGAAATTACTTTATTTGTATTTCCTCACATGCACACATTTTGCCCCACATTTTAACAGAATATAAGTTCACTAAATGAGGGAATTATTTCAGTGTGTCTTTGTGATCTCAGTACCTAGCAGAATGAATTGTCCATGAAGCTTCTTGAATTGAAATACATGCATGATGAGCTCTACTAAGATAGTGATATTGTGGTAACATTGAATCCTTCAGAACTATTCCAAGGAAGTCCTGAACTATTCCAAGGAAAAGTAAGGTCTTACAAGTTCTATCACAGTGGAATGGTTTAATATTTGTGACAAGCAGTGGAGTGTAATCTAACAACAAGTCTTACTAAATTCAGTGAGGCTTCTCTTGAATATTTGGGCAGTTAAGATTTTGACATCTTTTTAATAACTCTTGGATGTCAGGGACTAAGGAAGAATCACACTAATGAAATAATGATACTTGAAGAAGAGAAGATATATTGGATCACATTGATTTGTCTTCAGTTATACTCTTTTCAATGAGAAGCTCTTAATCTTTGAATTAAAAAAATATCAATCAGTGTCATGAAGGTTTTTGCAAAATTCTTTACCTATATTCCAAATTTCAAGACATTGACTCAACAGTAAAATTCAATTAAAAATCATTGATACGTTTAGATGTTTTCAGAGCATAGTTTTAGAACAGACATGACTTAATTGATATATGCAACTCTCACTGATGAACCTGCTTCTGCCCATTCATTTTGCCACCTCCTCTGCAATTTAACATCTTAGAGAATTTCCTTGGGAAACTGAGATATTGAGGGCATTGCCAAAGTTCATAGAGCCAGTATATGTCAGTCTCTGCACAGAAACTTAGAATTGACACATTATTATATGACTCATATCTGTCAAACTAGCCACAAATGTTAAAATGTTCTTTAATTTGTTTAGTGTTATTTCAATACTTGGATAGATCAGTGATATTATTAGGAAATGAATAATCTCTATCAGGTGCTAGTGATGGCTATTTGTATACATTTTTGCAATGTAGGTGATTTTCACTGATATTTTTCATCAGTTTTCCATAAAGCATTTATGTAAAATACATTTCAACCTTATTCCAGATATTACTTCATGAGAACTACTACAGCACTTGGACTGTCAAATATTTGTATATATATATATATATATATATATGTACATATGTATGTATTTATGTAAATTTTTATGTGTGTATTTGTTAATACAGAATTTGTCTTCCTGAAAAGGTTGATAACAGTCAATCCCCCAGCCTTAAATTACTATTTTATATTCTCAATATTCTTTTTTTTATATAAAGTGGGTACTTTATACTGCTTTAATTGTTTATCTTGTAGCATACGTGTATTATTTGTAGGATGGGGCATTTACTCATTCCTTGATAATGGAGAATATTATTCATTTTATCTTTGCTGAATCTGGGTCTTCTCCTAGTTGTAGCCTGCGTAGTTGCTCCCATTTAAATGCTTTTGGCATATGTTCTTATAAATATTTTGGTTTTGTGTTGTGCCTCTCAGTCTGCCAACATTAAGACTCAAGATTGATAGTATCTCAGGTTGCCCAAAACAGCTTGTGTTTAATTTGCTTAAAATAAGTGGTATTCTCAGCAACCCAAGTTCATGAATCAGACTTTATGATGCCAACATTTCAGAAAGATTGAGATAACATCAATTAAAGATGGAGCACAGGCAATTGAGAAATCAGAGTCTGAATTCCACCAGTCTATTTTCATTAAAATCCTATAAAATTTTGTCAATAGTAAATGGAATATCCTGATAATTATAACATATGAGGGGTATATTTATTAGACATATTTTTCCTTTTTTAAATTTTAATTTATGTTTTATAGAAATATAAAGTTTTAATCATATTTTTGTAGAAAGATACCAGGAATTACAGTAAATAGAACCAAATTGAATTTCTCTCTCTTAGCTACACAATACTCAGCAAGTTATATAAACTCTATGAATGCCAAGTTTCTCATCTGTAAAATCAAGGTGCTCATATTGCCTGTATCACAAAGTTGTTTTGACTAGAAGCCCATATAAATTTGTACATAGCTTTGAATTAATTCAAATCTGTAAATAATCCCGACATTATTTTGACTGTTTTAAATTCCTTACTTTCGCAAAATTTCGTGGGAACTTGTATTGTTTCAAATAGAGGGTCATAGAAAAAGGAGATACATGAATTATCTACAGATGAGATAACTGGTTTTACACAAATGATATTTGACTCCATTACAATAGTTTCATTTATGTAATATTTTCTGATACTCCACAAATATTCCATTATTTCAATTCTTTGATGTAGTTGTGATCTCATCAGTCTTGGCAATCTCTCTGCTGGCATGTATAAAAATGTAACTATGCCTTCCCAACTTATATTCTTCTTGTGCATGTCCTCCACTAATACTACACAGAGGAATCATGTAAATGTACAGGGAGTCTTTTAAGGTTTTGGATATTCCATAGATACCAGTGCAGAAGATGGACTACCAATTTGTTGTCCTTTATTCTTGACAGGCATCTCTGTGTATGTATATATGTATATGTGTGTTCATGTATATGTACATACATGTATATATGTGTGTATTATATGTATATACATATACACGTGTGTGTTTGTGTATATGTGTACAGAACTTGATTCAGAGTCTGAAATTTTTTGGGTTTAAATATAGCCCCTAACTTCTACTGACTCTGTGACCCTGGGCAAGAAACTTAATCCCTATATGTTCTAAGACACTGTAAGACTACAGTTGCAGAGTTATGCATTGATAGAGGGAATTTTCTCTTCTGGGAGCTTGCATAATGATGAAATCACACATCCAGTCATTATCCCTTTTCTTGCCTTATCTTCTCTCTGATCAATAAATCAACCAAAATGCAAGTTATTAGTCATCTCTTACATGTTAGGAATGCTTCTAGGCACTGGAAATTTAAATGCAAAATTGAAACAATCCCTGACACCAAAGAGTAGTGGACTTGGAGTAGAGAGACACTAATTTATATAAGTGAAGATAAGATACATATAAAATAAATAGAAATTCATTTTGGTGTCTGGTTAGATGTCTGAAAATTGAGGGAATCAAATTACCTTAATGATACTTTTTGCACCACTTATTACGTAAAAGTCGTCATTGATAATGCATCTTATTTACAACTACAAATCCTAAGTGAATCTCCATTGCCCTTTAGGAAACTCCAAATTGTGATTCATTTAGGATTTTACTGACATAATTAATGGTCTGGTAGAATGACCAGCAAGAAATTTATATTAACAAAATAATGATACTCTATCATTTCAGGTTCAATGTTTGGATGAAATGAGGCATTCAAAATTCACTAGAAATTTATAGAAAGGATGCTTACTTTATCCTGTCAGAGAAAGGCGATGCAACAAGATCATAATGTTGTTTAGCTTCTCTGAACCTGAAATTCATGCAAAATTTGGGAGGAAATACTGAAAATGCATTATATCACAACCATTCCACCAACAGCAACAATAGCTAAAAGCATTTATTATATTCCAGTCTCTACATTAAGAGCTGGGGATGCAAAGTGGAAAAATAAAGTCCTTTCTCTCAAGCAGCTAACATTTTAATCGGGGAGACAACATGGAAAACACTACAAACACGTATAATATACGGGGGAAATTGAGAGTGATCTCAGAAGGAAGACTAGCATTAAGGAGTATTCAAAAGGGCATCTTGCAGGTGACATTTTAAGTGACACTTGGAAGAATCCAGGTAAGCCAGATTATAGACATGGGGTATATTCCACAATAATGCATTGAGCTATGAAATGGAGTATCTTCTTAGAAGACTGCAATGGCAATTTAAATAGAGAGATATTCCTTATTCATTGTGACCTCATTGGGTCACATGGAAGTCTAGGTCACATGGAGCCTGTGATGGGAGAAGTTTGTTGAATGGATGGAACAGGAAGAGGCTGAGATAGAGCAGAGCTGAGAGGAATTTAATGAGACCAGTAAGAACTTGGAAGGAAAGATGCAGGCAGCTGATTAGTGTGAATCAAAGAGCTTGTTTGTGATTTTGTTTAAGGGGAACTGTTTGTGATTTGTTTACTGGAGTTGGTTTGTGAGAAACCTGGCAGAAGGAAAACCTGAGGATGGTGCTGCTCTCTGCATTGTTACTGTGTATAGACTTTTGTTGCTGTGATGGATTTGGCTATCTGGTAACTGAATATATGTTTTGGTTCTGTCTTCCACACGAAGAATCTGTTACTTTTGCCATTCAGAATTATGCCAGGATGTTCATGACCACTGCAGGCACTGTGAATATTGCATTGGTACTACAAATGGCAATAAGGTCAGGATTGCAAAAACTCAGACTCCTATTTGGATACAGAAAGGCAGAGGAGACAGAAGAAGAAATGGATGTCACAGGGTGGGAGGATTTGTCTTATTCCTCCCTTGCAAAAGAATGCCTTTAACAGGCACAGGTCTCTGTGAAAATTGAAAACTTAGGATGTTTGCAGGAAACAATAAAAGAACCAGGAAAACAAGTGGCAGGGGTATATGAGAGGCTAGGCCTTGCTAAGAAGTTATCATCTTATGTGTAAAATTAAAGACAATCTGCTGGAAGAGAAAGCTCAGAGAGAAAGGGAATTAGGTGTTTGGCATGACAAGATTTTTATGCTGCAACATTCAAACTTTCCTTTATGAAAGCAGGCTAGAAAGTCTTACGTAATAGAGAATGGTTTTGTTGGTTTATCTCCAAAGAGGTAGAAAATTGAACACAGCAATTGCACAGGATGGGCTTGATTCTGCCCAAAGAACAGGCCAGGAGGATGTGTGGGAGGAGAATGAAACAAATGAGAAGGCTGAGGTTTGGCCAGTACTAAGAAGGAAGCAGGAGAATCAGACGGCCTCCACAGTGTTTGGGGAGGTAACTGAGAATTTTTCTCTGCAGGAGATCACATATATTTTGAGTTGGTTCACCCAAAAGATGGGAGAATCGTTGGCATATTGGATGGTGAGAATCAGTGAAAAAGATAAATTTTCTCAAGAGAGAAGAGTAATAACCAGTGGATTCAAAGTCAGAACAGATTGACAAGAAAAGAATTGTTTACTGCTCTGTTGATAGCAGGGGAAGGTTTTGGAAGAATAGACAACATTCCAACTAATGAACTATATAAAATATATCAAGGAAAGAAGCTTTATTTTAGACTGAGCAGGGAGATAAAAACTGCCGCTGCTGATCCTTCTAAAACGTTGTATCTAAGTTCCTCACACCTGCACAGAGGATGGGAGGTTGGCCAGGTCCTAGCTCAGATTAAAGAGGGTATACCATTAGCCAGAATGATGAGCCCAAAAGTGCAAATTAGAAAAGAGTAAACAAAAATGTTTAGTAGTCAGTGAGGCTATAAAAGTGGGTCCAGAAGCATGACTGACCTTACATCTACCTTACTTCTGTTTATTGTCTCCTTTTTTCCTTTTTTTTTCTTTTTGGCCGTTCACCTACTTTTTCAGATTTATTTTCTGCAGACCTGATACCCTCCACGTGCAGATGCCTGATCATTTAAGCTGGATTTCACTCTCTAGACGCCACTGTGACATCAAACAAATTCTTGATGCCAGCTGGTACTTCTTGGCACAGAGGCAGTTCTATGTCTAATTTCAGCAAGAAGTAACTATTGAAAAAGACACCTTTATCCCTTACCGCAAGATTTCGGATCCCATTCTTTTGAGGGGGAAATGATAGGGTTCTTGTGCTCAAACTTCACCCTGAGATATTGTTTTATGTGCTTATTTTTTGTCCCTGTTATATTATTGTAAAGTTCTGTTGACACCAGTAGTCTAAGGATATAATTTTATATGGTTATTTTCTGTTATCCCAGTTAAAGTTCTACTGCTCTCAGTTGCCCCACCGACCTGACCTATATAATGAATATGTGTGTTCGTCCTTTGTTGCTGAAAAGATCATACCAACAGAGAAATAACGACATGACTTCTACTTGACTTTGTTTTGAGTGAGGGAGGACTGTGCAGGTCACCAGCTTCACTTCTCCAGAGCCACCTGAATTCAGTGACCAAATATTTGTCAGGATGAGCAGAGGTGACCCAGGATGAGGCAACTGGGGTTAAGTGGCTTGCCCAAGGTCACACAGCTAGTGAGTGTTAAGTGTCTGAGGTGAGATTTGAACTCAGGTCCTCCTTACTTCTGCATTGGTGCTCTATCCACTGCACCATCTGGCTGCATAATGAATATTGGGGCTGCATGTATTGGTAATTTAAATAAGGAGGTCTTTTTCATTCATTAATAGGTCGATGTGATATGCTTAAGTCACATGGAAACCTGAGTTATGTGGAAGTCTAAGTCATACGGAGCCTATGGTAGGAGGAATTTCTTAATGTGTGAAACAGGAAGAGGGGAACTAGAACAGACCTGAGAGAAAATTCATTACAGCAGTCAGAGCTTGGAAGGAAGGAAGCAGGCAGGTGCCTAACATGAATGAAAGAGCTTGGTTGTACTTTTCTTTAAGGGGACTTGTTTGTGATTTGTTGAAGGAACCTGCTTGTGATTTTTTTTAATGTAGCTGGTTTGTGGGAAGTGGAGCAGGGGGAAGGCCTGGGGATGGTACTGCTGTCTGAATTATTATGGTGTATAGATTATGATGGATTTGACTTTCTGTAATCTGAATAAATGCTTTGCTTCTGCCTTCCATGTGAAGAGTTTGTGGTATTTTGCCATCCAGAATTGTATTGGGATATTCATGACTGCCATAAGCAATGTGAATATTGCACTACAAAAATAAGCAAGAAGGCCAGTGTCAATAGCTCTTAGATTAAATGAAGAGGGGTAAATTGAAAAAAGGCTGCAAAAACAGATAGGATACAATTAGTGAAGAGCTTTAAAAGTCAAATAGAGAGGATTGTTTTTCTTTTTTGATCCTAAATGTATTTAGAAAATCATTGGAATTTTTGCTTAGGATGGAATATGATTATGAGTGATTATGATTTTTTCATAATTTTTCCATATGATATCATAGTCCTTGTACTTACCTAGGCATTCCTTTACCCATCATCCTGGGAAAGTCATTTAACATCCATTTGTTTGCTTCAATTTCCTCAAAAGACAAATGGGAACAAATAGCAACTATACACAGTAGTTTTGAAGACTAAAAGAGATGTGTGTAGAGCACTTAGCAGTGTCTAACACATAATAGGCAAAATGTAATGCTATCACCATAAAGAATCAATCAACAAACATAACCAAGAGCATCACCTCCACAACTACAAAAAACCCTGCTATTGTCACAGTTCTTTCTCTGAAAGCTTAATTAGTTCTATGTGGTCATAAATCTAGAAGCATCTTCTATACCTGTTTCATATCTTTAGAAGCTTCTCCAAAAATCACAGTATGTTCTCTGGTATACAACATGACACAAATGGAGCCATTTTTCCCCTCCAATGATTTTTTTTATTCTTTATGTACTTTTGGAAATCTAATGCTTTGTGACTCAGTTATTGTTCAGTTGTTATTCAGTCTTTTTTGTTTTGTATGAGTGTCAGTGACCTCATTTGGAATTTTCTTGGAAGAAATTCCAAAGTAGTGTACCCTTTCCTTCTCCAGTTCATTGTACAGAAAATAAAATGAAGGCAGACAGGGCTAGGTGACTTTCTCAGAATCACATAGTAAGAAATTTAAAATTTTCCAACCTACAAAAAAACCCTGTGAATTATAGCTCAAAACTGATACCACTTCACCAAAGGATCCACAGTTCTTTCTATTGAAGTGGACCTCAGAGTTTCCTTATATCTGACATGGCCCCCTTCTTCCAGGCTTGTTAACAGTTTTAATACCTGAACATTCTAAAGGGGTTACATAAACTATAGAGTCTCATTGTTTGCTAGACCTTGTTTTGAGGGCCATAAAGTGATGCATCATCTGGAAATAGTATGTCAACAGCAGAGTCTGAGATTGGACTAACATCTTCACCATCTAAGTAGTCATTCAATGCTCACCTGCTCATATAGGAAAAGAAAAAATAGTTTGGAGGTACAAAAATAACTTGGGGGATTTTCCATGTCATTCAGTCACCACCACCATACAAGATTTGGTCACATAACAAGGAAAAACAAGGTTTCAGAGTATCTAGTTAGGTTGATATGATTAAGCAAGTGAATTCACAATTTTCAGTTTACAGATCTGGGGCCTAATATACAGATCCTGTAATCACTACCCCGACAGAGTCACATCAAATTGATTAGTAGTGATTGAGAACAGTGGTCCAAATTAATCATTTCTCACAAGAGCTAGCAAGTGTTTGATGCTGAATTTGAACTCAGGAAGATGAGTTTATCTGATTCCTGGCACAGTGGTATATATCTTGTGCCATCTAATTGTTATTTCCCTAAAGAAAATAATATGTGGGGGTATAAAATCTTAATTTTAAGGAAGTGATTGTAGAACATTTATAAATAAATAAAATAAAAATTTAAAAAAAAATAAATAAAATAAAAAAAAATAAAAAGAAAAAAAAAAAGAAAATAATATGGCATACCCTAAGGAAACAATATTCAGATAAATAGCGGCAACTGCAGTAGAAGCCAGGAATTTAGATTCAGAAAATAAATGTTTGTATAGGAGATGAGGGCAGGTATCTTTTCCCAATGTGTTTGAGATACAAAGAAGGGAATTAAGGTAGGGAATTAGGCATGGAGAAATAGAGCAGGTACCAGCTATAGAAAACAGTAAACAGACTGGACAGACCAAAGGGGAATAAGGCAAGGACCATGTTACAAGGTTGACTTGACATTACTCTTTTGAGCTTTGTATGGTATCTTTTGAGGCCAAATGAGGAACTAGTCTTACAGCTATACTATCCGAATAGAAGACTGAGATTAGCTTTATTGTGAAACACTCTGAGAAAGTTAGGTTCATTTTTTAAAAGTGTTATACATTAACAAGTGTTATAACGTGAACTCTTCTTAAACTAACCTAAAAAGGAACTATTGAAATGTTATGAACATTCAATTCCTCTCCCTATTGCAGTACTTTGGACTACTCTGAATAAATTTTCCTCCATAACTCAAGAAGTTTTCTACTGGAATAAATTCACAATCCTGTAAAATCTCATGAGCTTTGCACTCTATTTCATCATTACTCTCTGCCTCTCTCATTGGACAATGGGACCATGAAATGCAAAATTCTGTATAAGGACATTACTCAACTCTGATGACTCCTCATTTGTCACCTGGGTGTACTAGTTTGTGAAATAACTGAATAACTTCACCGTGTCTCTTTGTCAGGTACATTCTTCTCTTCCCTCCTCCTCTATGCCTTTTTCAGTTACCTTTTCTGTGCAATCTTCCCCATTAAATTGGAAGCTACTTGAGATCAAAGACCTTCATTTTTTTATCTTTTGAATCTTTAGCACAGTGCTTGACACAGACTGGGAAATTAAATGTTTATTGCTTGAAATATAAAGGTTCAATTGTTTATCTTTATTTCCATCTGTGTGTATATTCGTACGGATTTCACATATTCTAAACATACAAAAAGCTCCTGGAATCATAGATTTTGTGCTGGACCAATCATTAGATATCATCTAAGTCAACTCTAAGCTAACATATAATCCCACATTTTAAAGGTGAGAAAATCTAAGGAGGTGGGGGGAGCGAGGCAAGATGGCAGAGTAGAAAGGGACTTCTAGAGCTCTCCCCCAAACCCAACCAAATATCTTTAAAAAATGACTCTAGGTAAATCCTTGAGGTGAAGACCCCACAGAATGTAGGCCTGAAGCAAATCTGCAGCCCAAGACAACCCAGAAGGTCACCAGGAAGTGTCTATCATGCTGCACTGGGAACAGAGCATACCCCAGCTTGGGTAACACAGCCCAGCCCAGACCTAAGCAGGCTAGGAAGGGTCGGACTCTCTGGCACCTTTGGAGGCTTTCTGACTTCAAACCCCCCAAACATCAAGGACATATTGGAAGGTCGGTGAAAAAAAAAAAAACTGCTAGACCTGTGTGAGAGAGTAGAATGGTAAAGATCCAATCCTAGGGCAGTAGATGGGATTGAGGGGTTCACAAGAGCCCCAGTCCCAGTAGGGGCAGCAGCAGCAGTTCTTTCTGGATTACTAGGTCCACTGATTATGGGAGGATCAAGTAACTGACAGTACCTCCCCCCCCCAGACAATCACACTGGAAGCAGAGAAATACTTTGACAAAGACCTCAAATGTCAATAAAGTGGCTGGGAAAATGAGCAAAAACTGGAAAAAAAATCAGACTATAGAATCTTACTTTGGTGACAAGGAAGACTAAGACATACAAACTGACAAAAAAAACAAAGTCAAAACTTCTACAAACAAAGCTTCCAAGGAAAATAAGAATTGGTCTCAGGCCATGGAAGAGCTCAAAAAGGATTTTGAAAATGAAGTAAGAGAAGTAGAGGGAAAATTGGAAATAGAAATGAGAGTGACAAAAGAAAATCATGAGAAATGAGCAAACTGCTTGCTAAAAGAGACCCCAAAAAAATATCAAAGAAAATAACACTTTTAAAAATAGATTAACCAAAATGGCAAAAGTGATCAAAAAGCCAATGAGGGGAAGAATGCCTTAAATGGTCAGAAAAGGAGGTCCAAAAGCTCACGGAAGAAAGTGATTCCTTAAATGTTAGAAAAGAGCAGATGGAAGCCAATGACTTTATGAAAAATAAAGAAATTATAAAGCAAATTTAAAGAAATGAATAAATAGCAGAAAATGTGATGGAAAAACAACTGACCTGAAAAGTAGATGCAGAAGAGATACTTTAAAAATTAGCAGACTACTTGAAAGCCATCATCAAAAAAGGAGCCTAGATATCATCTTTCAAGTAACTATCAGAAAAATTGCCCAAGTACAACTAAGGGTAAAATAGATATTGAAAGAATCCACCAATCACCTCTTGAAAGAGATTCCAAAACGAAAACTCCTAGGAGTATTGTATTTTTTTAATAACAATTTATTTATTTAACTTTTTTCCATTCATTTTCACAAAATTTTGGGATCCAAATTTTCTCCTCATTTGTCCCCTACCCTCACCCCAATAAACCAAACTTTCTAATTTCCCCTATCACCAATCTGTCTTCTCTTCTATCAACCCTCCCTTCCCTTGTTCCCACCTTCTCTTTTGTCTATTCCCCATTACCTGTATTTCTTAATTCCTAGTAGCAAGAACAATACTCGACAATTGTTCCTAAAACTTTGAGATCCAACTTCTCCCCAGCTCTCCCTCCCCACCCATTCCCTTTGGGAATTCAGGCAATTCAATGTATGCCACATCTGTGTAGTTTTGCAAATGACTTCCATAATAGTAGTGTTGTGTAAGACTAACTATATTTCCCTCCATCCTATTCTGTTCCCCTTTGTTTCTATTCTCTCTTTTGATCTTGTCCCTCCCCGAGTGTTGACTTCAAATTGCTCCCTCCTCCAATTGTCCTCCCTTCCGTCTTCCCCCCCACTCTGCTTATCTCCTTCTCTTCCACTTTCCTGTATTGTAAGATAGGTTTTCATACCAAAATGAGTGTGCATTTTATTCCTTCCTTTAGTCGAATGTAATGAGAGTAAACTTCATGATTTTTTTTCTCAGCTCTCCTTTTTCCCTCCACTAAAAAGCCTCCTGCTTGCATCTTCTGTGAGAGATAATTTGCCTCATTCCATTTCACCCTATCTCTTCCCAACACATTCCTCTTATACATTTACCTTAATTATTTCAAGATATGACCCCATCCTATTCAGTTAATTCTGTACTCTCTGTCTTTGTATGTGTGTGCATGTGTGTATGTGTATGTGCACACATGTGTACATGTGTGTGTGTATGTATGAGTGTAATCCCACCAACTATCCAGATACTGAAAAGTTTCAAGAATTAAAAATATTGTCTTTCCGTATAGGAATGTAAACAGTTCAAATTTGGTAAGTCTCTTATGACTTCTCTTTGCTGATTATATTTTCATGCTTCTTCTCATTCTTGTGTTTGAAAGTCAAATTTTCTTTTCAGCTCTGGTCTTTTCATCAAGAATGCTTGAAAGTCCTCTATTTCATTAAAAGACCATATTTTCCCCTGAAGTATTATACTCAGTTTTTCTGGGTAGGTGATTCTTGATGTTAGTCCTAGTTCCTTTGCCTTCTGGAATATTCCTATTCTATGCCCTTTGATCCCTAAATGGAGAAGCTGCTAGATCTTGTGTTATCCTGATTGTATTTCCACAATACTGGAATTGCTTCTTTCTAGCTGCTTGCAATATTTTCTCCTTGACCTGGGAACTCTGGAATTTGGCCACAATGTTCCTAGGTGTTTCTCTTTTTGGATCTCTTTCAGGTGGTGATTGGTGGATTCCTTGAATACTTATTTTGCCCTCTGTTTCTAGAATATCAAGGCAATTTTCCTTGATAATTTCATGATAAGATAATTTCAAGATAATTTCAGGTAGTCCCATAATTTTTAAATTGTCTCTCCTGGATCTATTTTCCAAGTCAGTTGTTTTTCCTATGAAATATTTCACATTCTCTTCCATTTTGTCATTCTTTTGGTTTTGTTTTGTGATTTCTTGGTTTCTCAGAAAGTCATTAGCATCCATCTGTTCCATTCTAATTTTGAGAGAACTATTTTTTTCAATGAGCTTTGGAACCTTTTTTTCCATTTGGCTGATTCTGCTTTTGAAAGCATTCTTCTCCTCATTGTCTTTTTGAACCTCTTTTGCCAATTGAGTTAGCCTATTTTTCAAGGTGCTATTTTCTTCAGCATTTTTTTGGGTCTCCTTTATCAAGGTTTTGACCCATTTTTCATGCTTTTCTTGTATCTCTCTCATTTCTCTTCCCAGTTTTTCCTCCACCTGTCTAACTTGATTTTCAAAATCC
>CM053771.1:371810247-371825992 GCA_028658325.1 Potorous gilbertii | reverse complement strand
TTACCTAACTTTTGAGATTCCTCTCTACCCCCACCTCCAGATTTACCCAGCTAGTTTTTGAGGTCTGAGATTCAAATGCTGCTCCCCAGCCTCAGGGTTTTCAGTGGTGGGCATGGCTTCTATTCAGGATAAGATTAAATTCAGGTTCTCAGGTGGGGGTAGGGCCACCTCTCAGCCTCAGTTCCCTCGAGGGTTTGTGCGGAGACCTGTAGTAATGGTTCTGAGGTCCTGCCTGCTCCAGGAGCCCCTGCCCGCTCCTGCCTCTGCCTCTGCCTCTGCCACTTCCTCCCGAGGGGGCCTGAGTTATGGAAAAACCCAGCTTCCCTCTCAGCCAGCCCAGAACTGTCTCTCTCACTTACCTGTGCTCCTGTGGGTGGATGGACCTTCACAGCCACTGGAGATTCCATCGCTGAAGCCTGCTTGGATCTACTCCCCTTGGGACCCACGTGACCAAGGCAGGACTTGGTTCTGCTCCAGGTCTGGTGTGCAACGGACCTTTGGTCCCTGTTTTTTAGGCCTTTCTGGAACAGAAATCTCCTCCACTCCATTGTTGTGTGGCTTCCACTGCTCCAGATTTTGTTGGGAGTTCCTCTTAATAGATTATTATGGACTGTGGGTTTGGAGCTAGTATATGTGAATCTTTCTACCCCTCCATCTTGGCTCCTCCCCCTCCTAGGAATATTGTAGCCAAATTCAGAGTTTCTAGGTCAAAGAGATAATATTATGGATAGCCAGAAAGAAACAATTTGAGTTCAGTCGAAACACAATCAGGATAACACCAAGATGTTACATTTTCTACATTAAGGGATTGTAGGACTTGGAATATGATACTCTAGAATTCTAAGGAACTAGGATTAAAACCAAGAATCACCTACCCATAAAAACTGGAAAAATGGTCATTCAATGAAATAGAGGAATTTCAAGCATTCTTGATGAAAAGACCAGAGATGAATAGAAAATTTTTCTTTCAAACACAAGAATCAAAAGAACAACGAAAAGATAAACAGAAAAGAGAAATCATACGGGACTCATTAAAGTTGAACTGTTTACATTCCTCCGTGGATAGATAATATTTATAATTGTTTACACTTTTCCTAGTATTTGTGTAATTGGAGGGATTATATATACATTGAAAGAGGGTACTGGGTGAGTTGAATACGAAGTGATGATGGCTAAAAAATAAAATTAAGGGGTGAAAGAGAAACATATTGGGAGGAAAAAGGGAAAAATAGAATGAGGCAAATTATCTCTCATAAAAGAGGGAAAAAAAACTTTTTCAAAGGAGGGTAACAAGTGAGAGGTAAGAGGGTAAGAATGAACCTCACTTTCATTGGATTTGGCTTAAGGATGGAGAAACATGCACACTCAAATTGGCATGAAAATCTAATTTTCAGTACATGAAGGAAAGCAAAAAGGGAGAAGTAGGGGATGGGTGATAGAAGGGAGGGTAAATGGGAGGAGGGTGGTAACTGGATGTAATCACTTTTGAGTACGGACAGAGCCAAAAGAGAAAATAGAATAAATGAGGGCCAGGATAGAATGGAGGGAAAACAGTCTTTCACAATATGACTGGTATGGAATTGTTTTGTGGGATAACACACGTATAACAAATACCATATTGCTTGCCTTCTGAGTGGAGATGGATGAGAAGGGAGGGAGAGAATCTGGAATTCAAAGTTTTAAAAACAATTGTTAAAAATTGTATTTACGTGCGACTGGGAAATAGGACATACAGACAATGGGGTATAACAATCTATCGTGTTCTACAAGAAAAGAAAGAGGAATGTGATGAGAGAAGGTAGGGGGTGTAATATAAGGGAGGACAAATGAGAGGAAGGAGTAATCAGAATGCCTAATGTCTTCAGGAAGATGTAATAGTCATTGAAATGGAAAGATCTTTCTCGTTAGTAAATAGGCCCATATGATCTGCTTAAATCACCTAGAAGCCTGGGTTCCATATGGTGGGAGGAACTTGTTGAAGAGGCAAAACAATAAGGGTGGACCTGGAGCCAGGAGGAAGTGAATGAATGGGGTCAGGTCACAAGGGATAGAATGCAGGCCAACTGACACAGGCCCACCAACACAGGTGCCAATTGTTTGCTAGATGGCCCTGGCTAGGGGAGGAGCTGTTTAAGAATGACTTTGACTCCTGGTATGATTATGATTATTAGCTTCTTGGTCACTATGATGGATTTTGCTTTCTGGTTCTGGGATTTGGCTATTTGCTGTTTAAATAAATGTTTCTATTCTGCCTTCTGTATGGGGAGTCTTTTGTACTTGCGATTGAGAACTGCACAGGCATATTCATAGTCACTACCAGTGTTGTGAATGTTGCCTTGGAAATACATTTGATGTTATGAACAGGATTTCAAGAGATAAAATCTCCATTCAGAGGCAGAAATGATTTAGAGAAAGATATTAATATCCCAGGATGGGAAGATTTACCATATTACTCATTAGCAAGGGAATGGGCTAAAAGCACTGAAACCTATGAAAACTGGGAAGTGAGGTTACAGAAGGGGAAACCTGGAGATTTGGAAAAGATTTTGCAAGGAATATCAATAACATCAGGGAAGAAGTTGGCAGGGGTAAGTACAGGAGGCTGCATTCTATTAACATTTTACCTTATTGTGTGTCGAAAGAGATGAGCTGCTTAAAGAAACAATTCATATGGGAAAAGTGTTAACTAGTTTGTATGGGAACTCTCATCCTTCTGGCTCTCCTTCACAAGAGCAGTCAGAGGAGTCTAAGGCAGAAGGAAAGACTGTTCTTTTAACTCAGTAGAAGCTGAAGGCTGACAAAAGAAATTTGCAGCCGACCTTTGTACAGACCCAGCCTAGCTGCCACAGTGATAAAAGAAGTGAAATAATTTTAGAGGGAGAAATTTCTCAGTCAGAAGCATGGCCAGTAATGAGGCTGAAACAAGAGAACCAAAGAGGTAACTCAGTGTTTAGGGAAATAATTGAGGATTTTACTCAGCATGAGGTCACAGAAATTTTGAGTGCGTTCACTCAAAGGATGGGAGAAACGTTAATATTTTGGAAAGTAAAAATCAGAGATGATGGAGCTGGAGGAATTGCTATAGATCCCGCTAACTTTGTGAAATTTATCGATATTAGTCAGAATCTTTTCTGTACAGCAAACTTTTAGAGATTACAATATGAAAGATGGTCACAATATAATTAATGTGTTAGCTTTGAATGCAGAAGTCTGTGGTGGGCAGTATCCTACTTACTCTATGTGGACTAGTGGAGACAGACACTAGTATTCACTTAGAGACTGTATAAGAAAATAAAAGAAGGAGGTAATGAGGACTGTCACAATGATCAGAAATGCAAATGCATGCCATGATACTCCCTTTGCAGTTAATCATAGAAATATAATAGTGAAAATGGCTCCTCCTACTTACAAGAACTTGATTTTGACTTCAATGATTGGGGAAATAGGTCACCCTCTTTCAGAAATGTTGGACAAGATTTCACAGTCACGTAACTTTGGAGACTGGGGAAAAGAAAACATTACTAGAGAGAGAAGACTAAACAGCCAGCAGATTCAAAATCAGAATAAATTGACAAGGAGAGAATTGTTTAGTGCTCTACTGAGATCAGGGGTAAATTTTAAAAATAAAGAAGGTATTCCAAATAATGAATTCTGCAGAATGTACCAAGAAAAGGGATTTGACAATAGATGAAATAGAGAAGTAAAAACTGCCCCTACAGATGTTCCTGAACCCTTGTATCCAAGTATACCACATCTTCAGGGAGAATAGGAAGTTGACTGAGCTCCAGCTCAGATTAAAGAAATACACAGTGGGAATTACAGACCCCATATCAATTTGATCCTATATTGGACAAATGGATCAAATACTGTAACCAGAGCATTAATAGATACTGAGGTGGAGGCCTCCCTTTTATTTGGAAAGCTTGGTAAGTTTTAACATGGAACTCCTATCACCATAACAGGATTGGGAGAGGCTGAAATATCAGGCAGAAAAGACAATCTAACAATGAAAATTGGACAATTACCTAAGAAAGAATATACCGTGGTGATTGTACCCATTCCTGAATACATTATTAGAATAGATATATTGAGAGGTACGACTTTAAACTTACCTGAGTAGAGATATCAGTTTGCAGTAAGGAAGATAGGAATTAATACAATTTTAGTGGATAAAATATAAATGGACCCAAACACTTTGCCTGAACTTTCTGAAATGATTACTTTAAAGCATCATTGTGTGCTAGGTGGACAAGATGAGATTACCAATACTATAAAGGAATATATTGAAGTAGGAGTGTTAGGTAGGAGTGTTAGTTCCTACAACCACTTGATGGAATAATCCTTTCTGGCCAGTGTGAAAGGTGGATGGGACATGGAGGATGACCGGATTATAGACAATTGAATAAAGTCACCCTTGCCTTGTATGCTGCTGTTCCAGATACCATTATCTTTAATAGAAAAGATCCAGAAATATGATAAGACATGGTACAGAGTTATTGATTTAGTCAATGCTTTCTTTACTCTCCCAATAGATTTGAAACAATGGGACCAATATGCTTTCACTTGGCAGGGCCAACAATATACTTTTATGTGCTTTCCACAAGAATATCTTCATAGCTCCACTTTTTGTCATAGGATTGTGGCTGAACATGTGAATGAATTAGAGATACCTGGTGTACAGCTTACCCACTACGTAGATGATATTATTATACATGGTAAAACTGTAGAAGTGGAGAAGATTTTGGCACTTTTAATTGAGTATATGAAAAGCAAAAGGTGGTAGAATTCAAGAGCCAGTAAGATTCAATAGCCATGTAAAGCTGGAAAGTTTTTGGATATACAGTGTGATCAGGGGCAGCAAGAGATTCTCCCACAAGCCTCATAAAAGATTCAGAATTTTCCTATCCCCACCAATAAGAAAGAGACCCAAAAGTTTATAGGATTATTTGTACATTGACAACATCACATACTGCACCTAAGACAAATTTTGAAACTCTTGTATAAAATTACTATTTAAAAAATATGAATTTGATTGAAGACTTGAGTAGACCAAAGCTTCTGATGAAGCTGAAGCAGCTATTCAATTGGCACTAGATTTATGACCTATGCAAAGTGGCCCAGTGGAATTACAAGTGACCTTACAGGATGAATATGCAAACTGGAGTTTATGACAAAAATAACAAAGCTGAAATATACCCTTAGGATTTTGGTCTAGGAAACTCCCTTCATCTGGAGCTCAATATACCCCTTTTGAAAAGCAGTTGTTAGCTGCTTATTGGGCTTTGGTAAAGACTGAACAGGTGACTTTAGGCCATGAGACCTAAGAACTGGAATCTCAGTTGTGACCTGGGTAAACCCCAGTTTCTCACAGAATTAGACATGCACAGGGAGCTATTATAATTAAATAGAAATGGTATATTCAAAATAGATCTAAAACAGGCAAAAGTGGAGTTTTGCTTTCCATGAATCTATAGCAAACGTAGATACTGAGGGAAATGATATACCCTTTGAACCAAAGCAACAGTTTTTACAGTTTTGGTAACATGGAATGAAAGATATGATGGGTTAACTAAAGAATGAGACATGCATGGTTTACTGATGGGACAGCAAAATATTTGGGCCACAAGAGACATTGGAAAGTGGTAGCCTGTGGCACACATACTAGGAAGACTTTGGAAAGTACTGTGATAAGTAGAAGCAGTCAATATATTGAACTCATGGCAGTACAACAAGCTATCAAAAGAAAACAAGGACAGTGTCATATATTCACTGATTCATAGGTGATTGCTAATGGGTTAGCTACATGAATTCCCATGAGGAAAAATCAAAATTGGGAAATTCATGTTAAGCAATTCTGGGGCAAAGAATTATAGGGAGATATTTGAAACATGTATTTGCTTTTTAATGTTATTTTTTCATGTACATACTTACATAGCCCTCATCACACCGCAACATGAGTACAATGCATATGCTGATCAACTAGCAAAGATTGCTACTTATGGTTAATAGGTTAGCAACATAGATGGCCATATGGAAAAATCAGAATAGGGAAATTCATGGCAAACAATTCTGGGGGAAATGATTATGAGAAGGCATATGAGACAGGTATTTGGCTATTAATTTGTGAGTTTTTCAAGGGATACTCACATGGCCCTCACCGTTCCAGAATGTGAGTACAGCGCACATGCTGATCAACTAGCAAAAACTACTACTCAAGGCATTGTCTCTACTCTGATACCAACTGATGATCTAGTACTATCAAAATGTGTCCATCAAATGACTGGCCATTTAAGGAGGGAGGCCACAAACCAGTGGGCATAAGACTGAGGTATTAGTATCCCTCATTCATTGTTAAAAGAAGTAACTGGAGAATGTTTTATATGTTGGTTGGAAAAGGAATGTACTGCTCCTGTGGTAATAACTAGAGAGACAGAAAGGGGAAATTACCAGCCCAGATTTGGCAAATAGATTATATTGGACCCTTTCCCTCAACATAAAGGATATAAATTTGTATGAACTTGTGTTGACACCTATCCAGGTAGACTAGTGGCTTGTCCTTATAACATTGTAACACAGAAAAACAGCTGTAAAACTTTTGATATCGTAAGTCTATATTATGGAACCCCAATGCAGATTCAAGGTGACAATGGGTCACATTTCAAACATACTGAAATGAAGCAATGTTGTGTATTAAATAATATAGAATGGATATATCATATTCCGTATTATCCACAAGCATCTAAGCTAATTGAAAAAATGAATAAATTATTGAAAGAATAGTTAAGGAAGTTAAGTTCTAATAATTTTTATCAACATTGGAAAGGCAATTTGTCCATTGCTTTATGTAATTTGAATAATAGACCATTGGCAGGCAGTACACCTCTAGCCTAAATCTACAAATTAGAAAACAACAAAAACACAAGATGCCAAATACTGAGTATTGGAATGTGAGGCCAGATGTTCCAGCACCATATCCAGTGACACCTGGTTTGGCAGGATATGATTTACATTGTTTAGAGGACTTTTTGTTGGATAGGAAAGAAATAAGAACAATCTCTACTGGAATATGCATAAGAATCCCAAAGAATCAGTTTGGATGGATGTTACCTAAATCAGAATCAGCAGCTCAAGGAATATACATATATTGGCAGTAGGGAAAGAGTGTAATTATCAAGGAGAAATTATTGTAACATTCCAAAATTTAGGCAATGGATCCATACAGTTTTGTAAAATGATAGAATGGTTCAAGTGATTATTATTCCTTGTGAAACAAGACCACTTGTGAAAACATATCCTCCTTCTGAAATAACTAACAGAACGAAAGGATTGGGTTCTACTGATAAAATAAAATCAGGAGAAAAAGTGTGGGTAAAACGGAAGCCAGACAATGTTCCAAAGGCTGTGCAAATTATAGTATATGGTAAAGATAATACCATAACTTATTTATTCAGGAGAGGATGATTACCAAATTGTACCTTTAAGTCATATATTACACTATAAATGAGTCTGTGATAGTAGGTTTATGGACTCCAAAACCACAGTTGACCCTATGTCTACCTTGCTTCTGGTTACTGTTTCCTTGGTTGTTTGTTTTTTTGTTTGTTTGGTTGTTTCTTTGGATTTTCATCTGTTAAACTTCTTTGCTAGGTTTATTAATACCCATCACCTGCAGATGCTTGATCACTTAAGCAGGATGTTACCTCCTATCCATGATGGTGATATGTCATCTCTGGACCTGAACTTGACCAAACTCCAGATGCCAGCTAAAGAACTGGTGTCTCAAATAAGACCTCTTGGGGCAGGGACAACACTACATCCAATTTCAGCAGGAAGTAGTTATGGAAGAAGAGACCTTTGCCCCTAACCACAGCATTTTAGGCCTCATTTGTTGAGAGGGAATGATAGGGTGCTTGTAATACCATTTGCTCCATCGACCTATGTAATGAATATGAAATATCTTGCAGCTAAGTGTAATAATATTTGAAATGGAAAGATCTTTCTCATTAATCAATAGGCCCATATGATCTGCTTAAATCATTTGGAAGCCTGAGTCACATGTGGTGGGAGGAGCTTGTTGAAGAGGCAAAACAGGAAGGATGGAATGGAACTAGGAGGAAGTGAATGAGTTGGGTCAAGTCAGAAGGGATAGAACACAAGCTAACTGACACAGACCAATTGACAAAGCATGCAGTTGATAGTGAGAAGGCCCTAGCTGAGGAAGGGCAGGCTTGTAAATGGTTTTGCCCCCTTCAGTGATCATGTTTATTAACTTCTTGGTCACCATGATGGATTTTGCTTTGTGATTCTGGTGTTTAAATAAATGTTTTTCTTCTGCGTTGTATATGGAGAGTCTTTTATACTGGGCAATTTGAGAGCTACGTTGGCATATTCATAGTCATCACTCATGCTGTGAAGATTGCCTTGGTGATACAGTGGTGAGAAAATTTGGAACTCAAAATCTTATGGAAGTTGAATATTGAAAAGGAAAAATAAATGAATGAATGAATTAATAAAAAGTCAGTAGGAAAATATAAAAGACAGTATTCTTCTCTGTCTAAAAAAAAAAAAATATGAGAAAGTCTAGATATCTTAAGTGAGTTGCTTAAGGTCACTTAAGAAAGATGGATGAGCCAGGTCCTCTGAATCCAAAAATCTAGCATTTTAGTTTACAACACACTGGCTGTCACATGTATACATATATACACATGTAAATACATATGTGCATATACATATATAGGTATATAAATATGAATGTATATACATATATGCATACACATGTGTACACCAAAATGCATTTACATGCATACCCAGATACCCACTCTGAGTTTTACTTTAGCAAAGAGAACAAGAAAATACTGACTTGGAAATTTGATGAGGGATATTCCATATTTATATCCTGTCTCAACCACTTTCTGTGTGCATGTATGATTTTGTATAAGTCATATATAATGGTTTTTAGCTTTTTCATTGGTAAAATGGAATTTGCGATACCTTTTTGCATCCTTTGAGCTACCAAAGATATACATTTATGATAGAGACCTATGAGTTTTGGTAGAAATTCTCAGTGTTTGTCTCCTTGACCTTCAAATGATGAAATGCAGACTGACAGGAACAAATTATGTTTGGCAGGCAAGACTTCTTATTCTCAATGAGAGAGGAGAAAAGCTACAGTCATAGAACAAGTATGCTGAGGGGTAGTTATTTATATAGTTTCGAAAGCTTGGTGACCACACAAGGTAAGAGAAAGATCATACTTATATTTTTACATATATGCAAACAGGAAGCTTCTAACTCCATCTCCTTTTTTAAAAGAAATAAATCAGAGGTAAACAGAGATATTTTGGTTAAGACCAGCTACCACAGTTGCTCTTGATTTGACTGATAGATATCCATAGAAACCATTTGGGATCACTTCTAAAACAGAATATGCAGTCTCAATTGCTAGAAACCATCAATGGTGAAATTTCCTTCTCTCTGCAGAAGAGAAATTTAATTTGTTTTAATGTTATTGCTATCTCTTTAAAATGTATATTTTCTATGACTTTACACAGTCACTAAAGTATAATTAATAAGGATAATTAATAAATATGTAACCGAGAAAAACACAATGTATTGTTGTTTCACATGTTAATATTGTTCAAGAGAAGTTACAAAGGAGCTTATGGTGGCCAACATTAAGAGAGTGGAAATGCTTCCTCGTGTAATGTAGCAACAAGTGTTGGCACATGGAAAGACCCACTTATAGTGATATATTTAGAAAGAGATCTGGAATGTCCACTTCTGCAGTAGATATTATAATTTCTATCTATGGACAGAGCAAGAAGACTGTGACTAAGTGCTTACTCTACAATCCCTTATCTCTAAGAGGACTATTGTTCTAGAATTATACCCATCTGGTATATGTCCAATATTTGCCATTCAGGTTCACAATGCTCTATGTTGGGAAATAAGAATAAAATCAGGTTTCCCTGATTTTCCTTCCTCAGATTTGGAAGATAATAATTTATTCTAGAACAGCTCTTCCCCTACCCCTCCACACACCTTGTTATACTCTTTGTGTTTTTCTCTTTATGTCCCTATACAGATTACCTGGGCTTTTCTAATTCAACTGTAGATTCAAGGAAATTCCGCCCTTGAAGACATGAAGAGGAAGTCTAATTAGAGAGAGACTAACGTGTTAGAGGAAGGTAACTGGCACAGTGGATAGAGTACAGGCCCTGGAATCAGGAAGACTTGTCTTCCTAAGTTCAAATCTGACCTCAGACACTGGCTATTTGAACCTCCTTGCCTCAGTTTTCTCATTTGTATAATGAGCTGGAGAAAGGTAAATCACTTCAACATCTTTGCCAAGAAAACCCCAAATGGAGTCATGAAGAGTTGGACATGACTGAACAATAACAACAAACAATAATTTGAGGGAGGACTTGGGAATCAATTGTTCCACTCTCATGAGGGTTGGGACCAGATAGCTAGATTTGCTTCCTCCTCTTCCTCTTCCTCCTCTTCCTCCTACTCACCAATAACAACAAAAGAACAAATACTCCTCTTCCCTCTATGTAGTTTGTAGAAACATAAATTAGGTGTAATTTATTTTTAATAGCAGATACTTACTAGACTAAATATTCAAATTGGACTCCTCAAATATGTTACAAAGTGTTCTCTACTTGATAAACCTTTAGGTACATTTAATAAAATTATTTTTTTCATTGAAGTTTGATCATCCAATTGAAGGGCTTTAATGTATGAGAAAGAGAAATTATCTTGTTTCTTTTTGTACTAAACCATATTAGAGTAGAATATTACATTCACTTTATTTAATATGCCCTAAATGAAAATTGTCAGAACTTATATTCCTGTGTGTTAGTACAATACTGTGTATGAGTGGTTTAATGTTTGTCCTGGAGAATAAACAAAAATTTAAAAATCTATTAATTGTAGTAAATTGCCTTCGTTTCTCTAAAATGTAGTATAATAGGGGATGAAGCTTTTAGAATATGATTTTTTAATAAGAAATTATTACATTTGTTCATGGGCAATGAAAGTTGGCATATTTATAGCCCCAGAGAATTCAAATAAGTATTTGAGGTACACCATATGTGAGTATGTGGGTGTGTCTGTTTGAGATTGATATAGTGAAAGTAGTAGAATGATCTTATTCATCATCAAAAGAAAACTACAGGGAAGTTATTTGATATAGTTTCCAAAGTAGGGAAAATTAAGTTTGTCAGGCTAATCAAAATAGGTCATTCTACCAAAGTCTTTTTATGCTATAGTACCGATGAAACCTATGTAAACAACAAGGTGAGTCTAGAATTGAAACAGAGGAATAGAGAAGAAGATATCATTTATGGGAAATCAAGTTGCATTTTCAATGATTTTAGGTTGTTTGCTGCCAACAAATATATTATTCATTCTAAATTGTATGTAATTATTCAGAAGCAACTCCACATAAGGAAAGTTCACTATTTCAATTATTTTTTGTGCTGTAATTGAGGTTCTACTAAATGGCTATAAAACAGTACATGATAAATATTTAATGGTTAACATACAAATCTCTTTTGGGTTGTTTTATATATGTGTAAATGCCATTTTACTTCATGTTTGGAAAGTTCATATTTATATTAATAAAATTAAAACAAAGTAAGCTAATTGCCAATATAGTTCCTTACCATTAATAGTGAGGTTTCATATACTCCTTTTTACCTCAAAATGTGAGTACCCTCAGACTTTTTTCCTCTCTTGAAAATGATATGCTGATGGATCCCAATATAAAGGAAAAGCAGTCATTGCTCTGTCTTATTGAGTAATATTACTAGATCATTGATATTAAAATATTTTCCTGAATTGCCTCATTTTATTACTCTTAACTATAAAAACATGATCGTTGTTAGATTATGAAATACTTCATATTGTTAAAAATGAGATACCATATTTTTGCTCAGCAAGCTAAAAATATCAAATATTATTTTCTACAATCCTGATGAGTTCTATGCATATCATTGTTCTTTTGGGGCCTTATGAAATTATACCCATTTGTTTATTTAAAAAAAGAAAAATGGTTTGGAGCTGGGTGAAAGAGAAGTGCAGTCCAGTATAGCCTATAACAGTACAGCGCCAGCCTCAGCAAAGCAGGAAGAGGCCTAAGAAGTGACTGAATTGGGAGTTGCAGCGATCATGGATGCAGCAGCAGCAGCAGTTGCTGCTTCTGGAGTTCTCAGTCCACAGACAAAATGCTTGAAAGTCACTAATTTTGGTTTCTATCACTCTCATCCTCCCTTAATGACTCTGAAAAACACAGAAAATACCACCACAGAAATATCTTAGAGCAGTGGAGCCAGCAGAAAGATACAATACAGCAGTCCTTTAGTTTGGGAGGCTGGGGGATTAATAGGAAAGGTTCCTCTAACTGTGTCTGAAGGCCACTAGTACAGGATGGGAAGCCTCACTCTAGCAAGCCAGTGGTAGATCCTGAGCCTCAAGGTGGTGGAGTAGGCAGGTGCCACCAACAGGTCCCCCACATGCCTTGGCACAGCCAGGGTAACTGGCAGACACCACAATGGAAAATCACTATGTCCACTGGTGGGCAGGCATCCAGCAGCTGCTGAACTTACTCATGCTCAGCACGGGCCCTGGTGAGGAGGCAAACAATTTCTTTAAAAGCACAATTTACACAATGAGGGAAAAGAGTACATTGAATGAACAGCTCCTTAAACAGTAAAAGTGGCCAAAGAGAAAAAGAGGTATAATAGCTGACTGAAGAAAAACTTGCTCAAAATTAGTATTAGTCAAATGAAAGTTAATGACTTTATGAGACATCAATAACGAGTCAAAGAAAACCAAAGGAATGAAACAATAGAAGGAAACATAAAACACTTCACTGGAAAACAACTGACTTGGAAAATAGATCCAAGAGACATAACTTAGAATTATTGGTCAAGGGCTGGGGGGTGAAGGCAAAATGGCAGAGTAACAGCATGAGCAACACCCTCAAGTCCAGCCAAATACCTGTAAAAAATGACTCTAAACAAATTCTGGAGCTGCAGAACCCATAGAATGATGGAGTGAAGCAAATCTCCAGGCCATGACAGCCTGGCAGTTCAAGCAACTGACAACACAACCCCTATGCCCACTGGAATCAGAGAACTACCTTGATAAAGAACTCAAAAGTCAACCAAATGACTGCAGAAATGAGCAAAAACCAGAAAAAGAATTAGACTATAGAATCTTACTTTGTGACAAGGAGGACCAAAGCATGCAAACAGAAGAAAGCAAAGTAAAATCATCTCTATTCAAAGCCTCTAAGAAAATATGAATTATTCTCAGGGCATGTAAAAGCTCAAAAAGGATTTTAAAAATCAAGTAAGAAAAGTAGAGCAAAAATTGGTAATAGAAATGAAAGTGATGCAACAAAATCATGATAAGCCACTCAACAGATTGCTAAAGGAGACCTAAGAAATGCTGAAGAAAACAACACTTTAAAAAAATAGACTAATAAAAATGGAAAAAGAGATTAAAAAAGCCAATGAGGAAAAGAATGCTCAAAAAGAGAAATGGTCAGACGGAAAAGGAGATCTAAAGGTCACTGAAGAAAATAATTCCTTAAAGTTTGCAAAGGAGCAGATGGAAACTTATGACTTTATGAAAAATCAAGAAATTATAAAACAAAGTAAAAGGAATGAAAAAAATAGTAATGTGAAATATTCCACTGGAAAAGCAACTGATCTGGAAAATAGATCCAGGAGAGACAATTTAGAAATTGTTGGACTTCCTGAAAACCATGATCAAAAAAAGAGCTTAGGCATCGTCTTTCATGAAATTATCAAGGAAAACTTCCCTGATATTATAGAACCAGAGGATAAAATAAATATTTAAAAAATCCACAGACCTTCTCCTGAAAGTTATTGAAAAGTAAAACTACCAGGAATATTGTAGTCAAATTCCAGAGCTTCCAAGTCAAGGAGAAATTTCTGCAAGCTGCCAGGAAGAAACAATTGGAGAATTGTTTAAATAAAATCAGGCTAACAAAATATCTAGCGGTTTCCACATTAAGGGATCTCAAGACTTGAAACGTGATATTGCAGAAGTCAAAGGAACTAGGACTAAAATCAAGAATCACCAACCAAGCAAAACTGAGTATAATAATTTAGGGGAAAAATGGTCATTCAATGAAATAGAGGACTTTCAAGTGTTCTTAATGAAAAGCCTAGAACTGAATAGAAAATTTTACTTTCAAAAACAAGAATTAAAAGAAGCATGAAAAAGTATAGAGGAAAGAGAAATCATAAGGGACTCACTAAAGTTGAACCGTTTATATTCATACATTGAAAGATAATATTTGTAACTCTTTAAACTTTTCTCAGTATTTGGGTAATTGGAGGGATATTGACCTATTGACAGAGGGTGAGTTGAATAGGAAGGGATGATATCTAAAAAAATAAAATTAAGAGTTGAGAGAGGAATATAGTGGAAGGAGAAAGGGAGAAATAGAATTGGGCAAATTATCTTTCATAAAACAGGGAAGAAAACGTTTTTTCAATAGAGGAGAGAAACAGGGAGGTGAAAAGGAAAAAGTGAATCTTACTTGCATAAGATTTGATTTAAGGAGGGAATAACATGAACACTCAATGTGGTATGAAAATCTGTCTTATTGAATAGGAAATTGGGGGAGAAGGGAATAAGTGGAGTCTGACGGGGATGATAGAAATTAGGGGAAATGGAAGGAGGGAATAGTTAGAAATAAATAATTTTGGAGAGGGACAAGGCCAAAACAGAGTAGAATAAAGGGGGTCAGGATTGAATGGAGAAGAACACAGCTGATCTTTCAAAACACGACTTTTATGGAAGCCTTTTGTATAACTATACACATATAGCCTATATTGCCTTGCTTGCCTTCTCAGTAAGGATAGTAGGGGAAGGAGGAGGGGAGAGAAGATGGAAGAGAACATTTTAAAAATTAACGTTAAAAATTACTTTTTCATGCAACTGGGAAATAAGAAATACAGGTAATGAGGCAGAAAAATCTATCTCACCCTACAAGAAAATAGATGAGATGGACATAAGGGAAGGGAGGGGTATAATAGAAGGGAGGAGAGAATGAGGGAATGGGTAATAAGAATACAGGATGTCTTGAGGTGAGGGCAGGGAGAGGTGGGGAGAAATTTCGAACTAAAAATCTTGTGGAAGCTAAAAAGAAAGGAAAAAAAGAAAGAAAAAAGAGAGAAAGATAAATATTAAATAAATTAATAAATGGACTAATAATTAAATAAATGACTGAATAAATAAATAAAAGAGTCAATGAATGGATGAATAAATAAATACATAAATAAATAAACAAATAAAAGAATTATTGGTCTATCTGAAAGTAATGATAGGAAAAATAAAGCCTGGACAGCATCTTTCAAGGAAAACCACCTTCAGGTCCTAGCATCAGAGGGGAAAAATAATCATTGAAAGTAACCACTGATGTTGACTTTCTTTAGTGTAGGAACGATTTCTTGGGTACTGTATGAACATACAACACTATAATCTCTTGTCATTTGTACAGTTATATTTTACAAGGTAACATTATTAGAATTTCTCATTGATAGAAATTCTACACTTGAAATTTTGTAAAAATGGGGGGCGGAGCCAAGATGGCGGAGTAGAAAGACTCACCTATGCTAGGTCCGAACCCACAGCCCATAGATTTCCTGTAAAAAGAACTCCTGACAAATTCTGGAGCAGTGGAAGCCGTGCAGAAACACAG
>CM053771.1:371756389-371809747 GCA_028658325.1 Potorous gilbertii | reverse complement strand
AAAACCTATCTTACAATACAGGAAATTGGGGGAGAAGGAGATAAACAGGGTGGGGTGGGATGATGGAAGGGAGGGCAGTGGAAGGAGGGAGCAATCTGAAGTCAACACTCTTGGGGAGGGACAGGATCAAAAGAGAGAATAGAAACAATGGGGGGCAGGATAGGATGGAGGGAAGTATAGTTAGTCTTATACAACGCGACTATTATGGAAGTCATTTACAACACTACACAGATATGGCTTATATTGAATTGCCTGCCTTCCCAAAGGGAATGGGTGGGGAGGGAGGGATGGAGAGAATCTGGAACTTAAAGTTTTAGGACCAACTTATCTGGCCCTACAGGACAAAAGAGAAAATGAAGTAAGGGAAGGAAGGGATGATAGAAGAGAGGGCAGATGGTGATAGAATGTCCAGTGTATTGGGGTGGGGGGAGGGGACAAATGGGGGAAAATTTTGGAACCCAAATTCTTGTGAAAATGAATGTAAAAAGTTAAAAAAATTAATTTAAAATAAAATAAAAAAATGAAAAATAAATAAATGCACAAACTGATAATTTAGCAACTGGCTCCATCAAAGAGATTGAAGCATTGCTCCAGTCCACCTCTGTACAAAAAACAGTCCTGTATAAAAGAGAGCAGAATCACTCTGTAACTGGCCAGCAATTTGTAATCATTGAGAGCATAATGGAGAACCAAGAGAATATGATTTTTACCCATGTTTTCCTAAACTTGAGACAAATCATCTAATGTCAGTGATCACTGACTCTTAGACTAGACGTTTTTATCCATTTTGATGATTAGGAAAACAGTGCTTAGAAAAGTTCAAGACAGTACATATGAAAATACCTCTACAAAGTGTCAAAAGAGACAATTGAACTAGTCTCCCTAATGTCCGTTTTATTATCCTCTCTGGGAGAACAACATCTTTTCAAGAAGCAATTTGTGGATTTGTTTGTTTCACTCTGGGTACTCATTGTTAAGATAGAGATGACCACTAATATATATTTCACTTGATGACATTGAAAACCTGTTTTGAAAAACATTTAGTTGATTAATAAAAATCAAATTGTTAGGCTATAAAATAAATCTATTAAAACCAGTTAGACATCTGTGAACTAAGAACAAAAATAAAGGAGACCATAATAAAACAGGATATCTTTAAAATAACTATAAAATGCAGATTAAATGTAAAAATGTATCACATGTACTTTTGTTTCTTTTTTTTGGAAGTTTCACTATATGAAAGCACAATCAATACCTGGAGGGATTCCATTTAAAAAATGTTGCTTAAGGATACACACCCACACCCACACACACACACACACACACACACACACACACACATACATATCTATCTATCTATATATTGAATTGAAGATGAAATTAAAGCTATCTGTAATCATAAAAAATGCTCTAAATTACTATTGATTAGAAAGATGCAAATCACAACTCTGAGATACCACAACACAACTGCCAGATTCACTAAAATGACATAACAGATAATAAATTTTGGAGATGTGGGAGAGTTGGAACTCATTGTTGGTGGAGTTGTGAGCTGATGCAACCATTCTAGAAAGCAATTTGGAACTATGGCTAAAGGGTTACAAAAGTGTGCATAGCCTTTGACCCAGCAAGCTTCTAGGACTGTATCCCTAAGAGATCATAAAAATGTAAAAGCGTCCCACATATACAAAAATATTTACAGCAGTTCTCTTTGTGGTGGCCAAAAGCTGGAAATCAAGGACATGCTCATCAGTTGGGGAATGACTGAATAAGTTGCGGTATATGAATGTAATAGAATACTATTTTACTATAAGAAATTATGAACAGGAAGAATTCAGAGGCCTGGAAAGACTTATATGAACTGTTGCTGAGTGAAAGGAGCAGAACCAGGAGAACTTTGTGCACAGAAACAACAACAGTATAGGAGGAAATTTTCTGGTAGACTTAGTACTTCATTGCAATAGAAGGAATTAAATAATTTCTAATGGTATCTTAAGGCAAAATGCCTTCCACAAACAGGAAAAGATCTATGAAAATCGATTGCAGAATGAAGTAGACCATTTTTTTTTGTATTATGTTTTGGTTTATTTTATCATTTCTCCCTTTCATTGCAATTCTTCTATGCAACGTGAATTGGCAAGGTAGCAGGAAAGTGGAGGAGGGAGGGGTAAAATCTAAGATATATGGAATTGATTGTAGAACACTGAAAAAAAATAAAATAATAAAAATGACTCTAAACAAATTCTAGAGCAGCAGAAACCACAAAACGACAGAGTGAGAGAGATTTCTAGTGCAAGAAGGCCTGAAAGTTCTACAGGAAAGGTCTATCATATCAGGCACTGAGTGGAGCACAGAACAGCCTTGGCTATACCATGGCAAGGACAGGACTGGAGTGGCTTCATGGCATTACCGTCAGCAGCTGCTGGTCCCAGATTTCTCAACTCACATAGGCCAATTCAGACGTCAGTGAGAAAGCACTTTCACCTGCATGAGAAAGGAATTCACTTGTCTTGGTTCAGCCCCAGGAAGAGCCAGCAACACTTTTTGGAGCCCTAACCTAAAGACCCTGGGAGAATTGAACCATTGATTTGAATCTCAGTCTTGAATGGTGATCCAGGGGTGAGGAAGTATGCTTATGTGCTGGAACTGGTGGAAACTCTGGAGAGGAAATCCAGCTCACAGAGTAGAATAAGCTTCTCTGCCTTCATTATTTCACTTTGAAACAACTGAGAGAGTATCGGTTCCCAGAGTATAACCTCCTGACAAAAAACTCAATTAATTGACTGGGAAAATGCCCCCAAAATGGAAAAAAAAGAGAGAATAGAAGATGACTTCCTTGGTGAGCAGATATTTAATGCACACTATCAGAGGAAGACCTAAAAGTCAAGGCTTCTGCATCCAAAACTGCCAAAATAAATGTGTAATTATCTCAGGCCATGGAAGAGCTCTAAAAGGATTTTGAAAATCAAATAAGAGAGGTAGAGGAAAAATTGGGAAGAGAAATGAGAGCAATGCAAGAAAATCATGAAAACAAGCCAATAGCTTGCTAAAGGAGACCCCAAAAAATGCTTAAGAAATTAACACCTTTAAAAACAGACTAACTCAAATGGCAAAAGAGGCCCAAAATTCCAATGAGGAGAAGAATACTTTAAATAGCAGAATTAGTCAAATGGTAAAGGAGATCCAAAAGTCAATTGAAGAAAATCGTTTTTTAGAAGTTAGAATGGAGTAGATGGAAGCTAATGACTTTGTTAGAAAACAAGAAATTACAAAACAATACCAAAGAATGAAAAAATAGAAGACAATGTGAAATATCTCATTGGAAAAACAACTGACATGGAAAATAGATCCAGGAGAGACTATTTTAAAATTATGGAGTGACCTGAATGTCATGATCAAAAAGAGAGCCTAGATATTATCTTTCATGAAATTATCAAGGAAAGGTGCCCTGATACTCTGGAACCAGAAGGTAAAATAAATATTGAAAGAATTTGCTGATCACTTCATAAAAGTGATCCTAAAAAGAAAAAAAAAAACTCTTAGGGATATTGTTACCAAATTCCAAAGTTCTCACGTTAAGGAGAAAATATTGTAAGTAGCCAGAAAGAAATAATTTGAGTTGTAAAAATACAATCAAGAAAAGAGAAAATGGCAGGGTTTGAAGGGATTGGAATATGATATTCAAGAAGTCAAAGGAACTGGTATTAAAACCAAGAATCACCTACCAAGCAAAACTGAATATAATACTTCAAGGGAAAAAAGGGTCATTCATTGAAATAGAGCACTTTCAATCATTCTTGATGAAAAGACCAGAGTTGAATAGAAAATTTGACTTTCAAACACAAAATCCTCACATGTGTTTATTTTCCCCTAAATTTCAGCTTTGTGCTCATATCCCCAAAGTTTTATATATCTTACGTGACTGACAAATAGTTTATCTGTACCTGTCATCTAACAAAATTTTAAAGCATCAACAATGAAATCCACTTGGTCTATTTTAAAATTTTAAAAAGTAGATCAATGAAACAGCCTAATTAATGAAGAATAAGATAATTTAACTCAATAAAAGTATTCAATAAACCCTAAAACATGAATAACTTAGGAAACACTTTGTATTTGAAACATTCTACTGTAAAACCAGGAAAACAGTTGCAACAAAATTAGGCTCAGGTGAACATTAAATAAATTCAAAATGAATTCGTCTTGCATATGAAAGATTATATTATTAAACTAGAATAAAGCCAAATTCTATAACTTTTATACCTGTATTGTTGGTTGGGAAAGAAAAGGGTGATTCCTAATCAAACAAGAAATCAAGACAATTACCAAGATAAAATAGATTATTTTTATCATTTCAAATTGAAAAGATTTTACATATACAAAATTAGTGCATCTAACATAAGATGGGAAGTGTTCGATCATGAAAAAAACTTTATATCTGCTGTCTCCATAAAAACTTTGATATCCAACATGTAGCCCACTAACAAAAATAAATAAAATTGTAATGAAAATCAATTCCTCAAAGGATATGAATAAACAATTCTCAAAAGAAAAATTGAAAACTATTTCCACTGTGAAAGAATGCTCCACATACAGAACACTTTGATGGTTCACCTAACGATCAAAAAAATGATGAATATGACAATGATAGGAAATTGGAGGAAATTTGGAAAGACAGATATTCCATTGCATTTTTGATGGATATCTTAACTGACATAGTCATTTTGGAAAGTAGTTTATAATTCTGAAAAAAAAAGTGATTATAAATTATGAAGTGGCTATATCATTCAATAGAGAAATTTTACTGTTAGGCATATACCTCAATGATTATTAATAACATAAAGAAAGACTACAAATATGCTAAAATATGTATAGCAAAATATTTTATGTTAATAATGAGCCAGAATGGAAATAAACTCGAAATATTTGATATTTGTATATAATGGGAGATTTTGTGCCGTAAAAAATGAAAAAAACAAATACAGGGAATCATGTAAAGACATGATCATATACAAAATTTAAAAGCAAATATATATACATGTTATATATATATATATGTATATATATATATGTATATATGTATATACATATATATATATACATATATATAACAGATATATATGCATATATATTTGTGTGTAGATATACACACATGCATGCACACACACCTAAGTGCAAAGATTACAACCACATAGGTGGAAAAGAAAAAAAATTGGAGCAAATGGACTGTAATATTTCATGTCTATTACTTTACTTTTTATTTGTTATGCTGACATTTTCTCTTCTCCTTCTCCTTTCTTTCAATTTTTAGTTAGAAGGGAAGATTCTCTGGAAGTGAAGGGAGAGACAAAGGGAAAAGTAATGTTAAAATCAAATATATTAATAAATAGCTACTCTTATTCAAAAATTCATGATCTGCATCCAAATTGATAATGAAGATTTCTAAAAATAGCTAGATTAGTCCTCAGACAATAAACACAGAGTTTTCATAGAATTGTAGTCTGAACCTGTTTGACTAACATCTACTAAGCTTATGACATTGACACTATGTGGAAGAATTCAAGGTCATTCCCATGACACAGTGAAGCATGAGATTAGTTCATTTCTCTTTGTACTGGTGATGGTTATTAATATTATATGTTGCAATTTGTAGATTTTGACTGATTATCCCATATTTCCTCAATGTGTAAAGAACATTGGACTTGAAATCATAAGACAGGATTCAAGTTTAGTAATTGACATCTATTAAAAGCATAAACACAAGGAGATAATTTAAATTTTATAAACCTCTTTTGGAAATTCACACACCAATAACTTCTCACCAGTAACCGTATTTCACCTACGATGTTCAGGGGATAGGGTACTGAACATGGATTATGTGAGTTACTGTATTTCTAACAAAACTAAGCAAAACAAAACTAGGGTAGATATAATTTTACCCTGATAATAGTCCAGTTCTAATTTGTTGAGGGTGCTGAGAACTTTTAGTAAACTTATTAATCAAGTTGTACTCCACAGCCTCATACACAGCCTTGATTATTCCTTCCTTCGGTCTTACATATTCAATTGTCTAACACATTTTATGTTTCATCAGGTCTTGGTAAGTAGAAATAGTAGCCACTACCTCTAAACTATCCTCTAGTCTCCAACTGAAGTCTACATCCTCTCTCATCTCTCTTTCTGTCTATCTCTCTGTCTCTCTCTCTTTCACACACACACACACACACACACACACACACACACACGCACGCACACATACACACATACACACACACAATTTGCTGTGCCATAGAGGGACTCACTACTACATTCTGCTCAGTGATTCATCCTTATGAGATTTCTGTTCTTCTCTCTTTCAGGATGCAAGGAGAAATTACTATAACATCTCCAGGGATTGTTGTTCACTGATGTTTGCGTAAAGAGGCATTGGGAATTTTTACCACCAAAAATGTTCCCTATGCTCTATGACATTCCTCCATAAGGCTAGTGAATTTTTTGCTTAAAGAGCTAGAAACTATACTAAAATTTGGTGCATACCAGACATTAAATTATCAAATGCCTCTATTTTCCTTCTCTTTCCTTCTTTCCTTCCTTCTTTCTTTTCTCTTCTCCTTCTAGAAAAAAAAATTCACCAAAGGGAAAGGTCATCAAAGAGAATGGAAGGATTACTGACTTTATAAAATATTGGGAAGATTTACATGAACTGATGCCAAATGAAATAATCACAAACAGGGAAATATTCAGTGCTGTGGCATTATTATAAAGATAATGAACTGTGAAAGTAACTCTGATAAGTAAAATGATCCATGATAACTCCAAATAACTCATGGTAAAAGTGTTATAAATTTCCACGTGTCCAGGGTAACTGATGGACTCAGATTTCAGGTTGAAATATATTGATTTATTTTATTTTTCCTGCTCCACCCCAACTTACCCAATACTTTATATAACTTTATATACATTTTATTTCTTGTCTTCTTAATACCTTAATGAGATATGGAAGGAAAGATAGAATTTGAACAAAATTAAAATTAAAAACTAAAAAGAGATTGTAGTGAAATTTCTAGGAAATAAGGAAGCATCTAATATGTATGTCACATACTGTTTGTACTTTACAAATATTATCTCATTAATTCTTCACAACAACCCTTGGAGATAGTTGTCATTTATTATTCCTAATAATAACTGAAACAGAGAATGTTTCTTGAGATTAGTAACTTGTACATGGTCACATAGCTAGGATGTTCAGAGTATAGGGTAGTGGGTATGGATCAGGAAGACATGAGTTAAAATCTGGACTCAGTCACCTATAAGCAATGTGACCTTAATTAATTCACTTAATCTCCTTTTACCTCAGCTTCAGATATTTGGCACAGAATAAGTGCCATATAAATATTAACTATTAGTTAGTAGTAATAGTAACAGCAGCAATAGTAAGAGTTGTTTTCATTGTCATTGCTATTTTTGTTGTTTGTCCTTCAATTTTGAAAAGGATCAATGGCATCCCAGGGAATTTATTGACTTCTGTGTGAATTGGATTTAAATGAGGCAGTTTCACAAAGTGGTAAGTTTCACTCTCTCTCCCTGATTCATCACAGTGCAGTGGTATAACAAACATCATGATGACTGGGGATGGCCCAGGATGCAGTGGATGATGTTGGTATCTTTGGTGCCTGGCCAAGATGAAGAGCATCACAGTGTCTCCTTCATGGCAATTGGAAATAGTTATTTTCATCTACTCCTTTTTGCCAGGGAAATCGTCACATACTTGAGACAGGTATTCCCCTAACTCACATGTTTACTGTCAGTGTAGCAGCAAGCACCCCAGTATACATAGGAAGTCCTGCTGCACTGATTCTTACATCTGCCTTTCTAAAAGAAAAGCAACTTTTGAGGGGTCGACAATCTACTTTAATTACATTCACCAAGACAGAAAATATAACAGAGAAATAAAGACTAACAGAGATGACTTCTAACTCAGTGTCTCATTAATTAACAAAAGGTGTGAGCATTCCTACAAAGAAGCCTCCTCTAATCAAGTTCCCCTTAATGGGCTCCAAGTAAGGCCTATATTGGTGGGGAAGATCTTTAACTCTAATTATATTATAGTCAGTCACACTTAACCTGGTTTAGCCCATCTGCCATGACAATTTACCAGGGTGTAGCTGCTATACATCCTACAATTTATTGGAGCTGGATGTGACAGCTGGGTGAAAGATGAACACCAAAGATAGATGAGCATCCCTGAAAAGGGCACCATAATGTCTCACAATGAAAGAGCTAGCCCTGCTGAACATCCCATATATCTCAGTAGTAGAATTAATACCAGTGGTTGTCTTTATCGTCGTCATCACAGTAGTAGGTGTCCCAAATCCAAGTCTAATGACATCCACTGTGCAACCAAGGTACCCCATAAAACATCTTGGCTTCATTGAGAGTTTTGTTTTGTTCTCAGTAACATATGCATTATAGGGAGTTTGAAACATAAAGATTGACAAATCAAGACATCACTTGATCATGAAAAGGTGTTCTACATTTCTTTGAAGCAAGTCAAAGTTCACATCTTCTTAAGCAAGTGTTTGAACATTCCTGACTAGATGTCAGTGGATCTTGCTGGAAGCCCATACATAGTCATTGTTGATCTAGCAAGTCTTTTGATGTTGTAGTTTAGTCATCTCCAGCCACATCCAACTTCTTGTGACCCCTTTATGGGTTTTCTTGGCAAAGGTACTAGAATTGTTTGCCTTTTCTTTCTTCAGCTTAGGGAAAATTGGGGCAAAAAACCTAAAGTGACTTCCCAGGGTCACTAAGCTAGTAAATGTCTGAAGTCAGATTTAAACTCAGGAAGATGAATTTTCCAGATTGCAGACCCAACACTCTATGCACTGTGCCACCTAGTTGGCCTTACTGACGTAAAAGAGGAATTGTTGATAATATTCTTTGTAGTGCTTATGGGCCGTTCTTGTCCTCTTCACACTGTTGCTCCTGTGTACCTAAGTTTCTTAGCATTAATGTTATACTCTTCTCATGGATATATGTATATATGTGTGTGTATGTGTGTATGTATATATATATTATCTATGTATGACAAATTTCTCCATGTTTACAATAAAAGGTAGCTCTATATTTATATATGTACATACATATACACATATGTGTGTATGTTTATGTAAAAGAGTATATATGCATATAAACATACATACATTTCTTCCTGATAGTGGTGTATCAGACATGTGTGACCTCCATTTATGTAAATATCCAATGCTCTGTCTTTCTCTATATTTCCTATAAGTCACATTGATTGCTTGACAGTTTATTTATTTTTTGTGGAAAAAAAAGAGAAAAGATACTATGCTACTTTGCTTTGACATAGTGGACATCTTCTGGGGGCCTTAATATTGATGATTTCACATAGTTTATCAATGTGACCAAGTGCTATATTTAATGTTGTGGCAGTGTTTAGGGATACTCTCATCTAGTCCAACCCTACATTTGTTTGGCTAGTTGTATTCAATTCTATTCATGTCTACTGTTTTAGAGGTTGCTAGTCCTCTTTTTACTAGTTCCGACAAGGGTCTATACACCCATCTTCACATTTGAGATGATGAATGATATTTTGTAACTCTGAAAGTACTATTTTCTCCACTGGAACAGAGACACAAGACAATTTAAAAATTATTAGCCATCTTTGATACATTGTTCCAAGGTTTACTTTCAGTTGGCCCTGAAGGTATTCAAATATGTCATCCTTTGAAACAATTTATCTTGCTCTTCTCTGAAACCATCCAACACTTTAATGGATCTTCAGTACCCTTATTCCAGACATCTGTACAGTCTTTCCCAAGATGACAAAAGTATATTTTTTTCCAAAAGTTCTGCACTGCTCTGTGTTATGAGGTAGCTAATCTCCAAACTCTTCAGAAATAAGAATTTTCAATTAAACCCATGGGATATATCCCTTAATGTCTTTCAGGGATTCAAGGGAAGAATAAACTATCTTTTCCCCCAAGTCTATTGCCCTTTTGCCATTTGCGTAAGTTTAAATAAACTGTTGTTGGGGGATTTTCTTTTGCCAACAAAATTGATTTCCAATGCCCTGTTACAATTCCTTTATTTCATAATCATAGGATTAGAATTTAGAGCTGGAATGAAGCTTAGAGTTCTTAAAAGCAAGAAATTACAGGTTATATAGTCATAAAGCAATAGAAGTGTGATTTGAATACTGATCTTTTGATTTCAGACTGTATACAAATTCCATGACCATTTCTGCTGAACTTAAATGCTGTTTGTCAAATATGTCCTGTGCTGACTCTGACTTTGCTCACATAATCCCTTCATTCTAATCATCTTTCCGTCCTCTCTTTGGGCTTTTGAATTTCTGGCCCTTATGTGAAGCTCAGTTCAATGTCACTTTCTTCCCTGGTTCACTGTTAATTTTTCTTCTCAGACCTCATCCAACACCTTTTATTCTCAACTTTTTAAGGCACTTAACATAAAGTAAGGTATGTTATAGAAATGTGTGTGTGCATTTCCCTACTGAAGTATGAACTCTATGTGTTTTCATCCTTTGTTGCTGAAGAAGACCATGATGTCATAGAAATGATGACATGACTTGCACTTGACTTTGTTTTTTGAGGGAGGGAGGGCTGTGCAGGTCACCAGCCTCCCTTCCCCTCCAGAGCCATCTGAATCTAGTGACCAGATATTCATCAGAATGACTGGAGATGACTAGCATAAGGCAGTTGGGGTTAACTGACTTGCCCAAGGTCACACAGCTAGTGAGTGTCAAGTGTCTGAGGTAAGATATGAATGCAGGTCCTTCTGACACCTGCACTTGTGCTCTATCCACTGCACCACCTAGCTTCCCCTATGAACTCTATGAGAGAAGGGTGAAATATCAAAGTTGATGCTAGCCAATGATGCAAGCAAGCTCTGAAAGAAATGCAAATAATTCACCACTATGTGAAAAATACTCCAGTTTATTTGTAAGAAAAACACAAATGAGAAATCTGAGATTTCTGCTCATACGTATATGTTTTCAAGAATTATAAAGATCATTTGGGAGCAAGGTAGAAGGGCAATGCCATGAGAACACAGGTACACTATTTTGCTCTTGGTATAGCTATGATTTGCTTGAAACATTCTGGCTAACAGTTTGGAATCATGTAACAAAAGTCATAAAATAATTCATATTTATGGACCTTGAGATTCCACTTTTGGGCATACAGCCCAAGTTGGTCATGACACAAATTAAACCTTTATATATTACAAAATACGTGAAATAGAATGGTGTACTGCCCTCAGACATAGGAGGGGTAAATGAAAGAACTTCCTCAAACTTAGGCTGGGGTCTGTGGGTGAGAAACTTAACTGCTCACTATGTAATACAAAGACTAAAGGTTAAAAGTGCTAATTTGTATTGCTAAACATTATTTTTTCACTTGAGAGTTAACCATAGCAATTCAAACAAATGTGTATTTCATGTAGAGATATAAATATAGGCAGAGATTTAGACATATGCAAATATGACGTGACTATAGAAAAATAAAATATTCATTACATTTCTTTTCCCAAAGAAAAATTGGAAGGGGGTGAGTGTCCGTCAATTAAGAGGAAAAGTTAAGAATTTGTGCTATATGCAGGTAACAAAATATTATTTTGTAATAACAGATTTACTGCGCAAAAGGAGCAGAACCAGGAGAACTCTGTGCACAACAACGACCACATTGTGTGAGAGTTTTTCCTGGTAGACTTGGAACTTTGTAATAACACAAGAACTTACTGAAAAAAAATCCCAATGACGGTTTTCTAAGGCAAAATTCCTTCCATACTCAGAGAAAGAAATATGGAAGTCATTCGCAGAATGTAGCAGATCATGTTTGTGTGTGTGTGTTGGGGGGGGTTTAGTGTATTATGTTTTGATTTGTTATATGATTTCTTCCATTTATTTTAGTGCAACTACATAGCATGATTATAGTGAAAATGTGCTCAATCGGAAAGTATATGTAGAACCTATACAGAATTGTATGCTGTCATGGGGAGGGAGGGAGGTAGTGGAGGGAAGGTGTGGGGGGGATAAAATCTTAATTTTAAGGACGTGATTGTAGAACATTAAAAAAATAATAAAATGAAAAAATAAAACAATGAAATTACAAATTTGAAAATGCTACAAATTCAGAACAGCATGGGAGGAGTTATATGAAGCAGTATAGAGGAAAGAAAGTAAAATCAAGAGAATAATATACAAAAATGTTACAATAATATGATTTTATTTTTAAAAGATAGCATATTTATTGCATTAGATTTTCATGCTTTAGAAGAGCCATAATGCAAACTCATAGCATTAATATTTATGATGCAATCAAATAGGGAGGTAAGCAATATAAGAAAAACACAAAACCAGAATTTAACAGGCAGAATTTGGGGCTGATCAAAATATTTAATATGACTTGTAAAGAAAGAAATTATTTTATCTTCAAATAATTTGTTATTGCCACATTCCATTTACTCTCCATCATGGGAAGAAAAAATCATCTCCGTCATATACATGCCATTTATATACATTTACATATATATATATACATATATATATATATATATATATATGGTCTGTGTTAGACTGGTCTGCATTCCACATGCTAGACTGGTCTCCTCCTTTGCCTTTCTGTCTCTAAATAGGAATGTGATATTTCAAGATCTTATCCCCATCTCCATTTGTATCACCAGTGTGATATTCACAGCACCCACAGAGGCCATGAATATCCCAGTACAATTCTGAATCAGGAAACACCACAGACTCTCCACATGAAAGGCAGAATCAAAATGTTTATTCATTTTTCAGACCCCAGAAATCCAATCCATCATAGAAAGAAAAATCTCTACACAGTAGCAGAGAACAACACCATCCCCAAACCTTTCCCTTGCCAGGCTTTCCACAGACCAGCTCCATTAAAAAAAATCACAACCAGGCTCTCTTAAACAAAATCACAAACAAGCTCTTTCATTCACACTAGCCAGCTGCCTGCTTGTCTGCATTCTTCCTAGCTCTGACTACTCTCTCACTAACTTTCTGTCAGCTCTACTCTAGTTCTACCTCTTCCTGCTCTACCTTTTCTGTTCCATTCACTCAGCAAACCCCTTCGGCCACAGGTTCCATGCGACTCACACTCATGTGACTCAGTCTTCTATGTGACCCAAGCAGGCCACATAGGTATATGAATGAATATGAAAGCTCTCCCCATTTAAATTACCATTGCAAACATTAAGTGCTGTTCTTTGATTTGAGACAATGAGTTCAGAGTGAGAAGCAGTTGATCTAATGCTAGGCCCAGAGTCATAAGGATCTGAGTTCAAATTCAGTCTCAGATATTTATTAGTTGTGTGAATCTGGGAAAGTTCATTAGCCTTTGTATCATTTTCTCATCTGACAAAGGAGAAATTGATGGCATCTACTTCCCAATGTTATGAGGGCAAAATAAGATATCAATTGTGACACACATAGTGCATAGCCTATTGTAAACATTATAAAAAACTTGTTGTTATGATGATAAAGAAAATGATAACAATTTGATTCTGTCCATCCCATTAATTCATGACATACCTGCCTTCAAGATTGCCTAGTCTGTGTCACACCAATGTTTACAAAGATAATGAGAGATTTTTAAATGCTACACCACTGTCTATCTGTGTGTGTATGTGTGTGTTTAATAACTATAGTTGTACACTAGTCTACCTGAAAGGCAAAAATAGAAAAAATAAAATTAAGTGATTCCAATAATACCTGTTGCACTTGATATCATGGGTGTTCTTTGTAATCACCAGCTCCCTTTCTAATGCTCACAAAGTATTCCTAAATACAATCTCAATTTTATCAGAATTTGAAGTCAAATTCATTGTTAAAAAATTCAAACTTTGTACTTTTCCAGTTTTGTGTCACTTTCATTATTATTCAATAATCACTGACAGAAATGTGACAATCATATTCACTAGTTATTTGAAATACTCTGGCTTATAATTCCTGTGACTCTTGTTACTTGAACTTACTGACAGAAAGTAGATGATCAAACAGAATCCTTTTACTTACTATAGATTTTGATTTGTAGCTAATTATTTTTGTTCTATGTTTCCAATCCTGAAGACCATTCTCTTTGGCATAGAGAACTGAAAAAAGTAAAGAATACACACACACACACACACACACACACACACGCGCGCGCGCGCGCGCACACACACACCATGTTTAGTAGTTCTGACTTCTCTTTCAGGAATCCTCCTTCATCCATGGTTTTGCCCTGCTTTGATTATCCTTGTTCCCTACCATATTCTTTCTTTTATTTTCCTTCCCTTTCTTGTCGTATTCAGAATTCTCCAACTTTAGTTCAAACTAAATTTTGTGGTAACTTATACATCTCTTACTAGAACATTGTATTCTTTCTTTCATCTTCTACTTCCTACTCTACTTCTATATTCTATATTCATCATTTTTAGGATGATTTTGACCACATTTGCTCCCTTACTATACTGATTTTTGTTAATATCTTCAGTATTCCATTATTGTGAAATTCGATCACTACTAGGCTGACTATTCTTCTAGAATTTTGGGCCTTGAGATCTGAATATTTTGAAATCTGATCTCCCCAAATTTAGAGTTCACATCTTTTTTTAATGAATTCTAATATGAAATGATAACATTCTTACAATGTTTCCATCATTTATCCTTCATTTTTCAGTTACTTCCTTTTGTTTACCCTTTACATTTCTTCTAAGCACATAATATTTTGTTGTTGTTGCTTCCCCAATTAATAATTGAACTATTTGAGTTTGGGGAAAATTTTCTTTCTTTATAGACTCAAATTTTATCGGAGTGCCTGGCACATAGTAATTAATAAATTAATACTTGTTGACCTGATTTGACTTGACTTGCAGACAGAACTTATGCTTTCTGCTTCTTTCACCACTTGAAAATGAAATTATCATTATGGCATATCAAAATGGATGAGTTGCTCTATTCTTGGCAGAGAGATATCTCCAGCAGATGTCTAGTTAGTTGAATTCCCTCACTGGTATTTTACATCTGTGCCAAATTTCTGTCAAATACTCGATGTATGCCCCAGGAAGACAATAGACTTTTCTATTGTTGATGTCAGGTTGACAAATAACTACCTTAGCCTCCTCAGTAGGAAGTCAACAATGAGAACTCCTTGTCTCTTCTCATTTTGACTTTTAGTGGTGTTTTACCTATTTAGGAGTGAGGATTAGGGAATGTTTTAGTGATGAGGTGATATCTGATGTGAACCTTAAAGAAATAGAAAGGATTTTAGGTATGAAAATGCAGAAATATGTCTCTAGAAAAATGAGGCACGACCTATTTATGCATATGTCACCCTCATACTACATGTAAACGAACATTATCATTTCTTGATACACAAGGAATGTGCTTTCTCTTGAGAGAGTATATTTCATCTCCCAACTGAAAAAAGATCTGATACCCATTCTTACTTCTAGGCTTACATTTATTTCCTTGTATTATTTTATAATCTTTTATTCTTCCAGGTCCTCATAAAAGATAACATGTTTCCTTGTCATATTTCTTTCAAATACTTGTCTCTCTCTTTTCTTATCCATTTTCCTTTTTCCAAATATTATAACACAAATTTAATCCTCATATTAATCATCCATACAATTGGCAACAGCCTCCTAATGGTTACCTTGTCTCTTCTCCTTTGCCCTCTTCAATCCATCCTTTACACAGTTTCTGGGATTACCTTTCCAGTCTATGAAACTGATATCATCATTTTCTCCCTCAAAGACATCGCTGACTACAGGTTAAAATAAAAACTTAGCTTAGCACTCAGTGTTGCCACACTTAGCGTCCTACTTACTTTTCTACTCTTATTCCATTGAACTCACTCTCATAGATAGCATGATTCTGAGAAGTTGTAAAGGTAGCTTTTTCACAATCTCCATCTGACCTCTTGACTGTTATATACTCAAATAGGTCATGCCCCAATTTTGTTGTAAAATCCTTCTGCATCTCTATACACTAACATCTTTCTGTTTCTTTAAGGCTCACATCAGGTATCATTTCCTCACTAAAGCCTTCCCTAATCCTCACTGCCAGTCACATACAAGTGATACTCCTCTTTGCCTCTCTATATATTTCCTATAGCCCTTTTATCGTCAGTCAGTCTTTCCCCTTATCATATTCCCATCAGTTGGACGCTTACTATGTAAATGCCATATTTCTCTTATAAACACTTTGAGAGGGAGATAATATGATACTTTTCATCTATTGTTCAAAGGAACAAGCATCACACTTTGCATGTAGTAGAGGATCAGGAAATATTTGTTAAACTGGAGTTAATTGAATCAACTATAACTTATTCACATTGCTTCTCTTTCTGATCTAATCCTGTTCTTAGAGTTAGTGGAAAAGAAGATTATTTGGGAGGTGAATAAAGGTCTTTTCAGTCTAAAAATATTTTCCTCAGTAGTTGAAATTGCCAGAATCTTAGGCGCAATTTTCTTATAAAGCATCTTTTAAGTGCTCTTGATAAAATTTGAATAAATAAATGGGTGGGTAGAAAGCAACAATAAGTGTTGTCTAAATACCTGGCACTATGTTAAAGAATCATAGGTTCAAAACAAGGAATCAAGATAACTGTTTCCTTCAAGGATTTTACATTTCAATAGAGGTCTTCATCACTGTAATAGGGTTTTAAAGTGGTTGTTTTTCTTTTACTCTTGTTTATCTTTTACATTTGAAGAGAACCATGACATCAGGGAGATGATGACAGGACTTGTAGTTGACTTTGATTTGAGGGAGGAAAGACGGTGCAAGGTCATCAGACTCACTTGCTTCTCCCGAGCTTTCTGGGTCAAGTGGCCAGACATTCCTCAGGAAGGGTGGAGATGATTTAAAGTAAAATTAAAGGAAGATGGAACCAGAGTAGGAAGGGAATGGAGTGGAAGTGAATTGGAAAACTGGTTCCCATTAAAATATGGCAGCTAGCAGTCACTATGAATAGAATGTAAAATCTGAAGGAAGGGAGACTCATATTCCTGAGTTCAAACCTGACCCCAGGCAATTACTAGCTATAAGGCCCTGGGAAAGTCACTCAACTGTGTTTGCCTCAATTCCTCTTCTCTAAAATGAACTGTTGAAGAAAATGGAAAACCACTCCAGTATCTTTGCCAAGAACATCTCTAATAAGGTCAAAAAGAAATGGGCATGATTGCAACAACTGAACAACAGCAAAAAAGTTCTGTTTTCAGAGACTTAGGGCCAAGACGCAAACAGGAGGTAGGTAAGAACCTGGAAGACCAAAAAAAAGTTTATTTTATTCAGATTAGAGAGGAAATGAAACAGAGAATAAGTAGGAATGTGAGGTTTCAGATGCTAAGTAATTTATTCTTCCTCCCAGTGATTGTTTTCATGTGATATCTTTCTATAAATATGTAAAACTAGATTATTTTATTATTTTATTTGGTTTTTATCTAAAGTACATGAGGTAGACAAGGGATTCACCCTATTTTCATTTTAGAAGACAGTCCTTTGCACAACAGCAATTCATGAGAACCATGATACTTCTCTGATCAATAGTCCAATAAACAGGTACCAGTTCCCCTCAAGTTTTAACCTGGTCCAAAATAGAATACAGAAAAATATAAAATCTTGATATTGTGACAATATGTGACCTAACCATAATTCCTTAGAAATGACACAAGTCTATAATTACAAGTAGATGAAAATAAGGAAGGGAATGATCACAGTAATGTTCCATGACTCCTAGATTCTGTTTCCCCTCCCTGCCCCACCATGCACTCAAACTGTGGCAGCCAATATGAGTTGCTAGAGGATACATTCTCTTCTGCACACCTATAGCTTAACATTTCTGTGTGGAGCTTTAGTCTTTAGGCTTCCCATATAAATATATACATAGGATAGTAGAGTTTGTCCTTTTCTTTTCTTACTGAAAGCATGGAATTCAGTTAGGGAATCAAACCATTGCTCATTACTCATGATGAGAACACTATTTCAGATACTTTCTCTTAAGTTCATATAACAATAGTTTTGTTATTGGTTCCATTTTTTTTTTCTATGTGAAGGAAGCTATGTATTTTTTTTATTTGTCATGTCCTGTGTAAAGCACTGGAAATGCAAAGAGAGACTCCAAAAAAAAGTTCCCTGACCTAAACAAAATACAGTTATTCAAATAGCATATATTCCATTGCAGTTTTGTTGTTGAATTGTTTTCTCTTTGTTTGTTCATTTTTTATTTCATATAATTTTATCATGATACTTACAAATTTCTTTTTCTTGATCTTACTTACTGGACTTGTTTCTAGATGAACTTTCATCTTTTGCAGGGTGGGAATTTTAAGGTCATTGAATCCAAGACCTAATTTACCAGGATATGAAATTGAAATTTAGAGTTCAAGAAATTTGCTTAGAATCAAACATCTAGTAGGCCTCTGCAAAAGGATTTGAATGAAGGTCTTCTTACTCCAGATTCATAGCTGTTCTCCCCCTCCCCATGTCCATTAAGTCATACTGATTGCTTGTCTTGTAGTTTCTTTATATTATTATAATTGACAAATACAAAACAATTTGTTTCTTTAATCTTCTATTGTCATTTAGGTTAATTCCAGGTTTTGTTTTGTTTTTACAATTGTATGTAATTCTTCAAGAATTCATCTTCCCCTCTACCTCTACTTTGGATAATACTTATACAGTATATTTTCAACAATAACTTCATTGAACTAATTAATATAATTATTTCTGTGATTTTAGAGCAGGTAAGTGGTGAAGTGAATAAAGTGATAAGCCAGGATTCAAGAAGACCTGGGTTCAAATCCAGTCTTAGATGCCTACTAATTGACAAATTTGAGAAAAGGGAAAAATAATCTTTAGATGCATGCATAAAATATTTATGATGAAGCAATGGCTAAGACCATAAAAGATGAAATCAATAATTGTTAGTATTTTTAAAAAGTTTTTGCAATAATAAACTGATGTACCTAAAATCTGAAGGGAAAAATGTATTTGGGGAGCATGTTTTTATTTAATCTGGTATTTCATTTCCAAGATATGTAAAAATAAAAACAATATTCCATTCGATGAATGGTCAAAGGACATAAAGTGACAGTTTTCTTTTTTTTCAATACAACACAGACTTTTAATTACTCTGCAAGGAAGTTAATTTCAGGGGTAGCATGCCATAGGGAAGTCTGTAGTAAGTCTGTGACTGTTGTTGGTGGTACCCTCCCCGACGTATGTAGCCTCCCTCATTTTTTCAGTAGCCATCATTCTGATCTCTAAAACAATCTCCATAGGTGCCCTGTTTGTGGTGGAAGACACCCTCTTTGTTTTCCTGCCAGTTGCAGGGATCAGTGTGGTGCATCACCACTGCCTGCATTGGCTGGTCCAGAGAGGCCATCAGCTCCTCACTGATGATCATCTTGCTGGTTATGGAGTGCATGGTGGGCAGATCCAGCTGGAACATGTCAGACAAGGTCTCCATGCTAAAAGAGTCATAGACACTGCTATAGATGGAAAGATAAGTCCTCAATGACTCTTCCCTGGATCTTTCTAACTAGCATAGTATGGACTTTGTTGGCCTCAGGGAACAAATTCCAGACATTTCCATTCATCTTATCGTTAATAATAAAGCTATGGCAAGTCTTCCAGTCAATCATCTTCATGGCTTTAGATGCTCCTACTACATGTTCCCTCATTGACTCAAGTGGACCCAGCAAGGGTTGCCACTGGCCCACTCGAAGCTGGTGATGGAACTGTTTGCTGATCACGTTCCTCTGAGCATCACTTTCATGGGCTGCCATGTATGGGATCTCCAGAAGCATGGTAGAAACCAAATAGACACATTCAAGAAGCTCCAGGTTGATATGCAAGTGGAAGGGCACCTGTCTCCAGTGCTCCACCTTCTCCTGCTCCTGGTTTTGCTCCTGAAGGCTCCTGAGCTGCACACCCTCCTCTAGCAGCTCCTTAGCACGACCATTGGATTGAATGTCCAACAAGGAATTGTGTGCATCTTTGGTTAGGCCCTGGCTTTCTGCACAGATGCCCAACTGAACCACAGTAGTTATAAAGGATCTGCACATTAGTGACTGCATACTGAATGTTGTCCATAATCATGAGGTCCCAAGCCTGGTTCCAGTAAGAATGAAGAGCATGGTGGTAGATGTGGCAGAGGATTGCACGAGTCCAAATTCTGTCTGTCTGATCCTTGGCATGTATGTACTTTCACAGTCTCTCCATCAATATGACTGAATCCCTGTCCCCTCATTTTCAGCCTGATCTTTTTCTGACTTTGACGACCCTTCAGGAGGAGCCAGCTGCCACTGATGGGCCTTACAGACAAACTTGTAGTAGTTATGGAGCACACAACCAAGGCAGATGCGGCAGATCTCCTCAGTTGTGCCTTCTCCCTGCAGGTAGCCCTGAACATGCTTAGTGATGAGGCAGACACGTGCCTCATCCTTGAGATATTCCACATATTCTTGGGGATGAGGATCTGTGATCTGCATGATCTTGAAAAACTCTTTGTCCATCCTTTCTACCAGAGTTAGGATACAACCACGAACATGAAGTGACTGCTCAAAATTGGAGAGGTGTTAACTGTCTTCCAAGATATTTTCTCCAACAAAGATATCAGGATTAGCAAATAAAATGTCCATCAGTTCATTGATGCAGTCTAAGCACTTCTGCCACATCTCTGGCTTCATATACATGACCAAGTTGGGGTTGTAGTCATAGAGGGAAGCAATGATGCTGAATTTCATCTTAACAATCACTCCTTTTCCTAGATTATTTTCTTCTGTGATCTGAATCAGCAGCTGCAGCAGCTCAATTTGGGCTGCATGGTCAGTTTTTTCCTTGCCACGAGCTTACAGGATCTCATTTAGCTTCTTGACTACAATTGTATATGTAATCTCTGTTCCTTCGGCAAACATTTTAGGCTTCTCCTTGACAAATGGTGTGCCTCCTTGAGCCCTCTCTCACTCTCTGCCTTCATTTTCCTCCTCATCATCATTTAGGCATTTAGATTTTCAGTCATACTTTTTCCTGACTTTGTCCTCTTGCTTCTTCTCCACTGCCTTTTTGTCTGTGGTGCTCTCTTTTTTAAGGAATTTGGATGTCAATACGGTATATTTCCCATCCTCCTCTTCTGAGTCAGAGTTTGAGGAAGTAGAATCTGAACCCCAGTCTTCATCATCATCTGAATCCTCAGAGTTCTCATTTTCATCCTCCACCTTCCTGAGGAACTTTCCCCAGATGATGCCTCAGACTTCTTCAGGAAACTTGTGGCCTTCTCATGCTCACTTGAAGAGGAAGAACCTTCTGAATACTCCTCATTTTTTAAGCTATCTCATCTGCAGACTGCTTGGGGTTCTGCTTATAACTGGTGATCTCGGCTTCATAACCCCAATTATATTTGCAGATCTTCTGACGCAAGGTACTCAGAGCCTTTGCATTGTTCTTGTTCACCTTCTTCTTTCCCTCCTTGTCCTCCCATAGCTCATTGAGATAGTCCTCCAGATCATCCAGACGCGGACGTAGAAGCCCTCTTAGTCCACAATGCTCTTAGGTTTTCCAAATGTTTTTCCCAAAAGCTCAAATTCCTCAGGACATTTACATGACATTCCAGATGCTCTGGATAAGGTTGATCAACTCTTCAAACCTTTTGTCCTTGGCATTTCGAACAACCCGCTTAGTGTCCTCCTCACCTTCACTCAGCAGCAATGGCTGTTTGCTATAGTTGCCTCCCGCAGGCTTGGGTGTCAACTCCTCCATGGATAAGGAAGAATTGGACTCGCTGTCCAAGCCAGTAGTGAAAAACCGTGACAAGGTGGCGGGCTCTCAGAAGGTGGCACGCTGGGTGGGGTGGGACCTGTTCCAGAGCAGGCGCTTCAGGAAGATTCTCAGAAGTGAATGAAAGTGGCAGTTTTCAAAACAAAACAAAACATTATTAACTAGGTTAAAAAAAATGATTCTGTGAGAAAAAAAATAAAGCATTATAGTCTACTGTAAAAGAATCATAAAGTATATAGACCAGGGTAAATATGTAAGAATATTGGAAAGATAGGAAGAGTTCAGGTTATGAGTGGATTTAAGTGTCAAATGGAAAAATTTGTATTTGGTTCTAGAGTCATTGGAATTAATCTATTAACTTTTTGTTATCTAACTACCTGTCTGTTTCTTTCTTTCTCTTCCTTTGTTCCGTTCTTCCTTTCCCTCTTTCTTTGTATCAGGGGGCAATTAGGTAGCACAGGAAATAGAGTGCTAAGTCGGGAGTCAGGAATACATGAGTTCATATCTTACCTCTGACACTAGCTGTGTCACCCTGGGCAATTTGCTTAACTCTACCTCATTTTCCTCATCTATAAAAAGAGCTATAGAAAGAAATAGCAAATGACTCCAGTTTCTGTGCCAATAATGTCCCAAATTGGATCACAAAGTGTCAGCTACAACTAATCAAATAAACAACAATAACCTTATTTTAGAAGAATAATGAGGAAGGGAAGGGATGAAGAAGGGAAGGAACGATGGAGGGATAGAAGAAAGGAAGAAGAAAAGATAAAGGGAGAAGGGAAGGAAGGAAATAAAATAGGAAGAAAGAAAATAAAGAAGGAAATAATAAAGGAGAAAAAGGAAGGAAGAAAAAAGGAAGGAAGGAAGGAAAGGAGAGGAGAAGAAAAGGGGAAAGGAAGGAAGGTAGCACTTATTAAATGCTTGTTATTCTGATAGACACTGTGCTAAAAGCTGGGATTACAAGAAAAATAAAGTCTTTACCTTGAAAAAGTTTATATTCTAATGAGAGAAAGTAATACAGAAAAAGAAACTGGAAAAGATCAGGAAGAGAGGACATGGGCAGAAACTTAGGAAGGGAGGCCAATAAAGATTGTTCTGTAATAGTTCAGACAGAAGATGATGAACACTTCACTAGAGTTTTTATTAGTGACTGTGTGATTGTACAGGCGGGTACATATACAAGACAAAATTTAGGGTCAGAAAGAAGAAATATTCCATATGTTTCTCTAATTTTTGCATTGAATGTAACGATTTTATAGTCCAGTAGGCAAAATGTGAGGTTTCTTATAGTGGAAACATATCTCTTTGTCCTTTCCAATATGGAGTAGAGAAATTTTCATAAGATAACAATCTTAATTTTCATACAGGGCTTTAGGTCTACTCATGATCTTTCCTGGAAAATAGAAAGAGTGTTGGCATTTAAAATACTCTTCTGTCATTCCACTGCACATCACTAAGGCCTGATAATCATTAGCAGGCAATGTAGAGGTGGACAGGAAAAGGTCTCTTGGTGCCTGAAGTTCTTGTTTTTCATTCAGTCTTCCCACATCACTGAATTAAAAACATCCTGAAAAACATCAGTTTTTAAAATTCTGGGATTCCATGGACAAATTCTGTAATTCCTTTATATTAAAAATGATTGTTTCTTACAGAATAAGATAACATTGAATTGAGACACAGTTAAAAAAAATAGATTGCTTGCCTATAATGCCAAGGAGTCACTCAGGAAAATATTAGACCTGCAGTAATTCTTCATACAGTTAGGAGATATAAACAGAGGATGTAATTTTTTTTTTAATTTTTGCATTAATTAATTAATTAATTTTTAGCTTTCAACAGTCACTTCCAAAAGATTTTTAGTTCCAAATTTTCCCCCAATCTCTCCCTTCCATCCACCCCAAGACATTTTGCATTCTCATTACCACTTCCTCCCTTTTATCACACCCTCCTCCTTCTCTCATTCCCTTCCCCTTTATTTTCTTTTAAGGGCATATAGATTTCTATACCCCATTGTCTGTATGTCTTATTTCCCAGTTGCGTATAAAAACAGTTTTTAAAGTTTGTTTTTAAAACTTAAGTTCCAGCTTCTTTCCCTTCTTCCCTTCCCACACATCTCCACTGAGAAGGCAGGCGATTTGTTATAGGTAATATATGTGTAGTTATGGAAAACACTTCCATAAGAGTCGTGTTAAGAAAGACCAATTATATTTCCCTCCATGCTATCCTGCCCCCCATTTAGTCTATTCTCTCTTTTGACATTGTAACTCTTCAAAAGTATTTACTTCTACCTAGCCCCTCATCCATTCTGCCCTAATTCTATCATCCCCCATCCCTGCTTATTCCCTTCCCCTCAACATCCTATAATGTAAGTTAGATTTTCATAAGTGAGTGTGCATGGTCTTTGCTCTTCAAACCAAATCTAATGAAATTGAGTTTCACTCTTTCCCTCTAATCTCTACCCTTTGTCTTCAATGAAAGAAAACATTTTATTGCCTCTTTTATGTGAGAGATAATTTACCCCATTCTATTTTTCCCTTGCTTCTCCTCCCAATGTATTTTTCTCTTACCCCTTAATTTTCCTTTTCAGATATCAATCCTTCATATTCAACTCACCCTGTGCTCTCAGTCTACATGTGTATAATCTCTTCAATCACCCCAAAACTGAGAAAAGTCTCAATAGTTAGAAATATTAACTTTCCATGTAGAAATGTAAACAGTTCAACTTTAGTAAGTCTCCTATGATTCATCTTTCATGTTTATCTTTTCATGCTTCTCTTGATTCTTGTGTTTGAAAATCTAATTTTCTATTCAGTTCTCATCTTTGTATGAAGAAGGCTTGAAAGTCTTCTATTTAATTCAATGACCATTTTATTTCCCTTGAAGTATTATGCTCAGTTTGCTGAGTAGGTGATTATTGCTTTTAATCCTAGCTTCTTTGACCTCTGGAATATCATATTCCAAGCCCTCTGATCTTTTAAGGTAGAAGCTATTGCATACTGTGTTATCCTGATTGTGTTTCTACAATACACGAATTGTTTCTTTCTGGTTGCTTGCAATATTTTCTCCTTGATCTGAGACCTGTGGTATTTGGTTATAATATTCCTAAAAATTTTCCTTTTGAGATCTCTTTCAGGAAGTGATCAGTGGATTCTTTCAATGTCAATTTTACCCTCTGATTCTACAGTATCAGGGCATTTTTTTCTGGATAATTTCTTGAAAGATGATGTCTAGGCTCTTTCTTTTTAATCACCCCTTTCAGGTACTCCAATAATTTTTAAAGTTTCTCTCCTGGATCAATTTTCCAGGTCAGTTGCTTTTCCAATGAAATATTTCACATTTCCTGCTACTTTTTTATTCTTTGTTATTGTTTTATAATTTCTTGATTTTTCATGAAGTCTTTAACTTCCATGTGCCACATACTAATCTTTAAGGAATTATTTTCTTTAGTGAGTTTTTGGACCTCCTTTTCTATCTGGCCAATTCTGCTATTTAAGGCATTCTTCTCCTCATTGGCTTTGGGGATCTCTTTTCCCCTTTGGGTTAGTCTATTTTTAAGGTGTTATTTTCTTCAGCATTTTTTGGGTCCTCTTTAACAAGAAGTTGTCTCAATTTTTATGCTTTTCTTGCATCATTGTCATTTGTCTTCCCAATTTTTGCTCTTATTTGATTTTTAAAATCCTTTTTAAGCTATTTCATGACCTGATACCAATTCATATTTTTCTTGGTTATTTTGCTTGTAGGACTCTTGAAATTGCCATCTTCTTCTGTTTGTATATTTGGTTTTCCTTGTCACCAAATTAAGATTCTATGCTCTCATTCTTTTTCTGGGTTTTGCTCATTTCCTCAGCCATTTCCCTGACTTTTGAGTTCTTTGTCAAGGTAGTTCGCCACTGCCAGTGGGACTGGAGTGGGGGGTTGTACTGTCAGCTGCTTGATCCCCCCACATTCTGTGGGCCTAGATCTACAGGAATCTCTGTTGCAGATGCTCCTGCTGCTTCATTGTTTGCTGCAGGCTCCTCCATCCCCTCTGCCACCCTAGGTCTGGACCACTATACTCTCTCCAACAGCTTTTTTCCACTGACCTTCCAATTTGTCCCTACATTTTGGCCTTGTGAAGTCTGGAAATTGGCAGAGGTGCCAAATATTCAATCCTCTCTAGACTTGCTCAGATCTTGTCTGTGCCAGCATGACCCACACTGGACTGTGCTCTGCTTCCACTTTGGTAGGATGGATGCTTCCCCATCACCTTTCAGACTGTCTTGTGTTGGAGATTTTTTTTCCCATTGTCATTCTGTGGGTTCTGAAGCTCCATAATTTTTACAGAGTCAATTTTTCACAGTATTTGTCTGGGCTTGTGGGGAGAGCTCTGGAACTCCTTGCTTCTACTCTGCCTTCTTGGTTCCATCCCTCCAAAAGATACATGAAATTTTTTTAATGAAAAAATTGAAATATAATTTGAGACTGTAAGTCTTCAAATTAAAAATAAAATTCAGTAATGGGTTATTTAAAATAATTGTTTGAACCCATTTTAAAGAGAAGAAAGTAAAAACAGTGATATATCAATATCCAACTCTCACTTAGTCTTTTTAATTTCTATATGTTGAATTAATTTAACAAGCACTATAAAGTCCATATCTCAAATATGATTATTTTACAATGTGGTAGCAACAATACTGGACTTGATTTCAGAAGACATGAAAATTTGACAAGTGTTTGTGAGAAAGTGGAGGAAAATGTTTGACAACCTCAAATCAAGACATGGTTTCTCTTCTTTCCCTCTGCTACTATGTTGTAATTTAAATTAAGGTAAATTGAGGCATAAAGTTCTAAGATAATTCAATTTGTTGGTAGGCCTAGAAAATACCAATGAAAAGGATCTCTCACCTTGTAAGTCAGTGAAAGCCCCTCCTGGAGGAAAGGCTTATTAACCTTCCTATATATTTTGGAAGAGAGTTATAACTGGAAGCATAAAACAATATGATTGTTTACAAAGTACAAAATATTATAGATGACTGGAAAACAATGATTGAGTGGAATGCACGAATGAAGGGCTAGCAACATCCCCTCCTTTTATCTTCTTGCTATGGAAATCTCATTAGTGCTATCTTCCTGCATGGGTATTTAGAGTCCACAGCAATAACAGTCCAAATTTTCTTGAAGGACAGCCAGTGTTGCAGAGACTTCAAGATAACTTTTTCTTTCAAGACTTGCTGTGAAGTAACTGATCTTTCTTAGTTGTACATAGGCAGTAAGATATGTAGAGAAAAATAGATTTCTTCAAATTATAGTGACTTTTGGGGCAACTTAGCACAAAGAAAAAAGTAAAACTTCTGAACTTAACTAAGATAAAAACATGTCTTAGGGGATTTTTACAAATATTAGGGAGTGATACAGAATAGAATTACACAGCAGAATCAGAATAATTGTGACTGTCTCAGCTACCTTTCTTACCTTTCCCTACTCTAAGGTTCAATTTTCTCATTTGTATATATGAGTGGGTTTTTGCAGTTGACCTTTCTAATATTGCTACCTTTTTGCCCTACCCATACCAAATCTAAAACTGTATTAGCAAATAACGATCATCAAAATTATCTGGTAGTGGCTAAGAAAAAGCATGGTGGATCATTAGAATGGATTAAGTAAACAAGACACAGTAGTAAATACCACAGAAATCTATTCTTTGATAAACACAAACACCCCAACTTCTGGCACAGAAACTCACTATTTGGCAAAAAAAAAAGAAAGAATGACAGAAAGATGGAAGGAAGGAAGGAAGAAAAGAAAAGAAAAAAGAGAGAGAGAAACGAAGGAAGGAAGAAGGAAGAAAGGAAGCAAAAGAAAAAGAAAGAAAGAAAGAAAGAAAATCCGCTGGGAAAGCTGGAAAACAGTATAGCAGAAAGTAAGTTTTAATTGAAAATTAAAAATTTCTGAGATATAACCTCTTACTTATTAGACTTATCATATGAATTTTTCATTTGTTAGAAAAGGAAAACGATAAATTTTGGAGATGTCAGAGAACTGTGATGCATGCATTGTTGATGGAGTTGTGAACTGCTCCAACCATTCTGGTGAGTAATTTGCCCAAATGGCAATCAATCTTTACATACCTTTTGGTCCAGCAATACCACTACTAAGTCTGTATCCCAAAGAGATCGTTAAAAAGACCTACATGTATGAAAAATATTTATTGGAATTCTTTCTCTGGTGGCTGATGTAGTTGTGATGTGATTTTGATGGAATATAATAATGCTGTAAGAATGATGAACAAAGTACTTTCGGGAAAAACCTGGAAAGATTTATGAGTCGATGCAAAGTGATGTGAGAAGAACTAAGAGAACTTAGCACATAGCATCAACAACATTGTAATTAACATGGAGATATAGGTGTGTATGTGTGTGCATATATATGTATGTGCATGTGTGTATATGTACATATAAAAACAGCTATATCAAATTGCTTCCCATCCTAGGCCTAAGTTTCTTCACTTATAAAATAGGTATAGTACCTCAAGGCTTATAGTGAGAATCAAGTGGTGTAATATTTGTAAAAAAAAAATGCTCAGCATAAGGCCTTGAACATAGCAAAATAACAGCTATTTCATAAATGCTTATTCCCTTTCATATATACATATTTGTGTACTAAATATGTTAAACATAAACACAAACTGAATTGAAGGAAGACAGAAATACTAAGGAGTACTTGTGGGAGTGGCGGTAAGATTAGTGATGGTCTTTTACTGTGATCATCAGTAAGGAGCCAGTTCTTGAAATAAAGCTAGAAATGTGAAGAAATGAAATTGAGGAAGGAAGGTCTTCTAGAGAAAGCATAGAGTCAGGAGACAGAATGTATCACTTGCATAGGGAAAAGAAAATCATAGTAGTAGTTTAAATAATAACTAATATTTATATAGCATTTTAAATTATGCATAATTATTTAAATATAATGCTACATTTGATATCTATGTTGTACGTGCCAATACTTACATTTTACAGATGAGGATCCTGAGACTGAGAAAGAGTAAGTTACACAGTTAGTAAATTTCTGCCACAGCATTTAAGCACAGTTCTTTGTGCTTTACAGTTCAGTGCTTTATCCACTATGCTGTACTGCTTAAAAAAGTTTTGAGGATATTTATTCTTTTATTCAGCTGCATTATCTAGGCATGCTATACCTGTCCTAAAAGGAGCTTTGTTAGTGTTATCAATAAGTTTTATATTAGTGCTTCAACTATCTCTTCTTCAGGATGAGTATTTCTACTTAAAGAGATCACAGCTTCTCTGTGATGAAGTAGATAGTATTAAGATTTGCTCTGGGGGAAAAAAATCATCTTTCAACAAAACTGGTGGTAGGTTTGGTAAAACATTTTTAATATTATTATTGATAATATTGATATCAATGTTAATATTTAATACTGATCTCAAGTGTCTGGAGTAATGTTTTGTGCATAGTATTTATTTCATAAATATTTGCTACAAAAGTTAGGAGCACAGAGACAGAAGGGGTTCAGGAAGCAGAAGGAAAGGGAGACACTAGATCTTTGATTTTATTGTTGGAGGGTACTCCTGATGGTTAAATTTCCTCTGGCCCCACTACTCTGAAACTTATAGTTGAAGAGCAAATAAGGGAGAAAAGAGTAAATAAGTGAACAAAAAAATAACTATATGTACATGCACACACATATATACATATATATATACACACATATACATACATATATATAAATGTATGTATGTGAATACATATTTATCATATACATATTTGTCTATTTAGCTACCTGCCTACTGCCTAGTACATGCCAGGTACAATATTAAGTGTTTTACAAATATCTCATTTGAGCTATACAACAACCTGATGAGTTAAATACTGGCATTATCCTGCTTTTACAATTAAGAAAATTAGGCCAAACAGGTTAAATGGCTTGCCCAGGCTAACACAGTGAGGAATTTTCTGAAGCCAGATTTGAAATACTTTTGAATCCATGTCCTTTGCTTGATCCGTTGTACCACCTAGATACCACAAAGAATTGTCCCTGGAACACTGAGAGGTTATGAGAAATGTCAAGAGTCACCAGTATGTGTCAGAGAAAAGATGAACCCAGATCTTCTGACTTTGCTTTCAATTCTATATTCATTATATTTTGCTGCCTTTCAAACATATATTTATGTTTTCCTTCCCATACAAGATTAAGTGAGTTGTGTAGCAGAAAAATGTGACTCATTTGTGGTCAAGTAAAATGTGATCTGAAGTCTAGTTTGCTAACGTGATGCCAAGAACTAAGACTTAGGTCACAATTCTAATCAAAGAGATATCAATTTCCATATCATCTGTCTTGAAAATCAGGAGAAATCAACATTTTCCCAGACCTGTCTGGGCAACGTAATGAACAGGAATGGACCTATTAGAATGAAAGGGTGAAGAAAGGATGATGGGGAAACTCTCAGTTTCCAAAATGATAATTACTAAGAAAAATCATTTTTCACATTATGAACATGTAAAGAGGCAAGGGTTATATCTGAATTACAGCACAATATATGAGGAAAGGCAGACATATTCCAGTAGTACTTCTTGAGTCTAGCCACTTTTTCCTCAAGTCTCTGAGTGTTGGGATAGAATTATATCCATCCATTCCCCCAAATGTTGTTAGTAAAGGAAATGATAGATTCAGAATACAAATTACAATCAATACAATTAGAATGAAATATAGAACCAAAATAAAAGAAAATCCTTTCCCTGATCATACTTCAATGGGGAGAATAGGCCCAAGATTGTGCCATCCAGCTTGGCCCTTTTCCACGGAATTCTTGTTACACAGAAAGCCATCACAAATAAAAAAGTATAACGAATTCATTTACCTAAACAAAACAACAAATAGAAGCCAGGTAAACTGTGCATATGGTATAGAATATACTAAATTATATAAAAGAATGTCTGAGCTAAGATCTCATATCAAACTAAGAGAGAATAATTTCAACTAAAAGAATACATTTTCATCAATCTCTAGAACTTCAAGCAAGTCTGGAAACACAATGGAACAAATTTCCCCATACATGTCTGCCTTCCAAAGTTTTCTATCTATACCCCCTATTGTGTCCTGTCCTCATGTGTGCCTAAATGTGACTGGGGAAACAACTTTATAAATACTCTAGCATTCTTCCCACTAATATAGAACTGTATATTCCTATACAGAGGTACATGCATAATCCCCCAGGTTTGGGAGCAAAATATATTACATGTAAAATATTCAAAAATATTTCCATATCCAAAGAATATTTATATAAATGCCTCACCTTGTTCACTTTGTTTTAATTGTAGAAAGACCACAAAGATGGGGTACAGTCCAAAACAAAATAGGAGATGGATTTCAGAACTAAACTACAAAATACTATTTTAAACAGACTTAAATGTGATCACAAATATGAAATACATACATATGAGTAGTACCACAGAGAGAGGGAATGGTCATAGCCTATGAACGCAATTGCAGGGAAAGGAGGAAAAATTCTGAGAGTGCTTGAAACTAGGGAGCAGGGAGAAGCATTTTTTTGTTAGTGGAAATTATCAAAGACTACTTGTCACAACATAGCAGAAAACCAATGATGAAGTAAATTTTCTCTTTGGGGCAGGAAGGTTTGCTGCAACACAAGTCTTTCAAATAGGCGATATGTGGAAAATCAATGACAGAAGGAGTACCAAGCAGATGCTATGTGTTGAATAGCCATAAGTTGAGTAGGCAGGAGAGACCTCTTAAGGACTCAGTGAAGCACAACATTCCAATAATGTGGCATAGCTGTGGATGGCTGGGAAGCAACAGTGACAAAAATGGATTGGGATTGCTCTTTTCTAGCCTAGATTGTGTATAGTCAGGGAACAAAAAGCAGCATGGCAAAGAACAGTAGCCGCAAACCATGCACATAAAGCTTTATGAATGTAGAAATTAGGGGGCAGAGCCAAGAGGGCAGAGTAGAAGGGTGGACCTGTAAAAGCTCTCCACCATAGCCTATAAAATATGTGTAAAAAATGACTCTAAATAAATTCTATCTGGATCTCAGCCCTAAGTGATTCTCTTGGGTTGAGGAAAAGTGCTGGAGTGGTGGAATTGGAGGCAGTTGTGAAGAGGGAATTGTACTCACACATCCTGGGCAGAAGAGGGTGCTTGTGATTGCTCACAGACAAGAGTGAAGTCCAAAAGAGGGGTAAACTCCTCTCTCTTGATTGTGCCACCTTGGAACAACTGAGAATTTACAGGTCCCTAGGGTATACCCTCCTCTTTAAAAGGGACTCAAAAGTCAAGTAACTGGCTGGGAAAATGCCCCCATAAGGAAAAAAAAAACACAATAAGGCTATAGAAGGTTACTTTCTGGGTGAACAGTTATTTTGTTCCATCCTTTTGGATGACAAAGCACAATGCATACCATTAGAGGAAGACACAAAAGTCAAGGTGTCTGCATCTATAACCTGCAAAAAAATATGTATTCATCTCAAGCCATTGAAGAGCTCAAAAAGGATTTTGAAAATCAAGTAAGGGATGTGGAAGAAAAATTGGGAAGTGGAATGAGGGCGATACAAGAAAATCATGAAAAACAAATCAACAGATTGCTAAAAGAGACCCAAAAAAACTTCTGAGAAAAATCACACCCTTAAAAACAGACTAAATCAAGTGGTAAAAGACATCAGAAAAGCCAATGAGGAGAACAATGCTTTAAAAAGCAGAATTAGTCAATTGGAAAAGGAGCTTCAAAAGCTCACTGAAGAAAATAATTGATTAAAAATTAGAATGGAACAGATGAAAGCTGATGACTTTATGAGAAACCAAGAAATTACAAAACAAAACCAAAAGAATGAAAAAATTGAAGAAAATGTGAGATATCTCATTGGAAAACAATTGACCTGCAAAATAGATCCAGGACAGACAATTTAAAAATTAGGGGACTAACTGAAAACCATGATCAAAATAGATCCTAGATATCATCCTTCATGAAATTATCAAGGAAAACTGCCCTAAAATTCTAGAACAAGAGGTTAAAATAAATATTGAAAGAATCTGCCAATAACCTCTAGAAAGAGATTTGAAAAGAAAAACTCCTAGGAATATTGTAGCCAAATTCCATTGTTCCCAGGTCAAGGAGAAAATATTTCAAACAGCCAGACAGAATTTATTTGAGTATTCTGGAAATACATTTAGGATAATACAGGATTTGGCAACTTCTACATTACAGAATCAAAGGACTTGGAGTGATATTCCAGAAGTCACAAGAATTAGGATTAAAACCAAGAATCACCTACCCAGCAAAACTGAGTATAATGCCCCAGGGGAAAAAATGGTCATTCAATGAAATAGAGGAATTAGAGCATTCTTGATGAAAAGAGCAGAGCTGAATAGAAAATTTGACCTGTAAACACAGGAGTCAAGTGAAGTTTGAAAACATAAACAGGAAAGAGAAATCTTAAGGGATTTACTAAAGTTGAACTCTTTCCTAGATAACAAGGTAATATTTGTAACACTTGAAACTGTTCTCACTATTTGGGTAGTTGGAGGAATTATATACACATATGTATATATGGACAGAGGGCATAAGTTGAGTTGAATAGGAAAGGATGATATCTACAAAAATAAAATTGTGGAATGAGAGAGGAGTATATTGGGAAGAGAAAGGGAGAAATGAAATGGGGCAAATTATTTCCTATAAAAGAGGCAAGGATAAGTTTTCAGTGGAGGGGAAAAGAGGGCAAGTGAGAAGGAAAAAGTGAAACTTACTCTCATCACATTTGACTTAAGGAGGGAATAACATGCACACTCAATTTGGTATGAAAATCTATCTTACACTACAGGAAAGTAGAAAAGAAGGGCATAAGTTGGGTGGGAGTATGATTGAAGGGAGAGCAAATGGGTGGAGGGAGAAATTAGAAGTAACCAGTTTTGGGGAGGGACAAGGTCAAAGGAGAAAATAGAATAAATGGGGGCAAGACAGAATGGAGGGAAATATAGTTAGTCTTACACAACATGACTATTACGGAAGTCTTTCACAAAGCTACACATAAATAGCTTCCTTTCTCAGTGGAGATGAGTGGGAAGTTAGGAAGGGAGAAATGTTGGAACTCAAAGTTTTAGGAATGAATGTTGAGACTTGTTCTTGCATGCAACTTAGAAATAAGAAATACATGTATTGGGGTGTAGAATTCTTTCTTGCCCAGGAGAAAAAAGAGAAGATGGGGATAAGGGAAGGGATGCATGTGATAGGAGGAAGGGCAGATTGGGGAAAAGGGCAATTAGAATGCATGATGTTTTGGGGTGGTGGGAGGGGAGAGATGTGAAAATTTGAAACTCAAAATTTTGTTTAATGGAATGTTTTGAAAAATAAAAATAGATAAATACCCACAATAAAAGAATGTAGAAATTTCAATATTGGCTTTCTAATGGTGGCATATAGGCTCGGTGAATACCCTCGAACTCTTCTTCCCACTGAATCTGGTGTTCCCCTGAGGCATAAGCCTTTCATTAGCCTTAAGGAAGGCTAAACCTCCATTGTCTATTATCTCCTAATTGCCCCTAACTGCTTCTCACTGATGATTCTTCAAAATATCAATCCCTTAGACTTCAGCCCTCTAGTTATCCAAGTCCTACCACTATCCTCCTTAGATATCTTCAAAACTGTCCAACAACCCCTCCTCCCAGACTACTAGATTACCTGTAGATCCTTCCCACAGTCATTCTGTATATAAGATTCTTCTTGTCTCCATGAATATGCACAGATTCAATCTAGCCCAGATTCTATCTGGTTTGCAAATGCCACAAATAGTTAAGCTTCTTAGGAGACAACCTAGTATGGTGGATCTTTAATAAACTTTGTTTATCTCTTTGACTAAAGCAAGGCTTGAATTGAATTCATTTGCGCAGGAAGCAGGGTGTCAGTACTTTGTGGTCCAAAGCACCCTAAAGCTCAACAGTATCACCAAGATGTTTAATAATCCTGCCCTTGAAGACAGCAGACAGATCTCTGATCTTTTTCTTATTTACTAAATAGTTTGCTCTCTTCTTATGCACTGCTAGCATTTCACCCAATTTTATTGAACATTCTAGAGGGTATCCTCTCACCAGACACTCCCAGAGTCCTAGTTCAAGGGAAATAAGAGACTTTTGCTAAGAGAAACTTGAGTTCCCAAGTGAACCCTTTCCTACATAGCAGAGGTCCTTAATCCTGTAAGTTGAGAGGTATCTAAGTGCTAAAATAAATAGAACATTGGTCTAGGAATTAAGAATGAAGAGTTCATGGTGCACTTGAAGAATGATAGGGTGGGGGGGGGGGTGGAGCCAAGGTGGTGGAGAAGACAGATGCGCATACTCTAGCTCTTCCCTCACAGCCCATAAAATACCTGTAAAGGAAGATTCTCAAAAAATTTTAGAGCAGCAGAAGCCACAGAAGAAGGGAGTAGAGGAGATTCCCAGCCCAGGGGGACCTGAAAGGCTGAGAGGAAAGGTCTGTCACAACAGATGCAGAACAGAACACAGCTCAGCCTTGGCAGTGTGTTACCAAGAGAAGCTGGACTGGAGCAGGCTTTGCGGTTGGAATTCTCAGCATCAGTGGAGGTTCACAGATCCTTAAACCCACAGTCAACAAAAACACTTCAAAGGTCACTGAGAGTGCTTTCTTCAATTTGGAGGAAGGGGAGCAGGGTTCTCTCACAGTCCTGGCCTTAGGCAGCAGCTGCAGAGGCAGCAGCAGCAGTGGTGGTGGCTGTGGTGGCCACAGCTAGAGGGAGCAGTCAGTTTCCATTGTTGGAGCACTCAGCTTAAAATCTCTGAGGGAATTGAGCAGCTCCTGTGAACCTCAGGCCTGAGTGGTGGTCCACCTAAAGCCGCTGCGGGAATTGAACAGCTGTTATGAGTCAGAGCCACAAACCAGCCAGAGAGTACACAGACATATAATATAATATGATAATATGATATACATAATATGATATATATATGTGTATAAAGAGAGAGACACAGAGACAGAGATAGAGAAAGGAAGAGAGAGAGAATGAGAGCAAGATTGAAAGGGGTCATATCTAAAAAAATAAAATTAAAGGATGAAAGAGGAACATATTGGGAGGATAAAGGGAGAAATGGAATGGGGCAAATTACCTCTCATAGAAGAGGCAAGAAAAAGCTTTTCCAATGGAGGAGAAAAGGGCAAAGGTGAGACGGAAAAAGTGTAGCTTACTCTCATCACATTTGGCTTCAGGATGTAATAACAGGCACAATCAATTTGGTATGAAAATCTATCTTACATTGGAGGGAAGTAGCTGAGAAGGGGATAAGTGGGGTGGGGGATGATGGAAGGGAGGATAAATGGGAAGAGTGAGCAATTAGGAGTAAACACTCTTGGGCAGGGACAAGGTCAAAAAAGATTAGAGGAAACGAGGGGCAGGATAGGATGGAGGGAAACATAGTTGGGTGAGAGAGGAATATATAGGGAGCAGAGAGGGAGAAATGAAATGGGGCAAATTATCTCCTATAAAAGAGGCAAGAATAGTTAGTCTTATAGAATATAGCCATTATGAAAGTCTTTTGCAAAGTTACACATATATAGCCTATATTGAATTTCTTGCCTTCTCTGTGGGGATGGGTTGGGAACAAGAAGTCAGAACTCAAAGTTTAAGGCTCAAATGTTGAGAATTGTGTTTGTGTACAACTGGGAAATAAGAAATACAGGTAATATGGTGTAGATGGTTTTCTTGCCCTATAGGACAAGAGAGAAGATGGGGATAAGGGAAGATAGGAATGTTAGAGGGGAGAGCACATTGGTGGAAGGGGTAATCAGAATGTAAGGTGTTTTGGAGTAGGGGAGGGGAGAGATGGGGAGAAAATTTGTAACTCAAAATTTTGTGGAAATGAATGCTGAAAACATAAAATAAATGAATATATAAATAAACAAATAAATAAAGAATATTAGGGTGCCACTTGAAATGATGAGGAATGGTGGTGTTGGTCTTATTATCCCGAAAGAATTCACTCAATTGTCTCCAAGTTAGAGAATGACTTTACTGGGATGATGCACCCATGTGGGCCCTATTCCCATGTGAGATAAACAGACCATATATTCTCCTCCCCTAAAGGAGTAGAGCAGCCCCTGCCTCTCACAGGAGTAAAAGGCAATTATTGGTTAAGTGCCTGGTTTAAGTACAATTTTATGGAATAGAAGGAAAAAGAGCAAAAGAATGGAAGGAATAAGCCTTTATACAGCTAAGGAAAAAGAATGGGAAAGGGGAGGGGAAGAGTTGTTGTAGAATTGCTGGTGTTTTATGAAGCGCACAGATAAGTGGGAGGCTTCAGTGCATAGTCTTATTTGATTGCTTTTCTGATTGGTCACGTGCTGTATCTTATCTCATATCTTGCATCCTGGGATTTGCTCTCACCATCTTCTTCAAGCACTCTTTTCTACCTCATCAAAGAAGACAACTTTGAATACATCCTCAGACATTTACAATGTATGTGACCCTGGACAAGTCATGTAACTCTTGCTTTCACTCTCTTTTTGCAATTGTAAAATGAGGATAGTAACAGCACCTACTTTCCAGTATTTTTATGGAGATCAAACGAGATAACATTTCTAAATGCACTTGACACACTGTAAGTACTGAACAAAGGTGTATTTCTTTCCTTCCTGCCTCGAAAGCTGACTTACAAGGACTCCTATTTGAAGATCCAGCCTGGAGGTAATACCATATGCTTCTAAGGACAAAAGGGGCAAAGCTAACCAGTTATATACTATTTAGTTTCTGAGTCCATAGGACTATAGTCCTAAATCTTTGACCCTATGGACTCTGGAGACATATAGTCCAACTTTTTCATTTTAATGGTTAGTGTTTCCAGTTTCAAATAGGTTGTATGTTTGTTCTTCATTCTTGAAGAGGACCATGACATCAAGATGATGACATGACTTGCAGTTCACTTTGATTTGAGTGAAGGAAAGCTGTGTAAGGTCACTGGCCTCACTTTCTCCTCCAGCCTATCTGGATCCAGTGTCTAGATATTCATCAGAATGACTGGAGAAGGCCATTTTAGGCTTTGTTCTTACCAGATTTTCACTTTGGATGAAATCATTCATTCAATGAATAAATCTCTTTACATAATTACTCAAGGGATGGCCCTTTGAATAAAGAAAAAAAAATGAAACTGGGAAGGGAAAATTCTTAGGTTTCCTGGGTAAAGAGAAGCAGTTACTATTTAGTATTGAAATTCACTCTGTTCTAGGAGGACGAGGACTGGTTTACCAGTCTATGAGCTCCAAAGTGAAATGGACTTAAGGCTTGGTCTTTGAACAAGATATCTAGTCAGTAAACCCAAAGGAAAAAAGGCAGCTTTTGGCCATAGAAGTGCACCTTCCTCTTGGCAGAACACCCCACACAAGGAGGGACAGGGGCATTCATTCTTAAAAGAAAATCCAATCATAGGAAACTCCTACTCAACCTTCTCTAGTGGTTTTCTCTAGAATAAAATAAGACTTTTTCTGTTATCTCCTCTCATCCCTTACCCTCCCCTCTATCAAATAGGCAATTGGTAACAGAGACAATATTTGAATCCAGATCCTCTGTCTCCATTCTAGGGCTTTTCCTCTTGTACCATAAGAATCCACTTTATTTCTCTTAGATAGGTTTAAGAACTGCTTTTTATCCACATTTCATTTTTGTTCTCTGATAAATTCTTTCTGCTCCAATTGCCTGTGAAACCTTCCCTTATGTCTTGAACTTGTCCAGCCTCCTAAGTCTGCCCTGCCTCTTGACCCCATATATCTGCAATATTTTCCAATATGCCTCTTGATAGTAATCTTTACCTGGATTTCAAACTGAACATGTCAGAGAACTGTAGTCAACAACATGTCCAAAACGGACTTCCTTACCTTTCTTCTCTCTTTCTTTTCCTCCCCAAGCTCCTCTCTTCCAAAATCCTCTATTTCTGTCAATGTCACCACAAATCTTTCAGTCTCATACATTTTTAGCTTTGACATTATACCCACCTTCACTGTCTCTTATTCCACATATTAAATCAATTTTAAAATCATATGCATCTACCCATCTCTCACATGTGACAGCTCTCTATTTATATAGCTAACATTTTAGTTTAACCCCTCACTGTCTGTCCTAGTTACTGCAACAATTTCTTAACTGCTTGCCCTGCCACAAATCTCTTATGACTCCAATTCATTCTACATAGTGATTTCAAAGTAATTATTCTTAAAAGTAGATTCAATCATTGGAAACTCCTACTCAGCTTTCTGTAATGGTTGCCTCTAGGATGAAATATCATTTTTTGTAAGCCTTTATAACATATTTGTTGGCACTATGGACATCATTCTTCTTCTCATACACTGCAATACAGCCAGACTCACTTATTGCTCCCTCACTCATGATATTCCATCATCCATCTGCATATATTTCATTGGCCGTACCACATGCCTAGAATGTGCTCCTTCCTAACTTCTTCCTCTCACAGTTTCTGTCTTTGACTCACAGGTAAAAACATTGTCTTTTGCCTAAAGAAGTTTCTGCTCTGTCCTATTGCTAATGTTTTCATTTTGAAGCTACATTTTATTTAAGTACTTTGTATATATTTATTCATTTATTTTTCAGCTTTATACAATCATATATAATTATGTATGCACTTTTCTTCCTCATTAGAGTGTAAACTTCTTCTAAATGGGGAATATTTTCTTCCTTGGGTGCATATCCCTAGCACCTATTATAGTGCCTGAAACATAGAAGATGCTTAACTAAAAACTAATTAATTAAAAAAAGCATTATGTAATTCATCATATTTTATTCATTGCTGCTAGCATAATGCTTGCCACATAATAGGCATTCATAAAGACTTCTTGGTTGATCAAGATTTGGGTTGATCCTTACATACCCTATCATGACTGTACCTATATTGAGAAAGCTTATCTAGAATATTCCCAGCCTTCCGACTTGACACTTAGACAGAACCAAGTACCACCAAAATATGTAATTATGTTTGTATTTCCCTTTTGTTCTGAAATCTAATTTTAAAATATAACCTTTTAGAGGAGATGTGCTCAGGTTCGAATTAAATAATATTTGTGAAACCACTTAGTGCAATTTCTGGAATATAGTAGATGCTATAAAAATGATTATCTCCTGCCTGTGCCCAATGCCTCCCATAGTACAACCATTACATTGCTGTATTAGGAGTCAATAGAGAGACAAAATATTCGGCTACAGATAACTCCTGAATGAATGCATCAATGCATGTTCATAGAATATATATTTCTTGACACCCCAATTATTTACAAAGTTACATATTTCTAATCATTTCATTTATTATGTATGCACACACTTGCAATAATGACCAATAAAATTAGCCTTTCCGTAGTCTTCAGAGTCATGTGGCAGCATATCTTTATTCCCAGGCTACTGGTAAGGATGATTGAAATATCCTGTGCATACTATCTATTTGGTCTCATGACCTGAATAACATGGAAATATAGCTGTAATAGTAAACCATGTACAGTGTAGGGAATAATTCTTCTTACTTGGTCATGTAAGTATATTCTGTGTTCTTCTGCAGAGATAACTGGGCAGATACTCATTAAAAAATAAGAGTATCACAATCTCAGAGAGGTAAGATATTAGTGCTTTTATCATAGTAACAAAACATCATATTACCATGCATGATCTGTTTTTAAAATAAAACATATTTTGCCCTGAATTGTCTCAGGTCAATTGACAGAAATAGTAACAACAAAACTTCACCCTAGTTTGCATTTAAATACAGTCATGCAAATATCTTTCCTTCTTCCGCCTTTTAATTTCTATTTGTTTAATTTCTCAGAAAATGCTTCCATATTCTTTTGGGAAAAGATATTTGCTATTTTAATTTCTTAAGAACTCCCCAGCTGCTAATCCCTTTCTCTTCTAGTATTGTCTTTCTTCAACTCTGTATATGTCTCATACTTTTCATATATACATGCTATCCATCCAGAGTGGAAAATAATCTTGAAGTTAGTAATTATTCTTTCTTATCTTTTTTGTAATTTAGTAGAGATTCACCACATAGTCTGTGCTCTTTAGAGATAGATAGGTGGAGTACTGGATAGTGAAATCAGGAAGATCTAAGTTCCAATTTGATAATTATTTAATGATTTGACCCTGGAAAACTCATTTAATTTTCTGCCTCAATTTCTTCAACTACGACGTAGGGATAACGAGCACCACTACCTGAGGCTGTTAGAATGATCAAATGGCATAATATATGAAAAATGCTTAATACACAAATTGCATACAAAATACACAAATGGCATATAGTAAGCAGCTAACAAATCCCCTCCTTCATATAAATGATTCATGAATGGACACAAATTATTGAGGAGGCATGTCAAGATATAAATGGTTAACAGAAGATAGGTGGTGTAATAAATAGATCATTGGGTTTATAATCAGGAGGAACTTAGTTTGACTCTTGCCCCAAATATTTCCTTGCTTTACAAACCTGAACAAATCACTTACCCTCTCTGTGCCCCAGTTTCTTCATCTATAAAATGAAGGAGTTGGAAATGATAGCTTCTATCACCCTTCCAGGTTTAAGACAATGATTCAGTGAGACATTTAGAAGTAAACATAATGAAATTTATGTACCCAAATGATTTTATATTTTTAAAGTTTTTTATCAACTTATGTCAGTGATGCTGCATTTTTTATAACTTCTTTGCCATTCCTCTCTGAAAATGCTTGTAGAGATAACTTAAAAGATACAAATAAAGTCTCATTACTTCTTAGACAAGTGCCTCATTTTTAATCTGAAACAAGATTTCCCAGATTGATCACCCATATTATTCACTAGAATTAGTTTTAGATGACTTTCAGCTACTTTCAAAAATCAAATCTTCCTTAAAGGATGGAGATTTGCCACTGTTAAAGATATTCGTGATAAAGTATTTTAGTTATTAATAACAATCAAAAGATAATTCCAAAATAAGAGTCCCATACCTCTTCTGAGGAAGAGCAGTGCTACCTGAATAAGTCTACAAGCTTCTCAGGTGACTATTTTGAAGGACAAGTCTCATTTGAAAATGTAAGCTCTAGTGCGATTACTTAAAATGAAAATCAATTTCATTAGAGTATTGTCACACCTCATATGCTAAGCCTATAACCATATGTGTGGTGCTTCATTTCCATGTTTTGAAGGACAAATGTGTGAGTTATTTTTGCTATTAATCCTGCAATAACACTCTCTGGGGTTGTTCTGTCTTTGCAAATGTTTGCCTTAATTTCTATTCAATAAGAAATGTTAACATTTGGTTTCTCTTTTATCTATTTTTCTTTGTTTCTCTTAACAAGACAACATTAGAGATTTCAACCGTGAAACATTAATAAAATTTGGGTTCAACCATAATATCTGGAATAGTTCCAAGGGTCAAAGAAAAGCCTGAACCAGTTCAAAAATAGATGCCTCTTTAGATACTCAGAATTGTTATAACCCTGTATGCTTCAGAAAACAACATGAGACTCTCAACACAAGATAAAAATATATTTTTAAAAATTGGTCATCAGGGAGACAGAGCCAAAATGGTAGAGTAGAAAGATGGACCTGTGAAAGCTCCCACCCCATAACCCAAAAATACCTGTAAAAATTATTCTAAACAAATTCTAGAGCAGCAGAAACTAAAAAAATTAAAAACAACAACAACAACAACAACAAAGAGTGAAAGAGATTTCCAACCCAAGAAAGCCTGGAAAACAGGAAAGGTCTATTGAAAAGGTCTTAGAGCACAGTGTAGCCCAAAGTGGACTGTGTGGTGCCACCAGCAGCAGCAGCTTCCAGATTCATCAACCCACAAATGCCAAAGAACTTCAAAGGTCATTGAGAAACCTCTTTCACCTGGGTGAGAAAGAAACGTAGTCTGGACCCACCAGCAGCAATTCTTGCAGCGGCAGTCTTTGGTACCCTCCACATAAATACCCTGGGAGAGTTGAACAACTGATCTGGTTGTCAGTCCTGACGGTTTTCCTGGGGTAAGCAGGAGCACTGACTTTCTGGAGTTGGTGGAGGGTCTGGAGGGGAATCCTACTCACAGATCCTAGGCATAAGAGTGCTCCTGGTTGCTTCCAGAGCAAAGTGCAGGCCAGGAAAATAGCAAACTCCTCTCCCTTGATTGTGCCACCTTGGAAGAACTCAGAACGTACAGGAATCCAGAGCACATCCTCCTCTTGACAAAGGATTCAAAAGCCAAGTACCTGACTGGGAAAATGTCCCAAAAAGGAAAAAAAGAAATAAGACTACTGAAGGCTGTTTTCTTTGTTAACAGGTATTTTCTTCCATACTTTCAGATGAGTAAGAGCAATGTATGCAATCAGAGGAAGACCTAAAAGTCAAGGCTTCTGCATCCAAAACTTCCAAAATAAATGTGCAATGATCTCAAGCCATGAAACACTTTACAAAGGATTTTAAAAATCAAGAAAGGGAGGTGGAAGAAAAATTTGGAAGTGAAATGAGAGTGATGCAAGAAAATCATGAAAAGTGAGTCACCAGCTTCCTAAAGGATATCCAAAACAATACTGAAGAAAATAACACCTTTAAAAATAGGCTAATTCAATTGACAAAAGAGGTCCAAAAATACAATGAGGAGAGTGCTCTAAAAAGTAGAATAAGCCAAATGGAAAAGAAGGTTCAAAAGCTCACTGAAGAAAATAGTTTTTTTTTTTAAAATTAGAATGGTGTGGATGGAAGCTAATGACTTCAAGAGAAACCAAGAAATTTCAAAACAAAACCAAAAGAATGAAAAAATAGAATAAAACATGAAATATCTCTTTGGAAAAACAACTGACTTGGAAAATAGATCCAGGAGAGACTACTTAAAAATTATGGGGCTAACTGAAAGCCATGATCAAAAACAGAGCTTAGACTTCATCTTTCATGAAATTATCAAGGAATACTGCCCTGATATTTTAGAACCCAAGGGCAAAATAAATATTGAAAGAATTCACTGATCACCTCTTGAAAGACAACCAAAAAGAGAAACTTCTAGGAATATTGTAGACAAATTTTAGAGTTACCAGGCCAATGAAAAAATATTGTAAGCAGCTAGAAAGAAAGAATGTTATTATTTGAGAAATACAATCAGGATAACACAAGATCTAGCAGCATCTACCTTAAGGGATCAAAATGCTTGAAATATGATATTCCAGAAGTCAAAGGAACTTGAATTAAAACCAAGAATCAGGGGAGCCAAGATAGTGGAGTGATTGGTAATTGCTATCTCCCTCCCCTAGTTGACCTTGACAAGGCCAGAGAATATCTACCCAAGAAAATCCCTGAAACAGGGGAGCAGCTGAATGGGTCAACAGACTCTTAGCACATGAGGCTAGGAAGATCAAAAAGGAAGGTCCCTCTTGTTGTGTCTTAAGGGGACCAGCAGAGGATCAGAGCTGTCCCAGAGAGCCCCACCTTAATAAACTAGAGAAGATCCTGAGCCCCAGGTGGATGAAGCCAGCAACATCCAACACTAAAACCCCTGGTGGGTCTCAGCACCTCAGGGTAATCAGGAAGACAATAGTGCAGATAGGATCACCAACTGCTGAACTTCCCTATACTCTAGCTCAGCAGAGGAGACATCCTATGGTCAGAAAACACTTCTTCCACACTAAATGCAACTAGCTTAAGGGTCACTCTGGGGAAACACAGAAAGACTTCTACTAGTCTCTGCTTTCCAACACCAGTTAGCTCAGCACCAGGTAAGCTGCAGCATATCTGCTTCTAGCTGTAATAACCAGAGGCCACAAAACACAAAGACTCAAATTTTAGGCACAAGAACAGTGGGACAGTGCCCCCTGTGTCTTAGAAGCAGAGATATACTTTAAAAGCCAGGAAAAGGATGATTTTCGTGAGCAAGAAGCAAAGCAGAAAAGACCATAGAATCTTTCTGTGGAGACAAGGAAAACACAATACCAAAGAAGTTAGCATTGAGATCATACTCCCACTTGAAACTTCAGAGGGAAATATGAACTTGTTTGAAGCACAGAAAGCCTCCTTGAAAGAGCACAGGAAGGATTTTAAAAGCAAAACTGGAGAAATAGAAGAAAAACTACACAATGAATTTAAAAATATGAAAAAATAATTCACAGAAGAATTTAAAAGGAAAACTGGACAAATGGAAAAGGAAGTACAAAACTCAACTGGAGAAAATATCTCCTTAAAAGGAACAATTGAACAGATGGGAAAGGAGATGCAAAAATTGACTGAGGAAAACAATTTGATAAAAATTAGAATTGGGCAATGAGAAGCTAATGAATATATGGAACATTAAAAATCAGTCAAGTAGAATCTGAAGAATGAAAAGATAGAAGAAAATGTATAATATCTAACTGGAAAAACAACTGACCTGGAAAAGAGATCCAGAAGAGAAAATCTAAGGATGATTGGTCTACCAGAAAGCCATGATGAAGAAAAAAGAGCCTAGACAATATCATCCAAGAAATTGTCAATTCCCAGAAGTCCTACATCCAGAGGGCAAAATAAGTCAGTAAAAATAGTCATTATAGTCAAAATAGTCATTAAAATATCCACTTTTCACCTCCTGAAAGGGACTCCACACTAAAAACACCAAGGAACATAGTTGCCAAATTCCTAAACTATCAAGGAAAAGAGAACGTACTGTAGGCAGCCGGAAAGAAACAATTCAAATCCTGAGGAACTACAGTCAAGATCACATCACACTTTGGAGTTTCTACATTAAAAGACCAAAAGAATTGGAATACTATATTCAGTAAGGCAAAAGAGCTGGTTCTACAACCAAAGATTAATTACTCAGCAAAGTTGAGCATAATATTTCAGGTAAGGAGAAGGACATTCAATGAAATAAGGGATTTCCAGGCCTTCCTGATGAAAAGGCAAGAACTCAATTACAAACATGATCTTCAACTGCAGGTCTCAAGAGAGACACAAAAAGGAAAACAGGGTAAAAAAGAAACAAACAAAAACTTGTTACTCAGTATGGGCAAACAGCTTATATCCCTATACGGGAGATGATATTTGTTGATCTTGAGAATTGTACATGTATTATGAAATATAAAAGTCACATACACAGATAGAGGGAGCAGGTACAAATTCAGTGATGTGATGATATTAAATGTGACTTAAGGGAATAAAAGGATTGTTATTGGAGATTGAAAAGGAAGAGGCAGAAAAAGATAAATTCCATTCCAAGGAAGAGACACAAAATTACATTATATTAGTGGAAAAGAAGGAAAGGAGATGAGCATTGTTGGAGAGGTATTTCCATCTGATTGGATTCAAGTAGGGTACAACAAATACAGTTAAGTATAGAAATGCAACTAGTTCTATAGGTGGTAGGAGGGGAAGGCGGAAAAGAAAGTCAGGGGAGGCTAAAAGGGAAGGAAGAAGTAGTAAAGGAAAAGGGGATTAAAAGGGAGGGAAACTGAAAGAAGGAAGGGAAGATTGAGGGATGCAGTGGTCAAAAATTAAAACTATTATGGAGGGGAAGGGAGAAGGGGAGAACTAAAAGCATAAACAAGAGGGAAAGGGGATGGAGGGAAATACGCAGACAGTAATCGTAACTGTGAATGTAAATGAAATTAATTCTCCCATAAACAGAGACAGATAAAAGAATTGATTAAAAACCATAATCCGACAATGTATTATTTACAAGAAACACTTTTGAAATGGGGCCATACACACAGGGAAAAGGTGAAAAGTTGTAGCAGCATATTTTGTGACTCAGCTGATGTAAAAAAGCAGGGCTAACAATCCTAATCTCAGACAAAGGAAAAGTAGAAATAGATCTAATGAATCTAATCTAATCAAAACAAATAAGGAAGGAAATTGTATCCTGGTAAAAGGCACCACTGACAATGAAGCAATCTGATTACTAAACATATATGCTCCAAGTGGTATAGTATACAAATTCTTAGAGAAGAAATTAAGGGAGTTACAGCAAGAAATAGAGAGCAAAACTATACTAGTGGGAGACATCAACCTCCCCAACTCTGAAGTTGATATATCTAACCTCAAAAGAAACAAGGAAGAAGTTAAGGAGGTGAATCAAACTCAGGGTAAGACAGATAGGTCAGATCTTCGAAGAAAATTCGATGGGAATAGAAAGGAATACACATTTTTTCTCAGTGGCGGGTGGCACATATACACAAATTCACCATGTGCTAGGCCTTAATAACTTCACAATCCAGTGCAGAAAGGAGGAGATAGTAAATGCATCTTTCTTAGATCATAAAATTATATGTAATCAAAGGCCATGGAAATATGAACCCAAAACTAATTGGCATGCTAAAGAATGAGTAGGTTAAACAATAAATTAGAGAAACGATCAACAACTTCATTGAAGAGAATGACAATAGTGAGACAACTTACCAAATCTTATGGAATATTGGAAAAACTATTCTTAGGGGAAGTTTTAATTCTTTAAATGCATATATGAATAAAATATAGAATGAGTGTATCAATGAATTGGGCATCCAGCTGAAAAAGCTCAAATAAGAGCAAATTGAAAATCACTAAGTAAATACCAATCAAAGGAGAGATTAATAAAATTGAAATTAAGAAAACTATTGAAATAATGTATAAAACTAAGAGCTGGTTTCATAAAAAATAAAATAAAAGTAATAAAACTTTGGTCACTTCAACAAAAAAAAAGAAAGAAGAAAACAAAATTATCAATATCAAAAATGAAAAGAGTGAACTAACCTCCAATGAGGAAGAAATTAAAACAGTAGTTGGAAATTACTTTGCCCAGCTTCATGCCCATAAATTCGACAATCTAAATGAGATGGATGATTATTTAAAAAAAAATTGCCCAGATTAACAGAAGAGGAAGTTGAGCACTTAAATAAACCTTCAGAGTCAGATGGATTTACAAGTGAATTCTATCAAATATTTAAAGAATAGTTAATTCCAATTCTACATAGACTATTTGGGAAAACTGACAAAGAAAGAGTCCTACTAAATTCTTTTTGTGATGCAAATATGATTCTCATAAATAAATCAGAAAGAGCCAAAATAGAGAAGGGAAATTATAAAACAAATTCTATAAGTATAGATGCAAAAGTTTTAAATAAGATACTAGCAAAAATAATAGAGCAATTATTCAGGAGAAGAATACATGATGATCAGGTAGGATTTATACCAAGAATGCAAGGCTCGTTCAATATTAGAAAAACTATTATCTTTATTGACCATATCAACAACCCAACTAACAGGAATCACATGATTTTCTTAATAGATTCAGTAAAAGCTTTTGCAAAATACAACACCTATTCCTATTGAAAACACTGGAAAATATAGGAATAAATCAAACTTTCTATAAACGAAAAAGTAGTATCTACCTAAAATATTAGCAAGTATTATATGCGATGGGGACATTTCCAGGATTATGGGTGAAGCAAGTATGTCCTTTATCACCACTATCATTCAATATTTTATTAGGAATGCTAGCTGTAGCAGTAAGAGAAAAAGAAATTGAAGAATTAGAATAGGAAAAGAAGAAACTAAGTTATCACTGTTTGCAGATGATATGAGAATTATTAGATTTTTATTATTATTATATGATTAGAGAATTCCAGAGAATCAAGTAAAACAAAAACCACTGGAAATAATAAACAGCTTTGCAAAGTTGCAGATTACTAAATAAACTCACATATGTCATCTGCATTTCTGTTTATTACTAACAAAGCCCAACAGCAAGAGATAGAAGAGAAATCCTATTTAATGCTACAGTAAACACTATAAAATATCTGGGAGTCTGTCTTCCAAAATACACTTAGGGACTATATAAACACAATTACAAAATGTTTTTCACAGAAATAAAAGCAGAAAGAAGTAAGTGGGAAAAAGTCAGTTGCTCATGGGTAGGCAGAGCTAATATAATAAAAATGACAAATTTACCTAAATTAATTTACTTATTCAGTGCCACACCAATCAAACTATCAGATAATTCTTTTCTAGAGTTAGAAAAAATGAGATCAAAATTCATCTGGAAGAACAAAACTTCCAGAATATCAAGAGAACTAATGAAAAGAAATCCTAGGGAAGGTCACCTAGCCCTATCAGATCTCTAATTTTATTATAAAGCAGAAATCATCCAAACCACTTGTTACAGATTAAGAAACAGAGGGGTACACTAGTGGAATAGGTCAAGACACTGTGGTGAACGAATATAGCAATCTATTGTTTTATAAATCAAAGAACCCCAGATTCTGGGATAATAACTCATTGTTTGACAAAAATTACTGGGAATACTGGATAACAGTGTGGCAGAAAGTGGGCATAGACCAATGCCTGACACTGTAAACAAGAATAAATTCTAAATGGATACAAGATCTAGGTATAAAGACTGACACTATAACCAAATCAGGGGAACAAGGAATAGTGTATTTATCATATTTATGGAGAATGGAGGAATTTATGACCCAACAAGAGATAAAAATATTAGGAAGTCCAAAATGAATAATTTTGATTACACTGAATTGAAAAGTTTTGCAAAAACAAACCCAATGCAACCAAGATTAAGAGGGAATCAGAAACCTTGGAAAGAATTTTTGCAACTAATGACTGAGATAAAGGTCTCTTTTCTAAAATATATAGAGAACTGAATGAAATGTACAAGAGTACAAGTTATTCCCCAGTTGATAAAAGCTTAAAGGACAAACACAGGCAATTTTCAGAGGAAAAATTAAAGCTATTTTTAATCGTATGAAAAAAATGCTATAAATCACTATTGATTAAGAGATCAAAATGCACACAACTCTGAGGGACAACATCACACCTGTCAGATTGGCTAACATGAAAAAACAGGATGATAATAAATGCTGGAGAAGATGTGGGAGAGTTGGGACACTAATTTATTGTTGGTGGAACTGTAAGCTAATCCAACCACTCTGGAGACCAATTTCAAACTCTGTCATGAGCTACAAAAATATTTATAGCAACTCTCTTGTGGTGCCCAAAAACTGGAAATTAAGGAGATGCCCATGAATACAGGAATGGCTGAACAAGTTGTGATATATTCGTGTAATGGATTACTATTTTGCTATGAGAAATGATGAACTGGAAGATTTCAGAGAAGCCTGGAAAGACTTACATGAACTGATCCTGAGTGAAAGGGGCAGAACCAAGAGAACTTTGTTCACAGCAATAACCACAGTATGCAAGCAATTTTTCTGGTAGATTTAGTTCTTCATTGAAATACATGGGCTTAAAAAATTTCTGGTGGCCTCTTGAGGCAATATGCCTTTGACATCTGGAGAAAGTATTGTGAAATTGGATTGGAGATAGAAACAGATCATTTTCCTTTGTACCATGCTTGGTTTTGTTTTATGGTTCCTCCCATTCATTTTAATTCTTCTATGAGACATGCATTTAATAAGAATGTATGTGTAGAACTTATATAAGATTGTATGCTTTCCCAGGAGGGAGGAAGATAGTGGAAATGAGGAGGAGGGAGTAGAAATAAATGTAATGTATATGGAAGTGATTGTTGACCACTGAAAACAAACAAAAAAATGCTTCAATTAAAAAGAAAACACCAAGATCACCCGCCCAACAAAATGGAGTATGATATTTCAGAGGAAAAAAGTGGTCATTCAATGACATAGAGGACTTTCAAGCATTCTGGATCAAAACATCAGCGTTGAATAGAAAATTTGTCTTTCAGACACAAGAATCAAGAGAAGCATGGAAAGGTAAATAGGAAAAAGAAATCCTTAGGGACTTGCTAAATTTGAATTTTATATTCCTATATGGAAAGATAATATTTGTAACTCTTGAAACTTTTCTCAGTTTTTGCATTTGGGTAGTTGGAGGGATCTTTGACATAAATATATATATGTATGTATGTATGTATGCATGTATGTATATATATATATGTATGTATGTATGTATGTGTGTGTGTGTGTGTGTATATACATATATATATATATATAAATATATATATATATATATATATAAAGAGAGAGAGAGAGAGAGAGAAAGAGAGAGACCGACAGACAGACAGACAGAGAAAGAGCGCCCCAGGTGATTTGAATAGGAAGAGATGCTATATAGAACATAAAATTAAGGAGTGAGAGAGGAATATATTAGGAGCAAGGGAGAAATGAAGTGGGGTATATAACCCCTCATAACTGAGGCAAGGAAAAGCTTTTTCAATGGAGGGGAAAAGGGAGGATGTGAGAGGGAAAAAGTGAAGCTTATTCTCTTCACATTTGGCTTAAGGAGAGAATAACATGCAAAATCAATTTCGTATTAAAATCTATCTTACACTACAGGAAAGTAGGAGAGATGGGGATAAGTGGGGTGGGGAGATGACAGAAGGGAGTTCAAGTCAAGTGAGAGGAGGGATTAATTAGAAGCAAATTCTTTTGGAGAGGGATAAGATCAAAAGAGAGAAGAGAATAAACGGAGGGAAGGATATGATGAAGTGAAATATAGTTAGTTTTACACAGTACGACTATATGGAAGTCTTTTGCCAAACTACACACATATAGCCTACATTAGATTACTTTCTTTTTCAGTGGGGTTGGGTGGGAGGGAGGAAGGGAGAGAAGTTGGAACTCAAAGTTTTAGGAATGAAAATTGAGAATTGTTTTTGCATACAACTGGGAAATAAGAAATACAGGTAATGGTGTAGAGAAATCTATCTTTCCCTACAACAAAAGAGCAAAATAGGGATAAGGGAAGGGAGGAGTGTGATAGACAGAAGGGCAGATTGGCGGAAGGTAATCAGAATGCATGTGGAAATGACTGTTCAAAATTAAAAGTAAATAAATTGGTCATCCCTTAACATATAATAAGTAAATGATTTTTTCTTTATGATATGTTGCAGGATATGGCTATTTTTATTTTTTTATTTTTTTCTTTTGTTTTTTTGTACTCAAGGCACTGGAAGTCTATTCTTAGTTGTAACAGGAATGACATGCAACATAGGAAATTTCTCCCTTTAGGGATGTTTTTGTTTTCTCACTATTCTTTACTCTGTTTTTTAAAATATAAATGTATTTATTTAATTTTTACATTCAATTTCACAAGATTTTGGGTCACAAAATTTTCTCCCCATTTGTCCCCTCCCCCACCCCAGTACACTGAGCATTATAATTTCCCCTATCACCAATCTGCCCTCTTTTCTATCATCCCTCCCTTCTCTTGTCCCCATCATCTCTTTTGTCCTGTAGGGCCAGACAGCTTTCTATTCTCCATTTCCTGTATTTCTTCTTTCCTAGTAGCAAGAACAATACTCAACAGTTGTTTCTAAAACTTGGAGTTCCAACTTCACCCCATCCGTTCCCCCCCCCCATTTCCTTTGGTAAGGCAGGCAATTCAATATAGGCCATATCTGTGTAGTTTTGCAAGTGACTTCCACAACAGTCGAGTTGTGTAAGACTAACTATATTTCCCTCCATTCTATCCAGCCCCCCATTATTGCTGTTCTCTCTTTTGATCCTGTCCCTCCCCAAGAGTGTTGACATCAAATTACTCCCTCCTGCCATTGCCCTCCCTTCCATCATCTCCCCTCACACTGCTTATCTTCTTCTCCCCCACTTTCCTGTATTGTAATATAAGTTTTCATACCAAAACGAGTGTGCATTTTATTCCTTCCATTAGTTGATTGTGATGAGAGTAAACTTCATGTTATTTTTCTCAGCTCTCCTCTTTTTCCCTCCACTAAGAAGTATCCTGCTTGCTTCTTCAATGAGAGATAATTTACCCCATTCCATTTCACTCTCTCTCCTCCCACTACATTTCTCTCTCACCGTCTACCTTGATTTCTTTTAAGATATGATCCCATCCTATTTAATTCACTCTGAGCTCTCTGTCTCTGTGTGTGCATGCATATGTGTATGTGTGTGTGCACACGCACACGTGTTCATATATGTGTGCATGTGTTTGTGTATGTGTGTGTGTAGTCCCACCAACTACCCAGATACTGAAAAATTTCAGGAGTTACAAATATTATCTTTCCATATAGGGATGTAAACACTTCAATTTTGGTAAGTCCCTTATGATGTCTCTTTGCTGTATAATTTTTCATGCTTCTTCTCATTCTTGTGTTTCAAAGTCAAAGTTTCTTTTCATTTGTGGTCTTTTCATCAAGAATGGTGGAAAGTCCTCAATTTCATTGAAAGACTATATTTTCCCCTGAAATATTATACTCAGTTTTGCTGGGTAGGTGATTCTTGGTTTTAGACCTAGTTCCTTTGACTTCTGGAATATCCTATTCCTGATTGTTATCCTGATTGTATTTCCACAATACTGGAATTGTTTCTTTATAGCTGCTTGCAATATTTTTTCCTTGACCTGGGAACTCTGGAATTTGGCTGCAATATTCCTAGGAGATTCTCTTTTTGGACCTCTTTCAGGCGGTGATTGGTGGATTCCTTGAATACTTATTTTGCCCTCTGGTTCTAGAATATCAGGGCAGTTTTCCTTGATAATTTCATGAGGGATGGTGTCTAGGCTCTTTCTTTGGTCATGGCTTTCAGGTAGTCCCATAATTTTTAAATTGTCTCTC
>CM053771.1:371745882-371755889 GCA_028658325.1 Potorous gilbertii | reverse complement strand
CCGTTTTTCATGCTTTTCTTGCATCTCTCTCATTTCTTTTCCCAGTTTTTCCCCCAACTGTCTAACTTGATTTTCAAAATCCTTTTTGAGCTCCTCCATGGTCTGAGCCCATTGGGTATCTATTTCAGATATTTGGGATACAGAGGCCTGGACTCCTATGTCTTGACCTGATGGTAAGCATATCTCTTCGTCCTCAGAGAGGAATGGCACAATCCTCTGGTCACCAAGAAAATAATCTTCTATGGTCTTATTTTTTTCCCTTTTCTCGGCATTTTCCCAGCCAGTTACTTGACTTATAAGAGTCCTCTCCACCTCAGCCTAGGTCTGCCTGAACTAGTGCTTGGGGTCTGAGATTCAAATGCTGCTCCCCAGCCTCAGGGCTTTTGGCAGCAGGCCTGACTGCTCTTCAATGGGAGCTTATCTGCTGGTTCTCAGGTGGGGGCAGGGCCACCTCTCAGGCTCAGTTCCCTCAGGTGCTTTATGCAGAGATCTCTTGCAATGGAGACACCGCAGAGCCCCTGGCTGCCCCGGGAGTCTCCAGCTGAGCTGCCTCCGCTCGCCTCTGCCTTGGCCACCGGGGGTCCAAGTCCCGGAGATACCTCGCTCCCCTCTCAGCCTGTCTCTCTCACTGACCTGTGCGTCTGTGGGTGGAGGGACCTTTGCGGCTGCCGGAGATTCAGGTCCCTGAGGCCTGCTTGGGTCTGCTCGCTCCTCTCAGTGCCGTGTGGCCGGGGCGGGGGAGGAGAGGACTCTGCTCCCGTCCAGGGTACCTTTGTGGTGGGTTTTTCAGGGCTCTCTGCAACGGAAATCTCCTTCACTGTGTTTCTGCACAGCTTCCACTGTTCCAGAATTTGTCAGGAGTTCTTTTTAGAGGGAATCCATGGGCTGTGGGTTCGGAGCTAGCAAATGTGAGTCTTTCTACTCCGCCATCTTGGCTCCGCCCCACTTTTTTGTTTATTTTGGTAGAGCATTCTAACAATCTATAATAAAAGTTATAAAAAGAGAAAAAGAAAATAGTGCCAGAAGAACTACTGATACAGATTTACAAAGGGCATTTTTACACCTGAAATTCTTAAGCTCTGAGTATTAAAAGTTCAGAGTTGTAGGACATAAATCACAAAATCTAACATATTTATTTTAGAGTTAAAAAACAAACAAACAAACAAACAACTGAGGCTCAAATTGTTTCAATGACTTCCTCAGAGCAACACAGTGATAAAGGCAAGACTTCAACTCTCATTCCAACAGTCTTTCTACTGTATATTGTGCTTCTTTTCTCTATCAAAAGGAACAAAAGATTGGTGCAGCTAAAAAAAAATCTAGTATGACTTGAATAGGTTATGTCTGCAGTCAGAAAGTAACTACAAAAATGAAATCATGTACCCTTGAATTTCTAGCTTATTCTGAGATATCAATAAAATAGAAAGGGAAAAGAAATGTTTGTTCATGATATTCTTTTATTATTTCAAATAGTATAGTGAATAAGAATATTGTCTGGATATGGAATTGAAGTTAAAACACTTTGGTTTGTGTCCTGCCTTACTGAAATGGAGGAATAGAAATTATTTTCTTCCCAATGTGACATGAATTGTGTTACATGCTGATATCAACACAAAAATGTTATGATTTCCTCACTCCAGAAACTTGCATATTTAATGGTGAGACAAGACTTTTGGTGAGTCCAGCTGAAAGGGACATGGCAAATTTCTGTGTTTGTATTACCTTGGGCAGGTCCCTCAACTTCTTTGGGTCTAAGTAACTACAATTGACAAAATTTTACAACCACTTTGAAAAACATAAGATTGCACTAGATGAACTATCAATTCTCTTTACAATCAAAAGACTCTGGTCAGGGATAACCCTTCTCTGAGGTCAAGCTTAAAAAAAGGAGAAAAAAGCTAAAGGAAGAAAAGAATATAATTGATTTTAAAGTCATAAAAGGCAATAGATAAATTATATCACATATTACAAAATATTTGGATAATTAAAAAAAGTTTTTCTTAGAACATTGATGTCAACTTTTGAGTAACCTTATTTTAAGAATAATACAGAAATTTTGTGGAGGAGACAGCTCCGTACAAACATGAAGGAAAAATTCTGACTAATAATAACAACACGTTAGCTACGTTGCTATTACTTTCTTCTGTGAAGTATGAAAAAGTCAGTGTCCCAGTAGTGTCCATTTAAGCCTCAACATTTTCTTTTATAATTTCCATTTCCATTTTTCTTTTTTTCTTCTCTATTTTTTAAATGTAAATTTATTTATTTAACTTTTTACGTTCATTTTCACAAAATTTTAAGTTCCAAATTTTCTCTGCATTTGTCCCGTCCCCCCACCCCAGTACAATGAGCATATTAATTTCCCCTATGACCAATCTGCCCTCTCTTCTATCATCCCTCCCTTCTCCTGTCCCCCTCTTCTCTTTTGTCCTGTAGGACCAGATAAAGTTCTATTCCCCAGTACCTACATTTCTTGTTTCCTAGTAGCAAGAACAACACTCGACAGTTGTTCCTAAAACTTTGAGTTCCAAATTCTCCCCATCCTTCCCTCCCCAACCTTCCCTTTGGGAAGACAGGCAATTCAATATAGGCCATATCTGTGTAGTTTTGCAAATGACTTCCATAATAGTCATGTTGTGTAAGATTAACTATAATTCCCTCCATCCTATCCTTCCCTCCATTGTTTCTAGTTTCTGTATTGATCCTGTCCCTCCCCAAGTGTTGATTTCAAATTGCTCCCTCCACCCATCGCCCTCCCGTCCATCATCCCCCCCACCCTGCTTATCTCCTTCTCCCCCAATGTCCTGTATTGTAAGATAGGTTTTCGTACCAAAATGAATGTGCATTTTATTCCTTCCTTTAGTCGAATGAGATGAGAGTAAACTTCATGTTTTTTTTTCTCAGCTCTCCTTTTTCCCTCCACTACAAAGGCTCCTGCTTGACTGTTCTATGAGATATAATTTACCCCATTCCATTTCACCCTCTCTCCTCCCATTACATTTCTCTCTCACCATTTAACTTGATTTCTTTTAAGTCTTCTATTTGATTGAAAGAGCATGTTTTCCCCTGAAGTATTATACTCAGTTTTGCTGGGTAGGTGATTCTTGGTTTTAGTCCTAGTTCTTTTGACTTCTGGAATATCCTATTCCACACCCTTCGATCACTTAATGTAGAAGCTGCTAGATCTTGTGTTATCCTGTTTGTGTTTCCACAATACTGGAATTGTTTCTTTCTAGCTGCTTGCAATGTTTTCTCCTTGACCTGAGAACTCTGGAATTTGGCCACAATGTTTGCTAGGAGTTTCTCTTTTTGGACTTCTTTCAGGTGGTGATCCATGGATTCCTTGAATACTTATTTTGTCCTCTGGTTCTGGAATATCAGAGCAGCTTTCCTTGATAATTTCATGAAAGATGATGTCTAGGCTCTTTTTGTGATCACAGCTTTCAGGTAGTCCCATAATTTTTAAATTGTCTCTCCTGGATACATTTTTCAAGTCAGTTATTTTTCCAATGAGATATTTCACATTATCTTCCATTTTTTCATTCTTTTGATTTTATTTTGTGATTTCTTGGTTTCTCAGAAATTCTTTAGCCTCCATCTGTTCCATTCTAATTTTGAGAGAACTATTTTCTTCAGTGAGCTTTTGCACCTCTTTTTCCACTTGGCTAATTCTGCTTTTGAAAGCATTTTTCTCCTTATTGCCTTTTGGAACCTCTTTTGACAATTCAGTTAGCCTATTTTCCAAGGTGTTATTCTCTTCAGCATTTTTTTGGATCTCCTTTAGCAAGGTATTGCCACGTTTTTCATGCTTTTCTTGCATCTCTCTCATTTCTCTTCCCAGTTTGTCCTCCACCTGTCTAACTTGATTTTCAAAATCCTTTTTGATCTCTTCCATGGCCTGTGCCCATTGGATATCTATTTCAGATGTTTGAGATACAGAGACCTTGAATTCTATGTCTATCCCTGATGGTAAGCATTTTTCTTCCTCATCAGAAAGGAAATGTGGAAACATCTGTTCACCAGGAAAGTTACCTATGGTCTTATTTTTTTTCTCTTTTCTGGCCATTTTCCCAGCCAGTTACTTGACTTCTGAGATTCCTCTCCACCCCTGCCAAGATCCACCCAGAGAGTGCTTGGGGTCTGAGATTCAAATTCTGCTTCCCAGCCTCAGGGCTTTCAGTGGCAGGCTTGGCTGCTATTCAATATGAGCTTAAGTTCTGGTGCTGAGGGATGAGGCAGGGCTGCCTCCCGTGCTCAGTTCACTCAGGGGGGTTATGCAGAGACCTTCAGTAATTCATCTCAGCTCCTGCCTTCTCCAGGAACTCCTGTCTGCTGCTGCCTCTGCTGCTGCCTCCCTAGGGGGCTTGAGTTATGGAGAAACCCCGCTCCCCTCTCAGCCAGCCCAGAAGTCTCTCTCACTGGGCTGTAGTGTCTGTGGGTGAAGGGATCTTCATGACCACCAGAGATTCTGTCCTTGAAGCCTGCTTGTATCTGCTCCTCTTCATGCTGCATGGTCACAGAACGGCTAGGCCCTGCTCCTATCTAGTGCAAGATGGACTTTTGTGGTCGGTTTTTCGGGGCTCTCTAGAACGGAAATCTCTTATACTCTGCTGCTGTGCAGCTTCCACTGTTCCAGAAGTTTTTGGAAGTTCTTTTTACAGGAAATCCATTTGCTGTGGATTCGGAGCTAGCATATGTGAATCTTCCTACTCCACCATCTTGGCTCCTCCCATTTTCATTTTTCTTCTACAATTTGAAAGAGGATAAATTAGAAAGCAAAGTTATGATACTGTCAGGATTTAGGTCAGCAAATTGTGAGTGGAAAATATCACAGAGTAAGTCACCAAGACTTTTGCAAATACTTTCTGTCTGCTGGTCACAAGACTAAGCTTTGAGGAGAAAAACGTTTGTCACTGTAGCTTGGTACTCTTAGTAGCCATTATCAAAGGATACGAAGAAGGATGTCTCCAGTGAATTGAAAACTATTAACAACCATATTAAAGAATACTCCAAATCACTATTAATAAGATAAGATAAATACAAACCTAAAAAATTTACAGATGAGCCTTCATCTCACATGGAGTAAATTAGCAAATATGATAAAAGATTGCAATAATCAGTTGAACGGATTATATTAAAGAGTGTACGGTAGTATACATTTAGTAGACATGGGAATTAATCCTACCATTGTGGAAAGTAGTTTGAAATCATGAAAGAATATGACTAAACTGTCCATATAAATTGGAATAAGAGAGTCTATTATTAGGCATAGAGAAAAGAAAGAATATAAGAAGGAAACATTTATTTATTTTATTGAATATAAAATATTTATAGCAATGCTTTTTTTTTACGTTGAAAAGGATTAGAAACAAAATTGATGCCCATTCACTCCCTGTTTTAGTCTCCTGTACTCTAGTTCTATTTAACCACAAAGTCAGATTATGCTTTCCAAATGAATATTTATTTCAAAGTTATAACAGTACATATATTCTCAAATATTTGTGGCAGGATCTTTCTCCCCACTAACCCAATTCATATTCTGAAGAGGGAGGAGTTTAAGGTTTACTCCCTGTTTCAGCTCCTATATTTTACAGTTCTAAGTTCCTAGCACAAAGTTCCCTTAGTGTTGAGAAGCAGGAGCTCTGCTTTCTCATGGCTTTCTTGACACAATATTCAGCCTGGAATTCTGACTCTGTTTTCCAGTGGTTCAATGATTCTGAGTTCCTAACTCCTTCATCTGAAACTAAGGACAAATAAAGAAGATGGAAGCCCCAAACCCTGAGCATGGCATGGGGGAGGGGTGCTAGAAGACAATGATTCAATTCCTGGCAGCCTTGCCTTGTGCAAACTTCCAGACTCTTTGGAAACCAAGAAGGAAAGAAAAGGAAGGAAAAAAGAATTGAGACTAGTCTACTCAGGCAGTTTCAAAAACACAAACTCTTCCCAGCTACACAAAAATGGAAGCAGGCTGCTTCCTCTAGCAAAATAAGGGAAAATGGTGTGAAAGCAGGGTGTATTCTTTCAGAAACAGAGTGCTTCCATGTTTGGTAATTTGGGCATTCCACAAAGCCGTGTTTGTGTGTGTGCATGCACACATGTGAGTGCACATGAGAATATGTTTTTTAGGTGTATATACATATGTGTATATGTATTATAAATGCACAAAACATAAGTGTATATGTAATATTTACATCATATATGCATAAAGTACACATCATATAATAAGTACATGCATGTACTTACAAGTATATAGATACATACATATATGTGTAAGCATATATCTATACACATATATGTAGATAGATGAGAGAAATAGAGTGAAAGAGGGGGGGAGAGAGAAAAAGAGAAAGAGAGAGAAAGAGAATTGCTTATATAGCCATTTCTGGTCAGAAAGCTTTTTTGTTTACATTACCTTAATTGATGTGTCACTGCAAAATGTGAAATTACATAGTTAAGTATACTCTATAAGTCAGCGTTTTGGTACAGCACATAAAGTGGTGTGTCTGGAGTCAGGGAAGATTTCTCTCCCTGAGTTCAAATCTGGCCTCAGAACATTTACTATGTGACCCTAGGCAACTCACTTAACCCAGTTTGCCTCAATTTTCTCATCTGTAAAATGAACTGGAGGAGAAAATGACTTTATAGCAACTCTAGAATTTTTGCCAAGAAAACCATAAATGGCATCATGAAGAGTTTAATCATGACTGGAAAGTGACTGAACAGTAATCCCTATTGTATATGAAGGAACTAGGGCTTGAACTGAGGTCTTCTAACTTTCAAGTAAAAATATTTTTTCTGTTATACCAGGTGGCTGTTCAATTCATCTAAGCTCTTCTGCCATGTGGCAAACTTCCTCAAGTAGTTATATGGTGTAGTGGAGAGAAGGCAGAAACTAGAGTCAGGAGGACCCTAGTTTGAATTCTACCTTGGACACAATATCTTCCTGACTGTCAATATATCCCTTAACCTCTGTCTCTCTCACTTTCCTAAGCTGTAAAAGGATGGTAGTAATAGGATGACAATGTAGGTAATCTCATAGGATTGTTATGAGAATCAAATTACTTAATATATGTGAAGTACCTTGTAAAAGTTAAAGCAACATAAAATGTTATCAATAATATTATTAAGCTGGATATGGCTTCTATGGATTAGACAGAGGGCAGTGAATGAAATGCTATAGACTGAACATTTTAGCATACTTGGAACTGAGCTGCTTTTCTCAATGCCTTGTAAATTAGGCATCAATAAAATATTTATAGTTCAATAATTTAGTATTCACTTGGCTTTAGTAGATGTCATTTTCTCATTTTCTTTGACTGGAGAAAGAGTTTGACATCAAGTAAATGCTACTGTTTTATTGACTCTGGATTCAAAACACAACGAGACCTTTAAGATTATCATCTAAACTATCTCCATCATTTTCATGATCAGGAAATAGTAACCGAAGGTTTAAATGACTTGTTAAAGTCAGATACCTTATAAGGTGAATAACTAAATTTTGGACTTGAGTCTTCTTACTTAAAATTAAGTGCTCTTTTTCATAAATTAGAAAGTGTCTTATCTTGCTATCTTCCTTCCTTCCTTTCAGTGACCTCTTATTCTGCTACCTTTCACTCAGACTTCTGATAGATGTCTCTTTCCCGCAAGATTGTGGTCTCTTATTTTTCTCTGTCCATGTTGCTTTGTTTTCCCTTTAGCTTATTTTATTATTATTTTTAAAAATGTAAATATGGGCCGACGAGTGATGCCTCAGTCTTTCAAATAGGCATAATATGCTCTGCTTGATGGCAGTCATACAGAGGTTTGAGCCTTTTCCTGCAAGTATATAATGCCTTTTCCTGTCTGGATTAATAACATGCATAGGCATGCATTGAGCGTTTTCAGTCAGATTACTTTTGATGATGAAAATCCTTTCTACCTCTTAATTAATTTGGAACTATGTGTATTAAGATAGGTCTGATCATGCATCCGAAAGGTTCACACTGATAATAACTCTTCCTGTTGTCATTCAAGTATGAAGAAAGAAATAGTGTGTGCATCTGAGTTAATGAAGAGACAGTAGCAGGGGCTGACACACTACTTCAGATGCTTTATCTCCTCACCTGGGCTTCAACATAGGCATTGACACCAAAAGTCCCTATTTCATTTGCTTTTATTTTTGTGTGTATTGTACTTTTATCTTTTTAAAAATGGTATTAAACGATTGAGAATCCAAACCAGTATAAAAGAAAGTAGATATATATAAGGATTAAAAGAATAGAAGGTTCATCAAGAACCAGAAAAACAGTCAATAGTAAATTCTCTTGGTAGCCCATGTAACAAAGACCAAACTTTATTTTGCTTTTTTTTAAAATAAATTTATTTATTTAAGTTTTTACATTCATTTTCACAAGATTTTAGGTTGCAAAATTTTCTCCCCATTTGTCCCCTCCACCCTTGCCAATACACTGAGCATTCTAATTACACATATCAACAATCTGCCATCTCTTCTTTGATCCCTCCCTTTCCTTACCCCATCTTGTCTTTTGTGCTGTAGGGCCAGAAAACTTTCTATTCCACATTACCTGTATTTCTTATTTCCTAGTAGCAAGATCAATACTCAACAGTTGTTCCTAAAACTTTGAGTTCCAACTTCTCCCCATCGTTCCCTCCCCACCCATTCCCTTTGGGAAGGCAGGCAATTCAATATAGGCCATAACTGTGTAGTCTTGCAAGTGACTTCCATAATAGTCGTCTTGTGTAATACTAAATATATTTCCCTGCATCCTATCCTGCCTCCCATTGTTGCTATTCTCTCTTTTGATCCTGTCCCTCCCCAAGAGTGTTCACTTCAAATTGCTCCCTCCTCCCATTACCCTCCCTTCCATCATCCGCCCCATACTGCTTACCTCCTTCTCCCCCACTTTCCTGTATTATAAGATAGGTTTTCATACCAAAATGAGTGTGCATTTTATTCCTTCGCTTAGTCGAATGTGATGAGAATAAACTTCATGTTTTTTTTTTCTCAGCTCTCCTCTTTTTCCCTCCACTAAAAAGTCTCCTGCTTGCCTCTTCTATGCGAGATAATTTACCCCATTCCATTTCACCCTCTCTGCTCCCACTACATTTCTCTCTCATCGTTTATCTTGATTTCTTTTAAGATATGATCGCATCATTTTCAATTCACTCTGTGCTCTCTGACTCTGTGTGTGCGTGCATGTGCGTATGTGTGTGTGTGCGCTCCTGTACATGTGTGTGTGACCGTGTGTGTGTGTAATACCACCAACTACCCAGATACTGAAAAATTTCAGGAAATACAAATATTGTCTTTCCATATAGTAATGTAAACAGTTCATCTTTAGTAAGTCCCTTGTGACTTCTCCTTGCTGTTTACTTTTGCATGCTTCTTCTCATTCATGTATTTGAAAGTCAAATTTTTTGTCATCTCTGGTCTTTTCATCAAGAATGATTGAAAGTCCTCTATTTCATTGAAAGACTATATTTTCCCCAGATATATTATACTCAGTTTTGCTGGGTAGGTGATTCTTGGTTTTAGACCAAGTTCCTTTGACTTATGGAATATCCTATTCCACGCCCTACGATCCCTTAATGTTGAAGCTGCTAGATCTTGCGTTATCCTGATTGTACTTCCACAATACTCGAATTGTTTCTTTCTAGCTGCTTGCAATAATTTTTCCTTGACCTGGGAACTCTGGAATTTGGCCACAATGTTCCTAGGAGTTTCTCTTTTTGGATCTCTTTTAGGTGGTGATTGGTGGATTCCTTGAATACTTACTTTGCCCTCTACTTCTAAAATATCAGGGCAATTTTCCTTGATAATTTCATGAAAGCTGATGTCTAGGCTCTGTTTTTGATCATGGCTTTCAGGTAGTCCCATAATTTTTAAATTGTCTCTCCTGGATCTATTTTCCAGGTCAGTTGATTTCCAATGAGATATTTCACATTCTCTTCCATTTTGTCATTCTTTTGGTTGTGTTTTCTGATTTCTTGGTTTCTCAGAAAGTCAT
>CM053771.1:371716566-371737602 GCA_028658325.1 Potorous gilbertii | reverse complement strand
GCAAAAGCTCACTGAAGTAAATAGTTCTCTCAAAATTAGAATGGAACAAATGGAGGCCAATGACTTTCTGAGAAACCAAGAAATCACAAAACAAAACCAAAAGAATGACAAAATGGAAGAGAATGTGAAATATCTCATTGGAGAATGGACTGAAATGGAGAGAAGTCAGGGAGACTGCTGGATATGCAATAAAGTGGATTTTTTTTGAAATACAAATTGATTAATGGAGAGGATAGTTGCTAGAATCCCTTCCTCCTCTGTGATTCTGGGAAGAATTCTCAATTTATCTAGACAAAATGCCCTAAGTTTTTAAAAAAAGATACAAACAAGAAACAAACAAAAAGCCCTCCTGATGGCATTCCCTCACTTTACTTCTAAATGGATCCCCTTGTGAAAGTTATTTACTAAGAAGTCTGTGGGGGAATATTTTTGTCAATTGCCACAGCTCATACTGATTTTATGTCTCTAGGCAGAGACAAACATTACATCGATTTCTTTGTGCATGTCTCCTCTAGTAGATAAAAGAGGCCAGGTGTCTTACTATTTCTTGTCCACTGGCAGCCTGGAAATGCCAATGACCAAAATAAATAGTTGGTTTTCCCCTAAGCCCTGCCAGGTAGTGGATGATCTCAGCTTTCTTACTTCCTTCTTCTTTTATTTTTTTTCCTTCTTTCAAGAAGCTTTCAGAATGGTTTAGATAATTTGCCCATTCATTCTAAAAGCTCTGGTACAAGATTTTCTATTTTAGTCATTGCTTTAGCTGAAGGTCTGTGTAATACAATTAGAGGAAATAATGAGGGACTAGAGGCTATCTTGGCCTCAGTAGGAAAATGACACTTTACCTTTTTGTACCTGCCATCTGACCTACACCTTTGTATCTATGTGATTTTCCACTTGCCAACTCTTAGAGGTACAGACATTGACAGAAACCAATTGCCTGGAGCTTATCCAAGACTGAACAAATGCAGCAAACAAATGGGATGTAGCCTCCAATATATGAGTGGGTTGGTGTCAAAACCCTAAGTTCAGAGCCTTAGTTCATTGTCCCTTTGTGAAATGCTTAAAACAAACTGCATAAAAAGTATTCTTAACTTCCTTTCCTGACTCAGCCTGTGAATTTCTTTTTGAACATCTGTGATGTGGGAGACAACTTTTCTTCCCTTTTTCATATATGAGTAAATAGAAATGCAGAAGAAAGAACTAATTTAAACTATAAAAATGATAGTAAACACCATCTTGATAGAAGTAAGATAGCAATAGATAAACACTATTGAATGTATTCTACTCACTACTTTCCCCTAGATAGAGTAGACATTTAGCCTCCCCTTATAATACAACTAGGAAAGTGATTTGGAATCAATGGTCTTAAATGTCATTGACCCTAGCTGTGCCCCAGGCAAATAGAAGAAAAAGTGTTGTCACATAGCATTGTATCTTCTACATCTGGTCATTGAACAAAGCAGATGGTGTTCTAACCTAGCTTTGTTTTATTTTATTTTTATTTTTGGCCTTCTATCTTATAATATTCTCCAGAGACAATAGATTTTCCTTTAGGCAAAAACAATGCCCAAGACACTTCCACAAGGATTGGGTTATCAAAGAAGGAAAGATTAACCTCAGGATGAATGCAGAAGACATTATTGAAAACACTAACATGTAGAGACTCCTCAGAATATTTTCATTTTTGGATATAGACTTTTGATTTACACCTTAGATGTGGAATAAGGCACAGTTTCCATACAATCAAAGTAGAACCTCAATGAGATTCTTTAGCCATAAATTATAAATGGTGATTTTGCTTCTGATGAAAGAATTTGGTTTGAAACTCATTATCTCCTAAGACATTATATCCCACTTTTAAAAAGTTATAATTTAAATATTCCCTAACATTGAGTCTGATTATTTAATTTATTTTTTGTCTTTTATTGATCCATTGTTCCGATTTCTGAATTCTGTAGCCAAACAATTCAAAAATTCAATACTTCCTCCAAATGGCAACTGTAGACTTGGGGAGTCAAAGTAAAATCCATCTTCCCACACAGAGCTAACTTCAACAAACCTTACTGCTACTAGGTGAGCTGTTTCTTCATGCCTTTAATGCACAACACAAAGGTGGGAGGAGGTGTATCCATGCTCTGGGGCAGCTAAGGGTTGCAATGAGTAGAGAGCCAGGGGTGGATTTAGGAAGACCTGAGTGTAAACTGGTATGCAGACAATTATTAACTGTGTCATGCCGGGGAGGTCACTTTTCCTCTGTAGTACTTTGTTTCCTCATCTGTAAAATAGAGATAGTAACACCTATTTCACATGATTGTTGTGAGAATCAAAACAGTTAATATTTACATAGACCTTAGCACAGTACCTGATTCTAAAATTACATCAATATTATTAGATGCTATCATTCTCCTCTTCCTCATCATCATTTGTTAGGGAAGATCCTCATGCTTCAACTTTCTATATCATTTGAGACTGCATCCCCCACATTGTTAAATCCAGTGACACTGGACTTCTTTCTGTTCCTTGAACAGGAACTACATTTCTAGGCTCAAGATATTTTCTTTGCCTGTCTCTCATGCCTGCAATTCTCTTCCTCTTTATTTTTGCCCACTGCCTTTACTAGCTTCCTTCTTGTCATGAGTAAAATTCTATTTTCTACGGGAAACTGTTTCCAATCCCTCAATTTGAATGCTTTGCTTGTGCTAATTATTTTGTACTTATTTTTTCTCCTCTCTCGCTCTCTCTCTCTCTCTCTCTCTCTCTTCCTGTCAATACATATATGCATATATGCATGTGTGTGTACGTGTATATGTATGCTTTTTTTCTCCCATGTTGGATTATGAGCTCCTTGAGAGTAGGGATTATTGTTTGCCTCCTTTCTTTTAATCCCCAGCATTTAGAACAATTGTAGAAACTTAATAAGTATGTATTGAATGGCTGACTGGTTAGAATTGTACAACACAAACTTTATTGTCCTTTCCACTTCTAAATCATTGATTCTGCCTTGAAATTTATTTAGTCTTCTATTTATTAGATTATATTTCTGCTCCACAGTTGTGAAAACTCTGAGCCCAGATTATGTTGCTAAGGAAAGATGGTGGAGAGGATTTACCCCTCCCTTGGCTTAAACATAATTCATAGATGGAAAGAGTGAATGTCCATCATTGTAGACTTTGACTTAAGGAATCTAGAAGGTTGCACAAAAAAGGCTGGATGACTTTCTTAAAATATTTTATTTGAATCTATTTTGATAATTAAAATAGGATTGGTATATTAGAAATGTCATTAAATTTGGTTCCTTTTTATATATAAAAAAGCTGTAGTATAACTGATTTTGAGTGGAACAATATGTACAAAGATGAAATATATTTTGGATTGTGTACAATAATTCATAAGTGAGTACTTTAAAAAAAAAGTTGGTTTACATATATTTACAGAATTACAGCAGTACAGGAGGAAAAGCATAGTTTTTGAGCCAGAAGACCTGAGTTTACTTACTGCTTCTATCACTGATAAGGATGTATTAAGCCCCTCTTATTTTCCAGACACTATGTTAGATGACAAAGACACAAAAAAGAAACAATCCCTACTGTCATAAGCTCACATTCTGTGTACAATTAACAACATGCATATCACATATATGTGTATACATACATATATATATAATGCATCTGGACAAACGTGTGTGCATATGTATTTAAAAGTACTTGAAGGTGATTTGAGAGCAGAGAACTACTGATTAAGGAGATCAGAAAAGTCATTATACAGAATTTGATTTTTAAAATGAATCTTGAAAAGAAATTAGAGACAGGCATTAGTCTGAAAGTAGTACATTCATGACATTGGGGATAGCCAGTGTTTGTCCTTCATTTTAGAAGGGGACCATGACATTAAGATGATGACATGCCTTGTAGTTTACTTTGATTTGAGTGGCAGAGGGTGCAAGGTACCAACTTCATTCTTGTCCTGAGCCTTCTGGGTCCAGTTGCATGTTATTTATTACAATAACTGGAAATAACCCAGGATGGTTTGTCAGACCCTGGCCCTTTCAGACTTCGGTCTTATCACAATCTTACTTTGAGTGAGATACATCTATTCAACGAATAGGCTGCTATAATTTGCCAAAGGGATAGTCCCTTTAATAAAATCATATCAAACTGAGAGGGGAAGACCCTCAGGGTTCCTGGGTAAAAGAGAAACCAGTACAAATGCCCCAAATAAGAAATGAATAATAATGAGCCAGACTGACTAGATTACAGTTCATGAAGCAAACAAATTCATAATAAAGTTGGAAAGATATATTGAAAAGAGTGTTGTGAAGAACTTTGAATGTCAAACAAAAGTTAGACTGATCAGGATGCACCAGCACAGACACAACTATAGACATAAGAGACTGGGACTGGCCCAGAATGGAATGAATCAGAAGCAATGGTGTGGGTTCCCAAGTCTCTCTGCCAGGATGGGAGCCCAGAAGAATTGAGTGAGAGAGAAGCACAGTGTTCACAGCAGTAGCTAAAGTTATTCCTAGGGTGATCAGCCCACAGACTAAATGTTTGAAAATCAAGTAGATACTTGAACTGCCAGGAACTAAGATGGAAGAGTAAACTGTGAGTGCTCTCACCCTCCCCTTGTTGACCTAAAAAACCTGGAGAATATTGCCCCCTAGAATGGTGGAAGCAACAGAAGAGATTAACAGTCTTTTAGCTTGAGAGGTAGAGAGATTGCTGTGAAGGGTTCTTTTTGCTGAGGCTGAAGGGGACCATTGTAGGACTTGAAGCAACCTAGAAAGCATTTCCTCAGTGGTCCAGGAGAAGATCCTGAGCCTCACGGGTGTGGAGCCAGTAAGCACCAACACCAGGACTCCCGACTTGCCTTAGCACAGCCAGGGCAATTGGGCAAATATCAGCACTAATTGGGGATTACCAGCAACTGAGTCTACCTGTACTCTATGTCCCCCTTAGGGGATTAAGAGACTACCTGTGCTCAGACCACCTCTCATTCACACCTCATACCAGAAGCTTCCATGTAACCCTGGGGAAATTTAGTAAGACTTCACCTAGCCTTGGCCATGGCACACGCCAGTCAGCTCAGCACCAGGTAAGCTGCGGTATTATGTAGTTTCCAACTGAAAGAACCAAAGACCACAATACACAAAGCTAGAAACCAGGTCCCAAAATTCCAGCTTAAGAAAAGTAGGACAGAGCCGCTTGTGCATCGGAAGCAGAATTCCACTTCGAAAGCAAGGAAAAAAGCAATCATCATGACAAAGCAGCAAAGTAGAAATGCAAAACCCATGGAATTTTACTATGGGGATAGAAAAAAACAAAATACGAGTTCAGAAAAGGACAGCACTGACAATATACAGGTTACTGAAACTTCAAAAAGAAATATGAATTGTTCGCAAATCCAAAAAGAATTCTTGGGAGAGCTAAAGAAAGATTTTAAAAGTCACGTTTGAGAGATAGAAGAAAAATTTTCCAGTGATTTTAAAAATACAATTGACAAAATGAAAATAGAAATCATGAAAGGGAACAGTTCCTTAAAAAGCAAAATTGGTCAAATAGATGAGGAACAAAACCTAACTGGGAAAATCAGATAAAAGGAAAAGGAAGTACAAAAACTAACTGAAGAAATCAATTCGTTAAAAATTAGAATGGGACAAGTAGAAGTTAATGAATCTATGAGGCATCAAAAATCCAAATCTAAAGAATGAAAAAGAATACGAAAAACTAAAGTATCTCATCGGAAAAACAACGGGTCTACCCAAAAACCATGACCAAAAAAAAAAAAAAAAAGAACCGGGACAGTTTCTTTCTTTCCCCCCCCCCTCCGCATTTTCTTTTTCTTTTTCTGATTTTAAATTTTTTTTAATTTTTTTATATAAATTTATTTTTTTAACTTTTTACATTTATTGTCACAAGATTTTGGGTTCCAAAATTTTCTCACCATTTGTCCCCTCCCCCTTCCCCAATACACTGAGCATTTTAATTACTCATAACACCAATCTGCCCTCTCTTCTTTTATCCCTCCCTTCCCTTACCCCATCTTCTCTTTTGTCCTGTAGGGTCAGATAACTTTCTATTCCCCATTACCTGTATTTCTTATTTCCTAGTAGCAAGAACAATACTCAACAGTTGTTCCTAAAACTTTGAGTTCAAACTTCTCCCCATCTCTCCCTGGCCATCAATTCCCTTTGGAAAGGCAGGCAATTCAATATAGGCCGTATCTGTGTAGTTTGGCAAGTGACTTCGATAATAGTCGTGTTGTGTAAGACTAACTATATTTCCCTCCATCCTATCCTGCCCCCTATTGTTGCTATTCTCTCTTTTGATCCTGTCCCTCCCCAAGAGTGTTGACTTCAAATTGCTCCATCCTCCTGTTACCCTCCCTTCCATCATCCGCACCCACCCTGCATATCTCCTTCTCCCCCACTGTCCTGTATTGTAAGATAGGTTTTCATACCAAAATGAGTGCGCATTTTATTCCTTACTTTAGTCGAATGTGATGAGAGTAAACTTCATGTTTTTGTTTTTCTCAGCTCTCCTCTTTTTCCTTCCACTAAAGTGTCTCCTGCTTGCCTCTTCCATGAGAGACAATTTACCCCATTCTGTTTGACCCTCTCTCCTCCCATTACATTTCTCTCTCACCGTTTACCTTGATTTCTTTTAAGATACGATCCCATCCTATTCAACTCACTCTGTGCTCTCTGTCTCTGTGTGTGCGTATATGTGTGTATGTATGTGTGTGTGTGCACGCCTGTACATGTGTGTGTGTACGTGTGTGTGTGTTATACCACCAACTACCCAAATACGGAAAAATTTCGGGAGTTAAAAATATTGTCTTTCCATATAGGAATGTAAACAGTTCAAGTTTCTTATTCATTTTTATATATATTTAATATATTTTAATATTCATCAAGAATGCTTGAAAGTCCTCAATTTCATTAAAAGACCATATTTTCCCCTGAAGTATTATACTTAGGTTTGCTGGGTAGGTTATCGTTGGTTTTAGACCTAGTTCCTTTGACTTCTAGAATATCCTATTCTATGCCCTATGATCCCTTACTGTCGAAGCTGCTACATCTTGTGTTATCCTGATTGTATTTCCCCAATACTGGAATTGTTTCTTTCTAGCTGCTTGCAATATTTTTTGCTTTACCTGGGAGCTCTCAACTTGGCCACAATGTTCCTAGGAGTTTCTCTTTTTGGATCTCTTTCAGGTGGTGATTGGTGGATTCCTTGAATATTTATCTTGCCCTCTGCTTCAAGGACATCAGGGCAATTTTCCTTGATAATTTCATGAAGGATGACATATAGGCTCTTTTTTTGATCATGGTTTTCAGGTAGTCCCATAATTTTTAAATGGGTCTATTTTCCAGATCAATTGTTTTTCCGATGAGATATTTCACATTATCTTCCATTTTTTCGTTCTTTTGGTTTTTTTTTTTGTGATTTCTTGGTTTCTCAGAAAGTTATCAGCCTCCATCTGTTCCAATCTAATTTTGAGAGAACTATTTTCTTCAGTAAGCTTTTGCACCTCTTTTTCCACTTCGCTAATTCTGCTTTTGAAAGCATTCTTCTCCTCATTGTCTTTTTGAACCTCTTTTACCAATTGAGTTGGCCTATTTTATTTTCTTCAGCATTTTTTTGGGTCTCCTTTATTAAGGTATTGACCCGTTTTTCCTGCTTTTCTTGCATCTCTCTCATTTCTTTTTCCAGTTTTTCCTCCACCTGTCTAACTTGATTTTCAAAATACTTTTTGAGCTCTTCCATGGCCTGAGCCCATGGGATATCTATTTCAGATGTTTGGGATACAAAAGCCTTGACTCCTATGTCTTTACCTGATGGTAAACATTGGTCTTCTTTGTCAGAGAAGAATGGCACAATCATCTGTTCCCCAAGTAAATAACCTTCTATGGTCTTATTTTTTTCCCTTTTCTAGGAATTTTCCCAGCCAGTTCTTTGACTCCTGAGAGTCCTCTCCACCCCTTTTCTAAGTCTGCCCAGCTAGTGCTTGGGGTCTGAGATTCAAATGCTTCTCCCCAGCCTCAGGTCTTTGGGCGGCAGGCCTGGCTGCTATTCAATGGGAGCTTATTTGCCGGTGCTCATGTGGGGGCAGGGCTGCCTCCAAGTCTCAGTTCCCTCAGGGGTTTTATGCAGAGACCTTTTGCAATGGAGCTGCTGCTGAGCTCCTGCCTGCTCTGGGAGCCTCTGGCAGCCTGCTGCCTCTGCCACTGCCTCCTGAGGTTGCCTGAGTTCTAGAGACACCCCGCTCCCTTCTCAGCCCATCTCTCTCACTGACCTGTGAGTCTGTGGGTGGAAGGACTTTCGTGGCCACTGGAGATTCTGTCCCTGAAGTCTGTTCGGGTCTGCTTTCTTCTCTCAGTGCCGCATGGCCCGGCCAGGGCAGGGCTCCACTCTCGTTTGGTGTGCGATGGACCTTTGGGATCAGTTTTTCAGGGCTCTCTGGAACGGAAATCTCCTTCACTCTGTTGCTGCGTGACTTCCACTGTTACAGAATTTGTCGGGAGTACTTTTTAGAGGAAATCCATGGGCTGTGGGTTTGGAGCTATCAAATGTGAGTCTTTCTACTCTGCCATCTTAGCTCTGTCCCCAGGACAGTATCTTTCAAAAAATCTTCAAGAAAATTTGCCCTGAGGTCCTAGATTAGGAAGGAAAATAACATTTGAAAGAATCCACTTATAAGTGATCCCGAATTTAAAAAACCAAAAAATATTTCAACGAAATTCCAGAATTATGAGATCAAAAAAAAATACTGCAAGCATTCAGAAAGAAAAAATTAAAAAGTTGAGGAACTATAGTTAGGATCACACAGGACCTTGCAGTTTTTATATTAAAATATTGGAGGAATTGAAATATGATATTCCATAAGACAAAGGAGCTTGGACTACTGTCAAGGATCAAATATCCAGCAAATTTGAGTATAAGCTTTCAGGCGAGGAGATGGGCATTCAGTGGAAAAGGGGATTTCCATACTTTCCTGATGAAAATACCAGAGCTTAATATAAAATTCTATCTTCAAATACAAGACTCAAAAGGCATAAAAGAGGAAACACGGAAAAAAGTTGTTATTCAGTATGGGCAAAATGTTTACATTCCTATATCGGAGGATGATAATTGTTTATCTTGAGAATTGTACATTTATCTTGCTATTTAAAAGAGATATACATTGGCAGAGGGAAGAGTTATAAATTAACATATGTGATGATAAAAAAACTAATTAAGGGTGCAAAGGGAGAAGAGGAAAGGAGGAGGCAGAAAAAGGTAAATCACATCACATGAAGAGGCACAAAAAGATATTGTGATAGAAAGAAAGAAAAGAGAAAGATGAGCAATGTTTGAGTTTACTTTCATCCAATTTGTTGCAAGGAGGGAACAAAATACTAAGTTATGTATAGAAATCCAACTTCTGGTAGAGGCAGTAGGAGAGAAAATGGGAAAGAATGGGAAGAGAGTGCTTAGAAGGGAAGGAAGAATTAGTAAGGGAAAAGGGACAGAGATTGAAATAAAAAATGGAAGACAGAAGAAGGCTGTGGTTTAAAGTAGAAATCTTGAGAAGGTGAAGGGTCAATAGAGAAACAAAAGTATAAATGGAGGCATAGGATGGAGAGAAAGGAAATAATATTATTCACAGTTCTGAATGTGAGTGAGATGAAGTCTTCCATAAAATGGAGGCAGATAAAAGACTGGATTAAAAACAATAATCCTATAATATGTCTTCTACAAGAATCATATTTGAAACAGAGAGATACATGCATGGTAGAGGCAAAATACTGGAGCAGAATTTATTATGCTTCAGGTGAAATTAAAAAAAAAAAAAGATTTAGCTATCCTAATCTCAGACAAAGTAAAAGCAAAAAATACAACTAATCAAAAGAGAAAAGGAGGGAAACTACATCCTGCATTTTAGCACCATCAAAAGGGAAATAATATCAGGACTAAACATATGTGCATCACGTGGTATAGTATCCAACTTCTTAGAGGAGAATTTGAGGGAGTTACAGGAAGATACAGACAACAAAACTATCCAAGAAGTGGATCTCAAACTCACGTTCTCTGAACTTGATAAATCTAACCTCAAAATAAAAAGGAAGGAAGTTACGGAAGTGAATAGAATTTTGGAAAAGATAAATATGACAGACCTCTGGAGAAAATTGAATAGGTAGAGAAAAGAATATACATTTTCTTATTGGTACATGACACATACACAAAAATTGACCATGTACTATGGTAAAAACCCCTCAAAATTCAGTGCAGAAAGGCATCCCTTTCAGATCATGATGTAATATAAATTATACATAATAAAAGGTCAGGAAAAGATAGACCAAAAATTAATCAGAAACTAAATCCTCTAGTCCTAAAGATCAAATGGGTCAAACAACAGCTCATAGACAAAATCAATTCCATTCAAAAGAATGACAACAAAAAGACAACCTACCAAAACTTATGGGATGCAGCAAAAGTAGCTCCTCGGGGAAATTTTATGTCTCTGAATGCTTACATGAACAAAATAGAGGAAAAAAAAAGTTCAGTGCCATTAGGCATGCAAGTGTAAAACCTGGAGGAAGCACAAATTGAACATCCCCAATTAAATGTCAAATCAGGAGTAATGAAAACCAAAAGGAAGGTTAATAAAATTTATAATTAATCAATCTATCAAAATGATAAATAAAATTGCGTTGGTTTAATGAAAAAGCAATAAAATTGATAAATTTTTGGTCAATATGTCTTAAAGAAAAAGAAAACAGAGGGAGTAGCCAAAATGGAGGAGTAGAGAGATACACATATGCCAGCTCCTACCCCACAACCAATAAAATACATGTAAAGAAGCCCTCTCAACAAATTCTGGAACAACAGAAGCCATAGAACAATGGAGTGGAGGATATTGCTGTCCCAGACTGACCTGAAAGACCCATTGGAAAGGTGTGTTATGCACTGGACATGGAGCAGAGCCAGCCTTCCTTGCCACGTGGCACCGAGAAGAGCAGATGCAAGCAGAATTTCCAGCTGCAGCACAGATCCCTCAACCCACAAGTGCCAAAGGACTGTGAGAGAATCTTTTCGCCTGTCCAAAAGGGGAGCAAGGTGTCCCCATAACTCAGGCACCCTCAAGAGGCAGCAGTAGAGGCAACTACAGACAGGGGTTCCCAAAGCAGGCAGTACCTTGCATCCATTGTTGAAGGTCTCATAACAAAGCCCCTGAGGGAACTGAACCCTGTGTGGTGGCCCTGCCCCCACCTGAGAAGCTCATCTTAATCTCACAGTAAATAGCAGCCCTGCCCCAACCTAAAGCCCTGAGGCTTGGCAGCAATTCATTTTAATCCCGGACACCTGGGCTGGCTTGGCAGAGCTTCAGGCCAGGAGGTTGTGGCGAGGAAACTCAGAAGTCAAATAAAAAAGGGGAAAAAATAAGACCATAGAAGGTGACTTTCTTGGGGAACAGGTGTCTCTTCCCGTCCTTTCGGATGAGGAAGAACAAGGCATACTGTCAGAGAAAGTCAAGGTCTCTGCCTCCAAAGGGAACTTAAATTGGGCTCAGGCTATAGAAGACCTTAAAAAACAAGCTAGCAGCTTACTAAAAGAGAACCAAAAAAAAAAAAACGCTGAGAAAAAGAACAGTTTTAAAAAGAGGCTAACTCAATTGGAAAAAAAAGGTGTCCAAAAAGCCAACGAGGAGAAAGAGGTTTTAAAAAGCAGAATTACCCAAATGGAGGAGAAGGTTCAAAATGTGACTGAACAAAATAATTCGTTGAAAGTGAGAATTGAGCAACAAATGACTACGAGTTAAAACAAGCAGTTTGTAAACAAAACCAAAAATTTGAAAAAATAGAAGATAATATGAAACAACTCATTGGAAAAACAACTGACCTGGAAAATAGACCCAGGGGAAATAATTTGAAAATTATTGGACTACCTGAAAGCCATGATCAAAAAAATAGCCTAGACATTATCTTCAATGAATTTATCAAGGAAAACTGACCTAATGTTATAGAAACAGAGGGCAAAATGGATATCAAAAGAATTCACTGATCACCTCATGAAAGAAACCCGAACATAGAAACTCCTAGGAATATTGTGGCCAAATTTCAGAGTTCCCAGATCAAGGAGAAAATATTGCAAGCAGCTAGAAAGAAACAATTTGAGTATTGTGGAGATAAAATCAGGATAACACAGGATCTAACAGTTTCAATGTAAGGGATCAAAGAGCTTGGAATTGGATATTTCAGAGATCAAAGGAATTGGGATTAAAACTAAGAATCTCCTACTGAGCAAATCTGAATATAATACTTCAAGGGAAAGAAATGGTCATTCAGTGATATAGACGACTTTCAAAAATTCATGTTGAGGTAAAGACTAGATCTGTATTTAAAAGTTTGACTTCCCAAGACAAGAATTAAGACAAGCATGAAGAGATAAACGGAAAAGAAAAATCATAAACGACTCTCTTAGGCTGAACTGCTTACATTACTACATGGAAAGAAAATATTTTTAACCTTGAATCTTTTCTCAGTATTTGGGTAGTTGGAGAGATTGTACATACACATAGATAGACAGAGAGTACATGGCTTGTTATATCAGAAGAGATGATATCCACCCATACAAAAATAAAACAAAATAAAAATTAAGGGATGTAGGAGGAAAATCTCGGGAAGATAAAGGGAGTAATGGTATGGGGAAGGCTATAACTCATAAAAGAGATAAGAAAAATCTTATTCAACCGAGGAGATAAGGGAGAAAGGGAGAAGGGAGAAAATAAAGCTAATCTTCCCATGTGTGGCTGAAGAAGGGAATAGCATGCTCACTAAATTAGATATGAAAATTTATATCACACCACAAGAAAGTAGGAGAGGAGGCAACAAGTGGAGCCAGGGGAATGTTAGAAGGGAGGGCAAATGGGAGAAGGGAGTGAATAGAAATAAACACTTTTGAGAAGGGACAAGGTCAATTGAAGGGGGGGATAATGTGGGGTAGAACAAAGGGCACTATAATTACTACTACAAAATATAATCATTATGGAAGTCTTTTGCAAAAGAACACTTTTTAGTCTGTACTGAATTGCTTCCTTTTTCAGTGGGGCTGGGGAGGGAAGGGGGAGGGAGAGAAATTGGAATTCAAAGTATTAGAAATGAATGTTGAGAATTTTTATTGCATATAATAGGAAAATAAGAACTACAGGGAATGGGGTATGGAAATTTATCTGGCCTTGCAAGAAAAGAGAGAAGATGGGGATAGGAGAGGGGTGGAGGGTGATGGAAGGGAAGGTACATTGAGGGAAAGAGTAATCAGAATGCAAGGTATTAGGAAGCAGGGGGAGGGGAGTGACGGGGAGAAAATTTGGACATGTTACAAAGTGAAGTAAAAACAATTAGTATTAAAACAATAGACTGAATTAATTACTGAGAATAAATCAATGATATCTTTAGTTTGGAGAAAAGAGTTTCAGTCTAAATTTCCTGGAGGAAGGTATCCTCGAGTAAAATTTGGTAGTGATGAAAAAGTCAAGGTTTTAATGGTAAATTTGATTTTATGATTGTCATTTAATCAGGATCTAGAACGTGTATAGAAAGGCAGGTAAGCTATTTTAGACTTGCCTCGAAAGAAGTTCTTTAACCAAAGTGAAACTATAATCATATTTGAAATATGATTATTGGAACTTGACATTTTTAGATGCTATGGGACTATTAAGTGACTGTTCTTCTGAGTCTAACTCCATGTATAGGCAACAAGAAGGGTGATCTGAGCCTCCAATCCATGACGCCAGTAAGCTGATGAGATGCTGGTATGAACTCCATAAGGTGATCTCAAGGCAAAGGTGGGAGAGCGGCTGTTCAGTATGGGCTGAGGTAGGATTCTCCTGACTCAATTTCCCCACTGACACCTGGCAGACTTTAAGCCTGACTGAATGCAAGTGGATAATCTAATCCCATCTGGAACTGACGTGAAGTTGGGGAGATATTGTATCCTTGCAATATCCCTAATCTTGGTGGCAATTTCCTATAGTTAAAAGATTTGTAAGCTTAATACCATATCTATTCAAATACAGATTATTGGTAGGGGAACATCCAAGGTTGTCTAAAATTAAGCTATTAGGCATAGGACTTTATATCAACAGCAAGAAGTTAGGGTCCTTTAATTCTTAGTAATACTGTGGAGACAATTGGGTCAAGAGCATGTGAAGTTAGCAACATAAATATTATTTGTGTCTCAGTTGGTTAATGTTTAAAAAAAAAATTATTTTATGGTCCATATTGTAAATGCTTTAAAAAGTCTCACCTGACCAAAAGTTTGAATTGCTTTATCTGTTATAAACTGTGTTAAAAATAAATTTATAAAAAAGATAAAGAAAACCAAGGTATTAGTATCAAAAATGAAAAGGGTGAATTCACCTTAATTAGAAATTAATTTGTCCAACAGTCTGCCCATAAATTTTGCAATCTTAGAGAACATGGATGAATATTTACACAAATATAAACGTCCCAGATTGACAGAGGAATAAGTAAAATATGTAAATAACCCCATCTCAGAATCACTAATTGAACAAGTCATCAAAGAACTCCTTAGGAAAAAAAATCTCCAAGGCCAGGTGCACTTACCAAAAAATTCTCTTAAACATTTCAAAAACAGATAATTCCAATACTATATAGACTATTTGGGGAAATTGGCAAAAAAAGGAGTCCTACCAAATTCTTTTCATGATACAAGTATGATTCTGACCTAAACCAAAAAGACCCAAATAAGGGAAAGAAAGTAATGCATCAATTTCCCTAATGAATATAGATGAAAACATTTTAAATAAGATATCGACAAAACCATTATAGCAACTGATCAAGAGAATAACACACTTTGATCAGGTAGGAATTATACTAGGAATGCAGCACCACTGCAATATTAGGAAAATTATGAGTATAACTGATCATATCATGAACAAAATTAAAAGAAACCATGTGTCTATCTCAACAGATGTGGAAAAGGATTTTGACAAAATATATCTCCCCTTCCTATTGAAAACATTGGAGAGCATAGAAATAAATGGAGCCTTCCTCAAAATAATAAGCAGTGTCTACCTAAAACTATCAGTCAGCATTATATAAAACGGAGATAAGCTTGTTGTATTTACAATAAAATCAGGGATACGAAAAGGATGTTATTCAGTATGGTACTAGAAATATTAGCTTTTGTTATAAGAGAAGAAAAATAAATTGAAGGAATTAAAATAGACAAAGAAGAAACTAAATTATCACTATTTTCAGATGATATTATGATAAACTAAAAGAATCTGAAAGAATCAAGTGAAAACTACTGGAAAGAATAAACAACTTCGTCAGTTTCAGGATATAAAACAAAGCTACATAAATCGTCTTCATTTCTATATATTACTAGGAGAGACCAAAACCAAGACCTAGAAAGAGAAATTCCATTCAAAGTTACACTAGACACTGTGAAATATTTGGGAATCTACCTGAAAAAAGCAAACCCATTATTTTAGGAACACAGTTACAAAACAGTTTTCGCATAAAGTCAGATCTAAATAATTGGAAAAATATCAGTTGCCTGTGAGTAGGCCAAACTAATATAATGAAAATGAAAATTCTACCTAAATGAACTTACTTATTCAGTACCAGAACAGTCCAACTACCAAGAAAATATTTTCTAGAGTTGGGAAAAAAATAATATCAAAATTCATCTGGAAGAACAAAGCATCCAGAATATCAAAGGAATTAATGGGAAAAAAATGCTGGGGAAGGTGGCCTATCCATTTCAGATCTCAACTTGTTTTATAATGCAGTCATCATCAAAACCACTTGGTATTGTCTAAGAAATTGAAGGGGTAGATCAGTGGAATATGTTAGATACAGTAGTCATACATTGCAGAAGTGTACCGTTTGATAAAACCTAGAACCCCAGCGTCCAGAATAAGAATTCCTTGACATTTTTTATTCTTTCTTTCTTTCTCTTTTTGAACATTCATTTCCACAAAATTTTGAGTTACGAATTTTCTCCCAGTCTCTCCCCTCCTTCCATTCCAAACAACCTTGCATTCTGATTGACCCTTCCATCAATGTGCCCTCCCTTCTAACAACTTTCCCTTATCTCCATTTTATCTCTTGTCCTGTAGGGCAAGATAAATTTCTATACTCCACTCCCTGTATTTCTCATTTCCCAGTTGTACACAAAAACAATGTCCAATATTTGCTCCCAAAACTTTGAGTTCTAACTGCTCTTCCTTCCTCTCTCCCCACCCATCTGCATTGAGAAATCAAGCAATTCAATGTTGGCTATGTATGTGTAGTTTTGCAAATGACTTCCATAATAGTCACATTGTGCAAGAATAACTATATTTCCTTCTATACTATCCTGCTCTCATTTCTTCTGTTCTCTCTTTTGACCTTGTTTACTTCTATTAGAGAAGAGTGTTTACTTCTATTTGTTCCCTCCTCCCACTTGCCCTCCTTTCCATCATCCCCGCCACCCTGCTTATCCACTTCCCCTCTACTTTTCTGTAGTGTAAGAGAGATTTTCATACCAAGTTTAATGTGCATGTTATTCCTTCCTTGAGCCAAATGTGATGAGAGTATGCTTTATTTTTTCCCTCTCACCTACCATTTTTGCCCCTCCATTTCCAAAGCTTTTCATTGCCTCTTCTATGAGAGATCACTTGCCCCATTCTTATTTCTCCCTTTGTCCTCCCAATATCTTCCTTTCTCACTCCTTAATTTTATTATTTTAGATATGATCCCTTCATATTCAACTCATCTTGTGCTCTTGGTCTCTCAGTCTCTCTGTCTCTCCAAATATGTGTGTAGGTGTGTTTATATACATGTATATATGTGTATATATAGATATAGATATGTATATGTATGTGTGCGAGTATAATCCCTCCAACTACACAGACACTGAGAAAAGATTCAAGAGTTACAGATATTGTCATTTCATGTAAGAATGTAAGCAGTTCAAATTTTGTAAATCCATTGTGATTTTTCTTTCCTGGTTACCTTTTCATGTTTCTCTTGATTCTTGTGTTTCAAAGTCAAATTTTCTTTTCAGCTCTGAGCTTTTCATCAAGAAGCCTTGAAAGTCCTCTATTTCATTGAGTGATCAGTTTTTCCCCTGAAGTACTATACTCATTTTTGCTGGGTAGGTGATTCCTGATCTTAATCCTAGTTCCTTTGACTTCTGGAATATCATATTCCAAGTCCTTCAGCCTCATAATGCAGAAGCCACTAGATATTGTGTTATTCTGATTGTATTTCCACAATATTTGAATTATTTCTTTCTAGCTGTTTGCAATATTTTCTCCTTGACCTGGGAACTCTGGAATTTGCCCACAATATTCCTAGGAGTTTCACTTTTTTGCAACTTTTTCAAGAATTGATCAGTGGATTCTTTCCATATTTGTTTTTAAATCTGGTACTAGAATATAAGGGAAGTTTTTTTTGATAATTTCATGAAAGATGATGTGTGGGCTCTTTTATTGATCATGGCTTTCAGGTAGTCTCATGACTTTTAAATTGTCTCTCCTGGAGCTATTTCACAGGTCAATTGTTTTTCCACTAAGGTAATTATCTTTCATTTCTTCATTCTTTTGGTTTTGTTTTGTAATTTCTTGGTTTCTCATAAAGTCTTTAGCTTCAATCTGTTCCATTTTAATTTTTCAAGAACAATTTTCTTCAATGAGCTTTTGAACGTCCTTTTCCATTTGGCTACTTCTGCTTTTTAAAGCATTCTTTTACTCTTGGTTTTTTTTTGGACTTCTTTTGCCAGTTGCGTTAGTCTATTTTTAAAGGTGTTATTTTCTTCAGTATTTTTTGAGTCTCCTTTAGCAAGGTGTTTTCTCATTTTTCATGACATATTTTGCATCACTCTCATTTCTCTTCCCAGTTTTTCCTTCACCTCTCGTACTTGATTTTCAAAATTATTTTTGAGGTCTTCCATGGCCTGGGACCATTGCATATTTATTTTGGAGGGTTTGGATGCAGAAGCCTTGATTTTTATGTCTTCCATGGATAGTAAACATTGTTCTTCCTCATCTGAAACGATAGGAGAGAATACCTGTTCACCAAGAAAGTAACCTATAGTTTTATTTTTTTCCTTTTTTTGGGCATTTTCCCAATCAGTTTCTTGACTTTTAGGTCCTTTACCAAGAGTACTGCGTACTTTGGGAACCTGTAAGTTCTCAGTTTTTCCAAGGTGGTACAATCGAGGGAGAGGATTTAACTCCCAGGCCTGGTTACGAGCTGAGATTCGGATCAGTTGCTCAATTCCCTAAGGGGCTTTAGGCAGAAACAAGGCCACCACTCAGGGATAAAGTTCAGATCAGCTGCTCAATTGCCCTGGGGGATTTAAGCTGAGACATCACCAATGGAAGCTGGCTGCTGCCTTCAGAAGCCACTGACCATGCAACCCTGCCACGCTCTTGCTGCTGTTGCCTAAGGCTCGGGCTAGGGGAGGACCCTGGTCCCATGTCATGGAGGTGAAAAAACCCTCTCACTGACCTTTGGAGCTGCCTTTGGTGCCTGTGGGTTGAGAGATCTGAGAACCTTCACTGCTGCTGGGAATTCTGACCTTGAGCCCTGCTCCAGGCCCTGCTCTTCAGGGCATTGGGTAGCCAAGGCTGGGCTGCACTACACTCCAGTTCAGGTGCCACAGACCATTCCCATTGGCCTTCCAGGTAACCCTGGGCTAGAAATCTCCATTTTTTCTGTTATGATCAATTAAAGCACATGCTTCAGACAAGATTTTTTATTCTGAAATCTGATTTAAGGAAGAATGAGTAATAGTTTTGTGGCGTAGGTCTAATTTAAGCTCCACAATAATTGCCTACAACTGTAATAGTCTGAAAGCAAAAAGAAAAAAGAATGAACTTCAACCTTTTTCTGTCTATAGCAATATAAACGACAAACATTTAAAGAGGGATTAAGCACACAGGCTTCAGTATAAAAAATTGCCATGATTATTTTGTATATAAAGAGCCAATAAGTAAGTACCAATGGAAAAAAAAAAACTAGCTTTCTTATGTCATAAAGTAAAATGAACTTTCAGTTTTGAAAAAAAAAACATTTTCTTTAACTTTTGAGGATTTTCTCTTAAGTTTACCAAATACTAATGAAAAGATTCATTCACATGGACCCAAAAAATGATACATAATAATATAGATACCTAGATTAGATATAATTTAATTTAGAGAAGCAAATATCCTTCATGTAAACTCGAGTAAAATTATACAAATAGAAGGACACTTGTTTATATATTGTAAATATGTGTATATATGTAGTATACCTAGTTTTGATTCTATTTTTTATTTTAAATAATTTTGCATTTCTTTTATTATTTTTAAAAGAAGAAATAACTTAGAAGGGGGTGGAGTCAAGATGGAGGCGTAGAAAGACTCACATATGCTAGCTCCGAACCCACAGCCCATAATTATCTATAAAAAGAAGCCCCAACAAATTCTGGAACAGTGGAGCCGCGCAGCAACACAGTTGAAGGAGATTTCCATTCCAGAGAGCCCTGATAAACTGACCCCAAAGTTCCATCGCGCACAGGATTGGAGCAGAGCCCAGTCCTGCCCTGCACTGGCCATGCTGCACGAAGAGGAACAGATCTGAGCAGGCTTCAGGGATGGAATCTCCAGTGGCCTCAAAGGTCCCTCCACCTACAGACGCACAGGTCAGTGAAAGAGACGTCTCGACGGAATGAGAAGGGAGCGGGGTGTCTCCATGACTCAGGCCCTCTTGGGAGGCAGCAGCAGAGGCAGCTGGTGCTCAGAAGCTCCCAGAGAAGGCAGGAAATCCACAGGAGCTCTATTGCAGAAAGTCTCTGCATAAACCCCCTAACGGAACTGAGGCTGAGAGGCGGCCCTGCCCCCACCTGAGCACCGGAAATTAAGCTCCTATTAAATAGCAGCCAGGAATGCGACCAAAAGCCCTGAGGCTGGGGAGCAGCATTTGAATCCCAGAACCCAAGCACAATCTAGGCAGATCTAGGCAAGGTTGGAGAGGACTCTCAGAAGTCAAGTAACTGGCTGAGAAAATGCCCAAAAAAGGAAAAAAATAATAAGATCATAGAAGGTTACTTTCTCGGTGACCACACGATTCTGCCATTCCTTTCTGACGAAGAAGACCAAAACTTACAATCAGGTAAAAACATATGAGTCAAGGCCTCTGTATCCCAAACATATGAAATAGATATCCAATGGGCTCAGGCATTGGAAGAGCTCAAAAAGGATTTTGAATATCAAGTTAGACAGGTGGAGGAAAAACTGGGAAGAGAAATGACAAAGATGCAAGAAAAGCATGAAAAACTGGTCAATACCTTGATAAAGGAGACCCCAAAAAAATGCTGAAGAAAATAACACCTTGAAAAATAGGCTAGCTCAATTCGCAAAAGAGGTTCAAAAAGACAATGAGGAGAAGAATGCTTTCAAAAGCAGAATTAGCCAAGTGGAAAAAGAGGTGCAAAAGCTAACTGAAGAACATAGTTCTCTCAAAATTATAATGGAACAGATGGAGGCTAATGACTTTCTGAGGAACCAAGAAATCACAAAAGAAAACCAAAAGAATGACAAAATGGAAGAGAATGTGAAATATCTCCTTGGAAAAACAACTGACCTGGAAAATAGAGCCAGGAGAGACAATTTAAAATTTATGGGACTACCTGAAAGCAATGATCAAAAAAGGAGCCTAGACATCAGCTTTCATGAAATTATCAAGGAAAACTGCCCTGATATTCTAGAGCCAGAGGGCAAAATATGTATTCAAGGAATCCACCAATCACTGCCTGAAAGCGATCCAAAAATAGAAACTCCTAAGAACATTGTGGCCAAATTCCAGAGTTCCCAGGTCAAGGAGAAAATATTGCAAGCAGCTAGAAAGAAACAATTCCAGTATTATGGAAATACAATCAGAATAATACAAGATCTAGCAGCTTCTACTTTAAGGAATCGAAGGGTGTGGAATAGGATATTCCAGAAGTCAAAGGAATTAGGTCTAAAACCAAGAATCACCTACCCAGCAAAACT
>CM053771.1:371692225-371716066 GCA_028658325.1 Potorous gilbertii | reverse complement strand
CTTTTCTGGGCATTTTCCCAGCCAGTTACTTGATTTCTAAGAGTCCTCTCTACTCCTGGCCTAAATCCGCCTAGCCAGTGCTTGGGGTCTGAGATTCAAATGCTGCTCCCCAGCCTCAGGGCTTTTGGCGGCAGGCTTATCTGCTGGTTCTTGGGTGGGGGCAGGGCCGCCTCTCAGCCTCAGTTCCCTCAGGGGGTTTATACAGAGATCCTTTGTAATGGAGCTGGGGTGGAGCTCCTGCCCGCTCTGGGAGTCTCTGGGAGTCTCTGGCCGAGCTGCCTCAGCCTCTGCCGCAAGCGGCCGCTTCCCAGGGGGTCCGAGTCCCGGAGATCCCCTGCTCCCCTCTCAGCCCGTCTCTCTCACTGACCTGTGCGTCTGTGGGTGGTGGGACCTTCGCGGCCACCCAGAGAGTCAGGTCCCTGACGCCTGCAGGGCTCTGCTGGCTCCTCTCAGTGCCGCGTGGCCGGGGCGGGGGAGGGGAGCACTCAGCCGGACAGGACTCTGCTCCCGTGTCCGGGTTACCTTTGCGGTCGGTTCTTCAGGGCTCTCTGCAACGCAAATCTCCTTCACTGTGTTGCTGCGCGGCCTCCACTGCTCCAGACTTTGTCAGGAGTTCTTTTTACAGGAAATCTATGGGCTGTGGGTTCGGACCTAGCATAGGTGAGTCTTTCTACTCCGCCATCTTGGCTCCGCCCCACCCATTTCAGTCCATTCTCCAGACTACTACTGAAATTATCATGCTAAAGTGCAAGTCTGATCAGTGGTGCCCTATTACTTTTAGGGTTAAATACAAACTGATCTTGGATAACGTGACAGAAAAGGAAGATAATAAATACTGGAGAAGATGTGAGAGAATTGGAACACTAATTCATTGCTAGTGGAGCTGTGAGCTGATCCAACCATTCTGGAGAGGAATTTGGAACTATGCACAAAGGGCTACAAAAATATGTGTCCCCTTTGACCCAGAAATATCAGTTCTAGGGCTGTATCCCAAAGAGATTCTCAAAATGGGAAGGGGTCCTACATGTACAAAAATATTTATAGCAGCACGCCTTGTGGTGGCCAAGAACTGGAAATTGAGGGGTTGTACATTAACTGGGGAATAGCTGAACAAGTTGCTGTGTATGAATGTAATGGAATACTATTGTGATATAAGAAATGATGAACAGAAAGACTTCAGAAAGGCCTGGAAGGACCTGTATGAACTGTGAAAGGAACAGAACCAGGGGAACTTTCTAGATAGCAACAATCACAGTGTGTGAGGAATTTTTGTGCTAGATTTAGCCCTTCACAGCAATGCAAAGACCTAAAACCTATCCAATGAACTCTTGCAAAAAAATGTCTTCCACATCCAGAGAAAGAAATGTGGAAAAGGATCGCAGAGTGAAGCAGACCATTTTCTCTTGTGTTGTGTTATGTTTTCTTTTCCTGGTTTCTCCTACTGATTTTAATTCTTCTGTGCAACATGACTAAGACTAAAATGTGTTTCAACAAAATGTATGTGTAGAATCTATATAAGACTGCACACTGTTTTGGGGATGGAGGAAGGGAGGAAGGACACAAATCAGAGATATATGGAAGTGATAGTAGAAAACTGATTAAAAAATTAATTAATTTATAAAAATGCAGATTAATCTTTATTATAGCCTTGTTCCGATTCCCTTTTAAGTCTACTTACACATTACTTCCCTACAGTAAAACCAAACTGTTGTTGCTTTTCCTCACGTATGACACCCTTAAAACTTTGCCTTTTCACAGACTCCCCTTCAATCCTGGTATACCTCTTTTCTCTCTTCCACTTCTTAGAATATGTATTTTATTCAAATCTCAGCTGAAATGTCCCTTTATATATAAAGATTGTCTTTTTCTATGAGTTACTAGTGCCTTCTCTCACAAAACATAGTATATTTGGTTATATTATGCATATACTTGCTCATGTATATGTTTCTTCCATTACAATTTAACCTTCTTGAGAGCAGAGATGTTATATTTTTGTCTTTTAATCTCCATCATCTAGCATGATATTTGGCACATGTAAAAATCTCCTGTTGACAATCTGATTAACTGATTGGCACATGGTATCCACTTTTAACTTGGAAATGCTCATTTGGTAATATGAATTGAGAGTACCTGCTACTACCAAAGACCAACAGCACTCTGGGTAGCTTTAATTGTTGTTGTAGTTCTTCAGTAGTGTCTGACTCATTCTTCTCCGTTTTGTTGTTACTAATTTTTTTCCCCTTTTAAGTTACTCTGAATGACAGTTATGTGTTTCCTGATATTAAGCCTAAATCTTACTCTCTGTTACCTTCAACCTTGCTTCTTGGCACTTAGATCTCCATTCATAAAAGGAAAAACAACTTTTGAGGGGTTAACAATCACTTTAATCAAGCTCATATATCAATCCTTTTAGCAAGCACATATCATTCACCTATTTCAGGGGATTCAACACCATGGATCCCAAAGTAATCAATAACCATGTCTTCCTCTGTCGACAGACAGCTGACTGACCATAATTACCACAGAGGGAAATACAACATCTGGGTTCCCAAAGTTAGAGGGATCCTTCATGGCTTCCCAGAGTCCTCCTCTGGCGCTCAAACCTTTTTATCAAAACAAAGCCCAAAAATAAAACCTCATCATGAGTCTTTATACACTTTTTTTGAACCAGAGGGCATCACATCCTTTGAAAACCAGTGCCTCCTTAACAAAAGGTTTGGACCTTCCTACAAGTCTTCCAGCTCTACAATGGATGTAAAAGATCCTCCTCACTCACATTCAGGTACAGGCATTAAACTTTTTGATTACACTAAAACAAAAAGAGCAAAGGATCCTACTTTACTTGCCATTAAAATTCATAAAAGAATACATGATAATCATTTATATATTTTCATGGAAATTTTACATATGTATATAAATACATATAGAAAGGGGGAGCACTATATTTCTTCATGCCTATTCTGTGCTTGTCTGTATTATATATAATATATGCATTTAATATATGCATGTGTGTATATATGCAGAGTACATATGAAGAAATAGATATGAATTAATATGAATTATGAATTAAAAATGAATTAATTCCTTATAGTTATATTACATTTATTCCTTCATGACTATATAAAAGGTATCATATTTTTCTTTCAGTTTTGCTTTCTATTTTTTTTAAGCAAGAATGCAGAATATGTTTTACTATGTTAATGTGGAAAAGTCTGAAGTCTGTTTTCTCCCTCCTTTTCCTGAAATATTTCTTTCTTCAAAGGACTCAAAAACACATGATCTGTATGTCATTTTAAAATATTTTCTGGTAATGTGCACCTTGCATAGAATGGTATCCTTTCATTATATTCACATGATAGTGAATTCTGCCCACATGCATATACCCAAGTATATATATATATATATATATATATATATATATATATATATATATATGTATATATATAATGTATGTATACACAACACATATGCATGTAAAATACATAAATCTATGCACTGTGGGAACACAAGCATATGTGCATGTGCCTGTTCACTCACACATATATACGCACATGCATGAACATGTATGCATGTGTACAGATTTTTATATGTTGTGTTATTCATATTTGGCATCCATTCTGGAAATAAATGCATATATAAAAGGAAGTAAAAAAGTGAAAAAGTCATTTTTTTCACATTTGGTTTTGAATTCTAGCTTCATTGAATAACTTGCATTTCAATATATCTTTATTATTTATTTTACGTAAGAATCAATGTTTATATTTGGTTAGATATTATTTAATAAGTTCGTGGGTGAATCCCTACCCTCAAAAGCTTCTTGAAATGATGTGATCACCATGAAGATTATTAGCCTCAATTTACAGATGAGGAACCCAAAGGGGAAAGACACTAAGTGTCTTGCCCTGGGTCACATAGTCATTAAATATCCAAGCTGGAAATTAAACTCTCGTTTTTCTCACTTCATGTACAGCACTGGATTCCCTTTCACTACATAGCTAGCTTGACACTATCATCCTTTCAGATGGAGAGGTTAAAAAGCTTAGATTAAAGTGCACTATTTGTACCTTCTCCTTCAATATCCAATCAATAACAAAGCCTTATTCATTGTCCCTCCACAACTTGTTCTCACTTCTCTCTCCTCTGAATTCGCATGGCACCAGCAGAGTGTGTGCCTACATTGGCACTCATCTATACTATTGCCATAGCCTCCTAACTGTCCTTTCTTATTCCTCTTTCTTCCTTTTCTAATTCTTGTTTTCATATAATCGCCAATTTAACTTCTTCATGAACATAAGCTTATCCCCCACTCAAGAAGTTTTAGTAGTTTTCTACTTATACTAAGATTAAACAAAATCTATTTTCTTTACCATGTAAACCCCTTCGGAATATTATTCTGACATCTTTAAAAACGAAGTTGACATTAATGCACCTCCCACACTGTTTTAGACAAATTGACTCACTGGCCATTCCTTGAATTTCACTTTTAATATTTCATCCCTTGTCTTCACATTTCATGCCTGGAATGTTGGAATCTGTGGCTCCTTTGGAGGTCCATGTCATGGGCAACTTCCTGTGCAAAACTCTTCTGGATTTTCTCAATCGTCAGTTCTTACTTTACATTCCCACACCAAAAGTAAATGTATATCTTTCATACTATTTATCAGTGTACAAGTCCCCTTCACCCCACCCCCACCCCCAATAGATCTCTTCAAGGGTGAGGAATGTTTCTTTTTTGTCATTCTATCCCTAATAACTAATTTAATGTATGACATGGAGCAGACAACTTAAAGATGCTTATTGAGTTGAACTAAATTTTGTAGGAAAAGATTATCGTAGACTGAGGTAGTCAGGAAAACATGAGGAGTAGTTATGACCTACTTCATCTAACCAATTGTAGAATTCAGATAATACAAATAGCTATCATTGATAAAATGTTTTAGATATGATTTTTCTGTACCCTTCTATGGATTTAGTTAGAGAAGGGACAGTAGCACATATTTATATCAATGTATTCTTTCAACACTCTTGGGAGATAAATGCCATTACCATTTCTGTTTTTCTGATGGTAGTTTAATTTAAATGGTTGTCTTCTCACATCATTAAACAAGTAAAAATTGTGACATACAACCTTAGTTTTGTCCTGACTCTCAAGTTCTGCACCCACATCAATTTCATGACACCTTTCAGTAGATGCTGAAGAGAGAATATGAGAAAATGAAACAAAGGAAGAGCATATCAATCTACTTCTAGACATTAGTCACTCCTTGGAACACTGGCAATAGTGTAAGTAGAAAGATCAGCTTTTATTAATACTATTCCTTGTATAATGGGGATTTGGTGAATGCATAGAGGAGTTCAAGTGGCATTTGGAGGACATCAAAAAGGAAATAGTATCTCTCCACTTGGAGATACTAGGGAGTTTCTTCCACGAGAATCATGACAATGTGTAGAGGAATTGCATTGGAGAAACAGAATGGAACATGCAAAAGCATTCTAAACAAGGTTTTTATTGGCTAACCACATGTTGAAAAGGAGATTATTGGTTGAAGAGGCATGCAAAAGAGTTGGTCAGCATCACCTATAATCTCTTTGCCTCAGTACTTTTGGGGGAGCGCTGTGACTGGTGAAGGGAGAGTTTATGACCTGAAGAGTGTGAAAGCCACAGAAGACTTTTCATCATGCTTAAAATACACAGATCATTATCGAGGCATTTATGCCTTGAAGTTCAGGGAAAGACATTTGAGAATGACCTTCAGCATCCCAAGCAAGCAGTAGCTGAGATATTTCATCAGGTAGTCATTCCACAACCAGGTACACACTGGATAACAGAACAATTCTATATAAGATTTGACCTAAATTTTGAGCCTACTTCCCCAAAAGGTAAGGTAATGTAGGGGAGAGTCGATGCCAAAAGTGTTGTGGAAAATATGTATACTTAATTCTTACTATATCTTTGAAGTAAATATCCCTTTGTTAATACTCCCAAGAACTGAGTGGTTAAATGGAATTGGGGCACTGTCCACAGGCCACAAATATTGGGGAGAAATATAATCTGTTAGGATTTGAAAATTTACCAGTGAAAAAAGTCACCCTAAATCTCTGAGTATACCCTGGACCCTGAAGGGAGATATAGCTCACCTGGACTCAAGATATTGAATCATAGCGTACATGACCCCTCCACTTTTAATATAACTTTAAAAGTAACGGGCCTAATATGATTTTTCAATAAGTGGAAATACAATTTCAAACCCCAGCCTTCAGCCTACAAATCGGATGTTGTCTTCTTCACAACGCTTACTAAATATAGAAGCAAAGTATTTAAACATGTATTTTTTTGTCTTTTTTTAAAATATAAATTTATTTATTTAACTTTTTACATTCATGTTCACAACATTTTGGGTTCCAAAATTTTCTCACCATTTGTCTCCTCCCAACACCCCAATACACTGAGCATTCTTATTTCCCCTATCAATAATCTGCCCTCTCTTCTATCATCCCTCCCTTCTCTTCTCCCCATCTTCTCTTTTGTCCTGTAGGGCCAGATAACTTTCTATTCCCCATTACATGTATTTCTTCATTCCTAGTAGCAAGAACAATACTCAACAGTTGTTCCTAAAACTTTGAGTTCCAACTTCTCCCCATCCCTCCCTCCCCACCCATTCCCTTTGGGAAGGCAGGCAATTCAATATAGGCCATATCTGTGTAGTTTTGGAAAAGACTTCCATAATAGTCGTGTTGTGTAAGACTAACTATATTTCCCTCCCTCCTATCCTGACCCCCATTGTTGCTATTCTCTCTTTTGATCCTGTCCCTCCCCGAGGGTTGTTCTCAAATTGCTCCCTCCTTCCATCGCCCTCCCTTTCATCATCCCCCTCACCCTGCTTATCTCCTTCTCCCCCACTTTTCCGTATTGTAAGATCGGTTTTCATACCGAAATGAGTGTGCATTTTATCCCTTCATTTAGTCGAATGTGATGAGAGTAAACTTCATGTTTCCTTTTTTTTCTCAGCTTTCCTCTTTTTCCCTCCACTAAAGAGTCTCCTACTTGCCTCATCTATGAGAGATAATTTACCCCATTCCATTTCATCCTCTCTCCTCCCACTCCATTTCTCTCTCACCGTTTACCTTGATTTCTTTTAAGATATGATCCCATCCTATTCAGTTTACTCTGGGCTTTCTGTCTCAGTGTGTGTGCGTATGTGTGTGTGTGTGTGTGTGTGTGTATGTACGTGTGTGTGTAATCCCACACACTACCCAGATACTGAAAAATTTCAAGAGTTACAAATATTGTCTTTCCATATAGGACTGTGAAGAGTTCAACTTTGGTAAGTCCCTTATGACTTCTCCTTGCTGTTTACTTTTTAATGCTTCTTCTCATTCTTGTGTTTGAAAGTCAAATTTTCTTTTCAGATCTGGTCTTTTCATCAAGAATGCTTGAAAGTCCTCAATTTCATTGAAAGATCATATTTTCCCTTGAAGTGTTATACTCAGTTTTGCTGGGTAGGTGATTCTTGGTTTTCGACCTAGTTCCTTTGACTTCTGGAATATCCTATTCCATGGCCTTCGATCCCTTAATGTAGAAGCTGCTACATCTTGTATTAGCCTGATTGTATTTCCACAACACTGGAATTGTTTCTTTCTGACTTCTTACAATTTGGTCATAATGTTCCTAAGAGTTTCTCTTTTTTGGATCCCTTTCAGGCAGTGATCGATGGATTCCTTGAATACTTATTTTGACCTCTAGTTCTAAAATATCAGGGCAATTTTCCTTCATAATTTCATGAAGGATGATGTCTAGGCTCTTTTTTTGATCATGATTTTCAGGTAGTCCCATAATTTTTAAATTATCTCTCTTGGATCTATTTTCAAGCGCACTTGTATTTCCAATGAGATATTTCACATTATCTTCCATTTTTTTCATTCTTTTGCTTTTGTTTTGTGATTTCTTGTTTCTCAGAAAGTCATTGGCCTCCGTCTGTTCCTTTCTAATTTTGAAAGAACTATTTTCTTCAGTGAGTTTTTGAACCTCTTTTTCCACTTGGCTAATTCTGCTTTTGAAAGCATTCTTCTCCTCATTGGCTTTTTGAACCTCTTCTGCCAATTGAGTTAGCCTATTTTTCACGGTGTTATTTTCTTCAGCATTTTTTTAGGTCTCCTTTATTAAGGTATTGACCCGTTTTTCATGCTTTTCTTGCATCTCTCTCATTTCTTTTCTCAGTTTTTCCTCCACCTGTCTAACCTGATTTTCAAAATCCTTTTTGAGCTCTTCCATGGCCTTAGCCCGTTGTATATCTATTTAAGATGTTTGGGATACAGAGGACTTAACTCTTATGTCTTTACCTGATGGTAAGCAGTTTTCTTCCTCGTCAGAAAGGAAGGTTGGAATCATTTGCTCCCCAAGAAAATAACCATCTATGGTCTTATTTTTTTCCCTTTTCTGGGCATTTTCCCAGTCAGTCACTTGACTTCGGAGAGTCCTCTCCACCCCCGCCTATGTGAGCCCAGCTAATGCTTGGGGTCTGTGATCCAAATGCTGCTCCCCAGCCTCAGGGCTTTTGGTGGCTGGCTGGCTGCTATTCAGGGTAAGATTAAATCACGTTTTCAGGTGGGGGCAGGGCCACCTCGCAGGCTCGGTTCCTACTGAGTCTATAACAGTGCTGCCATACTTAACTGTTAGATGTGTCCATGTTTTGTCATTTGATAGAACATCAGTGTAGCATAAAGTTAAATGCTTAGTAAATACTTGTTGATTGATTTCAAATCTAGTTCTGATAAACTTAGTGATGTATCCACAAACAAGTTATTTATTCTCTTTTTACCTCAGTTCCCTCATTTAAGAGAAATGCGGAAATTTTTATAGTGTTTTGCAAACATTTAAGTGACGTATTAATGCTGTCTATTTTTATTATTGTTAGTAGTAGTAAAAGTAAAATAAAAAAAGAAATTATAATACCTGTTCTACCTACCTACCAAGGTTGTTATGTATCTCAAATTAGATGATGCATATCATCGAGCCCTAAAGACTAGAAAGCCTTATACTTATTGTTATCATTGTTGTTCTTGTTTCCTCTTGGTGGAACATACACAACATCTGCAGCTGACAACATTCATCAAATATGTTTAGGGGGCATAGCCAAGATGGCGGAGTAGAAAGATTCAAATATGCCAGCTCTGAACCCACAGCCCATAATTATCTATAAAAAGAATTCGCAACCAATTCTGGAAGAGTGGAGCTGTGCAGCAACAGGGTGAAGATTTCTCTTCCAAAGAGCCCTGAAAAACCGATCCCAAAGTCTCCATTGCACACTGGACAGGAGTGGGGTCCTGCCCTGCCCCAGTCATGCAGCACTGAGAGAAGCGAGCAGATCCGAGCAGGATTCAGGGACGGAATCTCCAGCAGCCGCGAAGGTCCCTCCACCCACAGACTCACAGGTCAGTGAAAGAGACGTCTGGAAAGGCTGAGAGAGGAGCGGAGTGTCTCCATAATTCAGGCCCCCTCGGGAGGCAGTCGCAGAGGCAGCAGGCGGCCAGAGGTTCCTGGAGCAGGTAGGAGCTCTGCAGCAGCTCCATTACAGAATTCGAGAGGGTCCTTGTGCTTTTCCTCTCCGCAGTAAGTTATTCCTGAGTAGGGTCAGTATTTGTAGAATCAAGGAACAAGCTCATAAGAGAGCAGTATGAAAAAGCTAGAAGCTTGGCCAGTGTTTTCTTACCCCCAGACAAGCAGGTTCTAAATGTAACATGGAATTCAAAGACAAGAAATAGTTTGGAAAATGAACAAACAGCAACAGAAAAAAAGAACCATTAAAGGACTGCTACAGTAGCAGCGAAGATCAAGACACAAACTCAAGAGAAGTAAATAATGCATAAATAGCTACTACCAAAGCCTCAAAGAAAAATAATATTGGACACAAGCCAAAAAAGAATCCCTGGAAGAGTCAAAGAAAGAGATAAGTGATAGAGGGAAAACTGGGAGAATAAATGAGAGCAATTTAAGAAAGTTATGTAAGGAGAATTAATAGCTTGTAAAAGAGACAAAAAAATTGGTGGAAAAATTAAGACCTTAAAAAACAAAATTGTCAGAGTGAAACCAAGATGGCAGAATAGCAGCGTAAACCTGCTCTAAATCTCTTTGGAATGCCTTTAAATACTTGTAAAATTGACTTTAAACAAAGTTTACACAAAATGACAAATTGCAGTATAGTTTTCTCATTTTTTTATTACAATATGGTTTACATGGAAATGATTTTCATGCTTTCACACACAAGTTCTCAGTGGAAGGGGTAAGGGTAAGAAGGAGGGAGAAAACTTGGAGATGAAAATTTAAAAAGAAAAAATGTTAAAAATGAGTAAATTATATTTATATGTGTAAATTATATGTATATATATTTAGAATTCATATTTGTGGTTATAAGCAATAACCACTTCTTAATCATGACTTTTTAAAACATGCATTCTATTTTATATATTCATTCAAATATCATTTATTAAAAAGCAAAAGCATTTTAATAAAGGAAATTCATATATACGTATGTGTATATATATATATATATATATGTATATATGTATATATATACATATATATATATATATATACTATGATCAAAGCATGGACAAATTATGAAATTATGACTACCAAACTTTATCATTTATAATGTTTTCCACCTTGGGGAGAAAGGAATTGTACTGAAGTGAATGAAAGTGATTTATATTTTCTCACATACATAATATATGGATGTTTCATTTTACTATTTTTTTTTATTACTTGGAGGATTTTTATTAGGGAAGCTAGTATAGCTACCAGCCAAAATAATCTTCAAGTACAAGTCTGACTCTATTGCTTTCTTAATCAGGAAAAGTAAATGCCTTCCTATCGACAGTAGCATAGCATTCAAACGATTTGGATTGGCATTTAAATTCTTTTGTAGTCTCTTTCTAGCTTACCATTCCTTCCAGGCTTAATATCCCCATTCACAAACACATACTACATTCAAGCTAAATTGACCTGCTTTCTATTCTCTGAATTTAGAATTCCTTTACTCTACTCTATGCCTTCACACATGCTTTCCCTAGTTTATGTCACCATTTCCTCATCTTTCCCTTCTACAGGACACTTTTCAGATCCCACAGTTTGAAGAGTTTTCTCCTCAAATTATCACATATTTATGTGCCCTATCTCCCCCATCCCTCAGAAGAATGAAAGTATCTTGGGAGAAGTGACTTTCTTTTCCTCCGTTTTTGTCTCTTCTAGAATCTGTCATAGTGTTTTTATTCAAAGAACCAGCATAACAAATGATTGTTAATTTAAGGGAGTAAAAGGGGAAAAAATATTTATTGTGTTCCAGGAACTATACTAAATTTTTATAAGTGCTTTCTCATGTGAGTTGGATTAAAGTAGACTGAAGTACATGTTATTGAATTACCTTGAATTATAAGCCGTCAGTTTCTCTTCTTGTCTTAGACTTCTATTCTCAATCACCTCTATCTTCACCTTCCTCCAACATTTTTGAAATTTTACATATCCCTTCTCACAGTTACAAAAATGTCTAGGTGTGACTTTGCCTATAGTACCTAGCTCCCAGATTTGTTCAGCTTCCCAAATGAGATATTGTATGTAGAGCGCGTTGAAATTTCTAAAGCTATTTAAAAGTCAGTTATTATTATTAAAAACTTTGCGGTTAATCTAACTCTCCAAAATGGCAATGATAAGTGACTCTCTTCGAAGTTTAATCTCTTATTATCTGTCAAAATAATTAAAATGTAATTAAGAATTAAGCAAGTTAAATCACATTAATTAAAACATTAAGATTATTTGTGGATGATTCCTCCTTTACATCCAAAACAATTTTACTTTTCAGAATTAATTTTGCTTCCTAAAACAGTTTCTTTTTTTTTGTAAGGTAGCAGGAAAGAAAGAAGATATAGGCTAGTGAAGTAAAACCCCACTTTTAGTCTTTTCATATGGTGAGGCAAGTTTCTTAGATTATCTTATTTTTTCACCGTTCATGCTTAGAGAGGTCAAAGATAACTCACTATGTAGGTCAATACAAAGTCACCAGTTCCTGAAACTAAACTTTATCTATACATCACATAAGGATTTCACTTACATACTGACAGGTTTGAAGAATCATAAATCCATGAACCAACAAAGCTTTTTTTTCCACAGTAGGTATAATTTTTTTCTAAAATGCAGCTGTAATTGTAATTCTATAAAGTGTAATTCTTTTTCTATGATTTAAATGCAACTTTATAAAGGATGAAGTAGCTAAATAAGAATGCTGTCATTCTTACTCCACTGATCAGTTTTGTTGTTGATTGGTTGTTGTCCTTCATACTTGATGAGTATTATAATGACATCATTATGTCTGGCTCAAAAAAAGGTCAATGTATAGTGTGTGCAATGTGGTTGATCAAACCAATGAGTTCAGAAGTTTCTACTACAGATCTGTACAAAAAGTATATATGACCCTTTAGAATGAAGATGTCTCTAAAGTTCTACATTTCATATTTCTTTTGAACCACTGCAATTCTGCTTTGCTTATAGAGTGCAGTGGCTTCTTTGATGTGGGCATTTCACAATGGGCAGTCATGTGCCAGTGTCTTCAGAGGAACCTTGAAAATGTCTTTGTATTGCTTTTTCTGACCTCTTTGTGAGCACTTGCCTTTGTGAGTTCTTTGTAAAAATAGTCTTTTATGCAAACATGTATTTGGCATTTGAACAATGTGGCCAATCCATTGGATATGCACTCTGTGTAATCGTATTAGAAAGCTTGAGAGTTCAGCTCCAGAAAGGATCTGAGTGAGTGACTGATACCTTATCTTGATAGGTGATCTTCTGAGTCTTCTTCCAAACATAATTTAATGGAAGCAATTTAATTTCTTGTCATGACTCTGGTATACTGTCCAGGCTTCACAAGACTCCGACAATGAGATCAACATAATGGCCCTGCAGACCTTCAGTTTGGTAAGCAGCTGAACATTTCTTTTCTCCCACAGTTTCCTTCAAAGCCTGCCAAACACTGACCTATCTCTGACAATGCATGCATCAACCTTATCATTTATAAGTACTTTACTGGAAAGTGTACTGCCAGGGGAAGTGCATTACAGCATTCAAAATTTCTCCATTTGTTGTAACCAGCATTTCCACATACGGAGGGTACATTTTCTTTCTTTTGTCTCTCCCACACACTTTTTCAGATTCTTCATTTTGAATAGGAAGGCTAGAACAAGACAAAGTATGTATAGTTGTACGTTATTTTTCTCTAATAAACAAACCAGCATTAAAGAACACTCAATATGTGGCAGTGAAAAAAAGTAACTTGGCTATCATACACACTGTTCCTTTAATAATAGATAAAATTTATATAGAACTTGAAGGTTTATTGCAAATATAGTTTCATTTTATCCTCACAACAACCCTGAGATGTCATTGCTATTATCATCCCCATTTTTATAAATGAGGAAACTAAAGCATAAAGGGGTGAATGATTTTTCACATCGTCAGAAAACTAATATCTGATGTCACATGTTAGTTCAGCTCTTCCTAACTCCAGGAAGAACTTCTGACACTTGTACACTGCACCAATTAGCCTTCACTACTAGAAAAATAACATCTGTTAAATTCTTGATATGCCAATAAACAATAGGATGGTTTTTGTTTTGGTATTTTTTTTTGTTAATTTTCAGTGAATGCTGTCTAATATCCTAGGAAGTAAATTGAGAACTGGGAGGAACTTTATGGATCAGTTAAACTCACTCTATTGTAGATGAGGAAATTTAGGTCTATAGAAAATAAATGATTTAATCACACAGCTATTAAGAAGCAAAGACCATTTAAAACCTATAACCTCTGACTCCAAGACAAACACTTTTTTTTTAACCCATAATGGGTCGTACTTCGTAGACTTTTTTTTTTTTTTATCTTCCTTGGTATGTTCTAAACTTAACCCAGTGACTAGACCACAGTAAGATTTTAAGAAACGCTTGTTGACTTTGGAGTTTCTTTCATCAGTACGTTCACAGGTTCATTCCCTATCCCCGTCTTCTCTCTTCTTATTTTATTGACTTGACTTATGAGAGATATGATTTAAATTGGTTGTGGCATCAGTCTTGAATGTTAATATACTACAAGATAAAATGCTATGGGATTCAATGAAACTCAGTTCTAATCTCAGTTCTACAATGTGACCTTGATGAATTCCACTGAACTTCAGTTTCTTCATTTGCTAAATAGGAATTTAATTCTTCCCCTATTTATTTCATAGGATTATCTTGAGGTTAAAATAGAAATTAGAAATTTGAAAGTACTTTCCAAAATAGAGAATATTTTAGTGACCTTAGGAATTTATTTAAATTTATTGAACCCTGCCTTTGCATTATTTGAAAAATAAAAAGATTTGACTCGATGATCTCGCAAATCTTTGCCACTTAGACATTTATGCATGTATGATATTTATATTCTGTCATATATGAAAACTCACCATTTTGGCCACCATTTTTGACAGTGGTTACAGTGGTGGAGCACATTTAATGAATTGAGATCTAGACACGGATATTCAATAGCTATGTCAATTTGGCAAGTATGATTTGACATCTGTTTGCCTCAGTTTCCTCATCTGTACAGGGGAGATAATCATAGCACCTGCTTCCAGAGTTGTTGTGGAAATAAAAGGAGACACCTGTAACGAGTTTTATAAAATTTGAGTGCTGAAAACTTTGTCCTAGATTACAAAATCTAATCATAGGTGTGCCAAAAGTTTCTATCCTGTAAATTCTTCTCTTTTACTACTATACTGCTTGACTTGGTAATTTCCTTACCTCCCATTGGTAAGGTGATGAGTCTCAAACTCGCTCCTATTCCCAACCTAGCATTTTCAACTGCCTTTTGGACAGTTTGAAGTGGATACTAACATCTTAAAGTCAATACTTCCAAAGCTGAAATCTTTAGATTTTCCCCTAAACCCTTACTTTCTTCATTTCTTTCCTATCACTACAGAGGGCAATTCTCTCAATTTCGACACTAAATATTTCATCTCAATAAGTGGCATCCTTGATTTCTTATTGTATCTCATACCCAGTACCAAACTGTTGCCAGGGTCTGTCAACTTCTGCAACATTTCTGTTTCCCTTTATTTGTTTGTTTTTCATTGGGTAAAAATGACTGCAGCTTCAATTGTAGATGTTAGGGCATTTCAAAAAGGCAGGGTAATCAATTTTAGAAACTTACATTTGAATCGAGGTCAATAATCTCTATTTTAGAGAGTAGGTTTACTGTAACAGTAAGAAAAACAATAATTCTTTCAAAAATCCTTTGGTGGTTGGGAAGAAAAAATTCACCATCGGATACACACTTTGCAGTTATTTCTGTAAGACCTTCATGATTCAGCTGATTACAATGGAACATTGCAATTCAATTCAACTTTTAGAGATGACATTCCATTTCCCATAACCTCATCTTTCAGGAGAATATTGGTGGCAATCAAAATGCTGAGTGAAGCAGTTGTTTCTTGACACAATTGTCGTTCCAGATAACAGCTTCAGACGAAGTAATTGGCAAACCTGTCTTTAATTCAGCACCAACAACTTATCCTGACCCTGAATTTTCAGCCTGTGCCATAACTAGTGTTTCCTGAAGGTCAAAACCAGACCTCTGAGCAAGTACCTGTATCAGCAAATGCTTGGATTCCAAATCAGGTTGTTCTCTTAACATATATTTAATGAGAGTTTCAACTATGGCTACTTTTACTGTGCCAACACTGGGAACCATGCAGTCATCTTGAATAGCATTCTTGACAGCTCCCAGACTATCTCTTACTGTGTCCTTGATCTACGTAAGTGTATGACTATTTGGTTCTTTTATCAACAACGTGACAGATAGAGAGATATCAAATTTCTCAATAAAGATCAATTTCTCTTTTCCCAGTATGTATTCATAGACATGTCCCAAATAGTTATAATTTAGGTCAACTAGAGAATTCATAGCCATCCCACCACATGCAAGAGTCAGTCTCTTTCTATTTTTAATTTTTTCCTCTGTGAAGGGCTAATATGCCTTCTTTTCCAAGAGCATCTACAGAAATGTGAAACTTTCTGTTTTATTAATAACAACAAATCCTATGTCTGAATCACCACACAATTTTCTTTTCAATTATAACATTTACTTTATTCTATGTTCAATCAATTTCCTTTCTGGTTTTACTAGTTTCTCTTTCTCCTTCATATATTTTGTAAATTGAAAAAATCCAGAATTCAATTTTTTCGTAGTCTAATGATACATTGTATATAAGGATATATACATCACCTACTCTCTTCTTCATATTGGGATATCAAGCACCATGGTCCAAAACCATTCTTGTGATCAACATTTGTGTCAGTTTCTGATTTACAGGTCAACAGGTTCAACTGGTTTTCTGATGCCACTTTTCAGGTTTGGAGCATTTTGTCGGTATGGGACTGCCTCTGACAATGTATCTCATATAATTTTAAGTCAATGCCTCCTCCAAATTGGGGACACTTTCTCTGGATTGACTTAATTCTTTACTCCCACGGAGAAGTTTTGAATGCTATGGGTAAGTTCACCTACCTTGATAGCATAGGGATATAAGCATTGACAATGAGGTTGACACATGCATTGCTAGAACTAGCTCAGTGCTTGGGAAGCTCTGAAGAAAAGTTGGGGAGAGAAGAGGTATAAGAGGGTCCACAGAGCCATTGTGTTGATCTTATTGTTGTATGCCTGTGAAGCATGAACAGTCCACCATCGCCATGGCAGGGAACTGAATTGCTTCCATTTGAACTGTCTTAAGAAGATTTTGAAGATCACTTGGCAGGATAAGGTACCAGACACTGAAGTACTTCCTTGAACCAAACTGCCAAGCATTCAAACTATGCTTCAGGGAGTGCAATTCTGATAGGTTGGCCATGTTCTTCGAATGTAAAATGTATACTTGTCAAAAAGACTATTTTATGGAGAACTCACATATGGCAGGTGATTACATGGTGGTCAAAAGAAGGGATAAAAGGACACTCTCAAGGTCTCTCTCAAGAACTTTGGATTTGACTGTGAAACTTGGGAGACACTGGCGCAGGATCATTCAGCATGGCATGCCCACATCAGAAAGGGTGCTGTGCTCTATGAGAAAAGCCGAGTTGAGATAGCACAAAGTAAACATAGGATGCGCTTTGGAGTATCTACCCCAAATATTCACACAGACTACCTGTGCCCAACCTGTGGTAGAGCATTCTGAACTCACATTGGTCTGATCAGGCACAGTCAGATACAATGAAACTTCTCTTTATCCTGGTGATGTCATTTTGATCCTCTTCGAAAACGATGGACAGCAACCAACCAAGTCACCACTTCCCTTTAGCATGGTCATTTTTTTTTTTTGACAAAAGAGAAGTGAGATATATCAGTTCCTCTTGGTAGTTCTGGAATAAATTATTGCATCCCACTTCAAAAGTAACTTCTAGGACCATATGCTCACCAAACAGGGTGTCAATTAGAAACAATTAGAGTTGAATATGAGAAAGCTTTATGAACCACTATGAGAAGGGTACCAAGGCTCAAATATCCTCAAGATGAGATGGAGTGAAGGAAAACTCTCTCCTCTATTCCACTAGGCAATATTTGTATCAGTGACTGAGAGGACTTTGTTAGCTAATGAATGCATATTTATTCTTTGGAAAATACAACTTATTATTTTCCAAGAATACTCATAAGTTTCTGGCAATTCCTCTCATATTGATTAAGTGACAGATTTCCCTCAGGGATCTCACAATCTATTTGTCCTTTCTTATTAACTTTTCACTTCATCTTCTCCCCATCCCCTTTGATTGGTAAGGAAAACCTAGGTGAAGAATGATTTTCATTGTACCTAACTATACATGTTTATTTTCAATGAAATCCATCAAAAACACATGAAGACATTAAAAGCTTAAGTTGGAGAAATTGGGTTTTTATCTTGGGCATGAGAAACCTAATGATTACGTAGCAACCCATATTCTAGAGACACTCCTTGTAAAGAAAAGAGCACCAGTCAGGGAGACCTGGGAATAGATGTCTTTGGCAGGGTGGAGTGGCAGGAGACTTTGACAAATCATTTCTCCATGTTGTGAGTGAATTTAATACTCTGTATAGTAATATGCATTGAATCTATCAATAAATATTTATGAATGAATTGACCAAAAAGCATCAATGTGTTTATACATGCAGGCAATATGATAGTCTCTAGGAATACTATTAGAAAATCAAGATGCTTATTGATCTCAAAGTGTTCATTTTTATTTTACTTTAGCTCCAAATTTTTTTCCTTCTTCCCTCTCAAGAGGGAAGATACCGTTTCAACTTTGCTCACTTGGGTGGAGAGGAATATGGCTAGCCTGAATTTCCCTGAAAAGATCTGGTGACTTTTAGGTGTTTGGTACATCTAAAGTGGTGTGATTCAGGGAGACTTCTTGTTAGAACACTATAGTTCTGGTGTGGGTAAGGCTCTCTTCCCTCACAATTACAGACCAGCTTCTATGCTATGCCCTGGCATGATGTCTGATAATTTGGGAATGGGCAAATAAGATAAGATATCAAATCTTTCTTTATCCTGAGTCTAATACCAACTCAAGAATCCTCATTAATATCTTTCCAACCAGGCATTTAATTACTTACTCTCCCTAGACACTGATTGCTCCACTCAAGAGATAAAGTACTCAATATACTTATGAAGTTGTGCAAATTCCACGATATCCATTTTTAGAAAAAAACAAAAACAAGACAAAGTCAAAGACAATCTGCTTCAATCTGCACTCAGGGTACATCAGTCCCATTTCTGGAGGTGGATAAAATTTTTCATCTTGCGTCTTTTGGAATTTTCATAGATCATTTTATTAATCAAAGTAGTTAAATCTTTCATAGTTGATGACTGTCACAATATTGCTATTACTGCACAATGTTCTCAAAATTCTGCTAACTTCACTTTTCATTGGCTCATATAATCCTACCCAGCATTCCATCAATCCACTCCTTCACAGTTGCTTACAATGCAGTAGTATTTCATAACACCAATAAAACTTCTTTAGCCATTCCCCAAGTCATGGTTATCCCCTCAATTTCCTGTTTTTTTTTGCCACCACACAAAGGACTGCCAAAACTATAGTTGTACGTATTGGTCCTTTTCCTTTTTCTGTGTCTCCTTTGGATACTGATGTAGTCATTTCATGGATTGCCAGATTAAAGAATTTGCCACACTTTAAGTGTGGTAAGTAAATGCACTCAAAAATTATTAGACAGACTCACAGATTGGCCAACAGAGTATTCATGTAATTGTTTCTCCATATCCTCTCCAGCATTAGTTATTTTTCTGGTTTATCATATTAGCCAATCTGATGAGTGTGAGGTGATATCTCAAAATTATTTAAATATTCATTTCTCTAACAGTGCTATGAAATATTATTTTCATATGGATACTGATAACATTAATTTCTTCTAAAAACTGCTGTTAACATCTTTTCACTGTTTATCAATTGGAGAATGACTCAAAAATAAATTTGGCTCAGTTCTGCACATATTGGAGAAATAAGAGAGAAGAACTAACTATAATTATTATTTTAATTCTCTTCTGTCTTTCTATTTTTGGCTGCATTAGTCTTCACTAGGGAGCTTGGATATATATCTTTCTAAAACTTGATTCATCTTCTTAACTAATTTTTTGTTTATTTCATCATTAAATTTATCTAAATCTGAGAGGTTAAATTAAAGTCTCCCTTATAGCAGAATTTTACTATTTATTTTCTTCTATACCCCACTTAATTTTTCTTTAATAATCTGTTTTCTATGTCATTTGCTGCAAATACATTTAGTATTTCATTGCCTATACATTTAGTACTTTATTGCTTATACATTTAGTACTTCGTTTCCTGTGGCAGCTTTGCACAAAATGTGGTTTTCTTGATTATCTTTTTTAATTGGGTCTATTTTTACTTTTACTTAGTCTAAAATCATGATTGCTACACTTGAGATTTCTCTTTTAAATTTGAGTTGAAACTTAACAGATTCTACATCAATCTCTTATTTTAATTCATTGCCTGTCTTTCTATTTCAAACATGGGTCTTGTAAAGAACGTAGTGATGGATTCTAGATTCCAATCCATTCTGTTATCTGCTTCCATTTCAGAGGTGAGTTCATTCCATTTACATTTTCCGTTATGATTATAAATTGTGTTTTAACTTCCATCTTAGTTTATTCTATTTATCCTTCTCTTTCTTGTGTCCTGTACTCTCCTCAAATATATGTTTAGCTTTTGATTACTGCCTCTCTTAATTTACCCCATTTAATACACCCATTTCTCTTAGCCCCTTCTGCTTTTGCTTCCTTATTAGGTAAGACGGATTTCTAGATCCAATAGTATATTTGTGTACATAGGTAAATTATATGTTCATATTAATTTATGTGTATATATGTGTGAACCAGTTCAGAGGAGAATGAGTTTCAAGCATTTTCTGCTTCCACATTTTTACACTTATCATAAAAGTCTCTTCTTTCCTTTTTTTTTTTTGCATGATAATTTACCCTATTCTTTTCTTCCTTTCCCCTGCTTCCAGTGCATCCTCTTTTTTTCACCCTTCCATTCTTTATTTTTGAATAGTACAATCACACCCATTCTCTTTCTACTTCTATTTCTACGTGCCCTAATAATGATAAGTGCATATACCTTCTCACCATGTAGAAATAGAAACAGTTTAACCTTGTTAAGTCCCTTATTATTTGCCTTTCAAGTTTACCTTTTTATGCTTCTCTACAGTCTGGCATGTAAATTTTTTAAAAATCTATTAAATTCTGATAGTTTCATCAGGAATGTTTGAAAATGTCCTATTTCAGTAAATTCCATTTTTCCCTGAGGGATTATACTCAGTTTTGCTGAAGAGGTTGTTCTTTGTTGCAATCCTAATACTTTTGCCTTTCAGAATGTCATATTCCAAGGCCTCTACTTCTTTACAGAAATATATGACAATCTTATGTGATCTTGACAAACGCTCCCTAGTATTTGAATGGTTTCCTCTTGCTACTTTCAGTATTTTCTCCTTTATTTAGATGCCTTCAAATTTTTTCTATAATATCACTTGAAATTTTCATTTTGAAAACTCCTTCAAGAGGTTTTCGGTGAATTCTTTCAATGTCAACTTCACTCTCCGGATGTTATATATTCAAGATATATTTTCAATTTCTTGAAATTTTATTTCTAGGCTCTTTTATATTGTGGGTTTTCAGTAATTCAATAATTCTTAAATTTTCTCTGCCTGATCTACTTTCGAGGTCAGTCATTTTTTCCAATGAGATATTTCACATTTTCTTCTATTTTTTTCATTCTTTGTGATTTGTTTTTTTCAATTTTTTTCTTCATCCCTTATGAAGGCATTAGCTTCCATTTTATCAATTCAAATTTTTGAGAAGTTGTTCTCTTCAGTGAGATTTTTGACATTTTTGTTAAGTTGTTAATTCTCTTCTTCTATTTTTCTTGAATTGCTCTCATTTTTTTCCCAATTTTATCACTGTGGTTTGCGAAATCATTTTTGTTCTGTATTTTATTAATCTCTTTCATGAGCTCTTCAATGAATACTTGTAGGGCTTCTGTCCAATCTACATTTGTGTTTGAGACTTTGCTTATAGAGATTTTCTGGTCTTCTATTTTTGTGTCTTGAGCTTCCCATACAAACTTTTTTAGGATCAAATTTCTTTTTTGGTGTTTGTGCATTTTCCCCATTTTATGACTTTGAATTTCATGTTAAAGTTGGGTTCATATTTGTTTAGTACTGATATTGCTTCGTCGATACCATTTCAAGTTTGCTCACCTGGGTGGAGAGGATTATGGATAGCCTCAGTTTCTCTGAACAGATTTGGGGACCTTTAGGTGGTTGGTACATCTAAAGTGGTGTGATTCAGGGAGACTTCTTGTTAGAACACTGTGTTTCTGGTGTGGTATCTAGTCTTTGCCCAGGTAAGGCTCTGTTCCCTCACAATTACAGACCAACCTCTATGCTGTGCCCTGGTATGATGTTTGATAATTTTGGAATGAGCAAATAAGATATCAAATCTTTCTTTATCCTGAGTCTAACGCCAACTCAAGAATGCTCATTAATATCTTTCCAACCAGGCATTTAATTGCTTACTCTTTCTAGACACTGATTGCTTTTAGTATCACCATAACTGCTGCTGCTGTGGGTGTTGTTCCTACCTTCAGGCCATAAAGCTGGTAGTAAATTGTCTGTGTGTTCTTCCATCGAAGTCCACAGGCAGAACCCCTCCTTTTGTCCTTCTAATCTGTCCTTGGCATACACACACACACAGACACACAGACACACATAATTTTGGTTATTCTGTTTTACTGCTCATAATTTGATTTGAGGCATTTTCAAATATTTATTTAGATGATTGAATTAGGAGAGGTCAACTAAATTTCTCATTCCCCTCTGCCATCTCTTATAGGTGCTACACCCCCATTAATCCAGGTTTTCTTAAGTTAAGCATCCATGGTACCACATTGTCCCTCACAATGTCAAATAATTACTATCCCATTAAATTATGACTCCCATGTTCCACCACCTTTTTTGTAAAAATATTTTTATAAACATTGGGATAGACATCACCATTCAATATTCTGGAAGCCAGCAAAAATGAAGGACACTAATGGTAAAATTGAAAAGTTCTTTGGGTTTGTATTCAGAAGACATGGGTTCAAATCATAGGTATACTAAATGATATTTGTGTGTCTCTTGGCAAATAATTTAACCTCTATGACCTTCATTTAGTAATCTATAAAAGTAAGTACTGGACTAAATGACATTTCAATTCCCTATATATTTGTGAGATTTTCTTTGTAAATAGGTATCTTTATCTTATCATTTGTAAATACAGAGGAAATTTTAAAATATATTCTGTGATGTCTTTTGGCTGTAATTCAGAAAATTATAAAAAAAGAATGATGAGAAGTTGGCAAGACCATCTAATAGCAAGACTAGTGAATCTAGGAGATAGTTTACGTTTATTTTCTTCTGTGATATAAATACTTCTAATCTTTAGTCAAAGACTGAATTAATTATTCTCCTAAGGTCATGATACTTATATGAATAAAGTAGAAAATGAAGTAAATTTTAAACGTTTTGCTGGTACAGAAAAAGCAATGTTTGTGCATTTAAATAAAAACATAACAATTTAACAGTTTCTTATGAAATTTTACAAATAAGTAACTAAGAATCATAGTTAATACTAATGCTCAGTAGCCCTCTCTCCAACCTTCTCTCCACCATCTCAGAGCCTACTAAGTTCTTGGAGCTGGAAATTGTCTCAATTATTCTATAGGGAGAACAGAAGCTGATATTATTTAATATGCCTTAAAGAACTGTTTACTTTTTTCTTTTTCCCCACAACCTTGTCTTATAATATTTTCTTTTCTTTTATAAATGTATTTATTTAACTTTTTACATTCATTTTCACAAGATTTTGGGTTCCAAAATTTTCTCCCCATTTGTCCCCTCCCTCTGCACCAATACACGGAGCATTCTAATTAACCATATCACCAATCTGCCCTCTCTTCTTTCATCCCTCCCTTCCCTTACCCCATCTTCTTTTTTGCCCTGTAGGGCCACATAACTTTCTATTCCCCATTACCTGTATGTCTTATTTCCTAGTAGCAAGAACAATACTCAAAAGTTGTTCCTAAAACTTTGAGTTCCAACTTCTCCCCATCCCTCCCTCCCCACCCATTCCCTTTGGGAAGGCAGGCAATAGGCCATATCTGTGTAGTTTTGCAAGTGACTTCCATAATAGTCGTGTTGTGTAAGACTAACTATATTTC
>CM053771.1:371655347-371691725 GCA_028658325.1 Potorous gilbertii | reverse complement strand
CCCACCCATTCCCTTTGGGAAGGCAGGCAATAGGCCATATCTGTGTAGTTTTGCAAGTGACTTCCATAATAGTCGTGTTGTGTAAGACTAACTATATTTCCCTCCATCCTATCCTGCCCCCCATTGTTGCTATTCTCTCTTTTGGTCCTGTCCCTCCCCAAGAGTGTTGACTTCAAATTGCTCCCTCCTCCCATTGCCCTCCCTTCCATCATCCTCCCCTCACCCTGCTTATCTCCTTCTCCCCCACTTTCCTGTATTGTAAGATAGGTTTTCATACCAAAATGATTGTGCATTTTATTCCTTCGCTTAGTCGAATGGGATGAGAGTAAACTTCATGTTTTTTTTTTATCAGCTCTCCTTTTTTCCTCCACTACGAAGACTCCTGCTTGCCTCTTCTATGAGAGATAATTTACCCCATTCTATTTCACCCTTTCTCTTCCCACTACATTTCTCTCTCACCGTTTACCTTGATTTCTTTTAAGCTATGATCCCATCCTATTCAATTCACTCTGTGCTCTCTGTCTCTGTGTGTGCGTGCATGTGTGTATGTGTGTGTGTGTGCACGCCTGCACATGTATGTGTGTACATGAGTGTGTGTATGTGTGTGTGTGTGTAATACCACCAACTACCCAGATAGTGACAAATTTCTGGAGTTACAAATATTTTCTTTCCATATAGTAATGTAAACAGTTAAACTTTGGTAAGGCCCTTATGACTTCTCCTTGCTGTTTACTTTTCCATGCTTCTTCTCATTCTTGTGTTTGAAGGTCAAATTTTCTTTTCAGCTCTGGTCTTTTCATCAAGAATACTTGAAAGTCCTCAATTTCATTGAAAGACTGTATTTTCCCCTGAAGTATTATACTCAGTTTTGCTGGGTAGGTGATTCTTGGTTTTAGTCCTAGTTCCGTTCACTTCTGGAATATCTTTTTCCACGCCCTTCGACCCCTTAATATAGAAGCTGCTAGATCTCGTGTTATCCTGATTGCATTTCCACAATACTGGAATTGTTTCTTTCTAGCTGCTTGCAATATTTTTTCCTTGACCTGGGAACTCTGGAATTTGGCCACAATGTTCCTAGGAGTTTCTCTTTTTGGATCTCTTTCAGGTGGTGATCTCCTCGCTCCTCTTTGTGCCATGTGGCCAAGGCAGGGCAGGGGAGGGCTCCGTTCCCGCCCAGGGCCCGATGGACCTTTGGGATTGGTGTTTCAGAGCTTTTTGGAATGGAAATCTCCTACACTCTGCTGCTGTGCAGCTTACATTGTTCCAGAATACGTTGGGAGTTCTTTTTGGAGGAAATCCATGGGCTGTGGGTTCGGAGCTAGCATATGTGAGTCTTTCTACTCTGCCATCTTGACTCCACCCCCCTTATAATATTTTCTATCCATGTAGATGTATTAAAAATTCTCCTATTATGTCATATATCACTGATTTTCAAAACAAATGTCCTCTGTCAAATCATAGAACAAGTCTTCTGTTTCTCAGTCATGATCCTCATAAGTTATTACAATTGAAAATTTCATCACCTACTATCCAAACTTCTGAAGATGAGCCTTCCTCATATGAGTGCAGATTGCCTCTTGAGCAAGAGGTTACAGCATGTCTTTGGCCCATTCTTAAAGTTCTCTCCTTTGGTAGCATTTGCAAGCGTGTTCAGGCTTGTGGCATAAATTTTCAAACATGCAGGTCACTTCCATATGATAAAAATTTATGAAAATGAATCTTTAGTGCAATTGCTTCAAAATTGTACTGTATTTCCCTTTCTTCCATGTTTTTGTCCTTATTTTTTCTGTTATATAAGGTTTTTTAATAAAAAAAATATTAGTTTGGAAAAAAGAATGAAAAACAGGCAGCAAATCGAATGATTTATAGACTATAGCTAATTGTACATATATCATATTTATATCATAATTAATATATTACAATTTGGACAAGCCAAGAATTATCGGTTTTGCAAATCATTCCAAAAATTTCAAGTGACAAAAGAAGAATCTTATATGTTTTCCCCTATTCTGAAAATGGATTTTTTCTAGAAACAAAAAGTATACTCTGCCAAAAGTTTCTTAATTGCTGCAAGATAAATGACATCACTGCCTTTGACTGCATTCTAGCTAACCACATGTATCTGATGACATCTACTATTCCATTGTATGACCTCTTGTAGCCCTCTCCCTATCCGCAGCTAAGAAGTGAAAAAGTCAAATTAGTGAAAATTAACAACAAACATTGACCCTGCTGCTGTTTGTACCTTCTCTCATCTTGACATATGATCCATTCAATTTTGCAACACCTACCCTCAAATATTTAGTTACATCCATTCCTTGGCATCACTTTGTGGTGCATAACTAGTCTTCTTCATTAAATGGCCAATTCTAAGTACACGGTTCAATTAGGATCCTATATAGTAAAATCACAAATACGTATGGCAGCTAGTGTCAATTGCAATTTCCATTTAAGCCTATTTTAATGGTAGAAAACCTTTTAAAGTTGGGGTTTATCTTTATGTATTTTCTCAGCAAGGGTATGGGAATATAGAAGATAACTATTATGGAAATCAGTATCATATTTAAGATTTACTGTCCATCCAAAACTATATAAAGATAATTAGCTCATGATTCAATTACAAGGTTCAATGATACACTTTGGGAATTTCAAAGTTACAGTTACCTGGAAATATTATATAATACGGGATTTGAGCTCAGGTCTTCTTGACTCCAGGTTCAACACTGTGACACTTAGCTGACTAAGGAGTACAGTCACATCACATCTGAACATAACTTTTATTCCTCCTCTAAAGGGCATAATAATTTATCATTAGATTTTTGTTAGAAGATTCTTGCAAGCTAAATTCATAAGTCAGGTAATTATTACTTGAAATTGCAATAAGAAAAAAATAAGAAATTAAATGTTATCCCTTAAACACTTTTCCTGCAATACTAATGCATTCACAAACACACACATGGGAGTGTGTGTACGTGTGTGCATATGCACATACATATGTTTGTACATGGGTGTTTATGCACATATGCCTATGTCCATGCATGTATATGCACGTGCATCTGTATACATACACACATACACCCATGTATAGTGTGTGCACATATCCACAAACACATGCATATGCAGATGTGTATGAAGTATGCATACACACATATATACAGAGAAAGATATATGTAAATATTGATAGATATAGAGGCAGACAGATTTAGATGTATGTACACATACACAAATATACATGTATATGCATGAATGTATATGCATGTATGTGTGCATCCTTAACACATTTGTCAGGAATACATAATAAATTGCTTTATAAATTTTAAAGTTTTAAACAAATAGAAAATATTATCTCTAGGTAGAACAAGATTTCACTAGAAACTTCAACTTATTTGCTCTTTGTCTTTTTGTTTCTTTTAGTCTACTTGTTTGATTCTCTCCAGTTTTGTTTCCTATTCCAGTCTTCAGCTTCTGTGTTTTGTGATGGAATTCACCTGCCCTATAACCTTATTCTCTGAGTAGCTTTTCACTACATCCTATTTTCTCTCATAAGATCTTCTGTTCCCAAAGATTTTTGTTTGTTTGTTTTTGTTTTATATTCTGCTCTCCTTACTTTTTACCCTTACCCTTACCAGGTAGCACATCACTTAGTTAATGGCTTATTAAAGTAGTTTTTGTCATTTAAAAAAAATAAATTCACATCATGCACAGGAAAGAATTGCCACTGTTCTACCTGACCATCAAACTTATTAAGAATCACGCTTTGTTAAACACAGTGAGTTGATATTACAAATCATGTGCATAATAGATTTCCAAATGTTTCATGGAAATCAAGCTTTTTCGTTTGTATAAATCATTTCAGTTATGTAACAGTCTTAGAAATAAAATATTGCTTAGTTGCAGAGAGTTTTGTTTTTCCAAAATTGTGGCAAATTACATTCCAAAATCACTATTATCTCATGCTTTTCCTCTGATCTAGAGAGTCTAAGCAGATGTCAACGTGAAAAAATATTATTTTAGTTAACACCAGAATTATAAATTCTTTTATTGGTAAGATTCTGATGCAGTCTTTCTCGTATCCACTGAGAAGTAGTCCCCAAAGAGGTCCTTTGAATCATGGTATTTGGTTCTTTAGCTCAGATTAATACATTCTACTGTAATCATTCATAGAATAGAAGAGAAAACTAACATCCAGAAAGATTAAAGACTTGTCTAAAGTTTTAAAAAAATTGAGATACAAGCAAAATTTGGTGCAAAATCCAGAACTCTGAACTCTGAATCTATTATTTTTATTATATCTATTTTTTTAGTGATGATACATGAAAAGCTTATATGTATACACATGTATATATATATACATATATATATATATTTGTGTTTATATATACATATAAATACATTTGGTTTGGAATTTGGTAATATATCAAAATCACTTCTCACACTGTAGCTCTTAAGCTCCAAACCATATACATATACACACATATACGCACACCCATACATGTGCATGCATATATGTACACATATGTATGTAAATAAAATGTATATATTATATGCATACATATATTTCTATATCTATATACTTAAATATATGTATATATAGAATTTTCATCTATCATAATACATATATATATCATTTATGATATATGTCTCCTTAACATTTTTAGCTGTTCTAGATGGCTTTGTCTATTGTGCCCTTGCTCAGGACATTTCATCAGGACTAGTTTGAATTTATGGGAAAAATTTGCACTACAGTAGTACATATTTGAGGTTTTCCTGAGTGTGCCCTCATTCAGGACAGGAAAATTGTTTCCTTGTGTTTATTTTAACTTTGTATAGGGAGGCAATAATGAGAGTTCTGAGGATATAGAAAACTCATCTAATCAATGAAATGGCAGTACTTGAAATATTAAGTTGTTTATTTTCCTGCTGTTAGTATTAACACAACAAAAAGAACAAATTTTAAATGTTTTTGTGCTTCTTCATTTTTAGGGAAAAAAGGGGAAAACTTTGATAACTTATGAAGTTCAAATGAAATAATTAAAATCAGTTTCAGCCTCCGATGCCTAAATAAAGACAACTCTCTCAACACTGTAGTGTGAAAAAAAAAACAACCAAAAAACAAATGACCTTTTGAAAAGAGAATACTACCCTAATCTTTGCTATATGGTGTAGAAGTGACAGTATTATAGGTAGATTGTGAATGACAAGCCAAGAAATTGCTAGAATTAATGGAAAACTGTATAGAGTCAATTCTCTTAATTTGCAGTGGTTTCATTCCATACAGTCACTGTAAACATTGACTTAGTGACTACTGAGCTATTGTTCTTAGGGGAAATATAGAGATAGGTTTTTCTGATCACAGTATTTGCTTCAGAATTTTCCAGAGAAGCCTCATGCAAAAATTGGTAAAAATCCCTTTTCCATTTTTGTATTTACCATATTGTTAAATCGTTACATTGAACTCATGACCATCACCTCTATAACTTATGCCTGACTAAAACTTTTCTAATACATTTATTTTCTCAGTTAGGCACAACACAGAATTTTTGCATTTAGGAACACTAGGTAATATTTTGACACTATATTTTCCAGGATTTTAAAAAGTAAAATCACCAATAAAAGTACAAAAATGTGAAAAGTGTGGCACTAAATAAATTGTAAAAGGACAGATTTTTTTTTTTATAATATGAGAGCTAAAACAAGAAGTCACAGTAAAGCCTAATTTAGCCTTGGCAGGGAATAGGTGTGTAGGGTGAATAAATTGTATTTGTTTCGCTACAGCTCTGCATATACTAAAAATCTTTACAATTATAAATAAATTTTAGTGAGGATGTAAATTAGTATGGAAACTATGAAACTACTCACACTCTCTGTGGATGGGTTCACATCATATGAACTGTTCTCAGACAGGTAAGCCTAGGTTGCCGGAAGGACCACTATGACATGGTTACTTTCAATTGTGTGAACAAATCAAGCTCATCTGTCATACTGTAGCTCTCAAATCCCAAACAATCCCATTTACATGGAACTGATCAAATATTAATGACACACTACATAGAAGGCCAAAAAAATATTCAAAGTACTAATATATTATGAACCAGGAAAGCATGGTAAGTAAATATTAACCCACACAAAAACTTGTGTCATAATTTCCTATCAATGTCCTCTGGGATGCATATGAATTATATCTGTTTTTATTTAATGAGGTAAAGATTGGGCATCTGATTTCATTCACTTAGGCAGGTATCTCTCTACACTTATACCAGGCAGCCCCTACTCTTAAGTAAATAGTCTTACAAAGCTACCAGGGGCACTAAGGTTTAAAGTAAATTATCCAAGATGTCATAGCCAGTATAAGAATCCAGGGTTTTCTAATTTGAAGCCTGCTATTTTCCCACTATTCCACATTATTTCTATTCCTTTCTGCCTACTCTGCTCCAAATCTTTGCCTTCCTCTATGCCATACATATATATTATGAACATATGTTCATATGACAATGTGAACAACACGCACACATACAGAAAATATAAACTATATATAAATACATATAGATAGATTTATGGCATATATTCCTCTGAGTCAGGTAAATGATAATTTAAACTACAATTTTGAATTTTTTTTAAATGTCACATTTCTTCCTCATGTTATTTGGAAATCGGAGTAGGAAGACAAAACGAGTGAATTTAAATATTTTCTGATTTTTTTTTCTTTGATGGAGGATCCAGTTTAAATATAGTAAAGAAGAATATTCCTAAGAGTATAACTTTGTTCATGAAATGATCCTTATTTGACCTCAGAAGTGTCATTATGATCCTTGAGAACAGGAATTCTTAATCTTCACACAATGGACCTAAAGGTTGAATGGGGAAAATGTCATACTCTTATTTTCATTACTTGCATTTGTATGACATCTTTCTATTATTTACTTATTTTTAAAAAATATATATATTTATTTTTAGTTTTCAGCATTCATTTCCACAAGGTTTTGAGTTACAAATTTTCTCCTCATCTCTCCTCTTCCCCATTCTGAAACATAGTGCATTCTGGTTACCCCTTCCCCAAATCTGCTCTCCATTCTATCACACCCCTTCTTTCTCTCTTCTTCTCTCTTTCTCGCATCTTCTCTCTTTTCTTGTAGGGAAAGATAGATTTCTATACCCCATTACCTGTATTTATTATTTCACAGTAGCATACAAAACAACTCTCAACACTCATTCCTTAAGTTTTGAGTTCCAACATCCCTCCCTTCCTCCTTCCCCACCCACCCCCATTGAGAAGGCAAGAAATTTCATATAGGCTATATGGGTGTAGCATTGATAAAGACTTCCCTAATAGTCATATTGGAAAAGACTAATTACATTTCCCTCCATACTATCCTGCCACATATTTATTCTATTCTCACTTTAGACTTTGTTCCTCCTTTAAAGTGATTACTTCTTATTTCTATCTCCTCCCAATTGACCTCCCTTCCATCATTCCCCCACCCCACTTATTCCCTTCTCCTCTACTTTACTGTAGTATAAGATTCCTTTTCATACCAAATTGAGTGCTCATATTATTCTCTCTTTAAGCCAAATGTGATGAGAGTAAGCTTCACTTTTTCCCTCTCACTTTTCCCCTTTCCCTCTCCACTGAAAAAGCATTTTCTTGCCTCTTTTATGAGAGATTATTTATCCCATTCTGTTTCTCCCTTTCTCCTTGCAATATATTCCTCTCTCACACCTCAGCTTTATCTTTTAGATCTCATTCCTTCCTATTCAACTCATCCTGTGCCTGTGCCCCCTGTCAATATGTGTGTTTATGTGTGTGTACGTGTATAATTTCTCCAACTATCAAAATACTGAGAAAAGTTTCAAGAGTTGCAAATATTATTTTTCCATAAAGTAATGTAAACAGTTCAAATTTAGTAAGTCTCTTATGATTTTTCTTTCCTGTTTACCTTTTCATGCTTCTCTTGATTCTTGTGTTTGAAAGTCAAATTTTCCATTACGTTCTGATCTTTTCATCAATAATGCTTGAAAATTCTCTATTTCATTGAATGACCATGTTTTGCCCTTGGAATATTATACTCATAGTGATTCTTGGTTTTAATCCTCATTCCTTTGACTTCTGAAATGTCATATTACAAGCCCTTTGATCCATTAACGTAGAAACTGCTAGAACTTGTATTATCCTGATTATATTCCCACATCACTCAAATTTTTTTCTTTCTAGATGCTTGCAATATTTCCTCCTTGACCTAGAATCTCTTGAATTTTGATGCCAGATTCCCAGGGATTTTTTCTTTTCAGATCTCTTTCAGGAGGCGACTGGTGGATTCCTTTATATTTATTTTACCTTCTGGTTCTAAAATATCAGGACAATTTTCCTTTATAATTTCATGAAAGATGATGTCTAGGCTCCTTTTTTGATCATGACTTTCAGGTAGTTCCATAATTTTTAACTTGTGTTTCTTAGATCTATTTTCCATGTCAATGGGTTTTCCAATTTTCTTCTATTTTCTTTCATTGTTTTGTAATTTCTTGGTTTCTCATAAAATCATTAGCTTCCATCTTCCCTGTTCTTATTTTTAAAGAACTATTTTCTTCAGTGAGCTTTTGAATCTCCTTGTCCATTTGGTTAATTCGGTTTTTTAAAGTATTCTTCTCCTTGTTGGCTTTTTGGGCCTCTTTTACCATTTGAGTTAGTCTATTTTTAAAGAGGTTATTTTCTCAAGCATTTCTGGGTCTCCTTTAACAAACTGTTGACTCACTTTTCATGATTTCCTTGCATTGCTCTCATTTCTCTTCCTAGTTTTTTCTCCACCTCACTTACTTGATTTTCAAAGTCCTTTTTGAGGTCTTCCATGGCCTGAGACCATTGCATATTTATTTTGGAGATTTAGGAAGCAGAAGACTTGACTTTTAGGTTTCCCTCTGATTGTTATCATTGTTATTCATCATTTGAAAAGATGGGGGGAAACCCCTGTTCACTAAGAAAGTAACCTTCCATAGTCTTATTTTTTTTCCCATTTTCTGGCCATTTTCGCAGTCAATTACTTGACTTTTCAATCCTTTTTCAAGAGGAGGGTACACCCTGTCAACCTGTAATTTCTTAATTTTTCCAAGGTGTCACAATCACAGAAAAGGAGTTTACTCCTCTCCTGGCCTCTGCTCTGGTCTGGGGGCTCCCAAAGCTTTTCTGCCCAGGATCTATAGGTAGAATTCCCTTTCCTCAGCCTCCACCAGTTCCACAAAATCAGTACTCTTCGTTATCCCAGGACCCCCGCTCAGAGCTGAGTCCCAGATGAACTGTTCCGTTCCCTCAGGGTGTTTAGTCCAAGGACTCCAAAAATGGATGCTGTTGCTGCAGCTTCCACCTGGAGCTGGGGTTAGGGGAGGACTCTAAACTTCCTGTCTCACCCAGGTGCAAAAGCTTTCTCACTGACATTCGAAGCTGTCTTTGGCATTTGTGTGTTGAGAGATCTGGGAAAATCAGCTGGTGTTGGGGATTCTGTCCCCAATGCCAGTTCTGGTCCTGCTCCTGCTGGTGCCACGTAGCCAAGGCTGGGTTGGACTCTGTGAACTATGCTCCACTCTCCTCCCCATGCAATAAACCTATTCTGCCAGCCTTCTAGGATGCCTTGGGTGGGAAATCTCTTTCACGCTGTCATTTTTGTGGCTTCTGCTGCTCTAGAATTTGTTTAGAGTCATTTTTACGGGTATTTCATGGACTGCGAGGGAAGAGTTAAAGTAGATGTGCTTTGCTACTTTCTGTCACCTTGACTCTGCCCTCTCAATTATTTGAATCATTATTCTGAGAAGTAAACATTTGGAATTACTTACAGTGGAAAGAGGGCCCATGACATGAAAAAAAGGATAAGAATCTCTGCCACAGAAAGTTGCATAGCAGCATCTAGTGAATTAATAGTCTATATATCAGCTTTGTCCAACTATTCCATTAATTCAGTTTCCCACAAATTTAATATGTTCTCTATTGGCTAAATAATACGCTAGGCTCTGGAAATGCAAAGACCAAAGTGAAACAATCCCTTCCTTTACAGATTATATATTCTCCTAGGTTGAGAGCAAAGGAAAGAACACAGAGAATATTTTCAAGGTTAAATGAATACAAAAATATATTTGAAATCGAAATCAATTTTGGAGGATGGGTTTAAGAAAGAACTTAAAATCTATAGTGACCCGATGACTCCCTGTAATAATTTTTGTAACATTTATAAGTACATAAATGTTGGGCTGAAAATGTCCTCCAATGTTGTATAACTTAACACTATCATTTTACATATGTGACAATCACAACTGGTGGAAGTTAAATGACTTAGCCAAGATTATACAGGTAATAACTGTAGAGGTTGAATTGAACCCAGTTCCTCTGACCCCCATCAGTGAACGTTCTTTCCATTGCAGCATAGGCCCATTTAAGCACCACAAAATAATTACAAAATAAGTAAAAAGTCAAAAAAAGCAATAACCAGATTATGGGAAGGTAGAGAAACAAATATGGTTTTCTCTTTTGAAGAGAAAATCACTCAGATAAGCCCTAAATATATACATAATTCAGTCTTGAGGTATATCTCTTGAGCTGTCCTACTTCACATCATACTGGAGAAAGCAGCACACAGTTCTAAAATTCAACAAAAATAATCTAGTGTATATAAACCCACAAGTATGTGGGGTTATCTAAAAGGAAATTGGTATTTAGAGTTAACAAGTAATCAATCTATTTCTCTCTGGTGAAAAACAAAACATTCTAGAAGAGAGCCAAATATATCACCCATAGTTTAGAACTCCCTAAGCCCTGAGCTCACATGAACTGAGTTTAGTCTTGGACTGCTAACTTAATAGTTATGCCTTGAAAATATCCCTTTAGAGTTTAGATGATACATAGTCAGTCTAATCATTAGTAAATTTCCATAATATCAGGGAGGTCTAAAGACTAACATTTATACCTCCTTACTCAAAATAAATGTCTCTATAGAATCTTATTTTGATATGAGTATAGAAAAGTAGGAATTAACTTATGAATGAAGAAACCAAACCTTGTTAAGTAAGCAGGCACAGATTACAATATTTTTATCATTTACTGATCTTTCCTCTACATCGCATCATTTTCTACAAATTAAGCAATACAAAATGAAAAATAGATTATGTTTTATTACAAATGTTTCATTCTATACTTGGAGACTACCATCTTTCCACCAAATGAGAATTGTATAATCATCTTACAACCACTGAAGTCATGATGATTCATTTCATTTATCAAAGTCTAATCAATCCATATTATTTTCCTTTACATTGTTTTGGGTACTGTGTATATATTATTACTTTTATTCTACTTGCTTAATTTTACACTGGTTCATTCATGTTATTATTTCTTCATTTTTTTTTGTACAATAGTTCATGAAAAATCTGTTGTAACACTCTGAGAGAAGAATACATTGAGGAGCAAGAGCCACTCCCACAGACAAAGCAAAGTAAAGTAGGCCTCAGGGAACTAAATCACTGGCAGCTGTGGTTGTTTCAACACTTCTCCACCCACAAATGCCAAAGACAACTTCAAAGGTTAGTTGAAAAGGTCTGTTGGACCTAATTGGGGGAGAAATGGAGTCTTTCTCCAGCCCTGGGGCAGTGGCAGTGGCAGTGAGTGCTTCCCAAGCTCTTGATCTACAGATGAAGGAGTTTTAGCAGCTGATTAGAGGGGGATTTCAGGAATCTCTCTACTGGCTGTAAGGCAGTATTCTTTTGCTTTGCCCTGCTTGGATATCAGTTTCAATCCTGGTTGTTGGTCCTAGGGTGAGGAGGAGCACTGAAGTGATAGAACTTATGCCTTCTCTGCTGTGGCAGAGAAAGAATCCTCCTCACAGTACCAAGGCAGAAAAGCTTGCTTGTGGTAAATCACAGACCAGGAGAGGAATAAACTCCTCTCTTTGAATCATACCATTTTGGAAAAACTGAAAATTTACAGGTCTTTAGAAGTATCTCTGAAAAAAGCTGCACAACACCTCTGAAACTTGGAACACCTGCACATTGGAAGGAGTCCTACCTTAACAAAGTGCTAAGAAGCCAATTAATTGGCTGGTCAAATGACGAAAGAGTGGAAAGAAACTCAAACCGTAGAATATTATTTTAGTGACAAAGAAGATCAAAACATACAATGAGAAGACAACAAAGTCAAAGATCCTATACCCAAAGCCTCCAAGAAAATTATAAATTGATTTCAGGCCATGGAAGAGACCGGAAAGGATTTCCAAAATCAAGTAAGAGAAGTAAAGGAAAAATTTGGAAATGAAATGAACGTGATGTGAGAAAATCATGGAACATGACTCAACAGTTTGGTAAAGAAGATCCAAAGAATAAGGAAGAAAATAACCCCTTAAGAATAGACAGACACAAATGGTAAAAGACATCGCAAAAGCCAACGAGGAGAAGAATGCCTTAAAAACCAAAATTGAACAAATGGAAAAGAGGGCCCAAAAACTCATTGAAGAACACAATTCCTTGGAAATTAGAATGGAGAAAATGGAAGATAATGACTATAAGAAATCAAGAAATTATGAAACAAAACCAAAAGAACAAAAAAACTCAAGACAAGGTGAAATATCTAATTGGAAAAAGAAAAGAACTAACCTGGAAAATAGATCCCAGAGAAATAATTTGAAACTTGTTACACTATTTGAAAAACGATAAAAAAGAGCGTAGATGTCATCTTTCAAGAAATTATCCCGAGAAAACTGCCCTGATATTCTAGAAATGGAGGGCAAAATAGACATCAAAGGAATCTACTAATCACTTCCTAAAAGATGTCCTTAAAGAAAAACTCCTAGGAATATTGTACCCAAATTCTAGAGTTTCCAGATCAAGGAGAAAATATAGCAGCAAACCATAAAGAAACAATTCAAGCATTGTGAAAACACAATCAGGATACCACAAGATTTGGCAACTTCTGCATTAAAGGATGGGAAGGTTTGGAATATGATATTCTGGAGGTTAAAGGAGCTAGAATTAAAACCACCAGCAAATTAAAACCCAGCAAAACTGAGTATAATCCTCTAGGGTAAGGTATTCAATGAAATAGAGGACTTTCAAGCATTCTTGATGAAAAGACCAAAACTGAATAGAAAATTTGCATTTGAAATACAAGAAGGAAGAGAAGCATGAAAAGGTAAACAGGAAAGAGAAATCATAAGGGCCTTACTACAATTCAACTGCTTACATTCCTACATGAAAATGCTATTCCATATATTACACCCAGTATTAGGGTATTTGGAGGTGACAGATAGATAGATTGGTAGGTAGGTAGATAGAGGCAGGGGGAACAGGGTAATTTGAATATGAAGGAATGATATATAAAAATAAAATTAAGTGGGGAGAGAGGAATATATTGCAAGGAGAGGAGGAGAGAACGGGGCAAATTATCTTATCTTAAAAGAGTCAAGAAAACGTTTTTTGCGGGAGAGGGAAAGAGAGGGAAAATGAGAGGGAATGAGTGAACCTTACTTCCAAGATTTGTCTTAAGGAGGCAGAATATACACACTCAATTGTGTATGGAAATCTATCTTACCCTGTAAGAAAGTAGAGGCAAAGAGGATAAGAAAGTGGGGGATGATAGAAGGGAAGGCAGACTAGGGTAGAGGGTAATCAGAAGCAAACACTTTTGAGGAAAGATAGGGTCAAAGGAGAGAATAGAATAAAAAGGGGAGTGGGATAGGATACAGGGAAACAGAGCTAGTCTTTCACAACATGAATATTACAACAGTGTTATAAGTGATTACGTATGTATAACCTATATTGGACTGCTTACCTTCCCAATGAGGGTGAGTAGGGAAGGAAGAATGGGGAAAATTTCGAATTCAAAGTTTTAAAAATGAATGTTAAAAATTGTTTTTACATGCAACTTGGAAGTAAGATATACAGGCAATGGGGTGTAGAAATTGATCTTCCCTTACAGGAAAATAGAAAGGAAAGTGAAAAGAGAAACGGGGTGGAGTTGATAGAAGGGAGGGCAGATTGAGGGTAATCAGAATACACATCATCTTGTGATAAGATGAAGGGAGAGGTGGAGAGAAAATTTGCAACTCAAAATGTTATGGAAGTGAATGTTGAAAACTAAAAATAAATGTTAGTATTTCTAAAAAAGAAAGAATTCAACAGTTTTTTTTTTCAAAAACAAGCAAAACATAAGTGAACCAAAGATTTACACAATTAAATATGAAGTTTGGGAACAAAACTGATTATGTCTCAGGTGAATTGGTTTTTTAAAGTAGCAAGGATAATCATTCTCAGAAAAGACAAAGGAAAGAAAATATGGTTAGCAAAGACTGAAATACACAAAAATGAATGGAAGGAAGTCTAGAAGAGAATATAAAGAAGTAAGAGAACTAGGTGGTACAGTGGATAAAGTATACAATATGAAGTCAGAAAACCCTAAGATTGAATCTTGCCTTGCACATTTATTAACTCTGTCAACTTGGGAAATTAATTAAGATCATACTTTAATCTCAATTCCCAAATCTGTAATATGACACTAAACTTATAGGGCTGTTGTGAGCATAAAATACGTGTATATATTCTATGCATATATATGCATGTATAATATCTATATATGCACATATATAAAGTTTACAGATAATATGCATATATGTATATACCACGCATGTATATATAAATGTGTGTGCACATCTGTATATGTATGTATGTATGTATGAATGGATGTGTATGCATGTAAATAAGTGAATGTCTTAAAATATTCACTTGCATGTTTCTTATGTATGTATGTATGTGAATGGGTGTGTAGATAGATAGTCACTCCAAAATCCTTTCACTGGTTATACAGGATTCAAATTTCTATGTTAAAGGAAAGAAAAATTAAATGGTGTCTTATAGATTTCCTACGTCATATATAATTCTCTTCTATTCTTTATGTAACTACAAGCTGATATTACTTTTTTATATATAAATTTATTTATTTAACTTTTTACATTCATTTTCACAAAATTTTGGATGCCAAATTTTCTCCTTATTTGTCCCCTGCCCTCACTCCAATACACCAAGCATTCTAACTGCCTCTATCACCAATCTGTCCTCTCTTCTATCATCCCTCTCTTCCCTTGTCCCCATCTTCTCTTTTGTCCTGTAGGGCTTTCTATTCCCCATTACCCGTATTTCTTAATTCTTAGTAGCAAGAACAATACTCAATAGTTGTTCCTAAAACTTTGAGTTCCAACTTCTCCCTATCCTTCCCTCCTTACCCATTCTCTTTCAGAAGGCAGGCGATTTAATATATGCCATATCTGTGTAGTTTTGCAAATGACTTCCATAATAGTCGTGGTGTGTAAGAATAACTATATTTTTCCCTCCATTCTATCCTGGGGCCCATTGCTTTTATTCTCTCTTTTGATCCTATCCCCCCCACAGTGATGACTTCAAATTGCTCCCTCCTCCCATTGCCCTCCCTTCCATCATCCCTCCCACCCTGCTTATCTCCTTCTCCCCCACTTACCTGTATTGTCAGATAGGTTTTCATACCAAATCGAGTGTGCATTTTATTCCATCCTTAGTCAAATGTGATGAGAGTAAACTTCATGTTTTTCTCTCAGCTCTCCTATTTTTACTTCCACTGAAAAGTCTCCTGCCTGCCTCTTCTATGAGAGATAATTTACCCCATTTCCATTCATCCTCTCTTCTCCCAATACATGTCCCTCTCACAGTTTACCTTAATTTTTTTAAGATATGATCCCATCCTATTCAATTCACTCTATGCTCTCTGTCTTTGTGTGTACATGCCTGTGTGCATGTGTGTGTGCGCGTATGTGTGTATGTGTGCATACGTGTGTGTGTGTGTGTGTATGGATGTGAGTGTGTGTGTGTGTTTTGTAATGCCACCAACTACCCAGATACTGAAAAGTTTCAAGAGTTACAAATATTGTCTTTCCATTTAGGAATGTAAAACGTTCAATTTTGGTAAGTCCCTTGTGACCACTCTTTGCTGTTTACTTTTTCATGCTTCTTCTCATTCTTGTATTTGAAAGCCAAATTTTCTTTTCATCTCTGGTCTTTTCATCAAGAATGGTTGAAAGTTGTTGATTTCATTGAAACACTATTTTTCCTCCTGAAGTATTACACTCAGTTTTGCTGGGTAGGTGATTCTTGGTTTTAGTCCTAGATCCTTTCACTTCTGGAATATCCTATTCCATGCCCTTTGATCCCTTAATGTACAAGCTGCTAGACCTTATGTTATCCTGATTGTATTTCCACAATACTGGAATTGTTTCTTTCTAGCTGCTTGCAATATTTTCTCCTTGACCTGGGAACTCTGGAATTTGACCACAATGTTCCTAGGAGTTTCTCTTTCTGAAACTCTTTCAGGCAGTGATTGGTGGATTCCTTGAATACTTATTTTGCCCTCTGGTTCTAGAATATTGGGGCAGTTTTCCTTGATAATTTCATGGAAGATGATATGTAGGCTCTTTTTTTGGTCATAGCTTTCAGGTAGTCCCATAATTTTTAATTTGTCTCTTCTGCATCTATTTTCCAGGTCAGTTGTTTTTCCAATGAGATATTTATTATTATCTTCCATTTTGTCATTCTTTTGGTTTTCCTTTGTGATTTCTTGATTTCTCAGAAAGTCATTGGCCTCCATCTGTTCCATTCTAATTTTGAGAGAACTATTTTCTTCAGTGAACTTTTGCACCTCTTTTTCCACTTGGCTAATTCTGCTTTTGAAAGCATTCTTCTCCTCATTGGCTTTTGGAACCTCTTTTCCCAATTGAGTTAGCCTGTTTTTCAATGTGTTATTTTCTTCAGCATTTTTTTGGGTCTCCTTTATTAAGGTGTTGACCTGTTTTTCATGCTTTTCTTGCATCTCTCTCATTTCTTTTCCCAGTTTTTCCTCCATTTGTCTAACTTGATTTTCAAAATCCTTTTTGAGCTCTTCCATGGCCTGTGCCCATTGAATATCTATTTCGTATGTTTGGGATGCAGAGGTCTTGACTTCTATATCTTTACCTGATGATAAGCATTTTTCTTTCTCATCAGAAAGGAAAGGAGGAAACATCTGTCATCAAGAAAGTAACCTTCTATGATATATTTTTTTTTCCCTTTTCTGGGCATATTCCCAGCCAGTTACTTGACTTCGGAGATTCCGTTCCACTCCCATCTCACCTCCAGATTTGCCCAGCTAGTGCTTTGGGTCTGAGAGTCAAATACTGCTCCCCAGCCTCAGGGCTTTCAGAGGGGTGCGGGGCTACTATTCAATATGAGCTTAAGTTCTGGTGCTCAGGTGGGGTCAGGGCCACCTCACAGGACTCAGTTCCCTCAGGAATTTTATGCAGAGACCTTCCACAATGGAGCTGAGCTCCTGCCTGCTTTTTGAGCCCGGGTCTGGTGCTGCCTCTGTTTCTGCTTCCTGAGGGGGCTTGAATTATGGAAACACTCCACTCTCCTCTCAGCCAGCCCAGAAATCTCTCTCACTGACCTGTAGCTCTTGTGGGTGGAGGGACCTTCGTGACTGCTGGAGATTCATTCCCAGAAGCCTACTCTTATCTGTTCATCTTGGGGCCACGTGGCCAGGGTGGGGCTATGCTCTGCTCTCGGGCCGGTGTGCGACAGACCTTTAGTGTCAGTATTTCTTGGCTCTCTGGAACAGACATCTCCTCCACTCAATTGCTGTGTGGCTTCCACTGCTCCAGAATTTGTTGGGAGTTCCTTTTTACAGGTAATTTATGGGATGTGCGTTTGGAACTAGCATAGGCGAATCTTTCTACTCTGTCATCGTGGCTCCTCCCCCTGCTGATATTTCTTAATTTCACTCAATTTAATAAGAAGAAAAATAATATTAGGTTTACTTTAAGTGAATATTTGGAATGAATGAATAAAGCCTTTATTTAAAGAATATTTTATTTTTCTTTATATAAAACTGAACTAAACTCTAGTCATACACACAGAAATTAATACAATCTTTTTTCTTCTGTAGGTCACATCATATAGGCTAAGAAACAAGACCTAGGGAAGATTCTAGCTACAACTCAGATGAAGAACCCATACTTTGGTCCTTGCATTACTGAGAAGTCTATTAAAATTAATCATCTCACACTATGACTGCTTCTGTGAACAATGTTTTCACTCAGCATCAGTTCATATAAGCCTTTCCAGGATTTTCTATTCATCATTTCTTATAACACAATAGTATTCCATTGTATTCATATACCACAACTTGTTCAGTCTTTCCTCAATTGATGGGCATCCCTTCAATTTCCATTTCTTGACCACCATGAAAGGAGCTGCCATAAATATTTTTGTACACATGGGTTCTTTTCCCATTTTTATGATCTCTTTTGGATATTGTCCTAGAAGGTGCTGCTCTTTCTAAGGCCTTTCTGCCTCTTATTGGCAGTTGTTTAGCACTTGTTGCTGGTGCTGATAAGGGAAGTTTTTTCTCCTATCCACAATGATTTTGATGCTTAATTGTGCCTTTTGCATATGATCTAGAAGATGTAGTATTTTGGATGACACTAGTATTCCTGAAGATCTTTGACTTAATGTCCTAGCTAGTTTCCATGATCGTGGTCTAAGGGCACATGTTGGTCAAAGTAATGACACTTGTATTTTCAATTGCTTGATATATATTATTTTTTGTCTGTACTTCAGTGCTGCTACTCAGGATTATATTTTTTAATTCCTCTATTTATTGACATTTTAATATAAAGAGTGATACGTTTAGTCACTTGCCTTTTCTACATATATTTCCATTATCATATTATCTAATTATTTTCATTAATATGATTTAATTTATTATTATTTTTCTAATGTTGAGTCCTCCCTTCATTCCTGGTATAAACCCATCACAGTCACAATGAATATTTCAAAATATATTATTTTAGCTTTGTCATTAATATTTTATTTAAAATTCCCATAAAATTTCTTAGTGCTATTACTCTATCCTGTTCTCTCTCAGGATTCTCTATGTTTCTATTAGAATTCAGGACCATATTTTTGATCATAGAAGAAGGCTTAAGGTGCATTCTTTCTCCATTTTTTCAGAAATATGATATAGCATAGGGATTAGTTTTTACTTAAGTGTTTGTTAGAGTTTGCTTGATGATCCAAATAAATTCGGTGTCCTCCTTCTCCCTTTGGGGAATCATTTATTGTTTACTTAGGCTTTCTGAGAGTTGATGGTTCAGATTATACATTCCCTGTTCTGCTTTCTTAAGTATTTTCATTTTTATTTTGTAAATGTTTATTCATTTTGTTTTACTAATATTTCCAGTTTGTTGGCATACAATTGGAACCATTATTTTCTGAAAACTGGGTTACTTTTTAATTTGTTACAGATATATTTTTCTCATTAAAAACGTTAATTTGGTCTCTTTCTACTAATCTTTCTCCACCTTTGTGCATTAATCTCTATTCCTGTGTCTGTCTGTTCTCTCAGTTTCTCTCTCTCTCTGTCTCTCTCCTGAATCAGTTCACTATAAATGAAAAGTATTGTATTTTTAACATATATTTATGTCTTCATTTTCCCTCTGTCCTAAACCAATCTGTCATTTATGCTATTTTGTTATTATATGCATTTCCCACCATTTTTCCTTACTCAGCTTTTACAAGATGAACATATCTAATGTTCCCTCAATCTTATCTTCATGTATTAATTAGATTTTCAAGATTCAAGTTAAATATATTCCTACTGGACTTTGTTAAATGTAATTTTTTCCAAAAAAGGGTCTATCATTACTTTATCTTATACCATGATCAAGGACCACATCTTGGTGTTCCTGTTCTCAAGCACCACATTCTTGGATAGTTGTTCACCTTCCGATACTTCCAATATGTTTTTTTTTAATGTCTGCATCCTTTACCTTCATTTAATGAATATGAAAACAACAAAATTCATTACTATGCCCATCAATTTATTGTCCACAACATATCATTGTTTAGCTAATTAGTTCATGTCCTTTTTTCTCATATTTCATCTTTCACTAACTTTTCCAGAAGGACAAGAAGTAGACAGATGCTTGATTACTTTGAAAAAGTGGTTGAAAAAACATCAATTGTGGATTCATGTGGCTATTTTGCCTTTTACAAAGTTATCTCCAAGAAATCTTTTTTGAGGTAATCTACATAGGCATTGATGGAATCATTGATGAAAAAATAAGAGAAAAAGTAGGCAAATTTTAGTAAATGTTATCCTTACAGCTGCCATAAAAATGACAAATACAAGAAACATTTCTTAGCTGAAAAAAACACTGAATTCAATAGAATAAAGTGCATATTTAAAGTACATACTATGCATATATTAATATCACAAAAGTTATCTTGACGGGTACAGCAGTAGACATAAATTTGTTTAGTAACCCACTGAATGGAAATACTGCAACACAAAATAAGGAAATGTTAACATTTTTTGGACTGTTAAGTAGGGTTTTCATCAGGGAGTAGAAAAAAAAGACTTATTCTGTAGAAGATGAACAAAAATTACCATATGTTGCAATTTATGTATTATGTTTTGTGGTTTTCAGTAAATTCTAGAATATCTCCTCTTCTCTTAAATGATATCCATATTCACTATAATGTTTTGAATCTTTCTCTACAAATAAGAAAAGGCAAGTGACTGAAAAATGGTCATTTGTCAGAATATGATATTGAGTTAGATAGAACACCCATACTGTTGATTCAACAGTCCAAATATTTGGACAGATACTGTCCAAAATGTACTGTCAACTGTACCTATGTTTTAGTTTTGTAATTATATTTTAAGGAAAGGATTCTGGGAAGATGGGGGAATAGGTCAGAAAATTTCAGCTTCTCAAGATTTTCCACCACAGAAAAGATAAAATAAGCCTCTGGGTGAACATAGAGCCATGAAAACCAAAAAAGAGTTGGAGCAGAGCCAAGATTTTCTTGGAATATTTGGATAAGACTGGAAAAAAATTCCAGGATGAATTTTCCTCCCAGTGAAGAGTAAAGACCTCCAGGATGGTTTCTGCCTTAACAACCATCAGAAAGCTGCTTAAACAAGTGGCAAGCCCTGAGGTTAGCTAGATTGGGTGATTGCTTCTGTCTCTGCCATAGGAACTCTTATCCCCAGGACAGGGAGGGGACATGGACATCTGATCTTGGAAAGATAGAGGGAACCTCTGCTGACAAGGAATACCAGATCAATTTGTGCTGTGAACAGTGGCAGTGAGAAGGAAAGAATACATTTCTGGTGAGTACAGAAGTAGTGGGGTAGGGGAAGCTGCTGACTGAGGGCATTTATAGATCTTGGTTTGAGTTCAAGGTCAAAGCAGAGAACCAAAGATAATCGAGGCTAGAGGCAGCATCCTCCATACCCAAGCTCTAGAAGTGAGTATAAAAAACTAATCTATTACAAAAATAAATGCAAAGGCAAGGGAGAAAGAATCCAATCTTAGAGAGCCACTAAGGGAATAGAGAAAATCAGGATCTGTCTTCAGAGAATGATACTGACATAAAGAAACCCTTTTCTACATCAAAGAATAAAGTCAAATTGTCACCTGCTCAAAAAATATTCATTGAAGAACTTTATAAATATTTTAAAAATTAAATGAGTGAAATTGAGGAAAAATTAAAAAAAATAATAACTGCAAGAAGAATAAGAAGATTATGACAAGAAAGTCAATCAATTAGAAAAGGAGATTCAGAATACCAAAAAAAAATGACTCCTTGAAAATCAAAATTGGTCCAGGAGAAGCCAGCAAAGTTATACGAGATAAAAAAATATGGATACATATACATATGATATATATATATATATATATATATATATATATATATACATATATACATATATACACACACATACATATGAATGTATAAAGAATGAAAAAAAAGAGAATGTGAAACATATAAGAAAAACAACAGATCTATAGAATAGATCAAGAAAGGAAAACAAGACTAATTGGAATAACTGAAAGTTCTGATTAAAAATAAAATCCTGACACAATAATACAAGAAATAATTAAAGAACATTCTCTTGAACCATTACAACAAGAAGGGAAAGTAGAAATAGAAAAAAAAATCCACTGATCACCACCTGAAGGAGATCTTACCAGGAAAATGGACAGGAATATTATTGTTAAATCCCCAAAACTACAGATCAAGGACAAAATATTGAATAACAGGAAAAAAATATCACACAAGATCTAATATTAGAGACGTTAAAACATCACAGGTCTTGGAACGCTATGTAACAAAGAGCAAAAGAACAGGAATTCTGGGAGAAAGTATTATACCCAAAAATGAAACATCATTCTGAATGAGAAACGGACATTTGCTCAGCGGTCAAACTTCTAGGGCTCTATTAAAAAACAAAAGAACAAAAAAAAAAAAAAAACTACAACAACAGCAAAATTACCTGAACTCAGTAGAAGATTTGACCCACAAATTCCAAGAGAAGTATAAGACACACACTTATGATCAATTACAAGGGACTAAATATGAATTGATTATTTATCTTTTATGTATTAAGATGTAAAACCTGTGTCTAAGATTATTATTATTTGTTAGGTTGCTTATAAGAGAGATTGTGGTAGACCCAAGTACAATATGACTTCAAAAAGCAAAATTGTTCAAGAACAACCAAAAAAGCAATTATCGTATACATATGAAGTTGAAGAGGAAGAAGAGATATGGAGAAATTAGATGGAGGAGGAGGGCTGTTAGTTCTCAAAATTTTCTTTCATTGCGAATGAGCTTAAGAGGGATACTACATATTCCTCTAGAAGAACATGTCTTCTAAATTTAAAAAGAAATAAAACGCTAAGAGAATAGGAAGAGGGAAAAGAAAAAGGAAGGATCTTTAGAGTGGAGGGTGAGAGAACAGGATAACAGAGGGATATAAAAGAGTCTGCATTTAGGGGAATGGGAGATAAGGGAGGGACTGCTGGAGTGATGAAGTGATAGGATAGCAAGGTAGCATGTCAAAGTAAAGTAGAGAAGTTAGGAGAGATAAGAAAAAAGAGATATACAAACAAAAAGAAGAGTAGGAGTAGAGTATCTTAGGGAAAGTGTATATTTACAAATATATGTATTTGTGGTGGGGGGGAAGAAGAGGCAAAAAAGAATAAAGTGAAAAGTGTACAGTAGAAAACTAAACTTACAAGGAAGTAAAGAAAAGATGGACAGCTTTCAATATATCGTACAATATTTAATATATGATTTCTTGAAATGTGTTCTGAATTCTCTCCTATGTTCTGCTGTGCATATGACGTTTTTTCTTTTCTTATTTTGTATTTAAGTTCATAATGTTTATTTTTCTTTTCTCATTGTTTAAATTCTAGCATTAGACTAAAATAAAAAGAAAAACATAACCAGAAAAATAGAAAAAAATATATATTTGTTTTAAGTTACAAAAGCCCAAGCACTCACTCTCCTCACGCAACTCCTTAATTAAGAACTTTGCAAACATGTATGGACAATCAAAACAAATTTCTATATTTCAAATCTCCCTTCCCCTTGAAAAAGTGGTTATTAATGGTGATGGTAGTGTTTTTGACTCATTCTACATTCTGAGTTCATCATTTTATCATTATGCATTAATGTTTCATTTTTAGTACTCTGCAATCATGATTTGTTATTACACTGATAAGAGTTGTTAATACTTTTAAAGTCATTTGCCTTGGTCGTAAATTTATGGTAAAAAATGCATTTCTATTTCTGTTTATTTCACTTTACTTCAGGTCTTCTCAAGATTTTATTTTCTTCTGAAAATCCTTTATCATTTCTTAATAATACATAATAATTTTTTTGCATTTATATTTCCCAACTTTTCATCCATTCTCTGACTTACAGACAACGCCTCAGATTAGTATGTTTTGTCTCTTCTTAATGAACTATAGATATTTTTTACAAATTCTTACAAATTGTTTTGCCCAGGATTGATCCTTCCCTTGATGTGTTTTCTTAATAATTTCTCACCTCCTCTCTTTTGCTTCCCTTTCCCTTTTAGAATGAAATATATTTCTGAACTCAACTCTGAATATGTGTGCATGTGTGTGTATTCTTTGCACCTTTGACTGTTACAGAAAGGAGTTAGGTTAACATATTAGCTCTTCTAAATATCCACTTATGAACCTTGATTAGTGGATTTAATTTTTGCTTATATCCCTCCCGCCCTGTGCCACACACACACACACACACACACATACACACATACACATACACACAGACACTATACTGTATTCCAATTCCCTTCTTTTTCCATTCTTCTAATAAAACTCCATCTATGACCCCCTAATGACTACAGAGTTTGCAGGTAGGACAAGGAATATTTCCCCATCCTTAAATCTCAGTAACTGATCCTCGTTTTGATCTTTAGCAGAGTTTATTCATATATCCCTTTTCATTTTTTCTCTTTATTCCTTTCTCTGAACTTCCAAGTTTTTATCTAGCTCTGGTGTTTTGATGAAGAATTCTTGTTTGTCCTCTATTTTATTAAAAATCCTTTTTTCCCTTTCTGTATCATATACACTTTTGCTGGTTAAACTGTTTTCTGTGAACCTACACATTTTGCCTCCTGGAAGATTGAATCCTATGTTTTGCACTCCTTTGTAGTGGCTGTTATACATACATACACACACACACACACACACAAACACACACACACACACACACACACACACACACACATATATATATATATATATTGTTGTAGGTCATGATTTTGCTTCCTCCAAACTTGAATTTTATTCTGGTTATTTGCATTATTTTCATTTCTACTGAAAACACTGGATATTGTCTATAAAGTTTCTGGGAATTTTCATTTGGGGGCTTCTTTTGGGATGTGACCTGCGCATTCTTTCTATTTCTACTTGGACTTTTCTAAAAGATCTGTGCAGTTTTCTTTCAAAATCTATTTACTAGTTTCTTTTGCTGGTGGGTGGGGAAACAGGGACATGATATTCATATAATTCAAATATTCTTAGTGAGGTTTTTTCTTCTCCTTAGAATATTTTTGAGGTCAATTATTTTTGCTATCAGAAACTTTGAATTTTCTTCTATATTTTCAGACATTAGACTTTGAATTAATATTTCTTCTCACTTTATTGAGTCATTGGTTTCTATTTATTTCGTTCTAATTTTAAAGGAATTTACTGTTTGGTCAATATTTGTACCTCTTCTGTCAAACTATTGATTCCTTTCCCAATTCTTTCTTCTATACCTTCTATTTCTTTTCATTTTTCTTCCTCCATTGCTCTCATTTTATTTATTAAAGAAAACAATTCAATTTTCATTCTTCTCTTTTAGGAATTTTTGGTGAGTTTGTGCACAATCATTGTTTTTCTATGAGGCTCCATCTGTAAATGTTTTGCAATCATTTCCTTTTGCATTGTGTCTTGAAAATCCTTTCCACCATAATAGCTTTCTTATAGTGTTTTTTATTATTATTTCTGCATTCATTCTTTTAGTCTGCTTCCTGAGATTGAACTTGACCTTAATGCCAAACTGTGTGCACTTCTAAAGGCAGTCTAATCTGGACCTACTGCTGCTTTCTTTGGGTTAATGAATGTTTTGTTATTCAAAGATCTCAGGGAAAGGCTCAGTCTAAGGACCTGCAAGCTTTCGGTGTTCAAAACAGTCTGATCCAGGACGAATTCTGATTGCTGCTCTGCTCCTTTGTCTGTCTCTTATTAATTTCTGACTTAGATTTCAAACTGAGAGACAGTACAAATGCTCCTGGACTCCATCCCTGTCAGTTCACTAGCAAGCTCTTTTATTTCCAAGTGAAAAAACGCTTCCTTTCCATATGGGATTCCTTTCCTTCTTTTACAAATGTAGGCTGGGATTGATGCTTGAACTGATATTTTACTGAACTTCTAGGGTTTAAGCTCCATCTCTGACGTTTGTTTCTGGATGACCTGCTTGCATAGTACAAAGTACAAGGATTTCATATCTGCAAATGATGCAACTTTTTGTATGCGGCACTCCTTTCTCAGTCCTCATTAAATCTGTGAACCAGAACAATATGACCAAAGCACCACTTGGCACCTTTCCCCATTATGATATGCTGGTATGAGTATAGAACCTCTTCTTTCCCAGTATAAAACATTTCTCTGACACTATTCAGGGTGCTCCTGGCCAGATCAGTCCCCAGTATCTTCATATCTCTCTGACTGTCTCCTCATGCCAAACCAAGTTGTACAAATTACTCACTGTCACTCTTTCAGTATTTCCTAATCAAAATTAGATCTGGTGCATTCTATAAGTTTGGAGGAGCTTGTAGAGGAGACTACTGTTTCCCACAACTCTCCCCTCTCTTATTTAAATGTGGCCTAGATTGCAGTTGGAAAATTCTGCTTTCCATTAGTTTATGTTTTTCCACTAAATCAAAGACTCATCTTTTTAATGCTATTTTTAACAGGAGTACTACAATGATATGAAGCATTGGATATCATAACTTCCAAAGAAAATTCAAGGAATCCAAAAGTAAATAGACACATTGTGACTGTGAAAAGATTGCTTGATCTTTCCAAACATCAGGGAATAGTCAGTAAATATTTAATAAATAGTTACTCTAGAGCAGTTAGATAGAACGGTGGACCAGGTCCAGAATGCGGAACACTCTTCTTTCTGAATTCAAATCTGGTCTCAGACATGTATTAGCTGTGTGACCCTGGGAAAGTCACTTAAACCTCAGTTCCTCAATTATAAAATGAGCTACAGAAGAAAATCACAACGTACTCCAGTTTCTCTGCCAAGAAAACTCCAAATGGGGTCAGGAAGAGTAAAACATGACTGAAAAATGACTCTAAAATGTTTATTCAGTTCTAGGCCCCTGGGGATACAAACACCATCACCAAGAAAAACAACAATGGTTCAAGGTGGTTTCATTTTAATAGATAAAGATAACAAATAAAAGAATAGCAGAAAAAGTCAGAAGTAGGAGGAATCTGCATGGGGGCATGATGGTAAAGTTCAGAAAATGAAGTTAGGAGAATTCAACAACGTATTATGTAGTAGAAGTCACCTGAAAGATTCATTCCAGTGCTTTCTATTAATTATTTCCTGTTTATTCTGTGTGTAACTTAATTTGCGCATATTTCTTTGCATATTGTCTCCCCCATTAGACTTAAAGCATATTCTAATCAGAGATTGTCCTTTGCCTCTTTCTATCACTGGAGTTTAGCACAGTGCCAGGTATATTATAGATACTTAATGATATTTTACAGAATGAATGAAGTAGGTATTTCCCAAACAGTCTGGGCCTCATTTATCTATTATGTAAGATGCGATACCTAAGCAATATGATTTCCAACGTTTCTTTTCCCTCTTTGATTCTTTGGTCTATGACTTTCCTTTACTTTAGTCTCATATATTAACCTAAACCAAAGGCATTTTATGTGTATATTATATGTGTATATTATATGTGTATATGAAAAAAGACCATTTTTTTCATTGACTTTAGCTTTGAGATAATGTTGGATCATTATGGAATTCTTCTGCAATAGTTATTTGGGAAAGAAATTTCTAGAATGGGGTTTTACGCAGGGTAATTTTGTGGCAATAGGATACCATGTGAACGTTTGCTTTGGTGGGCCTATTTACTAACAATAGAAAAAGTTGTCTAAGCTGGGGAATTACAGTTGCATGTATTTAAATTGCAGTTAAGTATTTCTAGTAGTCAAGTAAACATAGTTTCCTGCCACAAACCTAAACAAGAATATTGAGAGAGATTTTATATCTGATTTAAATATAGATAATTCTTAAGTGAGAATTCTTCTTTTACTTATGCAACTTATGATCTTAGTGACTTGCCTATAGCATCAAAAAGTTTAAAAAAAATTAGCCCAGGATCACACAAACACCATATGTCCAAAGCACTCTGAATGCCAATCTTCCTGATTTGAAGATTGGAACTATATCCATTTTGACTTGTGTCCAGTCAAGCATTTAAATGTTTAAGTTTGTTGCTAGGAGACAGATAAGTGGTTTGATGTCAGTTAGTTGCTTTCTTCTGTCCTCACAAAACAAAAGGTTTTAAATAAAAAGTACACCATATTCTTAAAAACCGAATGATCACAGTCAGAAAACCTTTCATTTTCCCTACTTCACACAATCACAAATGCCCTTCAGTCTTTAGTGGAAAGACTTAGGATCTAGTGGAAGGATTTAAGAAGCAGTAGCTGAGAGTTCTTTGAGTAACACTAATTCACTTTCCATAGACCATTGACTCCAATCTGGACTTCTGCCAAATATTATTCAGGAAGTCATCATCAGTGGAAATAGGATTTGACAGCTGTCTACACGTTAGGTCCAATCCCTGCAGCGACCACAACTATTGAAAGATCAGAAAAGAGTATTGTCTTTGTGTCAAAAATGAATATAGATTTATAAATCAAAATGACAATAAAGGACATAATCTTGTACTTCAGCCCTATCTTTCCTCTATATTCCATCCAAATTGGACTACTTGTCATCCAGTCCACCCAAGTTAACTTTAGTACTCTAAGGACTACTAGGCATTAGGTGCTCAAAACAGCTTGACCTTCTTTATATAGTCTTCTTTTATTATAACTTTAGTGTCTTGCGAATAAGGGCTATATTGATATTCTGTTTGCAGATTCAACACTTAATATAGTGGTTTTTAGTGTAAGTTAATATATAATTAATGAGTTAAATCATTCTTTCAAATAATTAGGTTGAAAAGAGGTAACAGATTGCTCAGAATCCCTTAGAATAGATTATGGTAGATAATTGGCTATTGAAATTCATCCAACCTCTTACACTGTGTTAAGTAAACTGATTATCTCTGCAATATTCCTGATTCTTTGACTACTTCTAAACAGAATTACCTTGAGACCTATTAGAAACAGAAACATATTCTAGTTGCTGTGTTGCCTATACCTGCTCTGTTCCCATTTTTCTCATGATTGCATTTGCTAGGAACTATGGAGTTGAACCAACGTGGACTCTTGCCACTATAACTGAGGTTATAGGATGAGTGTTATAGCTGATTGAGAGTACAGATGGACTGGTGTGGCATTGACCTGTGGATCAGCTGTGAAAATGTTCCTCTCAGGGTTACCCGAAAACAACAGAACCATTTGTAATATCTCCTCAAGAACCATCTGGCAATGATATTTTACCTATATCTCCTGAACCACGGGGAGAAGGAGATAATAATACTGGACTGAAAATGGTGAACTAGAAATAACTGATATTTGCATGCCAATTGGTATAACAGATGTGGGTTGGTTAAAAAAATGAAAATAGGAGCAATCTTTGAACCTTGCTTACTGATTAAAGATGAGGTCAATTAATTGGAGAGTGAGATATAGAAAGATAAATAGATAAATGTATAACTATATATGTATTACATATATACATACATATATAGATATTGTGTGTACATGCATATGTGTATATCTATGTGTATGTGTATCTATATGTGTGTGTGTATGTTTACCATTTTACACTTTTTACACTGCCCCATTTTTGTGCTACTGTGATTACCAGAATGGGGTTTTCAACCAGAATAATTTTTCACCAATTACCTGACAATCAAAAACAGGTTTCTTCATCCATTCCTTATTTAGCTATACCTTTTGGAATAGACAGCATTCACGTGCTTCTCAATGTACAGTATAGTATAGTGGAGCTACAAGTATTTTATACTAGTATTCAATATTAGAAAATAAATTGGATATACCAATTATTCATTCAAAATATGGCATGTTTGTCCTGACTTAATAAATTTGTGTGGCTCCAGATTCTCCCTACATCTCAAATTCAGCATGAATTTTAACACAAAATTATAATTAGAACTGAGTTATTTTACAAAATGGCAACTTGGAATGAATTAGGAGTTTTAAACTTTTTGTTTGCCATGGACCCTTTTGACAGTCTAACGAAGTCTGGGGAGCCTTTCTCAGTATATTTTTAAATATATAAAATTAAATACATCACATTGTTAGGCAATGAATTATATTTAAACATTTAAAAAAACAAGCCACTTCATGAAATTCAAGTAAAGAACCTCTGTAAAAGATGATCTGATCTCTTCTTAATATAAATATTTCACCCTATCATCCTCTAATGGAGATATAAACTCTCTCCTCCTTTATCTCAAATGCTGGCAGTTGGATTTATTTAGCCTTCATATGTAGATGAAGTCTTGATCACCTCAGGATTTAATCTTGTTCCTTCCTAGATGAGAGGAATGCTAAGTTTTGATCCATGAATCCAGTTCCATCAAGAAATATTCATCGAGCATTTACTATGCTCCAGAAACTATGTTTGACACTAAGGACGGACTTCTTTTTATTTGAATCACGTTTTCCCACTATCTGATTTCCCCAAAGGCTCACTAGGGAATTACTGGACAATAAGATTCTAATTATTTGGAGCACAAATGGCTACCTCTCAGTTAGATATATACTGACCCCCTTGTGTGACTAAACATGGATTCACATTCTACTAGATGTGTTCTATTTAGACACTGACTAAACCAAAATGTGTTTTACGCTAATTTCTTGGTATCTCAACTAGGCCATTATTTCAGGAATAACCCAGTCATGTTTCACTTTACTATATAACATTCTCACCAGCAATCTTGCTAATCAGACAGGAGATTATGCCCTTAATGGCAAACGTTTTGACTCTGGACTTCATGTACTGTTCTTTCTCTTTCCCTCAGTCCAGTTTGATATCCATTTCTAGGACCATAAACAAGTCAATTACAGGTTAAACCAATGCACTGTCTTGTAGCTCCACTGAACATCACTGTAACTTTCCAAACAGAATATGCCTTTCTGGTCATTATTCTCCTATACATGGTATCTCTTCTTATTAGATTTGAGGATGAGGCCTATCTTTGCTTTTCTCTCCAGTGATTATCCCACTGTTTGGCTAATAAACCTTAAAGATTTTTCTTGGGAGGAGGAGCCAAGATGGTGGAGTAGAAAGATACACATATGCTAGCTCTTGCCCCACAGCCCATAAAATATCTGTAAAGAAGAACTCCCAACAAATTCTAGAGCACCAGAAGCCACAAAATAATGGAGAAGAGGAGATTTCTATTCCAGAGAGACCAGAAAGACAGACAGGAAAGATCTATCGTGCACTGCATGGGGAGCAGAGCCCAGCTCTGCCTTGGCCACGAGGCATCACGAGGATTCAGGGACAGTAGCTCCAGCAGCAGTGCAGATCCCTCAACCCACAGGCACCAAAGGTCAGTGAGAGGGTCTTTTTGGCTGGCCAAAAAGGGAGTGGGGTGTCCCCATAACTCAGGCCCCCTCAGGAGGCAGCAGTAGAGACAGAAGCAAACAGGGTTCCCAAAGCAGGCAGTAGCCCACATCCATTGTTGAAGGTCTAATTGTAAACCCCCCGAGGGAACTGAGCCCTGTGTGGAGGCCCTGCCCCCACCTGAAAAACTGATCTTAATTTCACATTGAATAGCAGTCCTTCCCCATCCAAAAGCCCCTGAGGCTTGAGAGCAACTCATCTGAATCTCAGCACCCAGTACTGTCTTGGCAGAACTGGAGGCCAGATGGTTGTGGAGAGAAAACTCAAAAGTCAAGTAACTGGCTGGGAATATTCTCCAAAAAGGGAAGAAAAATAAAACCATAGAAGGTTACTTTCTTGGGGAACAGGTGTCTCCTTTCATCCTTTCAGATGAGGAAGAACAATGCATACTGTCAGAAAAAGTCAAGATCCCTGTTTCCAGGGCTTCCAAAGGGAACTTAAATTGGGCCCAGGCAATAGAAGACCTTAAAAAATAAGTTAGCAGCTTACTAAAGGAGAACCAAAAAATGTTGAGGAAAATAACAGCTTTAAAAAGGGGCTAACTCAATTGGAAAAAGAGATCTAGAAAGACAAAAAGGAGAAGGTGCTTTTAAAAAGCAGAATTAGTCAAATGGAGGGAAGATTCAAAAGCTCACTGAACAAAATAATTTGTTAAAAGAGAGAATTGAGTTCAGGGAAACAAATAATTTTGAGTTACACCAAGCATTTAGTATACAAAACCAAAAATTTGAAAAAAATAGAAGATAATGTAAAGATTTTTCTTTTTATTTCCTCTAACGACTAAAATTCAATATTGGATTGGCAGTGAAATGATGCAATGCTACATTTAGATGCTTCCAACACTGAGATTATCGAACTCAGTGAGGGAGCTGTTAAATATCTCTTTTCTCCATAAATTGACTTCAAAAGGTAGCAGAGTATAGAAGAGCCTGATGGGATATGTGCTACGGGATCATGTAGAGTCAGATACCCCTGAATGACTGAACAACAAATTTTTGAACTGATCTCCAAATTTCAGAATTAGTTTATAAAGACATTTCCCCACATTCCCATCCCATGAATGAGAAATCTTTATTTTGCTCATGTATTTAGCAGTGTTCAGCACTTAGTAATCTATGCTCCTTTGAGATTTACATAATCCAGAAGCATCACCCAGTCTATATCCTGGTGACTGATATCTTCTAATTCTTAGGATCTTCCTCCCATTTTCACTGAGTTTAGAGCCTCATTAAAGTATCTTTCTCCACCCTGACTCCTTTTTTTTTACTAGGTTGCTCAAAGATACGTTGATATCCCCTCAAATAGTTTAACTACCTAGACCCTGTATCTTTTCAGTTCCAAAGACTTCTACTTCACTTAAGCAAAACAAAATAATCTATCAATTATCCACTAATTCCATATACAAAAACTTTTCAATTATTCTTTAAAATCACAATATTTCAGTTCCACAAGTCTTCTTCTGCCTTACCCCTTATATTATCTGTTCTTCACTCTCCCCATAGTTTCTAATCCTAACTAGCTCTATAAGCAGTAGGAGAGAAATGGGGAAGAAAGGGTAGGGAGGCTAAAAGGGAGGGAAGAAGCAATAAGAGTAAAAAGGAGTAAAAGGGAGGAAGGATAAAAGAAGGAGGGGAATGTGGCAGGAGGAGGTGGTGAAAAGTGAATTCTATTGAGGAGGGGAAGGGACAAAGGAGAGCTAAAAGCACAAATGGTGGGAAAGAAGATGGAGGGAAATACACAGATTGTAATCGTAACTGTGAATGTGAATAGAATGAATTCTCCCATAAAACTGAGACAGATAGCAGAATGGATTAAAAGCCATAATCCAACAATATGCTGCTTACAAGAAACACATTTGAAACGGGGGAATACACATAGGATAAAGATCAAAGGAAGGAGCAGAACATATTGTGCTTCAGCTGATGTAAGAAAGGCAGGAGTAGCAATCCTAATCTCAGACAAAGCAAAAGCAGAAATAGATCTAATCAAAAAGGATAAGGATACTAAAAGGCACCATAGAGAATGAAGCAATATCATTACTAAACATATATGCTCCAAGTGGTATAGCATCCAGATTCTTAGAGGAGAGGTTGGGAGAGTTGAAGGAAGAAATTGACAAGAATCACCTACCCAGGAAAACTGAGTATAATACTTCAGGGGGAAAAATGGTCTTTCAATGAAATCGAGGACACTCAAGCATTCTTGATGAAAAGACCAGAGCTGAAAAGAAAATTTGACTTTCAAACACAAGAATGAGAAGAAGCATGAAAAAGTAAACAGCACAGAGAAGTCATAAGGTACTTACCAAAGTTGAACCGTTTACATTCCTATATGGAAAGACAATATTTGTAACTTCTGAAATTTTTTAGTATCTGGGTAGTTGGTGGGATTACACACACACATACACACACACGCACGCACGCACACAAACATGTACACATGTGCGTGTGCACACACACACGTACACACATGCACGCACATGCAGAGACAGAGAGCACAGAGTGAATTGAATAGGATCGGATCATATCTTAAAAGAAATCAAGGTAAACGGTGAGAGTGGAAAGCAGTGGGAGGAGAGAGGGTGTTATTTTCTTCAGCATTTTTTGGGGTCTCCATTATTAAAGTATTGACCCGTTTTTCATGCTTTTCTTCCATTTTTCTCATTTCTTTTCCCAGTTTTTCCTCCACCTGTCTAACTTGATTTTCAAAATCCTTTTTGAGCTCTTCCATGGCCTAAGCCCATGGGATATCTATTTCAGATGTTTGGGATACAGAGGCCTTGACTCCTATGGCTTTACTTGATGGTAAGCATTGGTGTTCTTCGTCAGAGAGGAATGGCCCAATCATCTGTTCCCCGAGAAAATAACCTTCTGTAGTCTTATTTTCCTTGGTGCCGCTCCTCTGGCTCTGCTTGCCGTTCAGGGTTCTCGGGTCCCCCCACCTCCACCACGCTGGCCATGCTGTGCTGTGCACTGTGGGCTCAGCCCTATGGAACAGATCCTTCCCGTGGATCCTCCAATCCAACCTGACCTCGGAATTTGTCAACTTCTGTCTCCCACTGCATTCCGTACCTCCAAAATTTGATCAGATTCTCCTTTCAGAGGTACTTGAAGGAGTTTATCAGAGACGTTGGGTGATTCCTTGCTCTAACTCAACCATCTTGCCTCTGCCCCTGGGTAGGTGATTCTTGTTTTTAATCCTAGATCCTTTGACTTCTGGAATATCCTATTCCACGCCTTAGATCGCTAAATGTAGAAGCTGCTAGATCTTGTGTTATCCTGATTGTGTTTCCACAATACTGGAATTGTTTCTTTCTAGCTGCTTGCAATATTTTCTCTTTGACCTGGAAATTCTGGAATTTGGCCACAATGGTCCTAGGAGTTTCTCTTTTTGGATCTCTTTCAGGCGGTGATCTGTAGATATCTCAAATACTAATTTTGCCCTCTGGATGTAGAATATCAGGGTAGTTTTCCTTGATAATTTCATGAAAGATGAAGTCTAAGCTCCTTATTTGATCATGGCTTTCACGGAGTCCCATAATTTTTAAATTTCTCTCCTGGATCTGTTTTCCCAGTCAGTTGTTTTTCCAATGAGATATTTCACATTATCTTTTTCATTCTTTTGGTTTTGTTTTAGGATTTCTTGCTTTCTCATATAGTCATTAGTCTCCATCTGTTTCATTCTAATTTTGAGATAACTATTTTCCTCAGTCACCTTTTGAAACTCTTTTTCTATTTGGCTAATTCTGCTTTTGAAAACATTCTTCTACTTACTGGCTTTTGGAACCTCTTTTGCCAATTGATTTAGCGTACTATTTTAAATATAAATTTATTTAACTTTTTACATTCATTTTCACAAAATTTGTAGTTCCAAATTTTCTCCCCATTGTCCCTTCCCCCCACCCCAGTACACTGAGCATTCCAATTTCCCCTAGCATCAGTCTGCCCTCTCTTCTTTCTTCCCTCCCTTCCATTACCCCATCTTCTCTTTTCTCCTGTAGGGCCAGAAAACTTTCTATTCCCCATTACCTGTATTTCTTATTTCCTAGTGGCAAGAGCAATACTCGACAATTGTTCCTAAAACTTTGAGTTCCAATTTCTCCCCATTCCTCTCTCCCCACCCATTCCCTTTGGGAAGGCAGACAATTCAATATAGGCCATATCTGTGTAGTTTTGCAAATGACTTCCGTAATAGTCATGTTGTGCAAGACTAACTATATTTCCCTCCATTCTATCCTGACCGCCATTACTTCTATTACCTCTTTTGATTCTGTCCCCCCTACAGTGCTGACTTCAAATTGCTCCCTCCTCCCATTGCCCTCCCTTCCATCATCCCCTCATGCTGCTTATCTCCTTCTCCCCCACTTTCCTGTATTGTAATATATGTTATCATACCAAAATGAGTGTGTATTTTATTCCTTCCTTTATTCGAAAGTAATGAGAGTAAACTCTATGTTTATTTTCTCAGCTCTCCTCTTTTTCCCTCCACTAAGAAGTCTCCTGCTTGCCTCTTCTATGGGAGATAATTTACCCCACTCCATTTGACCCTCTCTCCTATCACTATATTTATCTTTCACTGTTTACCTTGATTTCTTCTAAGTTATGATCCCATCCTATTCAATTCACACTTTTCTCTCTGTCTCTGTGCGTACCTGCATGTGTGTATGTGTGTGTGTGTGTGTGTGTGTGTGTGTATGTGTGTGTGTAATCCCGCCAACTACCCAGACACTGAATAGTTTCCAGAATTACAAATATTGTCTTTCCATATAGGAATATAAACAGTTCAACTTTGGTAAGTCCCTTATGACTTCTCTTTGGTGTTTTCTTTTTCATACTTCTCATTCTTGTGTTTGAAAGTCAAATTTTCTTTCCAGCTCTGGTCTTTTCATCAAGAATGTTTGAAAGTCCTGTATTTCATTGAAAGACCATATTTTCCCTTGAAGTATTATACCCAGTTTTGCTGGGTAGGTGATTCTTGGTTTTAGACCTAGTTGCTTTGACTTCTGGAATATCTTATTCCATGCCCTTCGATCCCTTAATGTAGAAGCTGCTAGATCTTGTATTATCTTGATTGAATTTCCACAATACCGGAACTGTTTCTTTCTAGCTGCTTGCAATATTTTCT
>CM053771.1:371624410-371654847 GCA_028658325.1 Potorous gilbertii | reverse complement strand
TGTTTTGTGATTTCTTGGTTTCTCAGAAAGTCATTGGCCTCCATCTGTTCCATTCTTATGTTGAGAGAACTATTTTCTTCAGGGAGCTTTTGCACCTCTTTTTCCACTTGACTAATTCTGCTTTTGAAAGCATTCTTCTCCTCATCGGCTTTTTGAACCTCTTTTATTAATTGAGCTAGCCTATTTTTCAAGGTCTTATTTTCTTCAGCATTTTTTTGGGTCTCCTTTATCAAGGTATTGACCCGTTTTTCATGCTTTTCTTGCATCTCTCTCATTTCTCTTCCCAGTTTTTCTTACACCTGTCTAACTTGATTTTCAAAATCCTTTCTAAGCTCTTCCACGGCCTGAGCCCATTGGATATCTATTTCAGATGTTTGGGATACAGAGTCCTTGACTCCTATGTCTTTACCTGATGGTAAGCATTGGTCTTATTCGTCAAAGGGGATTGGCGGAATCATATGTTTACCAAGAAAGTAACCTTCTATAGTCTTATTTTTTTTCCCTTTCCTGGACATTTTCCCAGTCATTTACTTGACTTCTGAAATTCCTGTCCACCCCTGTCAGATCTGCCCAGGTTGTGCTTGGGGTCTGAGATTCAAATTCTGCTCCCCAGCCCCCGGGCTTTTGGTGGCAGACCTGGCTGCTATTCAATGGGAGCTTAAGTTCAGTGCTCAGGTGGGGGCAGGGCCACCTCCCATTCTCTGTTCCCTCAGGGGATTTATGCAGAGACCTTCTTAGTGGAGCTCCTGCTGAGCTACTGCCTGCTCTGGGAGCCTCTGGATTCCTGCTGCCTCTGCTGCTGCCTCCCGAGGGGGCCTGAGACATGGAGACAACCTGCTCCCCTTTCAACATGTCCAGATGTCTCTTTCACTGACCTGTGTATCTGTGGGTGGAGGGACCTTTGTGGCCTGCTGGAGATTCTGTCCCTGAAGCCTTTTCGGATCTGCTGGGTCTGTTCCTCTCCATACCATGCAAGCAGGGCAGTGCTGGGCTCCGCTCCCATCCAGTGCTCGACATACATTTGGAGTCAGTTTTCAGGGCTCTCTGGAACAGAAATCTCCTTCACCCCATTGCTGCGTGGCTCCATTGTTCCAGAATTTTTTGTGAGTTCTTTTTATAGATAATTATGGGCTGTGGGTTCGGAGCTAGCATATGTGAGTCTTTCTACTCCACCATCGTGGCTCCGCCTTTCTCCAAACGCACTTTAAAAAAATAATGATCTGGCCTCATACTTCCTCATCTTAGACCTCTCTTTTGTTCCTTGCACTTTGTCCCACACACCTTTGACTTAATCCTGGAATACATTCTCCTCAGCTCTAATCTTATCTCATGGTTGTCTTTCTGTTTAAGGACAATATTAATTGGTTTTGTGATTTGTTCTTTCACCTACTCATTATTCAGAATTAGATTATTTAGTTTGCATTAACTTCAATGGTTTTCCATTAAGGGTGATATTTTTTTTATTGGTTAATGGTTTGTAAAGGGTGCATTTTATATTTCTGGTTTTCTGCATTTGGTTGTGAGGTTTTTCTGCCCTAATACATGGACAGCTTTTGTGAAAATTCTATTTATAGGGAAGAAAAAAATGTATACTTTATTCTATTCCTCTTCAGTTTTCTTCAGAGATCTATTGTATTTATTTTTGTAGTATTATATTCATCTCTTTGATTTCTTTATTCATTTATTCTGGCTTCTTATCAATTCTGCCATTTCCTTCCAGTTTATGGGTGAGTTCATCTGATTTACTAACTGTAATTGATGATTACTAACTGTGCATTTCTTTCCACCCTATTTTTTTCTCTTTTGTCCTTCTCTCTTCCTTTTTATGCTGTCCCTCCTATAAAATATGATTTTTCTGAGTATTTTATTGTTTTTTAATCTGCCATCCTTTCTATCCACCACTATCCACTTTAATTTTTAAAATTTTATTCACTGTTTTGTAAGATCGATTTCCAATACACATTGAGCATGTGTGTATGTTGTATGTATGCATCCATACCTGCATGTAACTGTACAAATATATTGTGTATATAAACACAAATCAAAAGGATGAAAGTAAAAAGAGGAAAATGCAAAGTATCTCATGGGAAAAACAATTGACCTGGAAAATAGATTGAGGAGAGATAACTTAAAACTCTATATGTAAGTATGTACGTATGTATGCATGTATGTACATAAGTATGCATATAAGTATGTCTGTATATACATTTATCCATATGACATTTGTGTGACTTATACACATATATATTATGTATATATGAATGTGTCTGTGTATTTCCCACTTTTAACCCATTTGGATATGAGTGAGGTTCAAGCATTGTCCTATGTAAGACACTAATTTTCTCTCCACTGTGAAAACATATCCTTGCATACCTCTTTCACTTGAGATAATTTCCCCCACTCTTCCTATCCCTTTCCCTTTTCTCCGGGGCATGTTCTTTTTATACATCATCTAAAAACTTCAAGCCAGTTCAATATGAAGCCCATATATTAGATGCCAAGAAGTCCCTACCCAAGGTTCACAGAATAGCTTTTTTTGGACCCTTCTGGCTTAGAATATTTGTATCATCTTCCCATATATAAAGGTAAACAGTTCAAAGTTTTTGAGTCCTTTTGAAATGCTATTCATGTTTCTCTTTTAATGCTTCACTTGAGTTTTATATTTGAGAGTCAAATTTTCTGTTCTGCCTTCCCTGTGGTAGATGTTATATCTTGTGAGATACTGAATGTGGGTCAATGGTCTTAAAATGGTTTCTTCCTGAATAGTTGAAGTATTTTCTCTTTGACCTGGGAGTTCTTCAGTGAGCTTTTTTACCTCCTTTTCTACTTGACTATTTTATTTTCATCAGTGAATATTTAGAATCTTTTTGCCCAAATTTGACCAATTCTTATTTTTAAGATCTTTTGTATTTGTATATTTGTATTGATTCTATTAAGATGTAAATTGCTTTGATATTTTCCTTCCTTCCCCCCAATTTCGCATTTGCCACTCTTATTTGACTTTAAAAATCATTTTTTTAGATCTTCCAGGAATTCTTGTTAGGTTTATGTCCAAATCACTTTTTCCTTTAAGACTTTACTTGTAGCTGTTTTAACTTCATTGTTTTTGTCTAAAACAATATGTATTTTTATCTTTCGTGTCACCATAGGTAGCTTTTTATGATTAGCTTTATTTTGGTTGCTTGCTCATGTTTTCTTCAAGCTATTTCTTGATTTGGAACTTTATGCTAATGCTGTGCATTTTCCAAGTGCTGGGGATGTGCATTGTCTCAAGTTTCAATCTTTTTCCCACAGCTATTTTCAGAGCTAATTTGGGGTGTTGGGGTTTTTCAGGATGGTTTGATTTTGGAGAGATGTGGTTCTTATCCAGAAAGGACACCTGATTCTTTGGGATTGCTATCTGTTCTTCTGAGGGGCCCTCATTTCTTGAGACTGTAAACAATATGGCTCCTCAGTGTCACTGAATGCTTGGGGCTAGAAATGAAACTGTCCCTCGGGGCATTCACTCCTTCTTGACTAAAAGTGTTCTTCTTTCCCCTTGAACTATGATCCAGAAGTGGATATAAGCAACGAAGTTGCTAAAGAGAATTGGGTCTCATATGCAGTGCTAACACCGAAGAATCCTGTAATTAATCTTTGACTAGTTCCCAGATGTCCTTACTGTCCCTTGCTTGACAGTTACCAAAGGTGCTGCATCTTCTATCTCTTCTCCTTAGTACCACAACTACTGCTTCATTTAGAGGCAATTCTGGCTAGACTTTCCCCCCATATCATAAATTTCTCTTTCTGACATTCTCTATTGCCTTGGACTGTAAAAATGCCATGGTCTGACCTTATCTTGGAACTTCAGCCCTAGAATTAAATTTGCAGTGTTATTTTGAAGCTGGTTGGAAGGAAATGTTCTGGAATTTCATCTAACTGCTTTATCTATTTCATCATCTTGGCTCCACTGTTGAAACAGTTATATATATTTTAAAAGATATTTTGTAGAGTGCAGAACCAAGATGGAGGAGTAGAAGCAGGGACTTAATTGAGCTCTCTCTCCAAATCCTTCAAAATCCCTGTAGAAATGACTCTAAACAAATTTAAGAGAAGCAGTAACCACAAAATGGCAGAGTGAACAGATTTCTAGCACAACACAATCTGGATGACCAAGACAAAAGATCTATTACACCAGGCTCAGAACAAAGTGTGACCCATGCTGTGACAGCACATATGGATCTGGAACAGGCCTCAGGGCGTCTACTCATTGGCAGCTACTGTGGTTTACAGATTTCTCATCCTACAAATGCCAAACGCAGCTTCAAAGGTCAGTGAGAAAACACTCTCACCTACGTGAGAGGGGAGTATGGTCTGGCACCAGCCTCGGTTGCAGGGCAGCATTAGCCACTGCTGCAGTGGCAGCTGCTTCTGCAACTCATGACATACATATGGGCGGAATCAAACAGCTGATCAGTTTCACAATCCTGAGTGGTGGTCCTGGTGTGAATAGGAGTGCTGCCATGGTGGAGTTGGCAGTGATCCTATTCACAGCTCCAGGGCATAAAAGAGTGTTTGTAGTTGCTCACAGACTAGAGAGCAGACCAGGAGAGGAGTAAACACTTCTACCTTGATCATATCACTTTGGAAGAACTTAAAACTTGCAGGTCCCTAGATATATCTCTAAAAACAGCTGCACAAAACATCTGAAGTTTGCGGTGGTACAACTTCCCCTTAACAAAGAGGTCACAAACTGCGAAAATTTCCAAAAAGGGGAAAATAAGTCTATAGAAGGCTACTGTCTTGACAAAAAGGCATTTTTTTCCATTATTTCCAATGAGAAACATCAAAGCCAATAATAAGAGAAAGATCAAAGCACATAGCTAGAGGAAGATGGCAAGTCAAAGCTCCTACTTACAAAGGTTCCCAAAATATATGAAATGGTCTCAGTCTATGGAAGAGGTAAAAAAAGATCTTGAGAATCCAGCGAAAGAAGCAGACAAAAATTGGGAAGAGAAATGAGTGATGTAAAGAAAAAAAATCATGAAAAAAGAGTCCACAGCTTGCTAAAGGAGACACAAAAGAAAATGCTGAAGAAAACAGCGCCTTTAAGTATAGACCAATCCAAATGGCAAAACAATTCCAAAATGCTAATGAGGAGGAGAATGCCTTAAAAAGCAGAATGGGCCAAATGGAAAAGGAGGTTCAAAATCTCACTGAAGAAAATACCTTTAAAATAAGTATGAAGCAAATTGCAGCTAACGACTTTATGAGAAATCAAGAAATTATAAAAGAGAAACAAAAGAATTTTTTAAAAAAAGTAGAAAACAGTGTGAAATATCTCAATGGAAAAAAGTGACCTAGAAAATAAATCCAGGATAGATAATTAAAAAATTATTGGTCTTCATCAAAATCGTGAGCAAAAGAAAGAGCCTAGACATCATCTCCCAAAGAATTATCAAGGAAAATTGCCCTGATGTTCTAGAACCACTAATCACTTCCTGAAAGAGACCCCAAAAGGAAAATTTCTGGAAATATTATAGTCAAATCCCAGAGTTCCCAGATCAGAGAGAAAAATATTACAAACAGTCAGAAAGAAGTCATTCAAGTATTGTGGAATGACAGTGTTTAGCAGCTTCTACAATAAGGAATCAGAAGACTTGTAATATGATATTCCAGAGAACAACGGAGGTAGGATTAAAAGCAAGAATAACGTACCCAGTAAAACTGAGTATAATATTTCAGGGAAAAATGGAATTTCAGTAAAATAGAGGACTTCCAGGCATTTTTGTTGAAAAGACCAGAGCTGAATAGAAATTATGGCTTTCAAATACAAGAATCAAGAGAAATAAGAAAAGGCAAACAGGAAAGAGAAGTTGTAAAGGTTTCATTAAAGCTGAACTGTTTACATTCTTGCATACAAATATAATATTTATAACTCATGAGACTTTTCTCAGTATTAGGGTAGAGGGACTATATATGTATATGTATGTATATGTATGTCTACATACACATGTGTATGTATATATCTATGTATGTGTGATATACATATATGTACATATATGTAGGTGTGGACTGTATTTGTGTATGTGTGTTCATATATGTATATATAAACATATGTGAATGTGTATAAACAGAGGACACAAGATTAAGTGAATATGAAGGGAAAAACTTAAAAAAATAATATTAACTGTTGAGAGGAGTGTACTGGGAGAGAGAGAGAAAAGGAGAGGTAGAATGTAGCAAATCATCTCACATAAAAGAGGCAAGAAAGAGCTTTTTCCAATGGAGAGGAAGAGAGGGAATGTGACAGGGAATAAATGAACCTCACTGTAATTGGATTTAGCTTAAAGGAGGAATGACACATACTCAATTGCGTTTGGAATCTATCATACCCTGCGGGAAGGCAGCGGGAAAGGAGATAGGAGAGGGCAGAAAATAGAAGGGCCAGTAGATTGGGGCAAGAGGTAATCAGAAACAAACGCTACTTGTGGGGACAGGTCAAGGGAGAGAAACAAATAAATGGAGAACAGGACAGGATAGAGGAAATGTAGTTAGTCTTTCACAGCATGACTGTTATGGAAGTGTTTTGAACGGCTACACATATACGACCTACATTGAATTGCTTGCTTTCTCAATGAGGGTGGGTGGGGAGGGAGAAAGAGAGATAATGTGAAAATCAAAGCTTTTAAAATGAATGTTAAGAATTATTTTTACATGCAGCTGGGAAATAATTTGTAGAGGCAATGGGGAATAGAAATCTATTTTACCCTATAGAAAAGTAGAAGGGAGAGGGATGGGAGAAAAGGTGGTGATAGAAGCAAGGATAGAGTAGGGGAAAGGCTAGAATAGTGCATGCTGTCCTGGGGTGGGGAGAGATGGGGAGGAAATTTGAAATTCAAAATATTGTGGAAGTGAATGTTGCAAACTGAACATAAATAAATAATATATTTTAAAAAGTAAAAAAAATACACAACCAAAGGTAGTTTGTGAGGGAGAGCACTGATATGTAGGATAATCAGAAAAATCTTTTTCTGTGCTCAAGTGCTTGAGCTGAGTATTGAAGGAAGAGAGTACACTGTAAGTATGAGGGGCAGCTGGTATAAAGGGAGAAAGAAAATGAAGTATTTCCTGTGAGTAATAGAAAAAAGACCTGTTTGATTACATCACAGAATGCAGAAGTAGAAATGAGAAACTGGAAAAAATGGCTTGGAGTCAAATTGTAAAAAGCTAAACGTTTATATTTTATCCTAGATAATAAAAGGAAACCACTGGCGGTTATTGCAAAGATGGATGAAATAGTTGGTACTTGTCAAAACTTAGTACGACCAACAGTGCAGGGTGAACTTAAGAGAAGAAAATTGAGGCAAGGAGAAAAATTAATTCTGGCATAAAGTAATTATGGTATGAGCTAATATGGTGAGAATGTTGTAGTGGAAGTAGAAATGGCAGGGTTTAGCAACTAATTAGATACATGGGAGTAGGGAAACTGAGAAGGTGAGGATGATATTAAAGTTTTGAACATGAGATCCTGGAAGAGTGGTGATGTTTTTGACAAAAGCATGGTCATATGGAACAATTGGGTTGAGGGCAAAGGATAATGAGTCATGCTTTGGACATGTTGAATTTCTGATATTTCCAGGACATACAGATTAAAATGTCCAAAAAGCAATATTATTACAGGGCTGAAGCTCAGGGTAGCAACTGATCTTTCATATTTGTCACATGAAGTAAACTTCAGGATTCTCATTTGTAGATGCTAAAGAGCCTGTCTCTGAGAATTGGGTAGAGGCATCCTTGAAGTGACTTGGAAAGACTGTGGTATATGCATAGACATTCTGAAACTAGTTCCATGGTAATGACTTAGTGGAGACTGAGAGGTTCTTTTACTGAAGAGGCATTTGAATAAAAGACAATTTATGTTATGTCTCTTGTCTCAGTTCTTTTTGCTGATCTCTTCATAAATAAACTCCTTTGCTCTTGGTATCTGATAACAGTCATATAAGGTGAAAATATTTTCGTGGTAGAAGTTCTTGCAGTTGAGGTTAAGTGGACCATGAAAATTGGCTTCAGTTCTTGGCATTTTTTTTTTATTGTGGAGGTATGTGAGCCTCTGTTCCCGTGAGTTTTGAATAGGAGAAGTCACAAGATTGTGGGAAATGTTGTTCAGACTGAGTTTTGCAGATATCCCAGGGCTAATCAAGTCTATGTACATACGGATCTAAATGATTGTCCCTGATTGTAAGGGTGGAGACACACACACACACACACACACACACACACAGAGAAAGAGAGAGCGAGAGAGAGAGAGAGAGCTCTGAGTGTGCATAAACACACACCCACATTCACATATATGTATGTATACTATATAGATATACATACATACCCAAATATACACATGCATATATTTATATAATTGCTATGCCTTTTAATATCTCTTTGTAAATGCTAACTAATATTATAAAATAAAATTGATTTGATGGCTTACTTTGTAGGGGCATAGAGTTAGGAGGGTAGAACTAGTTTGGGTTTGAGAGAATGGCAGTAGAGAGGAAATAGCCAACATCCACCTCTCAAGGTACCTTGTAAACCCGAGGGGTAGCTGTAGAACACTTGGCTTTGTGAGAGATTTACCTATTTAAAAAATCACAATACCTTGATTTAAGAAAATTTTGTATTTATTAAGCATGATTGGGATAAAGACATTGAGGATTTGAAGATAAAACAAAAATGTTCTGAGCTCTGAAGGATCTTAAATATCCCTAAATATATATAACTCAAAGACTGTTTACGCTGATCCATTTGGAGATCTCTTTTCTTTTATAGGTCAGAAAACTGAAATTCAGGGAAGTGAAGGAACCTCTAAAGCTAGACAGTAGAGAGACAGAATAAGGTATCAAACACAAGCCTTTTGACTCCACACTTCTTATTACGATTAAAATTACTGAACTGTGTTTCCTCTCCAGTACCACTGCTAAAATGAATGATTATTCAGATTAAAAAGATTCACTAAATGAATTCTTTAAACACTTCTTTCCTTAGTACATTTTTAAAATGATTTTACTTACTTACTAAAATAAATATTTTAATTTTATTTAATGTTTCATTTTTCCCAATTACATGTCAAAATAACTTAACCATTTTTCCTAGTTTTGAGTTTTTTGATATCGGTTATACATGTGTCATCATACAAAATGCATTTCCATGTAAATCATTCAGTGAAAAAAACACGGACAAAAAATAACCATGAAAAATAAAGTAAAGAAAAGTGTGTTTGATCTACATTCAGGCACTACCAGGTCTTTCTCTAGATACAGAAAGCGCTTTTCTTCATAAGACCTACAGAATTGTCTTGGATCATTGCATTGCTGAAAATAGCTAAGCTTTTTCTAATAGAATATTATACAATATTGCTGTTATTGTGCACGTTGTTCTCCTGGTTCTTTTCATTTCACTTTTCATCAGCTCATGTAAGACTTTTCATGTTTTTCTGAGAGAAGCTTATCCATCATTTCTTTTCTCTTTTACCTATATTCTTTATTGAATGGGACAGTTAGGTGGTGCAGTGGATAGAGTACCAGTGCAAGAGTCAGGAGGACCTGAGTTCAAATCTCACCTCAGACACTTGACATTCACTAGCTGTGTGTCCTTAGGCAAGTCATTTAACCCCAATTGCCTCATCCTGGGTCATTTCCAGTCATCCTGATGGATATCTGATCACTGGATTCAGATGGCTCTGGAGGAGGAGTGAGTTTGGTGACCTGCACAGCCCTCCCTCACTCAATAATAAGTTAAGTGCAAGTCATGTCATTATTTCTCTGATGGTGTGGTCTTCTTTGGCAAAAAAGGATGAACACACTGTATGCTATAATTTTATTGAATATTTCCCCATTACATTTATTAATATTATTACTTTATTTGCTTTCATTTTTTCATTTTTGTACAATCACTTGCATAAGTCTGAGATTTTGTCCCCATCCCACACCCCTTCTTCCCCGAGATGGCATGAAATCTTATATGGGTTCTACACATACATTTTTATTAAATATATTTTCTCATTAATCATGTTGAATAGAAAAATTGAAATGAATGAGAGAACTCATGAGAAAAACCCAAACAAAACAAAACATAAAATCAGAGAAAATATTCTGCTTCATTGTGCATTCCAATTCCCTTGCTCTATGTGAGTGGCGTTTTTCCTTGAGATCTTTGAGAATGTTGTAGGTCCTTGCATTGCTTTGAAGCTACTCATCTTTTCTTTTAAAGCACAAGGGTATTCCATGACAATCGTATATAACAAGTTGGTCAGTCATTCACCAACTGATGGACATCGCCTTAATTTATAATTCTTTACAATCATTAAAAAAGCTGCTATAAATACAGTAATGGATAGATGATAGATAGATAGATAGATAGATAGATAGATAGATAGATAGATAGATCCTTTTACTTTTTGGTTTTTCATCTCTTTGGAGTACAGTCCTAGTAGTGGTAGAGTTTATCAAAGGTTATGTATGATTTTATAGTCCTTTGGGCATAGTTCTAAATTGTTCTCCAGAATGGTTGAATCAGTATACAACTTAACACGTAGTATGTCAGTGTTTTAATTTTTCCACAAACTCTAATGTTTGCTCATTTTCTTTTTCTGTGATATTAGCCAACCTGACATATTTGAGGTCAGAGTTCATTGTTTTAATTTGCATTTATCTCATCAAAATGGATTAAAAACATTTTTTTATTTGACTATTCATAGATTTTGTTACGTTGTCTGAAAAGTACTTGTTGGTATTCTTTGACCATTTATCAATTGAGGAATGCATCATATCTCCACAAATTTAACTGTTTTTGTATGTTTGAGAAATGAAATCTTTATCAGAGAAATTCTATGTCATTTTTTTAACAGCATAAATGACCAGATATGTGTTTCACACCATCCTACTTTCCCTATTTATCCCACTCTCTCTTCTTTTACCTTGTCCATTTTGAAAGTGTTTTACTTCTGACTTTTACCTCCCCCAACTACCTGCTATTTTTTCAGCCCCCCACACACTTGCTCTTACCTCCTTCTCTTCCTACTTTCCTTTAGAGTAAAAATCATTCCTCCACCCCTATGAATGTGTTTATTATTCCTCTTTGAATCAATTGCAGTGAGAGTAAGGTTCATATCCTCCCCTCCATACTTACCGTCCATTGTAAAATCTCTTTCAAATCTCTTTTATGTCATATAATTATCCCATTCTACATCTCTTTCCCCTTCTCCCAGTGCATTCTTCTTTCTTATCCCTTAATTTTATGTTATTGTTTGATAATCATATCATTATATTAAACACACACTTTTGCTTTCTATCTATACTCCTAACTACCCTAATAATGAAAAAGGTTTTAGGAGTTATGAGTGTTTTTGTTCCCCTTGTAGGAATATAAAGAGTTTAATCTTACTACTTTATGATTTCTCTTTCCCATTTACCGTTTTTTATGCATCTTCTGCATCTTTAATTTGAAAGTCAAATTTTCCATTCATCTCTAGTCTTTTCATAAAGATGCTTAAAGGTCCCCTATTTCACTGAATGTCCATTTTTTCCCTTGAAGTACTACACTCAATTTTACTGTGTAGGCTATTCTTGGTTGAATTCCTAGTTCTTTTGTCCTGCAGAGTATAGCCTTCCACACCCCTGACGCTTTAATGCAAAAATTACTAAATGTTGTGCTATCTTGCATATGGTTCCATGATATTTGAATTTCTTTTTAGATGTCTACAGCAATTTCTCCTTTATCTGAGAGGTCAGGAATTTACCTATAATATTCCTGGAAATTTTTTTGAGATCTACTTCAGGAGTTGATCAGTGGATTCTTTCAATTTTATTTTACTCTCTGGTTATACAAAATAAAGGTAGTTTTTCTCAATCATTTCTTGAAAGGTAATGACTAGGCTCTTTTTTCACCATGACTTATTGGCAGTTTAGTGAATTTTATTCGATATATTTGGATATATTTTCTAGAACTTGTTTTGCCAAGGAGATATTTCTCATTTTCTTCTACTTTATTTTTCATTTTTCTACTTTGTTTGATTGTTTCCTGAAGTCTCATAAAGTCATTAGCTTCCATTGGCCCAACTTTAACTTTTAAGGAATTATTTTCTTCAGTGAACTTTTGTACCTCCACTTCTAGTTAGTCAATTTTACTTTTCAAGACGTTCTTATCTTCATTGATTTTTGTGCTGCTTTTACCATTTTTCCTATTCTAATTTTTAACGTGTTATTTTCCTCAATATATTTTTGTTTCCATCACCAAGTGTTGATTTTTTCCACGTTTTTTTCATCATTCTCATTTCTTTTCCCAATTTTTTCCTTCACCTGTCTTACATGATTTTTAAAAATCTTTTTTGTGCTGTACTATTGCTTGAGACTAGTTCATATTTTTGTTTGAAGATATGGATGCAGGAATTTTGACTTTGCAGTCTTCTTCTGAGTTTGTCTTGATTTTCCTTCTCATCATAGTAAATTTCTATGGTCAAATTTGTTTCTGTTCTTTGCTCATTTTTAGCATATTCCTTGACTTTTAGCTCTATGTTAAAGGGGGGTTGTCTCTGCTTCACCGAATGAGGGGGTATCATCCCAAACTTTAGGTTTTGCACAGAAGTTTTCAGAGGTCATACGGGGTCCTGTATGATTTTTGCTCCTCCAAGGTGGTATTATCTAGAGAGAAGTGTTTTCACTTACTCTGCTTTACTGTGCACCAGTTTGTGAGTGACTACAAGCACTCTTTTCAACACTCCCTGGTCCCTTGCAAGTGCAAGCTCTGCTGTACGAGTTCTCCTCCTCACACTAGGACTAAGACTCAGGACTTCAATCCATATCCAAGTGTGGACAATGCAAAAGAGTTCTACCACTTGTGCGAGCAAATGGATCCCTGTAAATCTCCCTCTGACCTGTTGTCTGATTTCCTTGCAATGTGTGTACTGAGAGGTTTGGAAACCACAACTGAGACTAGCTTCTTCTTTGCTGGGGCCTGCTTTGCTCTGGTGCTGCCTGCACTGGACTATGCTCCTCCCTCATTCTGGTGCAACATACCTTTCTTGCCATCCTTGTAAATTGTCTTGGGCTGGAAAATTGTCTCTCTTTGTCTTTTTGTGGGTTATACTGCTCCATAATTTATTTAGCATCATTATTTACATATATTTTCAGGGGTTTAGGAGAGAGCTCAGGCAATTCCTTGCCTTTACTCTCCCATCTTAACTATTCCTCTAAAAAAATACGTATTTTCCCCATGTTCTTTTGTATAAAAAGTGATGTATATGCTTTTCTTCCAGTTAGTTATTGATGTTTTAGAATTTCTGTGGCCAGTCGAGGAAAGAAGAGGGGAAATAAAGAATAAATTAAGTTCAGAGAAATATAAGAACTAGAAGGCAAAGGACCAGAAGCTGCTTGGATAGATAAGGCAGGAACCCCTGTCAAGTTGACAAAGAGCTAAAAGGAGAAAGATTGAAATTTCATGGCTCAAAGAATGTGTCTCCTTTTGAATATAGAAAAGGAACTCATCACTCCCATAAGGACATATGATAATGAAACCAATATGATTATTTTCAGGTAAACGTTACAAATGTAAAGATGAAGACAGGAAAGTTCTGCCTAAACAAGGACAGGAAGGGCAGTTTTTTGGACTTTGCCACAATATCAGATGAAGAATGGAAGACACTTAGAGGAGAAATATTTCCTTTTTTATGTTGTAAAGTGGACTTACCTTTATATAGAGACAAAGCTAGCATTCAGTATTTAATCAATGTGATTTCTGAGTTACGGAGGAATTCCTGATTGCCTCCTATCTTCTACTCAAGTGGCTTCCCATCTACTGAGTCATGCCACAAGGTGATTAACTAGACCTTATTTCTTTAATTTAAGGTTTGGATCCTTGTTTTTTGTTGTTGCACTTTTGTTTCAGTTGTGTCCTTATCTTTGTGGTCCCATTGGAGCTTTTCTTGTCAAAGATACTGCAGTGGTTTTCCATTTCCTTCTCCAGTTCATTTTACAAATGAGAAAACTGAAGTAAACAGAATTGAAATGATTTTCCCAACATCATACAGCAAGTCATTGTCTGAGCACAGATTTGAACAAAAAAAGATGAGTATTCCTTCATCCAGGGTCAACATTCTATCTCCTATGCCTCTGGGCTGCCTAATTGCTCTTAGTTTAAGGATTAATAAATACAGAATAAGACAGTTTATATTTTAAGTGATCAGTGTTAATTTAGCAATAGAATGCTTGAGAGACCAAATAAATGGGAGAGAGGGAAAAGAATGGACCCCTTTAGAGTAAGGAAAAGATAGCACAGTAGATAGAATGTGGGGATTAGTCAGGAAGACCTGAGTTCAAGTCCAGTCTCACATATTTACTCTCTGTGTGACCCTGGGAAAATCTCTACATTTTTGTTTCCTTCAGTTTCCTCATCTGTAAAATAGGGATACTTATAGTACCTGCATGTCACCCAAGGGTTATTGTGAGGGTACAAAGAGATAATAACTGTAAAATAATTAGTACAGCCCCTGGCGCTTAGAGCCACGCCCATATTAGGTAATATTATTATTATTAACATTATGGTTATTGATACTCGGGAAGAACGGCCAATAGGGTGAGAGTAGAAATGGAAAAGACAAATTTTGTTGACTTCACAGTTACGATCAGGCGTAGCCCCAGTCAAGAACTACTGGGTGGAATGTAGTCAAGGGACATGAGGCCAATTCTGTGATGGATAGCAAGAGAGAAGCTAATCTCTTAATTGGAAAGATAAACGCTATGAATCCCAAAACCAGCTGAGTTCTAGGAGTAAACATAATAAACTGGAGCAAGCGAACCCAAAGAAGGCCAAAAAAAGAGCCTAATGTATACTCAGCCTTATGAAGAGTGAGAAAGCAGATAAATTATGCAGGTTTTCTACTAATAGAAAGCCATTTTTCCCCCTTGGAGCATTTTTCTTTGTAGAAGATGGTGGATGTTAAATTGAGTTTTCTTAGATACAGTGTACTTCATTTTGCCAATTATAATAAAGGAGTAGCCGTTATTTACCATGAATGTAAAAGCATTTATTAAGTGCTTCCTATGCAAAGCACTAGGTTTAATTAATCCAGTTAAAAAAGAATATGGAAAAGAAAAAGTCAATTCATGTGAAGGAATGGTCTCAATGATTTTTCTTTCTTCTATTTAATCTGGTTTTTCTCCTTCATTGTAAGGTGGACTCAGCCTTGAATTTAAGATCGCACTTTCATAACTGCTATCAATAGTTCTTTGGATCTGTGTCAGGTTGTCTTAGTCATCATTACAGCTGAGAGATGTAGAAGAATCCAAATTGGCCTGAATTCCAAATAACTCCCTTCCCCATCGGTTTTTTTCTCTTACCACTTCTTGGATATTTGGCCATCATGAGAATTGCTTAAAAGATTTGACAGGCTCAAATAACTAGGGAATATTTGACCTGCAAAAGTATGTGATTATGGAGATTTTTTCCCCACTGTTATTATGATTATGGAGCAATCACAAGCAAGCACTTATTAAATGTCTACCCCAAGCTAAACACTATGAGAGGTTCAAGGTATATGGTAATTAAGAAAAAAATAATGAAACAGTCTATGTGTGTCCTGGACTTGGTAACTTGGGTACTCATCATTAGACACCATATTTTCTCAAATGCAGGGGTAGCCAATATGAAGTACTTTACAACTTATAGCTCATGATAAATCAATTGATTTGCACTACAAAAAAAATGTAATTTTAAAGGAAAAGTCTGTAGTTACAATAGAGAGCTCAGAAAACCAAAATGAGATAATTTATTTTTAGTTTCCAACATTCATTCCCTTATCAAAATGAGATAATTTATTTTTAGTTTTCAACATTCATTCCCACAAAATTTTGAGTTATCAAAATGAGATAATTTAGTTTTAGTTTTCAACATTCATTCCCACAAAATTTTGAGTTTCAAATTTTCTCCCCATCCTTCCCTTCCCCTCACCTCAACATTCTGTGAATTCTGATGATTCCATTCCCCAATCTGCCCTCCCTTCCATCGCATTCATCCTTTCCCTTATCCTCATCTCCTCAATTTTCTTGTAGGGCAAGATTGATTTCTGTACCCCATTACCTGTATTTCTTATTTCCAAGTTGCACGTAAAAACAATTTTTGGCATTTGTTTTTAAAATTTTCATTTCCAATTTCTCTCCCTTCCTCCTTGCCCATCCATCCCCATTGACAAGGCAAGTTATTCAATATAGTGTGTATTCAATATATGTGTAGCTATGCAAAATAATTTCATAAAATTCATGTTTTGACAGACTGTTTCCCTCCATCCTATCCTGCCCTCATTTATTCTATTCTCTCTTTTGACCTTGTCCCTCCCCTTAAGTGTTTACTTCTAATTACACCCTCCTCCCATTTGCCTTCCTTTCCATCATCCCCACTCCACTTGTCCCCTTCTCCCCTACTCTTCTGTATTATAAGATACATTTTTCATACCAAGTTGATTGTGCATGTTATTCCCTCCTTAAGCCAAATGTGATGAGAGGAAGCTTCACTTTTTAACTCTCACCTCCCCCCTTTTTCCCCTCCATTGGAAAAGCTTTTTCTTGCCTCTTTTATGAAAAATCATTTGTCCCGTTCCATTTCTCCCTTTCTCTTCCCAATATATTCCTTTCTCACCCCTTAATTTTATTTTTTAGATATCATCTCTTCCTATTCAATTCACCCTGTGACCTCTGCCTATATGCATATAATCCCTCCAAATACTGAGGAAAGTCAAAATGACATAACTTTTACACCTAGCCCAACAGAGTTGAATGACTAAGGATTGTAATTACAGAAATATCTCAAAATATTTCTCTTTTTTATTCACTAAGTGTATATTCATGTGTATTTTGCAGGGTTTTGTGACATGTAAAATAAAAATTTTAGTATTTTAGAATTTTTCCAAGTAAGCCATAGAATATGAATGTGTTATTGATAAGGTTAGCCAATTTCATCACTTAAGGGATAACAGGTTATAAGTCAAGAGACTTTTAAGTTCAGATCATTTCATTCCTTTCAGAATTCACTGTTATAACAAAAACAGAATATAAAATCAATTCTTCAAAATGTTTAGCTTGAGATGACCTTGTCAATAAGCAGAATACTAATGAAAGCTTCAAATATTGAGAAATATAGCTGCTTCTTATTTCCTTTCAATAAAATTATTTTTCATTTATTTTTAATATATGATTTATATTTTCATGTACATGTCGTTTCAAAGAATATAAATTCCTAGAAGGAAAATATTTTTCACTCCTTTCATTCATACTACACCTATTTTCTACACTGAACATATATAACTTTACATGCTATTACTCCTATTTGTATTGGTCTTGTTTTCTCAATTATATTACATGTCTTTGAAAGCAGCAACCTTTCCTTTTACCTAGTTATTAGTCCTTATAGCCTTCAATGTTCATAAGCACCCAATGGGTACTTAAATATTTAGCTTGGAGAAAAGGTGAGAGTGCATAACCTATCTTTTAGCACCTGACAAACAAGTGAAGAAGAAAGAAACTTGTTCTACTTGGTTGCAGAAGGTAAAACCATTTGTTTGTACCACCATTCATCCTACTTCCTACATTTAGAATTCTGAGGTTATATTCAATCAAATTTTCAGTCGCCATCATTTCTTATTTTTATTATGTTATCAAGTCCTGTCAATTCTATTCTGACAATACCTGTCCTATTTTTTCTTCTTTTCTGTGCTCCTACTGACAACTTTCCAATATAAATCTTCATTAACAACAGACTTAAACTATTTCAATAGCCTTCAAGCATCCTTCTACCTTGTCCTTTCCTATCTAGCTTTCACAGGCTTCTAGAGCAATTTTTCTCATATATTCATCAGTTCATGGAATTTTTTTGCAGTAAAAATATATCAATATCTTTCTGCTGTCTGAAGGTCTTTTGAGAATGCAACAGGCAAGGGCATATTTGTACCCAATAGTAAGAAAGCAGGCAATAGTCAGAGCGAGAATATAAATAGTAGAATAATGGTGATAGAGGTACCAGTCTTCTGGAAGAGACGGCATGGAATAAGATCATTTGTGCAGGAAACGAATTTGCCTCTGCAAAGAGTGGGGTCAACTCTTTGTGTGAGATAAGAGAATAAAAGGCTGATACTGATAGAAGATATCTGAATGATATGGAGTGAGAATGTAGGGGAAAAGAAGAATTCAGTGAATAATCAGGTGTTGGTTTTGTTTGTTTGTTTTTTCCACTGAAATACATTGCAAATTTCTCAGTTGAGTGTGTGAGGTTAAGAGGTATCATTGGTGGTTAAAGGAGTGTAGAAAAGGTTTGGTAGAGTTTCTACAATGAGTGAGTTATTGAGATAATTAGGGATGTATAAAAGAATTATCTATCTTGAAGGCTTAGTTTAGACAATGCAATACAAATTCATAGTAGGCCAAGTTTATAATTGTTGTATGAAGTTTTTCCACGTCAATTCATCAGAACATGTATAGGAATAAAGATAGTACATGGTGAGAGTGATCTAAGGTTAGGAGTGGTAGGACACAGTTATTAATATGAAAAAAAGAGCAAGAGACAGTAACAGGAAAGAGCCAGGCATGCATACATAGGAGGGCTTACTGAATAAGTTCATAAATCTGCTTTACTAAAAGGAAAGTAATTTTTGAGGGGTTAACAACCTACTTTAATTAAGTATATATATATATATATAAATGTGTGTGTGTGTGTGTGTGTGTGTGTGTGATTCACTTAGTTCAGGAAAAAAACAGTCTGAACTGAAGAAGTTCAGAGAAAATAGAAACATAGAAATAAAGATTAACAGTTTACAACTGTCTGAACATAAACAATACATACATCACAGATCAAGAGACAGATACAATTGTTTGACCATTACATATATGCATTATTCCTGAGAGAGAAGAACCAATATTTGAGAGATGTATATTTGTTGATGTGTGAATATACACACATATGTATACGTATGTGTGTATACATGCATATATGTACACACACATGCATATATGCATACATGTGCATATACACACATGTTTGTAATGCATATACACACATATGCTTATATATGTGTATCTACACTTGTATACATGTGTACGCACATACACTCATCGATGTGAACACACATGTGTATATGCATGTGTATATCCATGTTTATATATGCTCACACATGTGCATATGTATGTGCATATGTATACACATATGCAGGCATATGTACAAAAATATATGCACTGTGTATGTGTATATGTGCATAGGTATATGTGTGTACATGTGTACACATCAATTAGTATATGTCTGTGTATGTGCATAGGTACATATATGTGGATATGTATATATGCATATATGCCTATGTGTACAAGCTTTTGTTGTTTTTGACTTGCACTTGACTTTGTTTTGAATGAGGGAGGGAGGGCTATTCAAGTCACCAGCTTCACTTCTACTCCAGAGGTATCTCATGTTTCTAAGTAGGCATAGAGGGAGATATAGATATCTATGTCCATATCTATTTCTCCCTCTATGTGTCTTTATACATATATACATACACTCATACATATATGTGTACATATGTACGTGCACATGTATTCTCATGCATGATCGTGTACGTATACAATAGTGTATTTGCGTGTATATATGTGTGTATATGCACACATATGTATGTATGTTTACTTACATGTTTATATAAATACAATGTATACATACTAGTATGGATATATGTGTATATATGTATATGTTTTGTGTGTATAGAAGTGTGTACATATTTACACACATATATCTATATCTATATACACACACATATATCCTGCATACATTTACATGCGTTCCTAAATACACATACATGCATATGTACATGCTATATATGTCTTTTCATATATGTGTTTACATGTATGTTTATATACATATATATGTGTATGTATATCTTTATCTCTTTCTCACTCTATCTCTATTTACCTATGTCTTTTTCTATATCTATCTTTCTATCCATTCGTATATCTATCTATCTTTTTGCCTATCTATACTTTTCAAAGCCAGAGAGCATCACAGCCCTTGCGACCTATGCCTCATTGGAAATTAACAAAAGTTGTGGGTAGTCCTATAAAACAATTCTCCCCTAATCAAACTTCCCATAAGGGGCAATTTTTTAATGAGTGGAGAAGATCTTTCAGTCTCATAATTAACATTACAGAGACTGAAGAGTAGAGTGTGGATAATGATCTGTTGAAGTGGTTCACATTGGCCTCAAGATGGGGAAAGGAATAATATAACTACCATAGGGTTTTTGGCATGAGAGAATTGAAAGTTTAAGGAGCTGGAAGGTTAGAGTGTTTGAAAAAGTATAAATAAGTATGTTGAAGTCCTTTAACATGATGGTATGACTTGGGGAGTAGAGAAGGATTGTGAATCAGGTACTGAAATCATTGTGGAAAGATGTATGTTGTCCTGGAGGTCTGCAGACAATGATCAGGAATTAGATTGGTTGGTAAATGTGTATTGCATAAACCTCAAAACCTCATTGAATCTGTTCATTCCTGCAAACTATAATCCCACATGTCTCCTGCCTTATGGGACTAAACTCCTTGAATTTACATGTACAGTAGGTCTTTACACATTCTCTCCTTTCAATCACTTTTTATCTGTCTATAATCTGACTTTTATCTTCATTAGTCAACTGAAACCATTCTCTCCAAAGTTACAATGCTCTCTTAATTAGCAAATTCAATAATCCTTTTCTCAGTCCTCATGTACCTTCAGCGTTTATAGTTTTTGACAATGTCAAGCATCCTCTTGTCTCTTCTCACTAGGTTTTTCGAACTAGTTCTCCTAAATTTTCCTCCTTTGTGACCATTCCTCCTTAATCTTTTGCTAGTTCTTCATCCAGTTCATGCCCATTAACCACAGTTATCTCTCAAAGGCTCTGCCATGGGCCTTATTTTCTTCTCTCTATGTATTATTATACTGGACAATATCATTATCTCTCAAAAATTCAGTAATTGTTGCTATGCTGATAATTCTTAGATTACTTCATCTAGCCTTAATCTTTCTGTTTAAATTCAGGCTTTCATATCCAACTGCTTAATAGGCATTTTAGGATGGATCTTATATAGTTATCTTAAACTCAACATGTCTGAAGAGAACTCAAAGGTCATTCAGCTGGAAAGTATCTGAGGCTGGATTTGAACTTTGCTTTTCCTGCCTCTGGGTCTGTATGATCTAGCTACCTCATGAGGATTAGACAAATTCTGACAGGTACAGTGGATGTAGCAGAGTACCAAGGAACAGACCCATGATGAAAAGGAGTCTCAGATATTTAGAAGCTGTGCCATCCTGGACAAATCACTAAAAGATTTTGCCTCAGTTTTCTCATCTGTAAAGCTAGTAGTACTTACTTGACAAGATTATTTTTAAGTCAAAATAATATTTGTAAAACATTTAGCACAAGTAAGCATTTGAGTACTTATTTCCTTCCTACTTTATTATTTAACTAATATGTGAAAGTCACTTTGCTAGGAGGTAGATAGGTTACACAAAGACAAGTATAGTATTTTCTCATCTTGAAAAAATTTGCATTCTAATTTGGAAGATCCAAAAGAAATAAGGCATCTATCAATAGTCTCATATTAAATATCTATTATGTCAGACAATGTGCTATATAAGCCACGTTGACCTGAAAGTTTGGTTAAAAGAGGCAAACAACTTACTTGATTATAAATTCATATTATTTCTTTAAGTCTTAAAGTCAGCAGGTACTTGCTGCATGGAGCCAAAACATAAGTTCCTATTGTCTGATACAAGAATGGCCATCCTTAAATATGTTTTAGAACAATTCCAACTCAGGGTCAATACGTCACTCAAATTTATGATCTTCATAAATTTTTAACCATATTATGAGAAAAGAATTTTTAAAAAATATTGGTAAAGCTTTATTTCTTTTTTACATAAGTAAGTAAATGGATAACCTAACACTTCCTATTCTCTTCATATCTTCCTTTTTTTAGATTAAAATTTATTTTATTAGTTTTACTTTTCAGCATTCATTTGCACAAGATTTGAGTTCCAAATTTTCTCCCCATCTTATCCTTCCCATCCCAAGACGGCATGCGTTCTAATACCCTTTCTGATTACCCGGGCTGCCTTTCCTTTTATCATCCGCTCCTTTTATCCCCTTCCCCTTTACTTTCTTGAAGAGCAAGATAGATTTCTATACCTCATTGCCTGTGCGTCTAATTTACCATTTGCATGTAAAAACAATTTTTAACATCTGTTTTTAAAACTTTTAGCTCCAAATTCTCTCATTTATTTCCTCCCCAACCACCCCTAATGATATGACAAGCAATTCAATATAGGTTCATTATGTGTAGTTATGCAAAATGCCTCCATAATAATAATTTTGTGAAAGGCTATATTTCCCTTCATCCTATCTGACCACCCAATAATTCTATTTTTTTTTTCCTTTGACCCTGTCCCTTTTCTAAAGTCTTTACTTCTGGATACTTTCTTCTCCTAATCTGCCCTCCCTTCTGTCATGTCCCCCCCTTATCCCCTTATTCCCTACTTTCCTGTAGGGTAAGATACCTAATTTAGCGTGCATATTATTCCTTCCATAAGCCAAATCCAGCAAGAGTAAAGTTCATACATTCTTTCTCATCTCCCCACTCTTCCCTTCAATCGTGAAACCTTCTTCTTGACTATTGAGGAAATAATTTACCCAATTCTATCTCTTGCTTTCTTTTTCTCCCAATATATTCCTCTCTCACCCCTTAATTTTATTTTTAGATACTATCCCTTTATATTCAGCTTACCCTGTGTCCTCTATCAATCTATATATATATATATATATATATATATATATATATATATATATATATATATGTATCTGTCTGTCTGTCTATCTATCTATCTCCTCCAACTACCCTAATCCTGAGAGAGGTCACATAAGTTTTAGCTACAAGTTTTACTAGGAGTTTTCTTTTTAGGATCTCTTTCCAGATGCAATCAGTGGATTTTTTCCATTTCTATTTTACCCTCTGGTTCTATAACATCAGTGCAGTTTTTCTTGATTTATTTCTTGGAAGATGATGCCTAGCCTCTTTTTTAAAAAAATCATGTCTTTCAGGTAGTCCAATAATTTTTTAATATTATTGCTCCTTGATCTATTTTCCAGGTTGGTGTTTTTTCTTATGAGATAGTTCATACTCTCTTCTTTATTATTTGTTGTCATTTATTTTGTTCAGTTATATAATTTCTTGATTTCTCATGAGCTTCCATTTGCTCCATTCTAATTTTGAAGGAATTATTTTCTTCAGTGAGCTTTTGGATCTCCTTTTCCATTTGGCCAATTATGATTTTTAAGACATTCTTTTCCTCATTACCTTTTTGCATCTATTTTACCATTTCATTTAGTGTTTTTTTAAGATGATATTTTCTTCAGTATTTTAGGGAATCTCCTTTAGCAAGCTGGTGATTAGTTTTTAAAGATTTTCTAGCATCACTCTCATTTTTCTTCCCAATTTTCCTCTACTTATCTTACTTGATTTTTGAAATTCTTTTTCAGCTTCTCCATGGCCAGCAGCCAATTCATATTGCTGTTGGACGTTTTTGATGTAGGAGTTTTGACTCTGCTGTCCTCATCTGGTTGTGTGCCTTGATCTTCCTTGTCACCAAAGTAAAATTCTCTATTCTAAAAGCTTGCATGGTGTTCACTCTTCTTCCCAGCCAAATTTGTGACTTTCTAACTCTTTGTTAAGGTATGACTCTGCTTTCAGTAAGTGTGGGGGTGGGAGTGGTTGTACTGTCCCAGGTCTCAGGCATTTTGTATCAATTGCTCAATCGTCCTCTGCTGTGGGCCAAGAGCTCTGGAACAACATCTGGCTCTGCTGTTGCTGCTGCTACCACTGCCGTTGGTCACTGCCAACACCCTGCCCTCCCGCCACCCTGAATAAACACCTCCATTCAGATTCCACAAAGTTTTCCCATTGAATTTTTTGGCGTTTTTGTGTTGACAAGTCTGGAAACTGCCACAGCTGTTTGATTCAGTCCCTGAGACCTGCTCTGGCCTGTCTGTGCTGGTGTAGCCCATGTCAGATTGTAGTCTGCTCCTAGTGCGAAAGACTCTTCCTGTCATCTTCCTAGGTTTTATCAGGATAGGAATTTGTTTCACTTTGTCATTGTGTGGTTTCTTTAGAGCTAGAATTTTTTTAGAATCATTTTTACAATTGTTTGGAAGGTTCTGAAGGAGAGCTCAGGAAAGTCACTGCTTTTACTCCACTATCTTGATTCTGCTCCTGAGAAAGTAATAGTCTTATCTGAATAGGTGGTAAATACAAAAACATAAGACAATTACCAATGTATCAATTGAAATTATGACCCAGGATATCTTTACTATTAACATGCTGTAACATAGTATGTGTTCATAACATAAATATATTAAGATAAAATAAAGTCCCATTATTCAAGATAGTGTCTTAGGTTAAGAGTCACAACCTTAATGGCCATAAAAACAAAAAAATGTTCTTAAGTCAGCCCCATCTGGCTTTGTTGACATAGAAGGGGGTATTCTCTGAGTACTTCAGAAAACAAAGGCAGTGTTAGGTCCAGAGTCTTCTTCTGATGGATTGGTTCAGGCTCTGACCCTTAGATTTAAATTGATATTAGATGATTATAGAGTGGTAGGTTAAGAAGGGATATCAGAGAATATGCATCTGATCATATGATTTGGTAATATAGTAATGACTTACTTTGTATGCCTTTGTTCTTTGGGAACCCATGTGACCTGCCATCACCATTACTTTTTTTTCTCAGTAGCTGCAAGTTATCTACTTAATAATCTGCTTTCTATTTCCCCAGGGATAAGTATCAGATTTGTTGGTTGATAATTCCTAGAATCCACATTCTACCCTCTGAAAACAATAGCAGCAACAACAGTAGCAGCATCAGTATAGAAAAACAAACAAAACTCTGGGCATTTTCTTGCCTCCACACGTATATTAAACAATTAAATACTTGTTGAGTAGAAACTGTAAGCCATAAACTACTCTAGGTTTGTTCATTTAATATAGGATCAATTCCTTCAAGGAACTTGAAACCGACTTGATGAAACAAGGCTAATGAATATGAAACATTTACCAACAATCAATCAATAAACATGTATTTAAGGTCTATTATGTGTCAGATACTATGCTAAATTCTTGGGATACGAGTGAGGAAAGAGGGAGATGAATAAATGAATGCTGAATTAAACTCTCTGAGTTTCATTTTCTTTGTTTGCAAGAGTTAATAATATTTCAATTACCTATCTCACAGACTTGTCATGAGAATCAAATGAGAAAATGTGTGTAAATTTTTTTCAAAGTATAAAGTACACTATGTAAATTTAAAACATTGTTGTTGTTTAAGAATTCTAGAGAAATTAAGGACTGTAGTATTTAGGAAAGATTTCATGGAAGAAGTAAGATATTAATATTGGCCTTGAAATATCTGTATGAATTTAGACAACAATCAGTTCCAAATCTAAAAAAGAAGAGGGAAAACAAACAGATGAACATGAAGGCAGTATTCTCCAAGAGTTATTATTGTTTTAATGTCTTGTATAATGTTCACTCCTAGATTATAAATTATGCATTTAAATGAGTTTTTCAGTGCTAGGTGCCTTACATATTATTTCATGAGCAATATCAACTATTTCAGTCGATGACATACATCAATGACAGCATTTCCAATTAATTGATTTTCATAATTTGAATACCACAAGAGTAGTGGAAAACACTTGTCAAAAATGCAATTATGAGATTACCACTTTATCTTCAAAGACTCAACACATTAACAATACACAATACCGGAGGAGGGGGAATCAGCTTTTTAAGTTTCAAGGTGTTCTACACTAACTTATAAAGCTAGGCATTAAAAAAAAATTATAGTACCATAAGACTATGTTAAAACACTCTATTTACTCTCATTATTTTTTCCCTTAACCTTATTTTCCTACAGACTTCAAAATTTCTGGATACCATTAATCATTCTCTCACCCCAGTTAACCTATTTTGAATTATCTTTAACGCTTTGTGTTCACTCATTCCTCATATCCAATCAGATGTCAAATCTTACCATTTCTTTCTCCACAACATTTCTCTTATACAGTCACATCTCATTTTTCTGCACTTTATTTTGTGATGTTTGGAAGATTTATTTTTTTTTGTACAAATTAGAAGTTTGTGGCAAACACTGCATAGAGAAAATCTACTGACACCATTTTTTTTTAACAGCCTGTGCTCGCTTAGTATCTGTATGTCATATTTTGGTAACTCTTGCATTTTAAACGTTTCATCTTTTTTGTGCTATTATGGTGGAATATTATCAGTTACCTTTGATGTTATTATGGCAATCATTTTGGGGTTTTGCAAAGCACCTATAAGACTTTGAACTTAATAAATGTGTGCTCTGCCAACTCCAGGGGAACTACCATTCTATCTCTTTCCCTCTTCTTTGGCCTTGCTATTACCTGATAAACAATAACCAGACTGTCCTGCCCTTTAAGACTTCAAGTGAAAGGACATATCGATTGATGAAATTAAGTAATTGTCACAGCCACAGCAATGTTCATTAGCCATCACCCTGATCAATCAAGGGTCGTCAACACTGAAGCAAGACCCTCCAGTAGCCAAAAAAGATTAAAACTCACTGAAGGTTCAAATGATATCATTTTTATCAATAAAATATTTTATAAATTAAGGTCTATACATTTTGTAGGTATAATAGTATTGTGCAATTAATATATTGCAATATAGAGTAAATACAACATTTATATGTACTGGGAAACCAAAATTTCAGGACTTTATTGAAATATCCATCTATTGTGGTAGTCTGGAAGCAAATCCACAATATTTCCAAGGTATGCCTGTACTTCCACTTTCCTATATAAAACAAAACCATCAATCATTTAGTCAATAAACAATTATTAAGTATTTAGTATGTGCCAGTCCTTGAGCTAATTTCTAGGTCAGGCTGAATGCTGGCCTTTATCATCTGTGTAATCTACATTATTAGACTCACCTAATTAATTTCTTTACCTCAAGTTTTATTTTCCCTGCAATGCAACCTCCACACAACTGCAAACCTATTTTTTCTCCTTAAGCACACTAAAAGTGTCTGTTTCAGGAGTTAAAATGGTGGAGAAAAGCCAGGAAGTTGTCTGAGCTCTCCCTAGCTTCCCTTGAAAAGAACATTAAATCGAAAATTCAAAGGGATTCTGGAGCAATAGAACCTACAAAAAGTTGGAGTGAAACAATTTGCAAGCTTAAGATAACTTGGAAGAACTTCAGGAAACGTCTGTCTCATTTGGTAAAAGGAGAGTGCAGCCCAGTACAGATGGTGTCCAGGCAAGCCAGTCAGAGGCTCTTAGGCACAAGTCAGAGCAGCAATGGAGGCCCCACTATTATGACTCAGAAGTCTAATAGCACAGCAGGCCAGATATGAGGCATCTCGATCCAGCAAAGAAGACTAATTGCCCAGTACCAGAACTCCAGAACAACAGATATAGGCCATGGCACAACAGGGCAGCGCAAAATCTGCTAAGACTTGAGGTCCCAGAGAAGAAAGTCAGTGACAAAGGCCCTGGTCCCTTGCAAAATAAGCTTGGGAGAGTGCCCCCGTGCCCCTTGACCTTGGAGCAATGCTCAACTATAAAAGTCATGAAAAAGGCTTTAAAATGCGCAAGAAACAGGAAAGAGGATAATATATCATGACTTTATGCTGGGTTTTATATGACTTACACTGGGAATCAAAGACTGGTTCACTACTGAGAAAACTGTCTGCATAACTGACCATATCAATACCAATATTAACAGAAATCCTATGATTATCTCAATAGATGCAGAAAAAGCTTCTCAAAATGTATTGCACCCCTTTATGGTTATAAACACAAGATAACATAGGAATACATGGATATTTTCTTCAAATGATAAGCAGAATCTGTCTAAAACCAGCAGCAAGCATTATCTGTAATTTTGATAAGCTACAAGTCTTCCCAATAATGTCAGGGGTGAAACAAGGATGTCCATTATCACCACTATTATTCAATACTGTACTAGAAATGTTAGCATTAGCAATAAAAGAAGAAAAAGAAATTGAAGGAACTAGAGCTGGCAGCGAGGAAACAAAATCATTGCTCTTTGCAAATAATATGAAGTTATCTTACGAAAATCCAAAGAATTGAATAAATAACTTTTTGAAATAATTAACAACTTTAACAAAGCTATAAGATATAAAATGAACCCACATAAATCATCAATATTTCTATGTATTACCAATAAATTCTAGTGTCAAGAGCTAGAATAATAAATTCCATTTAAACTAATTGTAGACAATATAAAATATCTGGGAGTCTACTTGCCAATACAAACCTGGGAAGTATATGAGCTCAACTACAAAACACCTTTCAGGCAAGTAAAGTCAGATCTAAACAAATGGGAAAATATAAATTGCTCTTGAGTGGCATGAGTTAATATAAAAATGACAATTCTACCTAAATTAACTTACTTACTTAGTTCTATACCAATCAAATTAAGAAAAAAATACGTTATAGAGCTAGAAAAGTAATAATAAAATTCAACTACAAGAACAAAAGATTAAGAATAGCAAGAGAATTAATGAAAAAATGCAAAGGAAATTGACCTAGCCATACCATATATATATATATACGTATATATATATATGTATATATATATACATATATATATATACATATATATATATATGTATATATATATACGTATATATATACATATATATGTATATATATGTATATATATACGTATATATATATATATATATATGTATATATACCAACCTATATTATAAAGTGGCAATCATCAAGACTATTTTGACATGGCTAAGAAACAAAGTGATGGGTCAGTATACAAAACAGTGTAATAAGTAATTGTAGTAATTAACTGTTTGATAAGCCCAAAGATTCTAGCTTCTGGGATACAATCTCACTATTTGACAAAAACTGCTGGAAAAAAATGGAAAATATTAAGACAGCAATTAAGCATAGACCAATGTGTCATATTGTATATAGAGATAATGTTAAAATGATTATATGATTTAGAAAGAAAAGGTGATATCATAAGCAAATTAGAAGGGCAAAGGACAGTTTACCTGTCAGATCCATGGAAAAGGGAAGAAATTGAGACCAAACAAGAGATAAGGGACATTATGAAATACAAAATGGATAACTTTGATTACATTAAATTTATTTGCACAAATAAAGCCAATGCAATAAAAATTAGAAGGAAAATAGAAAGTTGGAAAATAATTTTTATAACCAATGCTTCTGATAAAGGCCTCGTTTCTAAAACATTATAGAGAACTATGTCAAATTTACAAAAATACAAGTCATTCCTCAATTATTAATTGGTCAAAGAATATAAACAGGACGTTTTGAGATGAAGAAAATTAAAACTATTTATAGTCACATAAAAATCCTCAAAATCACTATTGTTAGGGACACACAAATTCAAACAATTCTGAGGTACCTCCTCACATCTATCAGATTGACTACTATGACAGAAAAAGAAAGTGATAAATGTTGGAGAAGATGTGGGAAATTTGGAACAGCAATGCATTTTTTGTTGGATATGTGAACTGATACAACCATCCTGGAGAGCACTTTGGAACTACGCCCAAGCTACCATTTGATCCAACAATATACCATTACTAGGTCCATATCCCAAAGAGAACATAATAAGGAGAATGAACCCAAACATATCAAAATATTGTACTGATAATGCCTTTTTCCTTATTGTTAATAAAACTTTTCTTCTTAATGGGAAGATATTTCCCACCTATTACTAACCTCACCCTTAAGGGGAATTTGATTAGGGAAATTTGTAGGCCCACACCTTTTGTTAATTTTCTAATGAGTCACTAGGTCACAAGGGATCATGCCCTCTCACACTGAAAAGAGTTTATATACTCTGACAGGAGGTTTTATTTTGGGGCCTAGTTTTGTAAGAAGGTGTTTTGTGCCAGAGGAGAAGTCAGATGAGAACCCCTTCCCTTCTCCCACTCCAATTTCCTACTCCTTAACCCACTGCCAGATTTGGAAACCCAGATGTTGGTACTTTCATCTCTAGTAACTATGTATGTATGTAATAGTCAGGCAATGAAAAGCGTCTACTGGTCTTTATTTTGTTTTTTGTATTTTTCTCTGTTGGTGAATGGCATATGTACTTGATTAAAGGAGATTGTTAACATAAAAATTTCTTTCCTTTTCAAAAGTTACTTTTCCTTTTGAAAAGTAGATCAAATAACCTGTGATAGTAGGCCCTCTGTGTATGCTGGGGTACTTTTTTTTTTTTAAATAAATTTATTTAACTTTTTACATTCATTTTCACAAGATTTTGGGTTCCAAAATTTTCTCCCCATTA
>CM053771.1:371593106-371613888 GCA_028658325.1 Potorous gilbertii | reverse complement strand
AAAAACATAGTTCTCTCAAAATAAGAATGGAACAGATGGAGGTTAATGACTTTCTGAGAAACCAAGAAATCACAAAACAAAACCAAAAGAATGAAAAAATGGAAGATAATGTGAAATATCTCATTGGAAAAACAACGGATCTGGAAAATAGATCCAGGAGAGACAATTTAAAAATTATGGGACTACTTGAAAGCCTTGATTAAAAAAAGAGCCTAGATATCATCTTTCATGAAATTATCAAGGAAAACTCCCCTGATATTTTAGAACCAGAGGGCAAAACAAGTATTCAAGGAATCCACCAATCACCGCCTGAAAGAGATCCAAAAAGAGAACCTCCTAGGAACACTGTGGCCAAATTCCAGAGTTCCCAGGTCAAGGAGAAATATTGCAAGCAGTTAGAAAGAAACAATTCCAGTATTGTGGAAATACAATCAGGATAACACCAGATCTACCAGTTTCGACATTAAGGGATCGAAGGGTGTGGAATAGGATATTCCAGAAGTCAAAGAACTAGGTCTAAAACCAAGAATCACCTACCCAGCAACACTGCGTATGATACTTCCGGGGAAAATATTGTCTTTCAATGAAATAGAGTACTTCCAAGCATTCTTGATGAAAAGACCAGAGCTGAAAAGAAAATTTGACTTTTAAACACAAGAATGATAAGAAGCATGAAAAAGTATACAGCAAGGAGAAGTCACAAGGGACTTACCAAAGTTGAACTGTTTACATTCCTATATGGAAAGACAATATTTGTAACTCCTGAAATTTTTCAGTATCTGAGTAGTTGGTGGGACTACACACACATATACACACATATATGCACACACACATGTACATGTGTACACGCACGCACACACATACACACATGCATGCACATACAGAGACAGAGAACACAGAGTGAATTGAATAGGATGGGATCATATCTGAAAAGAAATCAAGGTAAACGGTGAGAGAGAAATGTAGTGGGAGGAGAGAGGGTGAAATGGAATGGGATAAGTTATCTCTCATCGAAGAAGCAAGCTGGAAACTTCTTAATGGAGAGAAAAAGAGGACGGCTGAGGGAAAAAAAAACATGATATTTAATCTCATTATATTCGACTAAAGGAAGGAATAAAATGCACACTCATTTTGGTATGAAAACCTAACTTACAACACAGGAAAGTGGGGGAGAAGGAGATGAGCATGGTGGGGGACAGATAATGGAAAGGAGGGCAATGGGAGGACGGAGCAATTTGAAGTCAACACTTTTGGGGAGGGACAGGATCAAATGAGCGAATAGCAACAATGGGGGGCAGGATAGGATGGAGGGAAATATAGTTAGTCTTACACAACACGACTATTATGGAAGTCACTTGCAAAACTACACAGATATGGCCTATATTGAATTGCCTGCCTTCACAAAGGGAATGGGTGGGGAGGGAGAGGTGGGGAGAATTTGGAACTCAAAGTTTTAGGAACAATTGTCGAGTATTGTTCTTGCTAGTAGGAAATAAGAAATACAGGTAATGGGGAATAGAACGTTATCTGGCCCTACAGGACAAAAGAGAAGATGGGGACAAGAAAGAAGAGGGATGATAGAAGATAGGGCAGATTGGTGATAGGGGAAATCAGAATGCTCAGTGTATTGCGGTTGGTGAGGGGACAAATGGGGAGAAAGTTTTGGAACACAAAATCTTGTGAAAATGAATGTAAAAAGTTAAATAAATAAATTTGTATTAAAAAAAAAGATTAACTTCTATCCATTGTTCCTAGTGGGCTCCTGTGAGGTAAAACAGAACAAAATGAATCTTTCCTCCACCTGAGAACCTCTCCAATTCTTATAGACAGGAATCAACACACACACACACACACACACACACACACACACACACACACATTCGTCTCCAGATACATCATATCCAGTTCCTTCAGATAATTTTCATAAAACAAACTCAAGGAATTTTACCATTTTGGTTCCTCTCCTCTATATACTTTAGTTTATAACTGACCTTCCTATGCTGTGATGCCTTTGACCAAATATATTTATATTATGATTTAATTGTAAAAGATTGCTTGTTCAATTTTTCATATATTCATCCAAGATAGTCTCAACATAGATATATTTAATTCTTGAAAAGTCTTTGTAGAGATAACAAAGTGTAGATCCAAGTTATATCTAATGTCTTCTCATTCAATTTTTTTTTGAGAATAATGCCTGTTGTCTTTACTGTTCTTTCAGAATCTTCTCCTCCTTTGAGATAATTTGAAAATACGTACCAATTAAGTTTTTTACTATAGCAAGAATTTTGTTCTTTATGCGTTTTCTCTGATCCAGCTGTGCTTTGAATTTATTTTCTGAAGCAACATTTCTACTTCCTCATAATACCTATACCTTTTAGCATTCAAATATTTTTTGCTTCACTGTGACCAAAATTGAGTATATATCCTTATATAAGTCCTTGAAACATATTCAACTGTATACCTACTTTTTGACCCACCTAACATACTCTAACATTTAAAAGTTCAAGAGATTTAATTTCTAATAAAGTGTATGTTATTAATAAAAGGAAGATCATTTGACCATCTTTCTTATACCAAAGACAATCATGGCATCAGAGTTTACTGTTTATATGTGCTTGGAAGCAATGAAGAGCTGCTGGTGACTTATCACGTCACCATATCATGTTACTCTTGGACAGAGAAATTATCGCTATTAGACCATCTGCCACCTTGGGCTATCTAGACAAAAGGCTATGTCTCTACCTTGTTTGAATAGGATACAATGGATTTTTCCACCCTAGATTAAATTCTCTACAAGACTGGTCTGAATCAGACCAAGATGGATGAGAGTCAATGCAATCTGATTCTCAATAATGTCCTTCAAAAAAACCAAACTTCTTTTAAAATGAGCAACTTAGAGAAAGGGAAGACCTCTGAATCTTCCCAAGATATTAATTATTAACAATAATCTGTCCCAATGTAAACCTATTTTTAAAATGAAAAAGAAAATTTATTAAAATTAATTCACTTCTCCAGTGGTCTGTAAGAGGTTTTGCCGTACATTTGGTTGGGATCCACTATACAAATAATTTCTTTCATTAGATCCTATATTTTCTTCCATATATGTCATGTTTATTTTTATAATGCTCTTCTGCTATTGATTACCATGCTATCTAGAAGGTGATGTAAATAGGGACAAGTAAGAACAACCTTAACAACAAAACTAACCACATATATAGCAGAGGAGTTTTACTTAATAACTTACAAGCTTAATAGGTATTTTAATTAAATGAACCTAGGAAAATAGATGTCTCCAAATTATAGCAAATCCATTATTTTCACTGAACACATTAATAAAGTTTCCCATGGTGATTCTTAATTATTCTTTTAAAATACATGCTGTTACCAGTCTTACTTACTGAGCAGCAGATTACTATATTTAAATTATTTCCACCACATCCCAACATTTTTTTAAATTTCTTCCTTGGTCTTGACAATCTGTTGCTCATCTTTTTAAAATTCTACAACTTAGGTTAAGCTGAAAATGTCTTTGATACTTTAAATCTAAATTCAAACATTTTTTGTTAATGTGAAGAAATCTACTGGTCCATAAGTGTAGCAGGTCCAGAAATTTCTCAGAAAAAGAGGCAAAATAATGGGTTATAAGAGCCCTGGTCTTGGAGTCAAAAGGGTCTTGAATATTCTATTGTTTAGTATTGATTATATTTTCAGTGACATTTAACTCTCCTGAACCTTAATTTCCTCACCTATAAATTGCAGTTACAAATTCTCTTATTAGTTTCTTCAGGTGAATGTAAGAATCAAAGATTTTAAGTATGTGTAAACATATCTTTCAATTGTGACAATGCAATTTAAGTGTAAGATAGAATGTTGATTGTTCATTCTTTGACCTGCAGTTGGATAGGCAGCCCAATGAGTTCACCACTTAATAATATTATCTTGGGTAAGCACTACAAACGAACAGTAAACTTAATTTGTGACTGAACAAGAGTAAAATAATGTTTGGGATTGCATTTGGAAAACTGTTTAGCATTTTCAAGATATAAATTCTATCTTTTGTAAACCAGTAATCTCCCCAGTGATTCCCTATAGTTGAAAATCATGGAACATTATAATCTCCAAGAATCAAAAGCATATGGAGTCCAAAGAAGAGAAGCTTGATTCATGGTGAAAATACATAGGCTAAAGCATCTTCCAAATGATTGTATGAAAGTATTGATGTGATTATATATATATTAGCAAAGAAATATTTGATCACAAAAGAAGATAGGCTATTCATGTGAAAAGAAAAAGGAATAAAACAATTGACAACTTGAGTACTATCTCATCCAAAAAATGCAAAATAAGGAAACATAAAGAAAAATTCCTGAAATATCAAGTCTTTATAGGAGAATGATAAAAAAAAGACATATAGAATGAAGCCTACAGTGTGATCTGTTTTTGTGAAGTTGTGTATTTTATTCAAATACTTATTAGATTGTTAAAAGATGATGATGATGATCCTGATGATGAAATTAAAAAGACTTACCAATGTGTTGTTGTTTTCAAACCTGGACAAACATTAAAGTAAGAAAAAAATATTAGACTCTCTCATAGGTCATTTGGCTTGTATTCAAGCTCCTTGGGTTACATTTCCTCTGCATACATCAACATGTTGCTATAAGATTTAGACATGAAGGTAAGTTTTGCAGGGGCAGAGTTCAAGTAAACCATATTCAATGAATTATGGTCTTAGCACTATCACTTATTCTGAAATTATGTACATTTCATGATACAATAGCACCCTCTTTAACATGATCCCTCTAATTATCTCAGCAGATAGGCTAAACCAGATTGAGAATAACTGACAGGTCTCAAAATTTTAGAGTGTTAGGGGTTTGCCTATCCCAAGCATGTGAAGACTTGCCCTGGAAAAATGAGCAGATGAATGTAATTCATTCCAACTTGAAGGCAACTGAAACAGGTGCTGTGGAGAGCTTTGAGCTTGGTCAGATATCATCAATGTTAGTCCACTACTTCCTGGGTCATTTTGCCAATCATCTGAACCTTCGTATTGTCAGTGGACTTTGGTGACTCTGGAAGAAAGTTGGAGTAAAGATTTTGTGAAACTCTAAATAATTTAAATACAATTCAAATATGAGTCAAGACATTACCCCCATGATGCCATTGTTTCTCTTCCAAAATGAATGAGAAACAGGAACAATTGCTACTGCCCCATCTTTCAAACTTACCTATGTTTAATCACCTTGTATTAGAGGAGCTAAGCCAAACGTCTAGGATGAAACAAACATGAACAGCCTCATTCGTTTTACTAATATAAGCACTCACGGCAATATAGGATTAGAGGGAAGGTCATGACATTTATCATGGAATTGCTTCCACTGCCATCATAGTCTCCTAAGATTCTTTGTAGCACTGATTCAATTCTCTTAGAGAAGCTTAACCAAGGATACCATAGATGACAAAGATCTTAACACCGTTTAATATCCTCTGATGCTATAGTGTCCTCACATCAATTTCCACTTGCATCATACTGGCAGTCTTGTTTACTGGTTCATTAAATTTTCTCCCCATAATGGCATTCACTCATTTCCTTCTCCAGGAATTTCTGTGGTTCTGAGATTTTATGGGGGACTCACTACAAGTAGCTTAGCCTGACACTTGTATTGTCAGTTGTGGCCTGCAAGAATTTGACTTTTTGTTTGTTTTTAGCCATCACAATCAAGGTGAAGGGATTTGAAATATCTGATTTTTTGTTCATGTGTTGAAGAATAAACAAAATACTTTATTCATCTGCTGACATAGGATCTACACAGAATCACAAATTCAAGGTATTCTTTCACAAATATTTCACTGTTCCTATTGTTCTTGCTTTTGCTGTTACTGTTCTAGCTTTCATAGCCATTATTGCTGTTGCTACTGTTGTTGTTAACCCTGTATAACTAGCTAGGCTGTGTAGTGGACAGAGCATTGGGCTTAAAGGTAGGAAAATTTGAGTTCAAATACATCCTCAGACAGTCTCTGTCTAGTAGTGTGACCCTGGGCAAGTTACTGATCCTTTATTTGCTTCAGTTCCTCATCTGTAAAAGGGAGACAGAATAGAGAATGTAATGGAAAATTATTTTAGCGACTTTGCCAAGAAAACTCTACGGATAAAACAATGGAGTCAAGTAGAGTTGGAACACAACTTAATGACTGAATAACAAAAACAGAACATAGTGTAATGTGTAATGAACTAGAGAGAGGATTAAACTTGAAGTCAGAGGGTGCCAGTTCACCTACCTTCTCTAGTATTTACTATCTTCTTGAACATGGAAAAATCATGTAAAGAAGTACACACCCTTGAGTTTGAAGAGATCTTAGATATCAACTAAGCCAAATGCTGTTTTGTTTCAAATGATGTAGAAGAATCACAGAGAGATTAATTATGTATTTTGATTACAGACCTGAAAAAGACTCTAAGAATTCATTTAGTCCAACCACATCAATTTATAAGTAAATTGAGTCCTAGAGACCTTAGGTTGTACATGTAAGGTAACACAACTAGTAAGTAGCAGAGCTACAATTTGAATTCATGTCTTAGGACTTCAAGCTCAGCATACTTTCCACTGTATCAGATTGGCTGCCAAGCATATAACTGGAAAGTAAGTGTCTACTTCTAAATTTTCTTTTAAAAAGAAAACAGAATATTTATTTTGTTGCTCTTTTCACATCATATTCATTTCTGAATCAGGAAATTCTTCAGACTCATCTCTTGTTGGAGGGAACTTGAATCAACTGGCACAGGAGTTAATCCTATCAATAAAGTATATATTGGAAGATATTTGTGTTTATGCAAATCTTAATATGCAGAAATTTTTTTTATGAATGTAAGAAATATTTGAAAGTCTTAACCACTACTTATGACATTCTAAACAGTAGGAAATTCAAAAGAAGAGCCACTTGCCTGCTACGAATGTGGAAAGGCCTTCAAGAAGTGAAAATGCCTTAGTCATTTTCATGAGTCAGGACCTCATACTGATGAAAAGGCTTATGAAGTGAAAAAATAAATCAAATATTGATTTGAGTGTTTATTCTATTCCATAATTGAGTCTATTCTATAACTATTTAAACCATGTTTCTTTATCTCTGAGATATGTTTAGAATTTCGGGAGTCCAGATGTTCAGTTTTCCTCTCTGAGTGAATTTGAAAAGTTATTTCCTTATAAATCACTTTAACTGAAAGACAACTGTTATAACTGCATCATTAGCTGTCCTTGAACAATTGAAAGACATCTGTTTGCCTTGAGAGATGCAGGTGTGTGACCGGGAATCTGTTCTGTCATCTCTGTAATGCTGGCTATTCTTCAAGAAAAGCTGGTCTCTTATCACTGTGACACTAGCCATAAAGATGGACACCACCAATGAGCTTTCTAGAGCCATCTAGAAGGAGGGTTTTTTGCTAACCTTAAGTTCCAGATTTCCATCCAATTATATTACTTTCCATCATCATGATACTTTAGACTGCATAAAAATATGTATTTTTTTTTTAATTTTTCATCTACGATTCTACTCATTCTTTGTTTTCTTCTTCTCCTCCAAAAGTAGATAAAAGCCAGTAAACCTTACCTCAGGTTGTTTTGCTTACTGAGAATCTGAAAGAACCATTTAACTGCTAGCCTTTCCAAAAAATTGGTCATAATCAGAACTTTGTGTCTCAGTTTATCTTAATTTCAATAATGACAATTTGGGGGAAGAAAAAATTTTCAGTAAGATAGCAAATCGAAATGAATATCAGAGGAATCACACGGAAAAAAAAAACCTATGGGGTGGTGAAAATAGGAAAATATTTAATTAAACTCTATATCTCTTTTTCATTCAAATAGTCATGCAAGAAAAAAATTCCATAAATTTAATGAATTTGGGAAAGCCTTTAGTAAGACTGCCTTTTTCAACATGAGATCATTTCTACGTTAAACCCAATAGATACAGATATTACATGAACGCCTTTAGTTTTATCTCCTTTCTTGTCAAACACCAGTGCTTTCATAAGAAGAAAGAAACTATACAAATGCAATGAATATGAGAAATCTTTCCTTTGGAGCAGAGGCTTGAAAAGCTACCTAAGGACAATATATAAGGGACGCTAGAAATATTATAAGAAGCAAGAGGAAATTTATCTTTCATTCCTTATTGAAAGTCAGAAACTATGAACCTAAGTGCAGTATTATTGCTGGACTGGAAGTGAATAAGCCATCAGTATAGTTCATCGTTGTGTAAAGAATTGGATAGTGAATTTGGAGCTACAACATCTTGATTCACATTCTAGATCTTTCTGCTTACTATATGATCTGAAGTAAGTCACTTCTATCTTATATACTTCACTTTACTCAATTGTCAATTCCTTCTACAATCTATTTCCAACGATTTAAAAATCATCAGCACTTCTCTCTTTTCCTTAACACAGCAAATCACCACTGATCCTCATGAAAATGAATGGACAATTCCATACTGAGAATTTTCTTCCTCACGTCTTCATGGTTTACATTTTTTCGTTCAAGATAACAGATCAAGCCTATTTTATAAACCATTCCCAATTTCCTTAACTATTGATACTTTCCCCAAATTCTGGTAATTTATATTGTTGAGTTCATTTATACTTACTATATTATTGTTAATTCAGTATGTACTTAATATTCACTAGTAGTCTCCACCAGAAGAATGAAAGCTCCATAGGAATAGAAATTCTTTCATTCTTTTTGTTCTTGTTTTCCCAATTCCTAGCCTAGTTAGTACACCTTAACTGCTTAAGAAATTATTGTTAATGGACTTCTCAACTGGGTAATAATGTTTATTTTGTTTGTATTTAAGAAGGCAAGATACACAGGTATTACTATGTTCTAGGAGACAGTTTAATCACAAAAGCAGAGCTATTTTTATCTTCATATGGAGTATCCTCATAGGTCTCCTCGCATAGTCTACTAGGACTGCCCAGCTCTAAGTAAAATAGAAAATTATTTCCTGTTTGATAAGTAAATCACATATATCATATAATTTAATAATCTCCAGAACTTGACTTGGAGTAATAAGACTGAGATTTCAACTTTGTATCAATCACTACTTATTTGATCTTGAGTGAGATATATACTATAAACGATGTTTTAAATGTTTATTTTATGTAAGGCATTATGCTAAGCACTGAGAAAACAAAATTTAAGCCTAAAGAAAGATAATTTCTGCCCTTAAGGACTTTACTTTAAAACAGGGTAAGATAATACACAAGAGGCACCTGAAAAGTGCTCTGGGGCAGGGGCAGGGGTAGTCCAGAGAATCATGGATGGAACCAAATTGAATTAAACCACTTTATTTCCCTGGGGTTGTTTCCATATCTGTAAAGTGAGATGATGGAACTAGATGAACTCTACACTCTTTCCACTACTTGCAATTATGATCCATTGTACATTCCATGAGTAAGGAATATATTTTAATCCTCAGTGTGATTCAAATGGGATCAAACCAAACATGCAAGTCGAACCTAAGTGAATATTTATAGGAAAACTGGGTATCGGTCTTAAAATACCTAAAATATGTAACAAGAAAGTGAAGCAGAGGAGGATAGAACAGAGTAACATCTCATGTGAATATTAATCTCACAAAATACTTTTAAATTGACATTTGACTGTTACCACTTAATAGAGCAAATTCTGAATCTAAGGATTACTGCATTTGAAAAGAAGTTCAACAAGATAGTTGACTTCTATAGTTATTTTACTCATCATTCTTTGACTCCGTGAGTCCCAGTGAATGCTTTTTGAAAAAAAGTTTGGATGTAGCATTAACAAAAATTATAAGCTTGAATTTTTTCTATTCAAATAGTCAAATTCCTTTGTTTATCAGAGATAAGTTACAGTCATAAAACCATAAGATATAAGAACTAGAAAAGACATGAGACTTCTAAGGTTCATATCCCAATGATGAGAACAAAAGAAGTTGATTTTGGAGTCTTAGACCATTTAGGACAACCTGTCTATATGAGGTTGGCACTCAGTGCTAAAGCTAGGACTTGAACATAACGTCAGTTATTTAACTACTTAACCAACTAATAATTATCATACACTTACTATGTGCCGGAATATGTGGTAGAACAATATTTAACAAAAAATGAGTCTGCCCTCAAACATCTTAGATTCTAATGAGAGATATGTGCACATATAGCTTTATACAAAATATATGGAAAAAAAGCACTTAGGAAAATAAGGCACTAGTTGACAGGGAAGGGACAGGAAAGTCTCCAAGTATAGAATTATAAAGGACAGAGTTGAAGAGGGAGCAGAATATGGGCATAATCTATATCTAACCTATAATATAGGCAGTACAAATGTTCAGAGGTTGGAAAATGGGTTAATTTATGAGGTTGAAAAGGTAACATGGATGCAGGTTATGGAGAGACTTTAAAAGAAAGAGATACTTGCATTCTTTCCAAAAATGTAGTAGGGAAAAAGTGAAGTTTATTGAGTAGAGGAGTCATTTCATACAGATTTTTTTTTAGGAAAATCACTAACAATTTTGTAGAGAACATTTTGGAGTTGGGAGAAACTTGAAAAAGGTAGGCATATAAGAGGTTTGTTGTAATAGTTTGAGTCATAGACTTTGAACTAATTTGTATGATGAACATGTGAACTGAGAAAAGAAAGTGAGTGAAAGGGAAATTGTGGAGGTGACAAAGTTGTAGGTGGTAAATGTGGAGTTGTGCAATGAAGAGAGAGAAGAACTGGGGAAAATATCAACATGATAAACATGGAAAACAAGATAAGAAAGTTGGGTAGATTTTGAAGAAAAGATAAAATGATTGATTTTGGACAACCTGATCTTGTCATGCCTATAGTATATCCAACTTAAAAATATCACAATTGTAGCTCATGTGAAATTAGGTCTAAATATATAGATATGGCAATCACTCAAAGGGAGATTATAAGAGATATATATTTTTAAAAGAAGCAGTACTTTGCCTTGGGGAACACTCAAAACTAAGGTATGATATAGGTGGCAATCCAGGAAAAGATACTGAGACCTGGTCAGAAAGGGTAGGAAGAGAAAACAAAAGAGAACAGTGTTGCAAAAATCTAGATAGAAAAAAAATAAGTTGAAGAGAATTATTGATTTTTTCTAATGCTTCAGAAAAGTTGAGAAGGATAAGGGTCAAGAAGTGGTCATCCTAAGTGTCAATTAAGAGATCATCATTAACTTATGAACTACCTATGTCATAATCCAATACTTTCATAAATTTATCTGGGAATAAATCATGATTTTTCTGTAAAATTTAGATAGTTTTATTTTTATGAATCTTAAAGCACAATTACATAAAGAGCAGCAAAGTTAGATACATGGAAAAGAACTGTAATGTGATTCAAGGTGATCTCATGTCCTTGAATAGAAAATCCTGATTTTTTAAAATCTGGAAGCAAGCTTAAAATAGCAAATGTGAGAAATGAAGACTATAGATGAAAGTAATGCAAAAACACATAGGATAACTGGGTCAGCACTGAATGTGAAATAAGCATGGTGATGTAATGAAAATCACAGTCAATTGGAATTGAGAGACGAGTTCTAGAAAAAAATGGCAATTGTGTGACAATGGGCAAGTCATTTCATTTCCCTAGGTTTGTGATTTCTTAACAAAAGGAAAAATAATAAAACCAAAATGGACTAAGCAATTGGCAGGGTCTCCAAGAGTTCTATGTTCTCAGGAGGAATTTCTATAAAACAAAATTTATAAAGTACCATATTCAAAAAAATGATTTCATTGAATGAAATCGAGAAAACAAGGTAACATCATATGATTAATATTACTTACAATTTTAAACAAGTCAGAAGATAAAATTCCCACCTGCAAAACATTGATAGTCTCCATATTTGTATCCAGATAACTGACAGCAGAATCTATTTCCAAACTCTTCCACTTATAATACTAATCATGTATTCAAGAATGGTAAGATTACAATATGCTATCTTTGTGCCAGCTGATCTTTTTAGTAGATCATTAGATTTTTTAAAAAGCAATTGTCAGTTGCCTGTCACCAGTTAGGTACTGTCATTTACCCTTTTTTCCCTAAGATTAAATCAATTGGTTGGGGAAGTTTCTCCTCCCCACCACCCCATCCCCCACCTGTCTTTTCTGATCTACTATTAATCTGACAGCCTCTAGTGGTCTCATGTCCTTCAGGCATTAAAAGTAATGTAGCACTTCTTCATAACAAGTCTGGGCAATGTCAGTGACAGTCAAAATTCTTTCCACCAAGTTACAGATCAAAAGTTTCAAGAATAATTTGGTTAGGAAGTAATGCATTGTAGAGGACAGGCCTTAGAGTGCTGGCCTTAGAGTAAAGGAGCTCTGATTTAAAATTTCTCCTCCTTATTTTACTCTAAGCAAGAAACTTAACTTCTTTGATAATTTATTTTCTTTTTTCTTATTATTTTAGTTTTCAACATTCATTTACACAAAATTTTGGGTTCCAAATTTTCTCCCCATTTCTCCCCTCTCCCCATCTTTAAACGCTGAGCATTCTAATTGCCCCTATAACCGATCTGCCCTCCTTCTAACATCCCTCCCTTCCCTTATCCCCATCTTCTCTTTGGTCCTGTAGGGCAAGATAATTTTCTGTACCCCATTACCTGCATTTCTCATTTCCTAGTTGCAAGAGCAATACTCAACAGTTGTTCCTAAAAATTTTGAGTTCCAACTTCTCCCCATCCCTCCCTCCCCATCCATTCCCTTTGGGAAGGCAGGCAATTCAATATAAGCCATAGCTGTGTAGTTTTGCAAATGACTTCCATAAAAGTCGTGTTATGTAAGACGAACTATACTTTCCTCCATCCTATCCTGCCCACCGTTTCTTCTATTCTCTCTTTTGATCCTATCCCTCCCCAGGAGTGCTCCCTCCTCCCACTGCCCTCCCTTCCAATATCCCCCCTACTCTGCTTATCCCTCCCTCCCCCACTTTCCTGTATTGTAAGATAAGTTTTCATACCAAAATGAGTGTGCATTTTATTCCTTCCTTTAGTCAAATGTGATGAGAGTAAGCTTCATGTTTTTCTCTCTCACCTCCTGCCTTTTTCCCTCCACTGAAAAGTCTTTACTTACCTCTTTTATGAGAGATAATTTGCCCCATTCCATTTCTCCCTTTCTCCTCCCAATATATTTCTCTCTAACTGCTTAATTTCATTATTTAAAGATATGATCCCATCCTATTCAATTCACCCTGTGCTCTCAGTCTCTGTCTCTGTCTCTGTCTGTCTCTGTCTGTCTCTCTCTCTCTCTCTCTCTCCTTCTCTCTGTGCGTATGAATTCCACCAACTACCCAGATACTGAAAACAAGTTTCAAGAGTTACAAATATTGTCTTTCCCTGTAGGAGTATAAATAGTTCAACTTTAGTAAGTCTCTTATGACTTCTCTTTGCTTTTTACCTTTTCACGCTTCTCTTCATTCTTGTGTTGGAAAGTCAAATTTTCTTTTCAGTTCTGGTCTTTTCAACAAGAATTCTTGAAAGTCCTCTATTTCATTGAAAGACAATTTTTACTCCTGAAATGTTATGCTCAGTTTTGGTTTTAGTCCTAGTTCCTTTGATATCTGGCATATCCTATTCCATGTCCTTCCATCCCTTAATGTAGAAGCTGCTAGATCTTGTGTGATCCTGATTGTATTTCCAGAATACTTGAATTGTTTCTTTCTAGCTGCTTGCAATGTTTTCTCCTTGACCAGGGAACTCTGGAATTTAGCCACAATGTTCCTAGGAGGTTCTCTTTTTGGATCTCTTTCAGGAGGTGATTGGTGGATTCTTCCAATATTTACTTTGCCCTCTGGCAAAACTCTCCCCAGGGCCTCTACACAGGTTGGAGGCAGGAATCAGCTTATCAGTGCCCCCAGGGTTTTTTATGATCCTACTATGGATCCAGTTCATACGGGGCTGCTGTGCAGCCTCCATGGCTGATGCCTGCTGCTGGAGCTATGGAAGGCCCTCCTCCCTTCCTGGCCAGCTGAGAAACCCTTATCTCCGACCTATGGGTTGAGGGATCTGGGAACCCCTGCTCCTGAGACTGGGGATTCTGCGACTGGAGATTCCACCCCCGAGAGCTGTTCTCAAGCCATACAAGATGGCCAAGGTTGGGCTGGGCTCTGCCTCTGGTGCAACCAACATTTCCTGTGGGTCTTTCAGGTCACCCTGGGCTGGAAATCTCCTCCATTCTGTTGTTCCCCACCTCTGCTTCTCCAAAATTTGTTGAGAGTCCCTCTCTACAGGTGTTTTATGGGCTGTGTAGGGAGACCCTGCACATGTGTCTCTGCCATCTTGGCTCCGCCCCGATCCTTTATTTTCTCAGCTGTAAAATCAAGAGATTTTATTAATGACTTCTAAAATCTTTATCAAGTGAAAATCTATGATCCCATCATAGCGATACAGTTCATATTGGAACTACATAATTAAAGAAAATATTTTGTGAAAAAATAAAAACTAAGTCAAAATGCTGAGAGAGACAGAGAGAGAGAGAAAGAGAGAGGTTTCATTGCTTCCCCTCCGCTATATAGGTGAGTCAAATCTCTTACTATATACAGACCTGAATATCACTGAAAGTGTTTACGAAGCCTTAAGATGTAGTAGATTCCCTTTCATTGGAAGTTTCTGAGTAAAAGCTGATAAGTCTTTTACATTATAGTTGTTATAATGTATATAATACTGCATAAATATTATATGAATTATATTATAGTATTGTGCAATTATGCTATAATTGCTTAGTATCTTTTAAAAGGTCTTTTTTGTGCATGGGTTAGAAATGATTGCCTCTGGTCAAAGAATATGAACAGATAGTTTTGGGATGAGGAAATTAAAACTATCTACAGTAATATAAAAATGTTCTAAATCGCTATCGATTACAATATTAATGCAAAGTCAAATGACTCTGAGACACCACCTCACACCGTTTAGATTGGCTAATATGAAAGCAAAGGAAAATGACAGATGTTGGAGCAGTTGTGGTAAAATTGGAAAACTAATGCATTGTTGGTTGAAAAAACGTGAACCAAAAATCTTATAATAGTGAATGCTGAAAACTACCTTTAGTTGTAATTGGAAAAAAAAAAATAAAACGCAATTAAATGTGAGGTGGAGGGAAAGACTGCTGGCCTATGAGAACCCTAGGTTCTAGGTCTCAAATTATATGAGTCAGTAGGGCACTGGTTTAAGCACTGGAGAAGGGGTGAAGTGCAAGGAAGACACAGTTATTATTCAAACGGATCTCACACTCAAGTAGTGAAATGATCCTCAAGTCTCTTACTACTTCAGGTGTCCTCCAGTTGGCTGTCAAGTTGATATTCCTAAAGCACAGATCTGACCAGGTCATACAAACACCATCACTCTTCCCGCACCATTCAATCAACACTAAATGTTCCCTATCACCTCCAGGATCAAATATGAAGTCTTCTGTAGCATTCAAAACTCTTAAAAATGGGTTCCTTTCCTATCTTTTCAATTTGTTTAAAGCCTCCTCACTGCAGTCCATTTTATGATGTTCTTAAAACAAGTTATTTCATTTACCAAGTATTTTCCCTGGCTGTCTTCAAATACTGGAATTCCCCCTGTTCTCATGTCAGTTTCCTGACTTTCCTGACACCCTTCAATTTCCAGCTAAAATCAAGCTTTTTGGTCGCGTCTGTCTGGTCCCATCCCATCAGTCCCGTCAGCTCCAGTTTGCTCCCGGGCCGGACCATCAGCCCCCTTGGGCTTGAGACGGCCTCACGATGAGCTCCACTCAATTCAACAAGGGCCCGTCCTACGGCCTGTCGGCAGGCTGCAGTCCAAGTATGACCCACAGATGGAAAGTGAGCTGAGGGGATGGATTGAGGGTCTCACAGATCTCAGCATTGGACCAGACTTCCAGAAGGGACTCAAAGATGGTGTCATCCTATGCACTCTCATGAACAAACTGTAGCCTGGTTCCGTGTTCAAGATTAATCGCTCACAACAGAACTGGCATCAGCTGGATGGCCATGGTCAACTATGGCATGAACCTTGTAGATCTTTTTGAAGCCAATGACCTCTTTGAAAGTGGGAATATGACCCAGGTTCAAGTGTCACTTCTGGCCCTGGCTGGCAAGGCCAAGACAAAAGGGCTGCAGAGTGGCGTGGACATTGGGGTCAAGTACTCAGAGAAGCAAGAGAGAAACTTTGATGATGCCAAGTTGAAGGCTGGGCAGTGTGTTATTGGACTCCAGATGGGCACCAATAAATGTGCCAGCCAGTCGGGCATGACAGCCTATGGTACCCGGAGACACCTGTATGATCCTAAGAACCAGATTCTGGCTCCTATGGACCACTCAACTATCAGTCTGCAGATGGGGACCAACAAGTGTGCCAGTCAGGTTGGTATGACAGCCCCAGGCACTAGGAGACACATCTATGATACCAAGATGGGCACAGACAAGTGTGACAACACCTCCATGTCTCTGCAGATGGGTTATACCCAGGGTGCCAACCAGAGCGGCCAGGTGTTTGGGCTGGGGCGACAGATCTATGATCCCAAATACTGTCCTCAAAGTCCCACCGGAGATGGGCCAGGGTTAGGCCCCGGTGACAGCCTTAGCTCTGTGGAGCCACCTGAGTACCACTATTACCGAGAAGAAGGGTATTGAGACTGAGGGCCCCTCCCCAACTCCCCTCCCCGCCCTCAGTCTCCCCTTCTTCATTTTCATTACCCTTTGTGTTCCCTGATTTTTGTCTTATGCTGGGGGAATTTTGTTCCTGTCTGAGCTCTCTCTTTTACTCAGCCTGTGGCCTTGGGCAAGTCTCTTCCTGTGTCGGGGCCTCAGCTCCTCTATTTGTCAGATGAGGGGGCCGGGACTGGTTACCTAAGGTCTCCCCTGCAGCACTGATGTTGTACGGTTCTGTGTATTTGAGAGTCTTACCTCCTGAGCAGAGAAGGCTGGTGAGAAACACAGGCTTCTCAATAAGGGTGTGGGGGGTTGTTGGGGCATTGTGAAGTGAGAATCCTCATCCCCTCCCATCTACAACCTTGCCCTGGACCAGGCCTTGCTGTCTCTCCATCTCTTGCAGATCCCTTTGGGTTGGGCCTGGGCCCTGGAGATGAAGGTTTGTGGGGAGGAGGAGGAAAACAGGGCCAACAGAGGGTTTCCTGTTAAGAGTGAGCTTCCTTCTTCCTGCTTATGAGGTTGGCTGGTGGTTTCCTCACCTCCTACAAAAAATGTTGAAAAATAATGTTCTTCTAAAGTGAGCAGGGGAAGGGCAAGAGGGGCAGCTTCCTTTCTTTCTCCTCCACTCCTGCCCTTTTCCACAGGAGCAGGAAGGACCTCTTCAATATGAGCTCCAGCCTAGAACCTCCTTAACACAATAAGGGACCAGAGTCTGATTTTAACTTAAAACATAAAGAAAGACTCCAAATGTTGTATTTCTACAGGTGGAAGCTAGCAGCTCCAACCCTCTCTGTCTAAACCCCATCACAGCCCAGAGACTGTCTTTCCTGGGCCACTCCATCTGCCCAATCCTACCTGGCAAAGCTCTTTTCTCAGACTGGATCAGCTGCCTTACTTCTTGAACACTGCACAGTAGCCTTGGTGGGCTGAGCCAGGTCAGCCTGGGTCAGGGGACTTTCCTGGGAGAGTCATCTCATCAGTCCTTGGGGCCTGGGAGAAGGACCTAGAAATAATGTGAAATGGTGATGTGGGAACACAGGCAATAAACACATTCTTTGTTTAAGAAAAAAAAATAAAATCAAGCCTTTTACAAAGAAGACTCTTACTATTTTTCTTAATGCAATTACATTCTCTTTCTTGATTTCCTGTTTGTCTTTTATATAATTTAGTTTAACGTGGTTCTTTGCAATATGCCTCCTTCATTATACTGAGCTTCTTCAGAGTGTGCTTTTCTATACCCACTTACTAAATCCTTTATGAATGATTGATCCAATGAATGAAACAGCAATGCAAATAACTGAAATACACAGTGTTGTTCAGGAGGCTTTCTAAAGAGGTATAAAACAAAATGCTGGATATGAAGTGCATGGAGAGAGTGTTGCTTTTTCCTGTGTCACCCATTGGTAAAATACAATTGAGAACTATATACTTAATTGTTTTGTCAATATAGGTCAGATAGATAATTTTATTACTTGCTTAAAAGTTTCTTATTTCTCCATTAAAAGAATCATTCAATCATATATTTATCCTTTTAAAACTTTCTGACTTTGGAAAAGCTACCTAAATTTTCACTGCCCATTGAAACTCTTGAAGACTATACATTTTACATTTCTATTTATATCTATAATGAAATCTCTACAAAGATGGTCCTACTCTCAAATACTACCTCTGACACTTATTACCTGTGTAACCTGGACATGCTACTTGACCTCCTTGTGCCATAATTTTCCCATGTGCGAAATTATAACTTCTTAATAGCCTTCCAGGTCTAGATCTATGATCTTATGATAATCTAGGGTGAGAGATCAAAAGACACAGAGAAATGTTCAGATGCTGAAATATTTTTGGCTAATGCATATAAGAAGAAACTCAATATATAAGATCAAATTTAAGCTAACTCATCCCAGCCTTTTCTTTCAGAAATTTATCACTATGTGCTCCAACAAGTTTCTACCTCTTTGCTTTATGACAATACACAAATCAATAAAGAGCTGAATTAAAACTTATATGTAGTATTAATGACCATGTTAATACTCAATGCTATTTGCAACTGTGAAAAAGCTACAGGGGACTTCATGGCTCATTTCCATCCTCTTTGCTGCAAATGTAATAAGCAAATCTCCCAAAGGGGAAAAAAAGAAAAGCAAAATAAATTTACATAATGAAATACAATCATTTTGTATATTTCTCATTTTTATTCTAAATTAAGGAGATGTGTGTTTGAATTCACAGTAACAGTTCCCAAGACACAGTAAGTTAATGATGTTAATTTTGTGTTAAGATTTCTTCAAAAAAAAAAGAGGAAGAAGAAAAGAATCATTCTTAAAGAAGTGTAATAGCTAAGAGCCAAAACAGGCAGTGTGCTCAGTGGGCCTAACAGGATCTAATGGCACAATTTTCAGTGGGACAATGCAGAGCAGGATATAATAGGGCAATTTTCATTAACACATTTGAAATTAAATACCTCCTCTTTTTAAATTTTTGAAGCACCTGCTCTATTTCTGTTTCTAACCACTATAATCTTCTTGTAATGGAGAAACCATTACCATCAAATGTTCTATTCATGCACAAAGCTGCTCTGTTTGGCTACACAACTGAGATCAGGTGCATAAGCTACCATGACCTAAAGCTTTGATTGACTAATGTAAACAAATCATTCTACGTGCCATAGTGCAGTAGGATTTTTCCCAAAATTGTGTCCATGTAACACAGTGTACAGGACAGTAAAAAATTATCTTGGCCATATTTCACTGTGGGTAAGCAAATTAGAAATTTGGCAGATGGGAAAGAAAGCTAAGAAAAGGAAGAAGAGAAAGAGGAAGAAAAAGAATACAGTGGAAAATAACATTGAATTTGAAGTCAGAGTATGTGGGTTTGAATCTCGTTCTGACATCTCCCTGAATGATCTCAGGTACATAACCATTTCTTTGGATATCAGTTTCCTCCTCTCTAGAAAAGGAGTTGAATTGCATAATCTTCAAACAGACTTCCAAGTCTAAGCTCATGATTTTTTGATTCTACGGTTAGAAGGGAGTGAGTACAACAGGCAAGAAATGAAGGAAGATAAGAAGAAAATAAAGAGACTTGAGGCCATCATTGGAGCATACAGAAATAATTTAAATAGTTACAGCTGAAAAACTTGAATAATCTGCTTTGTCAATCACTGGGAATGCACACATAACTTGTGATCTCTTGATTTAATGTATTTTCCCTATGTTTAAGGGAACTTAGATAAAAAGTCAATATGTTCAGAATAAGGGTCAAATTTCAAAGGTCAACCTGTATAGTATTATTATTAAGAACATCTACATAAATACTATTAATGCCGCAAAGAAAGAGCAAGGGATTAAGAGGACACTTGGTGATCCAAATGGGAAAATTTCATATAAAGCAGAGTACAAGAAATGTCAGTAAACATGTACTGAAACATTTTAGAAGAGTACTATATTTTAGAAATATAAAAAATAATGCACAGAGATGCCTTTCATATTAAAAAAAATAAGAGTCTCTGAAATATAGCATTACAACAAGGAGGGGGAGGGTGGAGCTAAGACGGAGGAGTAGAAAGGCTCACATTTGCTAGCTCCGAACCCACAGCCCATGGATTTCCTCTAAAAAGAACTCCTGACAAATTCTGGAACAGTGGAAGCCGCGCAGAAACACAGGAAAGGAGATTTCTGTTGCAGAGAGTCCTGAAAAACTGACCCCAGGAGTAAATCGCGCCCCGGAGGGGAGCAGAGCACTCCCCTCGCCCTGCCCCAGGCACGCAGCACTGAGAGGAGCGAGCAGACCCAAGCAGGCATCAGGGACCAGAATCTCCAGCAGCCGCGAAGGTCCCACCAACCCACAGACGCACAAGTCAGGGAGAGAGACAGGCTGAGAGGGGAGCGGGGTATCTCCAGGACTCGGACCTCCTTGGGAGGCAGCCTCTGTGGCCAGGGCTGCGGCCATAGGCTCCCAGAGCAGGCAGGAGCTCCGCAGCAGCTCCATTACAAAAGATCTCTGCATAAATTCCCTGAGGGAACTGAGCCTGAGAGGCGGCCCTGCCCCCACCTGAGCACGAGCAGATAAGCTCCCATTGAATAGCAGTCAGGCCTGCC
>CM053771.1:371571975-371592606 GCA_028658325.1 Potorous gilbertii | reverse complement strand
CCTATACAGAATTGTATGCTGTCATGGGGAGGGAGGGGGATGGGGGGGAAGGTGTGGGGGTATAAAATCTTAATTTTAAGGAAGTGATTGTAGAACATTTATAAATAAATAAAATAAAAATTAAAAAAAATAAAAATAACAGATCATAATGCAATAAAAATTACATGTAATAGAAGGCCATGGAAAGATAAACCAGAAATCAATTGGAAAGTAAATAATCTAATCCTAAAGAAGGAATAGGTTAAAGAAGAAATCATAGAAATAATCAACAATTCCATTCAAGAGAATGACAATAATGAGACAAAATACCAAATCTTATGGGATATTACAAAAGCAGTTCTTAGGGGAAGTTTTATATCTTTGAATGCCTAGATAAATAAAATAGAGAAAGAGGAGTTCAATGACTTGGGCGTGCAGCTGAAAAACCTAGAAAAAAAAGAACAAATTGACGAACTGTGCACTTATTCCCTGACTTACCCCAAAACATACCTACCTATGATTCTGAGGGAAGTGACTATAAGCTTTATACTGTATACGGCCCACAGGATCTATCACAGAACTAAATCCATAATAAGTGCTCACGATTTATTTCTTAAATGAATTTGTCAGTTATTTTGACCGGGGATGTTGATATAGTATGGTTCTAATGTATTCTTAATGGGAAATTTAAATGACAATATGGCATGGGTTCAGATGGGAGCTCTCATACGATTGTGAAATAATGAATTTTTTAAATCTATTCGGGATAATGCTACCTATCCCAATCTCATCAAAATGAATTTAGAAAAATGAACATTTTTGGAGGCAGAGATGAAAGTAAGGTAAGCTATAATAATTATCACATATGGGTGGAAACTCAAATTCATGTCTAACTTGCAAAGAGGATACCTCTTTTAAGCTGTGTCTCTGTCAGAGCCCCAAAGTCGATATAGGACCTCCTGAGTTTTATTTCACCATCCTTCTAGTCATCATCATCATCTTCATCTTTAGTACATATTAAATAGTTTTCAAGAAAAATCAAGAGTTGTAACCAAGACACAGTGAGTCATTACAAATACTTGCTCCAAGAATTTTCCTTACAATTTCCAAAGTTTTGTAAGAAATTAATTTGTGGTATGTATTTGAGAGAAGCATGATAATTTCAATCAGGAAATAACTTAGGTAGTAACTACATTGTTGTGGTGCTTAAAAGTTTATAAAAGTGTTAACATATATTCTTTTATTGATTCTGTGAAGTAGTTATTACGGATAAAATTGTTATGCTTACAGATTAGGGAATTGAGATGTAGAGACTTAAAGAAACTGCGACCATGGTAACATAACTAGATGTTAAGGGAGTTCTAGAACACATTTTTTCCTGCCACCAAGTCCAGCATGCCAATTCTACTCAAGAAGCATTTATACTAATACTATTATGAGCTGCAGTATTTCTTAGAAAATTGACACTGAATGAGATAAAATAAACAACCACAAAACTTCTTCCTGAAGGTAGCTCCATTGAGTAATACATACATACATACACACACACACACACACACACACACACACATAAATGTGTATGTACATATATTTCTGTGTGTATATACATATATATGTAAGTTTATATACATGTATTACTTTTATTTATGTAGATATAGATCTAGATGTAGGTATTGATATATAAATTAAAGGATGATTTCTGGAAGGCAAGATGGTGGAGTAAGCTATAAATTACTATAGTTCTCTGATTCTCACCTCCAGATAATGATAAAAAAGCACCCTAAACAAACCCTGAAACAACAGAACCAGGGAAAAATTGGGTGAAACAACTTTTTAGCCCAAGAAACTTGAAAGATTAGCAAGAAAATTTTGTTTCCTTTGGATAAAAAGGAAAGGCAATCCAGGATAGGAAGTGTCCCAGCATGTGGGCAGCAAGTCCCACTGCAGCACCCCAGTGGGAGATCCTGAGCTCCAGTGAGATGAAGCAGGCCAACACCAGGACTTCACATATGCCTTATTAACAGGATAATGGATTGACTTCTGTTCCAGGACAGCCCTGGATAAATAGAGAGCATCCAGCACTAGACCTCCATGTGCTTCAGTATATCCCTGGGCAAATAGACAGATACCAACCATACAGGTACCTAAGCATACAGGCAGCTACTACCTCTGGGCTCCTGCCACATGCTTCAGCATATCTCTGGGGAACCAGGTATCCTCTAGTGGCCATCCAATGTAGCCTCTCCTCACCCCTAAACCTTAAAAGCACAGAAACATGTCACCAGCTTCAGTACATGCCAGACAACATCACTAGGACCCCAGTTCAACACCAGAGAAGCTGCCAAACCTCTACATTATGAGTTAACATCAGCCACACTTCAACACACCCCCTCAGGCCAGCACTAGGCTGAAGAGTCCCCCATCAACCTCAGGACAATGTCAGTATAGCAACAGATAAGTAGCCGTGGTCTGTAGTCTCTGGCCGAAGAAGGCTGAAATAGTGCCCCATCCACTGTGGGAGAAGAACTCAAATTTAAAAGAAAGGGGTAAAGGACAGAAAAGATGGGCAATAAACAACAGCAAAAACAACAAAATCTGACCGCAGAAAGTTATTATGGTGACAGATGTGGTCAAGGCACAAACTCAGAAGACATCAATGTCAAAACACCTATGTGCAAAGCCCCAAAGAAAAACAGGAAGTGGTCTCAAGTCCAGGAAAAAAATCATGGGAGAATAAAAAAAAGGATCTTAAAAATCATGTAAGACAGGAAGAAGATAAATTCATAAAAAAATGAGAGTGATGCAAGAAAATTATGGGAAAAAATTCAATAGCTTGGAAAAGATAAACACCTGGTTAAAAAGTAGAATTTGTCAAATGGAAAAGATAACAAAAATACCACTGAAGAAAAATTCCTTAAAAATATAATTGCCCAAAGGGAAATGAAAGTACAAAAGCTAACTGAGGAAAATTCATTAACAGTTAGAATTGAGCAACTGGAAGCTAATGACTATAAGATATAAAGAATCATTACAGAGAATTCAAACGAATGAAAAAAAATAGAAAATGTAAAACAACTAATTGAAAAAAAAATCTGACCTGGAAAATAAGTCCAGAGAGATAATGTCATAATTACTGGCCTACCTGAAAGCCATGAAAAAAGGACTAGGACAACATCTTTCAAGAAATTATCAAGGCCAACTGCCATGTTATCCTAGAATTAGAGGGCAAAGTTGGCATTGAAGGAATTCCCCAATCACCTGAGGAAAGAGATACCAAAATAAAAACTCCAAGGAACGTGATAGCCAAGTTACAGACCTATTAGCTCAAGGGAAAAATAATACTGAAAGTGACCAGAAACAATTCAACTATTGGGGGGCTGCAAAACAGAATTACACAGGATTTAGCAGCTGCAACAGTGAAGAATCGGTGATCATGGAACATGATGTACCAGAAGGCAAAGTATCACTTACCTGGTGATATTAAGTGTAATACTTCATGGGGAAAATGAAATAGAAATATTTCAAGCCTTCACATGAAGAAGACCAGAACCAAGTTTAAAAAATTGTCCAATATCAAGACTCAAGAGAAGCATCAACAGATAAAAAGGGAAAGGAAAACATAAGGAATTCAATGGAACTGAACTATTTACATCTCTAAATCAAATGACATCTGTAATTCTTAAAAATTGTACCACAAGTAGTACGGGTAGACAAAATATGTACATAGATGGGAGTTCAAGTATAAGATAATTTTGAGGGAGCAACATAAAAAAATAAAGAATGAGAAAGAGGAGTACACAGGATGCACAAGGAAGGGAGAAGTAGCATGAAGTAAATTATTTCACATGAAGAACAATAAAAGACAGTGGAGAGGAAAACAGGAGGGTGAGCAATGAGCATCACTTGAACCTTATTTTCATCAGTATTAGCTCAAAGAAGGAATAATATACACAGTAATTTGAATACGGAAATTTGTCTTACCCAACAGGAATGTAGGAGAGGAGGAAATTAAGTAAAAGTTGGAGGGGGTAAGGGGGACTGATGGAAGAGAGAGCAGATCAGAGGAGGCTGTAGACAGAAAAAAAGTACTGTTGAGTAGGGAAAGGGTGAAAGAAAGAGAGGACAAACAAGAGGAAAAATGGAGTGTAAGGTAACACATAGTAATCATAACTTTGAAGGTGAATGGGATCAACTGTCCCATAAAACTGAATTGAGATAGTAGAGTGGATCTCATACTAGAATCCTACTCTATGTTGTTCACTAGAAACATACTGGAAGCAGAGAGACACACAGAGAATAAATGTAAGGAGCTAGAGCAGAATCTATTATGCTTTAGAGGTAGCAATCTTGATCTCAGACAAAGTAAAAATAAAAATAGACCTAACTGAAAGAGATGACATCTTTCTAAAGAGTATCATAGACAATGAAATAATATCAATACTAAACATCTCCAATTGATAAATGGTCAAAGGATATGAACAGACAATTATCAGGGGAAGAAATTAAAGATATCTATAATCATATGAAAAAGTGTTCTAAATCACTACTGATTAGAGAGATGAAAATCAAAACAAGTCTGAGGTACCACATCACATCTATAAGATTGGCAAATATTACAGAACAAGAAAATGATAAATGCTGGAGAGGATGTGGGAGAGTCAGAACACTAATTCATGGTTGGTAGAACTGTGAGATCATCCAACCATTCTGGAGAACAGTTTGGAACTATGCCCAAAGGGCTACAAAAATATGCATACCCTTTGACCCAGTAATATTGCTACTAGGACTGTATCCCAAGAGATCATAAAAATGAGAAAGAGTACCACATGTACAAAAATATTTATAGCAGCACTCTTTGTGGTTGCCAAAAACTGGAAATCAAGGGGATGCCCATCAATTGGGGAATGGCTGAATAAATTATGGTATATGAATGTAATGGAGTATTACTGTGTCATAAGAAATGATAAACAAGATGACTTCAGGGAGGCCTGGAAGGACTTATATGATTTGATGCTGAGCGAAAGGAGAAGAACCAGGAGAACACTGTGCACAGCAACGACCACAGTGTGTGAGAGTTTTTCTGGTAGACTTGGAACTTCGTAATAACGCAAGAACTTACTAAAAAAAATCCCACTGGTAGCATTCTAATACAAAATGTCAGAGAAAGAAATATGGAAGTCATTCACAAAATGTAGCAGACCATGTTTGTATTTGTATAGGTTTTAGTGTATTATGTTTTGATTTGTTATATGATTTTTTTTCCATCTATTTTAGTTCGACTACATAACATGACTATTGTGAAAATGTACTCAATAGGAAAGTATACGTAGAACCTATACAGAATTGTATGCTGTCGCGGGGAGGGAGGGGGTAATGAGGGAAAAGTGGGGGGGGACAGGAGAGAATAAAATCTTAATTTTAAGAATGTGATTGTAAAACACCAAAAAAATAAAAATAAATTAATTAAAATAAATAAATTAATTAATGATTGATCCACAGGGATTTAAAAAAAAAATACTAAACATATATGCACCCCATAGCAAGGCATCCAATTTCTTTTTTTTTTACATGAATTTCATTTTATTGAAACAGATTCAGCTTGTTCCATTCTGGGCCTTTCCTCACTAATTTTAAAATAATCATTTTACAGAGTGAACACTGTTGGAGCATTCTTTCAAGCTCCAATCCTAGTTGCATTTGAGGTAAATTCTATCCTAGCTATTTTACGAGAATGATAGGAACGCAGAATGAGAGTTCCGAGGAATCTCAGCAGCCTTGTGATCCAAATCCCGCATTTTGCAAATGATGAAGCTAAAACCAGGGGCTCACAAAAAGATCATTGCATAATAGACTGACAACTAGAAGGATCCATGGAGGCCGGCTAGTCCCACTCCATTTTACGATTAAGTAAGCTGGGGCCCAGGGTGTGAAGGTGACTTGCCCGAAGACTGGGCGCCTGGAGAGTGCCAAGCGCAACACATCCTATGTGCCTAACAACAACCTGCCCCAAAAAAGAATTTTCATTGGGAAAAGCTCGTAGAAGATAAAGAACTTGAAAACAATCAAGTTAATTAAGGCCAAAAGAGAGAGGATGGCTTCTCTTTCCATCCCTACAGGAATCACTTGGGATAGATCTGGAGTCCATTTCATGACTATCAGTTTCCTTGGCCAGGAGGGCTGGGACGGGCTGAAAATCAATATCTACAGCAAGGGGGTTTTCCAGGGAGGCAGAATTGGTCTCTCCCACCTGAAATGGATAGAAGTTGTGTCGTTTAGTCACAGTGTACAGTGACTTCACAGTCACTTCAAAGATGCACAAGCGCTCGCGCCCAGTCCCAGGGCAGGTAACACTGACCTCTTGTTTACTATGAAAAGACCAGTATTTTAGAAGCCTCCTCTAGAACCAGGCTGGAATCATTCCCCGACACTAGGCGATTCCTCTGCTTCCCCAGAACGGATGGCGGACATGTGGGGAGGAGAAGGGAAGGGAGGGAGTAGAGGCGGGAGGGCAGGATAGACGGGTTTTCATAGGCTAGCACAGGGGTGGAGGCACCCAGCCCGCGTCAAGCATCCAAATTCTTAAAGAAGTTAAGTGAGTTACTGCTATATGACCAAACAAAAATAGAGAGCATTAAAAATGTAAAATAGTGTTGATAATATTAAATTTAAAAGCTTTCGTCTGTGTACACACATACACACACACACACACACACACCGCAACCAAGATTAGAGGGCAAGCAGAAAGCTGGGAAACAATCTTTATAGTGTCTCTGATGATGGTCTCATTTCTCAAATATGTAGAGTACTAAGTCAAATGTATGGGAATGCAAGCCATTCCTCAATTTGTATAGGGAAAAAGAATATGAACAGGCAATTTTCAGATGAAGAAATCAAAGTTATCTATAAGCATATGAAGAAGATCTCTAAAGTTTTTATTAGAAAAATGCAAATTAAAACAAATCTGGGTACCACCTTATAGCCTTCAGGTTGGTTAATATGATTTGAAACAAAGGAAAATGATAAATGTTGGAGAGGATGTGGGAACATTGGGTCACTAATGTTGGTAGAGTTATGAACTTATCCAACCATTCTGGTGAGCAATTTGAAATTATGCCAAAAGGACAACGAAATAGTGGTTTTGATCCAGTAATAAGACTAGTAAGTCTGTGTCCCAAAGATGTCAGAAAAATGGAAAAAAATGCCTACATATGCAAAAAATATTTATAGCAGTCTTCTTCATGGTTTGCAAAATATTGGAAATTGAGGGGATGTCCATCAAATGGGGAATGACTTAAAAAGCTGTGGTATTTGAATGCAATTGAATACTATTATTCAATGAGAAAGGATGAATGGGCAGATTTCAAAAAATCCTGGAAAGACTTGAATAAAATAAAACAGAGTGAAATGAGCAGAACCAGGAGGACATCGTACACATTCTCAGTAACCTAGTGTGATGATTAACTGTGAATGACTCAGCACTTCTCAGCAACACAGTGACCCAAGACAAGTACAAAGGACTCACAAGGGAAAATACTATCTACCTCTAGATAAAGAACTGATAGATTCTAAATCAGATGGAAGCTTTTTTCACTTTATTCATTTTTGGAAGAAAAGAGGAGAAAAAGAAGAAAATTAGAACTCAAAACATTGTAAAAATGAGTGCTAAAAACAGTTTTGACATCTTATTGGGGAAAAATAAAATAGGATTACAAATAAAATTATAGGCTTGAAATAAACATTTCCACACAGAAAGAAAAAGTTGTTAGTTAGTAGAAACTTTGTATTTGTACAATTTATTTTTTAAACACGTTATCATTTTTAGTGACCTATAAGGAATAAATTAAAATAAAGGAAATAATTCAATAACTTCCCAAAGTTCCAGGATATAAAAACTTAATATATGGGGAAATCTTATCCAATATAGTTACTAAAATATATAAAATATTTGGGAATTTAATGACCAAGACCCACAAAGGAACTAAAGAAATAAACGTATGCAATAATTTTCACATATGTAAAACCAGGTCTACATAACTGGAGAAATATCTATTGTTCATGGTACACCAAGACAATATGGTGAAAATAACAATTATCTAATTATTTATCTACCATTATTCCTATCAAATAACAAAAAGAGCCTAGAGCCCAAAATAGAATTAAATAAAAATTATCCAGAGGAAATAAAGACCAAGAATTTCAAGATGAATCATGGAAAAAACAAACTTTTGAAGGAAGAGAATTAGACAGTACTAAATCTCACTACAAAACAAGAAGCAGCCAAATGATTTTGTTCTGGTTAAAAAAGTGAGAGCTAGGTCAGTGGAAATGTAAGTTATGCAACAGAAAGCACAAAATGTCCCATAAGCTCAGAACTCAGCTAGAATAAGAATTTACTATTTGACAAAAAAACAAAAGAAAACAAAAACAAACCAAAAAAAATCTGAGAAAATTTTTCAGCCATCTGGAAAATGAGTTTAGAACACCACATAATGGTACAAACCGAGATTATCTACAAATGAACACATGACTTAAATATAAAATGTCATACCATAAACAAAATAGAGAAGCACACTTTACAATCTTTTTATAAAAACTTGGGAATAAACGATGAATAGAGAAGTTTATAAAGGACAAGATGGACAATTTTCAATACCAAAAATGTCTCTAAATTGATTTCATATTTCCTTATGGTCAAATAATTTCCATTACATCCATAAAATATAATTTTTACAGTCATTAACCAGTAACTATATATGTATGCATGTGTGTATGCTTCTTCCAACTCTTACATTTAGTTAGCATCATCTATCTCATAATGTTTATATCAGGTTGATTTTTGTGTGACTAAAAAAAATTATAGTACTTTATTATTTCCAAGTGTCCCATTTTAGAAACAATGGCATTTCCTAAAAATAACAATCGAATTTTTTGACCCAAAATGTTTTACCTAACAGAGTACAATAGTCTGGGTGTTTGTTTTGTAGTATATTTTAATTAATTATTTTATTTTAGATAATTAATTTAGAATGCTAGTGGGCAGAGCAGCAATGAGCACAAAACAGTGATAGAATGGCACTATGATTACTTTCTGTGTGGCTTTGGGAAGGATATTTCATCATTCTTACTCTGTTACTTTGCCCATAAATTTGGAATATAGGCTTGTCTTCAAGAAAAGATTTTTGATACTAGAAAATGTTATCTATCTATCTATCTATCTATCTATCTATCTATCTATCTGTCTGTCTGTCTGTCTGTCTGTCTGTTTGTCTGTCTATATATTAACTGGTATTATTCCACATTGAATAAAAAATGAAGAATTGAAGTCACTTCAAAAATACCAAACAAATATATAAAACTTTTTGGAAGACTATTTCAGATTTAAATATATTTTCAGGGAGGGAATTAGTTGAAATTCCCATTCACCTACTCTTTTTTAAACAGAACTGTTATTTAATTAGTAAGGCAAATCCTCAGTAAAGAATCTCTCTTGCCTGATGCAAATCACTAATTTTTAACTATTATGTTTACTGTTACCTAGGTCACTAAGAAGTTAAGTGAGTTGCCCAGATTATCCACTTGATATTTTACTATACGTAAGACATAAGATATTTCTTTGTTATCCCAGTACTTGTTTGCCCTTCTTTGGATAAAACATAATATTTATAACTAAATTCTTAATTCAAACATCCTTAAAAACCGTGCCCCAATGATGTAATTAGTACTAATTCACAGATGTTGTTACTTTTAATGACTCAGATTTAGTAGGATTTATTATTTACAAAGCATTAAAGAAACTCATTGAACCAATTTCACAAATATATTTTTGATGACCCTTAAAATCTCCTCTTAAAATGAATCTTGCTCATGTAAGTGACTGAATGGATGGCCAGTGTATCAGTAGACTTCTTCTATGGACCACTTAACTAAACTGATGCTGACAACTGTTAAAAATTTAATGTCGGCCAAGTTCTTTGGACTACTCTCTTTTGCTTTCTTCATTTTGGGTGTCACGTTTTTAATGTGCTTTCTCAAGCATATTAAAGCATTTTCTAACAAATTAGCATTTCTTTTAACAATATCATCTGCATTTTGAAGTACTAGAAGTTAATAAACATGTTTTCTCCATATTTCTTTAGAAAGACTGACAAATAATACCATTTAGCATTTACATTTCACACATATTTTCAAAATGTTTTACAATCCATGTGATATATTCTGGATATTCTGGTCAGCAAACCATTTAGTTTAAATATACAATAGCCTGGGTTGCCTTCTTAAATCCATTAAGACTTAATGCTTCAATGCATTTGCCCTTGATGCATTAGGCTGAAAATATGCTGACAAGTATTCCGCTTCTCATCACACAAAGATAAACTTTGAAGTGTCTATTTAGAGGACTTCCAGTCTCATTGAATGAGTGAAGTAATACATACATATGTACATACGTACATACACACACATATATACTCAGTGTTTAAATGATTGGATAGGAAATGCAATAAAATATCTTAAATTGCCATTATGTAGATGATTATGGTGATTTTGATGATTTAAATAAAATTTAACCTCTAAGGTATTAATTTAATGAGAATCTATACAATAGCAAAAATTAAAAAAAAATATTTAGGTAATGAATTAACTAGGACACTGTTTGAATCTTGATGACTCATATAGGAAATAATTTGCCCTAAAAATGTATAATGCTGTTTTTTTTCCCCATGTATAATTGGAGCACTTTTTCACAAATTCTTAGGACTATCTCTAAAATGTCAAATATGGTCAGATGTCTGCCATGCCTTAGTTCTAACAGTATCTTAGTTCCAGTTGGACAAGCACTATGGAGGAAAGATCTCACCTCTAGCACTCTGTGCAAATATAAGATGAGTTTTTTCAAAGCCAACATTTCTTTACAATAGACTTTTATAGAACTGATGGACTCTGAGTACAAACTGAAACATACTTTTTCACTTTATTCTTTTTCATGTTTTTTTCTTTTGATCTGTTTTTTTCTTTCACAACTGTGACTAATATGGAAATTTGTTCTACATGAAAGGACATTATAACCTATATCGCATTGCTATCATGTATAAGAAGGGAAAGGAGGGAGGGAGAAAAATTTGGAACTCAAAATCTTGCTAAAAAATGAATGTTAAAACTTTTCTTGACATGTATCTGAGGAAATATATTTAATAGTTTAAAATGAAATTAAAAAAGACTTTTAATTCAGTCATTTTCTACAGTGTCCAGATTGCCTCCCTAAATCTCTCCCTTCTAATTCCCACAAAAAAAATCCATTCCTCATAAGAGTTTTTATTCTAAAAAGAAAACAAAGATGAAAAAATGTAAAATTGAAAAAACATATATATATATATATATATAAATCTGACGTTACATACAATGTTTAACATCTATGGATCTCAATTTCTGGGACCAAAAAGGGGGAGGAGCATCTTCTCATGTCTATTCCTTGAGGTGAAGCTTGTTCTTAAAATTTACAGCATGCAGTGTTAATTATTTTGTGATTAGTCTTCTTCCATTTATGATTTTTGGTGCCTGACAACTCCAGAAGATATGCCAAGGAGTGGAAAAGCAGTCTGTACACATTTGTAGATCTGACCATGGCCTTTGATACTGTCAGTCATGAGGGCCTATGAAAAATTATGTCAAAAAATGGTTGCCCAGAGAAGTTCATCAGCATAGTACTTCAGTTTCATCATGGCATGCTTGTCCATGTTCTGGATATTAGAAAATGCTCTTGTGATTTTCTAGTTACCAGTGGAATGACACGAGGCTCTGTGCTTACTCACTTGCTTTTTTGTATGATGTTTTCAGCCATATTATCAAATGTATTCAATGCCAAGGTCAACTACTGCATTGATGGTAAATTCTTCAATTTGAAAAGGCTAGAAGTCAAGACCAAAGTGAAGGATATATTCGTGCATGATTTTCTGTTTCCTGATGTTGGTGCACTCAATTCAACCTCTGAAGCTGAGTTGCAAAAAGTATAGATCAATCCTCTTTTGCTTGTGCTAATTTTGCCCTGACAATTAACTCCAAGAAAATACAGGTTCTCCATTAGCTGCCACCACACTGTCCATGTATGGAACCATCAATTACAGCAAATTGAGAAGTTGTGAGTAAGTTCACTTACCTTGGTAATGTACTTTCCAGGGATGTACACATTGATAATGTGGTTGATGCACACATTACCAGAGTTGGCTTAGTGTTGGAGAGCCTCCTAAGGAAAGTATGGGAGAAAAGAGGGATTAGACTGACTACCAAACTGAAAGTCCACAGAGCTGTTGTGCTGATCTCATTGTTATGTGCCTGTAAAACCTGAACAGTCTACCCGTGCAATGCCAATCACTTCTACTTGAATTGTCTTAGGAAGATTCTGAAGATCACCTGGCAGGATAAGATGCCAGACACTGAAGTCCTTTCTGGAACTAAACTACTAAGCATTCAAATTCTGCTGTGGAGAGGAAAACTCTAATGGCCTGCCCACATTTTTCAAATGCAAAATGTATCTTTGTCAAAAGGAATATTTCATAGAGAACTGATGAATGGCAAGTGTTCATAGGGTGATCAGAAAAAACAATACAAGGATACCCTCAGGGTCTCTTAAGAATTTTGTAATTGATTGTGTGACATGGGAGACACAGACACAGTACCACTCAGCATGGCATGCCAACATCAGAGAAGGTGCTGTGCTCTATGAGCAATGAAGAACTGAAGTAGCTCCAAGGAAATTCAGAATACATAAATTTAGAGGGTCTACCCCCAATTGTTCACATGGACTATTTGTACTCCCCCTGTGGTAAATCATTCTGAGTTCACATTACTCTGATCAGTCACAGACCCACTGAAACTTGAATCTAGCATAGTAAAGTGATTTTGGTCCTCTGCAAAAACAGACAATAATCAACTACAGAGATACTGGATATGGTTTCGTTGACTCTACTTACTTTATTTTGAGCCAATTCATATAAGATTTTTCATTTGCCTCTATATTTATTATGCCAATCATTTCTATAGTATAGCAATATTCCAGTTGGTCAATTAGTAGGCATTTAGTACGTGCCTACTACATGCCAAGAATTGTGCTATGCTCCATGAATAAAAAGAAACAACAAATAATTCCTGCTTTTGTGAAGAAAAATGTTCCTAATGGTACACAGTTGAGAGGTAAAAGTTCTATCCAGTTTTTCCTGACATTAAAAGTATTAATATAAATACTTGGATGAATATGCAGATCTTGTTAAGTCAATGATTTCCTTGAGGTACATGCCTAAGGGTTAAATCTCTGTATGACAGAGTAGGGAAATTTGAGCAATTGCATCTACTTAAATGCAAGTTATTTTCTAGAATATTCTTATTAATTCACATCTCTACCAATAACATATTAGCTACCATGTTACATTATTTATTGTAAGGCAAGGAGTCTATTTGGGGCATAAGTAAATGGGTAATCATTGGGTTGAAAAAAAAGAAAGAAGTGAAGAAAGAGAATAACCTCAATGAAACATTAATATTGTTCATGGCTTAAATGAGGGGCAGTGATTATTTAGCACACACCATTGATGCAGGACTAAACCAGTTTCAATAAGAAGAAAAAAAAAGGGAGGGGCCTCAAGAACTCTCCAGTATCTTTCAAATCAATTTCATTATAACAGCTAATTTTTCTTCTCCCAATTTACCTAGATTTCTTGAAAGAATTGTGTAATATTGGCACCCAGTTTAAACAAACATAAGGAAAACAATCAATCTGTGTCTGCCTACATTTTCATGAAATTATTTGATTTACTTAGTAAACTTTATTTTTTTTCTAGCCATATGGATTTTTCTAGTTCATCTCAGGAAATTTGTCTTCTGGGAATAATAATAGGAGAAACAGAATCAATATAATTTTCACAGCAATCAATCCTTTGATAATTCATGACTGTGAAAAATTACGATTTTGTTTTTATATTATTAGCAAAAAGTTTTATCGGTATAAATGTAACTACTTTAGCCTGAAGTAATATTCTTCTAATATTATTCGCAAAATCAGAACAAGTCAAGTTTAAATCTTACATCTGCTATTTCAAATGGGGGCATGGAATATGAGAGATGTATAGTCAATGGTGTGTTAGTAATTTTATCAACTAACTCTCAAGGAAAGCAGACGTATCTTAAAGTTTGATTTGCAATTTACCTTCTTATCCATCAGTTTCTTAAGTCTAGTCAGTCAAGAAAATAATAAATTGAACCCAGATGAGTAGTTTGCTAATTACAGAGGTAAAAATGCTCACATTGACTATTTTAAAATGAGCCTTCCTGAGCTAGTGTGAGCTGAATTGAATACATTCTTATATGTAGACAACTGATATGGTCATTATTTACTCTGTGAAACAATTTACTCTGTGTCTAAGGGAAATATAACCAACAGTTATTGATATGGGAACAACCACATAAGTTCATCACATAGGTCTGTTCAAATCATTTTTTCCTTAATGCTCAGTTTTTTTTTCATAATCTTGTATACATAACCTTGTGTAGGTATTTGCAGAGAATAAAAGACTGCTGTCTAAATGGAGTTAAGAGTCTAATGAGGATAGAGGGAGGATGCTATGATGCAAGTGAACATAATTATTCTTTATCATATAATGTGATAAATACATGCCATGGTTGTATTTACTTTTACTTTCCCCCATAGTTCTTGCAAACAAGAAGTAATTATTCATTGGCAGCAGCTCACAACAATTTATTTTCCCCCATGGAATCATGTTTCTACTTCAATCAAATTGGATGGGATCAGGAATAAGTGTTCTAATTGAAGACGCAAATTGATTACACTTGAAGATGAGCAATAGTAATTTAGATTATATTGATATTTTAAATTGCAAATTGTTCACACCATTAACGTAATAATAGTAAATAATATTGTTTAGATTGCTTACACTAGTGCATCTACACCAGGGACCCACTCTTGTGATTTATTTATTGATTTGTATACTTATTTTTTTGTCTAAGTCTTGATTCAAGAGCTATTTGATTTATAATTCCGATGTCACTAGTGAACTAACCAAGTTGACTCTATGAACCTTACAACCATAATCCATTGAGGTACATTTGTATTCAAATTCAGTACTGAGGCAGTACTATTTCTTTGGTCATACTCAGATCTCTGTTGCAGTCCTTAATGGCAGTCCCAGACTGAGAAAGATCACTAACACACAAGAGCATGTGAGTCATGTGACAGGCGCAGGGCAAAAAAGGGTGTTTATGGTCACTCATGGACAAGAGCATAGGCCAAGAGAGTACTAAATCCCTCTCCTTTGGTTATATCATCATGGAAGAACTAAAAATATACAGGTCCCTAAAAGAATCTCTGAAAGCAACTGCACCAAACTTTGGAATATTGGAACATTGTGCTCACCACCCTGGAAGAGAAGCTCTATGTTAACAAAGTGTCAAGTAATAGGCTGAGAATGTAAGCAAGACACAGAAAAAAATGACCATAGAAAGGTACAATGGGCACAAGAAATATCAAAACAGACACTCAGAAGAAGACAACAAAGTCAGAGTTTAAAGCCCCAAGAAAAAAAATGAATTGGTTTCAGGCCAGCAGAGAGCATAAAAAGAATTTTGAAAATAAAGTAAGAGAGGTAGAGAAAAATAAGGAAGACAAATGAGGGCGATGCAAGAAAAGCATGAAAAAGAAGCTAAAATTTTGTTCAGGGAGCCAAGATGGTGGAGTGATCAGTAATTGCTATCTCCCTCCCCTTGTTGAAGTGATGAACTCAATTTTTCCCCAGGAAAAACATTGAAACAGTAGGAGCAGAAAAAGGGCTAATCAAACTTATAGGCCATGAAGCCAGAAAGATTTCTAAGGAAGGTTCCTATTGCTGTGGCAGAAGACAAACAGTGAAGGATCAGAGCTGTCCTAGACAGCACCAGCTCAACAAAACGAGAGAAGACCCTGAGCCCCAGGAGAGTGAAACCAGCAACTGTCAATACCAGGATTCCAGTCATGACTCAGTACCGCAGGGCAATTGGGAAGACACTAGAGCAGACGGCTGAACTTGCCTATGCTCTAGTTCAGCAGAGGAGACCTCCAGTAGTCATATCACCTTTCCCCACACTTAAAGACCCAGCTGCAGGGTAACTACGAGGAAACTCCAAAAGACCTCACCTGGCCTCTGCTTTCCAACACCTGCCAGCGCAGCACTAGGTAGGTTGCAGCATTTTAGAGACTACCTGAAAGAACCAGAGGTCACAACATACAAAGCCTCAAGATCCCTCTCCACAGATACAGAGATGTATTTAAAAGTGAGCAAAACAGTTATTATTATGAGTAAGAAGCAAAGTAGAAAAGAAAACAACATAGAATCTTTCTACGGGAACAAGGACCAAAACACAAGTACCAAAGAGGTCAGCACTGAGACTATACTCCCATCTGAAACTTCAGAAGGGAGTCTGAACTGGTCTGAAGCACAAAGAGCCTTCATGGCAGAGCTCAGGAAGAATTTTAAAAGACAAATTAGAGAAACAGAAAAAAAAATGGCTTAAAAAATATGAAAAAAAAAGAAATCACAGAACAGTTTAAAAGGACAATTGGAAGAATGGAAAAGGAAGTACAAAATCTAGCTAGTGAAAATAACTCCTTAAAAGGAACAATTGAACAGATGAAAAAGGAGATGCAAAAGTTAAATGAGGAAAACAAATTGATAAAAATAGAAGCTAACGAATCTATGATATATCAGGAATCAATCAAACAGAATCTAAAGAATGAAAAGATAGAAGAAAATGTAAAATACCTAATTTGAAAAACAACTGACCTTGAAAATAGATCCAGGAAAGGAAATCTAAGGATTATTCTACTGGAAAGTCATACATTACAATATCATGAAAGAAATCATCAAGGAAAATTTCTCAGCAGTCCTAGATCCAGAGGACAAAATAGTCATTGATAGAATCCATCATTCACCTTCTGAAAGAAATTCCAAGGTGAAAACATCAAGGAATATTGTTGCCAAATTTCAGAACTATCAAGTGAAGGAGAAAATACTGCAGGCTGTCAGAAAGAAACAATTCAAATACTGAGGAGCTACAATCAGGATCACACAGGACCTTGAAGCTTCTACATTAAAAGATAAAAGGAATTGGAATATGATATTCCAGAAGGTAAAGGAGCTGGGACTACAACCAAGGATTAATTACCCAGCAAAGTTGAGCATAATATTTCAAGCAAGGAGATGGACATTCAGGGAAATAAAGCATTTACAGATGTTCTGGGTGAAAAGACCAGAACTCAATAGAATATTTGATCTTCAAATGCAGGTCTCAAGAGAGGAATAAAAAGGTAAACAGGGAATAAAAATCTTGTTACACAATATGGGCAAACTGTCTACATCCCTGCAAGGAAAGACAATACTTGTTATACTTGTGAATTGTACACATATTATGAAACGTAAAGGGGAAATACACAGATGGAGAGAGTGGGTAAAAATTAAATGATATGACAATATTAAATGTGATTTGAGAGTGGGAAGAGACTGTAATGGGAGATGTGAAAAGGAGGAGGCAGGAAAAATTAATTTCATCACAGCAAGAGACACAAAATTATGTTACAGTAGGGTGAAACAGGGGAGGGAGAATTGCTTTAGAGGTACTCTCATCTGATTGGATATTAGGAGGATACAACAAACTCAGTTAACTATACAAATACAATTAGGTGAACAGGCAGTAGAAGGGGAAGAGGGAAAAAAAAGGAGCAGAGGCTAAAAGGGAGGAAAGAAGTGGTAAGGGAAAAGGGGATTAAAGGGAGGGGGCTGACAAAAGGAAGGGAAGTCTGAGGGAGGGAGTGGTCAAAAATTGAAACTCTATTGTGGAGGGGAAGGAAGAAGGGCAAACTAAGAGCAAAAACAAGGGGAAAGGAGATGAGGAGAAAGACACAGATGGTAATCATAACTCTGAATGATAATGGGATGAACTCTCCCATAAAATGGAGACACATAGAAGAATGGATTAAAAACCATAATCAAGCAATATATTGTTTACAAGAAACACATTTGAAAAGGGGAGATACACACAGAGTAAAGATTAAAAATTGGAGCAGAATATTTTATGCTTCAGTTGATTTAACAAAAACAGGTGTAGCAATCCTAATTTCAGACAAAGCAAAAGCAGAAATATATCTAATCAAAAGACATAAGGAAGGAAACTATATCCTGCTGAAAGACACCATAGACAAGGAAGTATTTTCATTACTAAACATATAAACTCCAAGTGGTATAGCGTCCAAATTCTTACAGAAGAATTTAAGGGAGTTACTGGAAGAAATAAACAGTAAAACTCTACTAGTGGGGGCCCTAAGCCTCTCCTTCTCTGAACTTGATAAATCTACCCTCAAAATGAACAAGAAGAATTTAAGGAGGTGAATAAAACTCTGGATAAGGTAGATATGATAGATCTCAGGAAAAAATTGAAAGGGGATAGAAAGGAATATACGTTTTCCTCAGTGGTACATGGAACATATACAAAAATTGAACACGTACTAGGCCACTAAAATCTCACAAGCCAGTGCAGAAATGTAGAGATAGTCAATGCACCTTTTATACATCATAATGCTATAAAACTTGTTTGTACTCAAAGGCAATGGAAATACAAACCAAAAACTAATTGGAAACTGAACAACCAAATCTTAAAGAATGAGTGGCTTAAACAAAAAGTTATAGAAACAATCAACAACTTCATTCAAGAGAATGACAATCATGAGACAACCTATCAAATCTTATGGCATACGGCAAAAGTATTTCTTAGGGGAAGTATTATATATTTAAGGCCATCATGAATAAAATAGAGAAAGAAAAATGAATGAGTTGGGCATGCAACTGAAAAAGCTCAAAACAGAACTCATCGAAAATCCCCAAGTAAACACCAAATGATAAATACTGAGAACCAAAGGAGAGATTAACAAAACTGAAATTAAGAAAACTACTGAATAAATAAAACTAAGACGTGGTTTTCAGAAAAAACTGGATGCTCATAAATTCAACAATTTAAATGAGATGGATGATTCTTTTGTTTTATTTTTTTAATATAACTTCATTTCTTTAACTTTTTACATTCATTTTCACAAGATTTTGGGTTCCAAAATATTCTCCCAATTTGTCCCCTCCCCCACCCCAGTACATTGAGCATTCTAACTTCCCCTATCACCAATCTGCCCTCTCTTCTATCATCCCTTCCTTCTCTTGTCCCCATCTTCTCTTTAGTTTTGAAGGGCCAGATAACTTTCTATTCCACATTACCTATATCTGTTATTTCCTAGTAGCAAGAACAATACTCAACAGTTGTTCCTAAAACTTTGAGTTCCAACTTCTCCCCATCCCTCCTTCCCCACCCATTCCCCTTGGGAAGGCAGGCAATTCAACACAGGCCATATCTGTGTGGATTTGCAAGTGATTTTCACAATAGTCGTGTTGTGTAGGGCTAACCATACTTCCCTCCATTCTATCCTGCGCCCATTGTTTCCATTCTCTCCTTTGATACTGTCCCTCCTTGAGTGTTGACTCCAAATTGCTCCCTCCTGCCATTGCCCTCCCTTCCATCATCCCCCCCACCCTGCTTATCTCCTTCTCCCCCACTTTCCTGTATTGTAAGATAGGTTTTCATACCAAAATGAGTGTGCATTTTATTCCTTCCTTTAGTCGAATGTGATGAGAATAAACTTCATGCTTTTTTTTCTCAGCTCTCCTCTTCTTCCCTCCACTAAGAAGTCTCCTGCTTACCTCTTCTATGAGAGATAATTTACCCCATTCCATTTCACCCTCTCTCCTCCCACTATATTTTTCTCTCACCGTTTACCTTGATTTCTTTTAAGATATGATCCCATCCTATTAAATTCACTCTGTGCTCTCTGTCTGTGTGTGCATGCATGTGTGTATGTGTGTGCATGTGTACATGCGTGTACATGTGTGTGTGCATGTGTGTGTAGTCCAACCAACTACCCAGATACTGAAAAATTTCAGGAGTTACAAATAATGTCTTTCCATATAGGAATGTGAACAGTTCAACTTTGGTAAGTCCCTTATGACTTCTCTTTGCTGTTTACATTTTCATGCTTCCTCTCATTCTTGTGTTTCAAAATCATGTTTTCTTTTCAGCTCTGGTCTTTTCATAAAGAATGCTTGTAAGTCCTCAATTTCATTGAAGACCAGTTTTTCCCCTGAAGTATTATACTCAGTTTTGTTGGGTAAGTGATTCTTGGTTTTAGACCTAGTTCCTTTGACTTCTGGAATATCCTATTCCATACCCTTCGATCCCTTAATGTAGAAGCTGCTAGATCTTGTGTTATCATGATTGTATTTCCACAATACTGGAATTGTTTCTTTCTAGCTGCTTGCAATATTTTCTCCTTGACCTGGGAACTCTGGCATTTGGCCACAATGTTCCTAGGAGTTTCTCTTTTTGGATCTCTTTCAGGTGGTGATCGGTGGATTCCTTGAATACTTATTTTGCTGTCTGGTTTTAGAATATCAGGGCAGTTTTCCTTGATAATTTCATAAAGGATGATGTCTAGGCTCTTTTTTTGTTCATGGTTTTCAGGTAGTCCCATAATTTTTAAATTGTCTCTCCTGGATCTATTTTCCAGGTCAGTTGGTTTTC
>CM053771.1:371553634-371571475 GCA_028658325.1 Potorous gilbertii | reverse complement strand
GTCTTAGTTTTTTTCCCTTTTCTGGGCATTTTCCCAGCCAGTTACTTGATTTCTAAGAGTCCTCTCTCCCCCTGGCCTAGATCCGCCCAGCCAGTGCTTGGGGTCTGAGATTCAAATGCTGCTCCCCAGCCTCAGGGCTTTTGGCGGCAGGCTTATCTGCTGGTTCTCAGGTGGGGGCAGGGCCGCCTGTCAGGCTCAGTTCCCTCAGGGGGTTTATACAGAGATCCTTTGTAGTGGAGCTGGGGTGGAGCTCCAGCCCGCTCTGGGAGTCTCTGGCTGAGCTGCCTCTGCCTCTACCGCAGCGGCCGCTTCCCAGGGGGTCCGAGTCCTGGAGATCCCCCGCTCCCCTCTCATCCCGTCTCCCTCACTGACCTGTGCGTCTGTGTGTGGAGGGACCTTCGAGGCCACCCGGAGATTCAGGTCCCTGCCGCCCGCTGGGCTCTGCTGGCTCCTCTCAGTGCCGCGTGGCCGGGGCGGGGGAGGGGAGCGCTCGGCAGGACAGGACTCCGCTCCCGTGTCCGGGTTACCTTTGTGGTCGGTTTTTCAGGGCTCTCTGCAGCGGAAATCTCCTTCACTGTGTTGCTGCGTGGCTTCCACTGTTCCAGAATTTGTCAGGAGTTCTTTTTACAGGAAATCTATGGGCTGTGGGTTCGGACCTAGCATAGGTGAGTCTTTCTACTCCGCCATCTTGGCTCCACCCACAAAAAATATTTTTATAAAGAAAATACATGCAATAGAATTTTTTGATTTCATCTTCAATTTCATTTTCCTTTCCTTGTGTATTGAGATATTTTTATTGATTGATGACTGTTAAATTGATACAAAAATTTGAAGAACAAAGAGTAAAAATAAAAGAAGGAAATTCTATCATCCTCATGGATATAATTATTTTTTTTTAATTACAACGAGGTGAAATAGCAAGGTTATTCAAATCTACTTCTAACTTCAGTGGCATTGACTTAACTTGTGTCAACATTTCTTGTCCAGATCAAGCAGTGGCCCAAGAGCCCTCGTGTGTACCCCTCCCAAATAGAGCTACAATCAGATTAAAATATAATTCTGAAATAATTAACAAACATAGAAAACATTTTTTGGGCCTAAAACAATATGAGATCTACAGGGATCTTTATGTATGGATCAGTGGCCCCAGCTTCTCTTTCTGGTTGACACCATTTTAATCATTCTCTTTCACAGTTGTAATGCAAATTCCTTATTCTGAATTTCTAATGCTGTTTTCTCTTCCCTCATCTCTCTCTCTTCTGAAACTAATTCTTACTTATTGTTTAAATCCTGTTTCAAATGCCACCTCCTTCATGAAGCTATCCTTAATGGATGCAAGTCATATTGATCTCTTTCTACTAGGAAGTAATCTAGTAGTTATCTACATCATCATTGTTCATGGGAATATGATATGTTTTATGTGTAAATATACTGTATCTTTATAGAGATAGTGACAACTAATAAAGACTTTTATATGTATTTGAATTAATTTCCTTGATAACTCAACATATTGCCTTAACAGAGTCAGACATGAATAGCTACTTGCTGGTTGATAGCTTGATAGAATATAAAATATTTCATATTGTTAGACATATAGACCAACCAGCCCATTTTCTCTCTCTAGGAGAAACACTAGAGATAAAATCAATCATTTTTACTGATTATGCTCCACCAAACACTGGTTTTACACAAAGTGTTTATCAGGTTACCAGGGAGAACATTTCACTTTTGTTTCAAAGCAATATAATTCCCTCAAACGAAAGAATATGAAATTTTCTAAGGGACAAAAACACATCACGTGTTATTTCTACCAAATGAAAATTTACCTGGATCCCCTATGATCAGAAGATTTTTGAGTCTGAGTGAATGAATGGAAATACATTTGCTTATTATACTCAAAGCGCTGTGTTAAACAAGAAGGATATTAAAAATGTATGACTTTGAAAAGATATCTTAGAGACAATCTAATATAATCCTTTTAATTTATAGATGTGGTCAAGAGAAGTTAAATGGAGATTTTCTCTATCTTCCTTTGGAATTTCATAATATTCCAATTATCCTGTGAGCATTGCATAATCCACAGTTTCTCTGAAATAACATCAGTTGGTTCTTGTGAGACATTGCAGCTCTTCCATGGACAATTTAATGTCAAAATTACCCATCCAACCTAATTTTTCTTTAAGGAGAAAGGTTAAGTGATTTGTGATTTGCCTAGTATTTATGATTTAAAATCCAGTGCTCTTTTTTCAACACTATAAAGATTTTTAAACTATATAGGAAGAATCAAATATTTTGATAGATCTAAGATGTATGGTGAAGTAGAATGTTATAAATTTATCTAATTGCCAACAGAGGCATTCATGATAAAGAATTTTCCTCAAAAGGAAACTTACACTTTGAATGTCTTTATAATCATTTTCACTAAATTTATTGACCCTTTAACTTTGATGAAAAGTATCTAGAGTCTAAATAAAATTCTGATACTTTTTGTGTTTATGAATATTAAATAAGATAGAAATATGTTTTATCATAATAATTTTGAGTGTGCTTATTATCCCTTCAGCTTCAAAAATTAATTTTCTTCTGATATTTTTACATTTTAAAATTATGATTAGTATTTAAATTAAATGGTATCACAGATGATCAAGAAAATCATAGAAGTATTCTCTTGATCTAAATTATTCACTAATAGTAAGACATCAAAATTGCATTTTGATAAGTAGATATATTTTAACTTTATGACTTTAAAATGTGAAAGCCAATTTGCATCAGAATATAGTATAGTAAAATCATCTCTTGGAAATAACTTCCTAAATCGAAATGAACAGGTAAACATAAAATTCAAAGTATCATAATATTATTCATATAATCTTTCATTTTGTGCTATATTAAAATTTATTCATTTCTCTTGCCCTCTTCACAGAACTATTTTCTTGAGTGTATTTTTCCCTATATAAGACTGCTTTATCTGTTGAATATTTAGTCCCACTTGTTACGTCACAGTCCTGGTTACCTTAGAGCTTACATTCATATTTTATATTAACTGAGATGTGGCTTAGAAATTTATTCAAATGTCTCTCTATAGGGCTGACAAGTGCTAGGTTTCCAAAAGCAGTGCAATTATCTATTTCCTCAGGCTTTAGGCTGAGTAGATATTTCTCACGCATTATTATTTTCAGCACTGGCTAAGTAAGTATATACTGAGATGTCATTCTAAGGGCAGAACATGATGATAATGTTGATGAAGGATAGAGAATGGAGCACAATGTCTCTTATTTTAAACTTTGAAAACTTGAAATGGCTATTTGACATTTGTATAACAGTGAACTGTAAATTGCATATATAGATAATGAAACGATAACAACAGTAAAAAAAAAAAAGGAGGAAATTGACATACTGATTAAGGTAAAGAATGTTTAATATATAGAGAAGTCTCTGATTCTTTTCAAGGTAATAGCTCTGGGGGAGTAATTTACATTTATCTCTGAGGATATCCCCCCTCAATTTTATCCAGGGAAAAATCGTAAAAGCTGTAGGACTTTTTAATGTGTTTGATGAAGACGGTAACTGCATGTTTGTCTAACATTTCAGCATATTTAAAAGCCTTCTAGCTTATTTTTTTTCTTTTAAAAACCTAATACTGTCTCTACCAGCTTTGGAAACTCCTTAAATCTATGTGGGGGTTGGGAGGAAGGTTGTGACATATGTTACTTATAATCCAGCCTCAAAACTGCAGTTCTAAATTCACCTTTCTTCGAGTTATGAAAAATTCACTAAGGCAGCTTCATTGAGTTGTACTTGGGCAAACTCAGATTGTGTGTTTTGCTGCAGCAATAATTTCTATTTAACCTTGGATCACGAGGAAGATGTGAATGTTATCTTGTTATATTTCTTTGCAATGGGGACAATTAGAGTACTGTTCTGAGAGAAGCTGAACCAAATGTCACTTCTAAATTCATAAAAGTTATTGTTTGTCCCTTCACTCCTAGCTTTTCTTTCTCCTATTGTTTTCTAGGGATGTAAGGGTTCGGCAGGAATCAAGTATTTTTTTTAACTCCAATGGAAGGAGAGAGACTATCATAACATGGCAGTTCATAGATTAGAGATAGAAGGGACTTAGAAGCCACCAATTACATTCCTTCTCCGGTTTTATAACTGAAACAACTGAGACACAGAGAACTTCAGTGCTTATCTGGCATTCCAAAACAAAGTACCTAAAAAAGGATTTAAACTAATGTATTCTTTATTCTAAATCTAATATTCTGTGCACTGTGCTATCTAGTTGCCCTAAGACAAAAGCTAACCTAATAGGTGACCTATTAGGTTGTAGTTACAGTAATTAGGAAAGTTGCTCTTCATCCTTTGTTTTAGAAGATCAGACATCATGGGTGATGTCCCGATGTGCGTATGAATTGTATTTCAGTCAGGCAGAGTTGCCCAAAGTTATGAGCCTCACTCTCTCCTAGGGTCATTAAAGTCCGGTGGCAGGACAAAAGTCAAGAGGAATGGTGATGATCTTGGATACAGTGGATAGCTTTGTCATGATGTGTAATAAAGTTCCTAGTGCTCCACAGTGCCTGCTTCCACTGCCTTTACGGCCATTGGAATGATTTGTTCTCATTCATCCATTTGACTGGAGGAAATCTTCACATGGTGGAGGCACACACCCACCTAACTCACTAAAGGGTCTGAAAATCCATGCTTTCAACATGTTTAGGCAGTCTGCTGAAATAGCTTTACCAGCATGTAGTAGGTGCAAGTGATTTTCAGAAATGAATAGCCCTTCTGTTGTGAGTGCTTGTCAAGATCTTTTCATGGCTGCTCACCCACCTTTGGCGTCCACCTGCCACACAACTGTCACATGAAGGGAAGGTAGGATTTCAAGACATGTTGGGAAGACAAAAGCAATCTCTCTCCATTATATCAGAAATCTCTCCCAAGTTATTTGAAATTCCATGTGCTCCTCTCATATTTTAATCCTTCTCTGAAAGTAAATAAAATCATCTCATTAATTAATTCTTCTTAGCATTGCTTTGGGATGTCTTATGCCTTTTTATTTTAAGAATTATTAGATACTACCCTTTTTGTTAGCCAAAACCACATTTCCCAGACTCTTTCTCTAACACACGCAAATATTGAGAGAAGCACAGTCATAGATGGTTTTGTAATGAGTATAATCAGAGGAAACTCTTCATTCCCTTCCCCTCATCTACTCAGTTTATGGCATATTCCAAAGAGAACTAATGGAGCTTACCTCTTGCAAGTTCCACATGTGTACTTTCTGTGTATAAGCACACATATACTCATATGAAAAATACTACCTATCCCCACTGGAAGAACTGGTGGACTTAGAGTACAAACTGAAGTATATTTGTTATCTTAATTGTGGGGGACTTATTTTGACCTACATCTTATTTTGCAACATGACTAATATGAAAATACGTTTTGCATGACTAAACATATATATCGAATTGCTTGCACTCTCAATGAAGGAAGTGGGGAAGGAAAGAGATAATTTGGAAATCAATTTTAAAAACAAATGTTGAAAATGATTTTTACATGTAATGGAGAAAATACTAAAATACTACCTAGTGAAAGAAAGGTAATTTTTTTTAAAATCCAGTAAACTTGACTCCAATCCACATTTTTCTTTGTGCTCTGCTTGTCATTTTGGCATTGTTGTGTTCTTTTGTTTTTGATTTTCCCTGTTACCATAATCTTTTTAATGGTAGTTGTTTGTGTTGTTGTTTGCTCATTTTGCCAGTGTATTTCTTGACTTTGAACTTTTTGTTAAATTTGGGCTCCATCCTAGGATCGGACAAGGATTGGAAGAACACTGTGTTAAGTCTTAAGGTTTTTCCACATCGCTGTTTTCAGAACTATTTCTGGGGGTTTGGAAGTTTTCACTTGCTGCAAGATGATGAGAACACAGGACAGGTGCTCTTTGGTATTCACTCTGGTCTTTGTACAGGAAGGGTCCCTAATCCCTTTCTGACTGCAATTTCTACTCCTTCTCACAGTCTCTGTTCCCTTGGAACCTTAAAGTAATATGGCATCTCAAAAACCCTGCTTCCTTGTAATTGCAAGTTGCAGTAATCTGCTCTGCCCTGTAACTATGACCTAGAAGTGGATATAGGCAATAGAGTTATCCTTTGCCCAGTATTAGCACTGGAGTCTCTTGCATTTTCTTTTTGTCCACTTGCCAGAACCACTCTACTCTGAATACTCTTGAAGCTTCTGTTTCCAATTCCAAGGCCCACAGTTATTTTTGCCACCACCAGGTCAGTCTCAATCTCATTGTCAAAAGTCTCTCCTTCCAACCTCTTTGGTTGTCTTGAGCTAAAAATATGACTAATCCTGACCTTTTATTGATGAGAAGTTTTTTCTATTATGTAAACAACTAATTATTAATTAGAATCCAGGTGTTCTACTTACTAATTCAAGACTAGTCCCAGATAGATGAGATTTCTGCAGTCCTCAAAGATTTTGCTCTTAGATTTTGAGCTGGACCACATACAACTAGGAGAACTTATTTCTGTTTAGAGTGTTAGCGCAATTTTTAATCTGGGTAAATTCCTGCCTCAAAGCAATGAGCCCACGATGTTGCACTCTTCCTTCACAGTTTAAGGTGACTCAGATCATAAAAGAGAAAACCAAGCAGACTGGTCTAGGTGCAGATGGATTCCTCTGTCCAATTTGCTGGAAGAAGCTGAATCTCATGATCAAGATGTTCTCAGAAGAAGTTGCTGAAGATCTTTTTAGCACACTTTCTTTTTAAATGTCTACCAATGAGGGTTGGTTTTACCTGTCAAAGACTTCTCTTTTACAAAGGTATTTAAAACATCCAGGGTCTCCACTATTTCATCTTTAGTTATTGAAACCACTGACCATCAATTTACTGATTATTACCTAGCCAAATTAAGGTATTGACTATTAACTATTCAGAAACTGTCTTTTGGGTGTTTCATTCACCACATTATCTCTACCATTATAAATTCAAATTAAGTCATTATTTTAAAGTATTTGCAGAGGGGATTGTTGGGAAAGCTTGTCTGATTTCACTACGCTGTCATATTTTCTCCACTCCCAGAAGTCCTATTATTTAATATTATCAAGATACTATTTATTGATTAAATAAAATATAAACATATTAACTGTAGATAAAAACAGTATTAGCAATCAATACTCATCCCAACACACATAAAAAGAAAACTACGATTTAAACATAAATTCTCATATTGTATACTTTACTGTTATAAATATGACAATGATTGCTCTTACATTTAAACTCATTAGTAATATTCTTAGATTATTCATCAAAAAGCACAGTACAAATGGAAAATTTGAGGCTCAGAGGAGTATGTGGTCAAATTTATTTATTTAAAATGATTAATACACACAAATATATGGTGTTATGATGTTGACATCAGATATTTCAAAATAACATTTTTTTGTGAATTTTCTTTCTTAGTGTTTTGGAAAAATACGGAGGTTACTTAAGATGACAACGCATCATTGTCTTTTCTTAAATAAGAAAAAAAATAAAGTGCTTTGAAAATTTTAAAGTACTTTGTAAATATAAGCAACATTTTCCTCAATGTAACCATTTTCATCAGATCATTGTTATCATAATTTTTAATGTTCTTACATTCATTAAATGAGGAAAAAAACAGGGTTATTCTACATAAATGAAATGAGTAAAATTTAAAATTCTTAAAGAGTTGCAGCTTTTTTATTTTAAAACAAATCCTTTGTACCTGATTAATGTTGCGTTGTCAAAGAATCCAATGTCCTGATTTCATGTATGTCATTGTTGTTTTGGGTGGGATGTTTTTTTTTTTTTATACATCCTGATTGTATTTATATCCAGGTACTAAGTAGTGAGGTCCAGAAATTGGCCTTGATTTCTTCCTTCCGAGTCCTTGTTGTGATATTCTTAAGGGTTTAAGTTAGGTTTGCGTTCCTACAAGTCACAAGATTTATTTCTCAAAATCATCCTGTGAATTCAAAAGATGAACAGAGAAAATACCAAAACAATCATCTCAAATATAATTCTGTATTGATATTGTGTGATTTCTGCCAGCTGGCCACTGGAATCCCTTTCTCTATGTACCATTTTTCAAGGCTTCTCACTTTTGCCTATTCCTTTAAACATGGCTATCTGTTTCCCAGCTGTGTAGATTCAATATCATTGTTGACATTCACATGTTGAAACATAATCATTCTGTAGGTAAACTTGGAAAAGAAAGGAGGTGCAATGAAGAAAAGATTAGACAAAAAGACAAAAATATAATAATGTCTAACAGTTAAAATGAACACTTGTTAATTTCACTGCTTTCATCACAATAGCATGTACTCCGATTTCTTTATCTTTTTGGAGTTTGCATTCTTTTTGCTCTCTTTTCTTTCATGATAAAAATTAGAATGTCATTTTTTATCTTTTTTTTATAAAGGAAGGTCATAATTACTGTTTATTTGCGTTGAAAAAGTTTTTAACTTACCTCTTGCTGTTGTTTGTCCATCATACTTGAAGATGTCCAATGACATCAGCATGCTGGGGTGTTTGACTGTAGCTAATTAATCCAATATTCATATTAGAAGACTGTAACACTGGTTGAGCTCAAATAGTCCATTTAAATATTTGGAAATTTCTCCAGATTTTTGCTACTACAATTCTGCTTTCCTCATATGGCACCCTACTTTCTTTGATGCCAGCTTGTCATCCTGTGCCAATGTTTCCCTTTACTCACAACTGTTTTCAAAGTTCTTCAGAGACTATCCTTGTAGCTCTTCTTCTGACCTCCATGGGAGTGCTTTCCTTGTGCTAATTCTCCATGAAATGGTCTTTTAAGTGAACTGATTTTTGATATTCAGGATATGTGACCAGGTCATTAGGGTTGTACTCTCTGAAATAGAATCTAATGCTTGGTAGTTCAGCTTGAGATAGGACCTCAGTGTCTAGCACTTTTTCTGGTGAGGTAATCTCCAGAATCTTCCAAAGACAATTTAAAAGAAGGTAATTCAATTTTTCTGGCATGGCACTGGGAGACTGTTCAGGATTCAGAGGCATACAACAATGAAATTAGTACAATGGTTATATAGATTTTCAGCATGGTAGTGAGTCTAATACTTACCTCTTGTATTTTCTTTTGGAGTTCGCAAATGCTAAGCTAGCTCTGGCAATATATGTATCAACTTCATCATCTAAGGGTACATCCCTTGAAAATACATGGCCAAGGTAAATGAACTTATATATAGCATTCAAAATTTCTCCATTTGCTGCCAACAGTTGTTCCATGTATGGATGGTGCATTACTGGTTTGTGGAGGACCTCTATTATCTCGGTACTTCTTGCCCTGGGAATAAGTTTCACATTTGTATTAAGATGATCTATACTAAAAAAAAGAATTTCATGCCTTTAAAAAAAAAGTGTTTCCTCTCTCTGGGTTTTAGTTACTTTTTCTATAAAAAGAAGTTGTTAAATTACTTTTAAGGTAACTCCTAGCTCTCATACTCATTGTCTAAGATTGTACAAACTTGTAAAAGTATAACCATTGTGAAAGTATAGCGATTTCCAAGTTTACTCCCATTTTAGTTTTATACTTTTTCCTCTGGAAAAATAAAATGGATTTGAATTTACTTGAAAAAATTATCACAAAGATCTTTTAAAATTAATTACATGAGTAGAGTTGCACAAGTTTTGGTGTACTACATGCTCTAATGTACCTCCACTTCTACTATATTTTATTTCTAGAAGTTACTAACTGAAGGTTTTAAGCTATTATCTGATTCTACAGTCATAAACTACAGCCCTGTTATACCCATTTGCTTGATTATCTTTAATAGACAGCCAGTAGACGAAAGTATTGCAAAGTAAAGGATTTTGTAGAAGTATAATCGTATAAGAAACTATATTAAGAACAAATGGAATAGATGAGCTTTCTTATAACTTTTATATTGTCTCTCAAGGATGCACACACACACACACACACACACACACACATACATACACACACAGTACACTAGTAAAAAAGCATTTTTATAGGCCATATATAGCCAAGCAATTCACACATTTGTCAGTAAAGAGTTCTGAAGTCATTTCTCTTAATATAAGAAGAGTCATAGCTAGCATTTAGTTACCACTTTAAGGTTTGCTATTAGCAAGTGCTGGGGGAAGAAACTGAACCTGTCACTTCCTCTAACCACTCTGGGTAGTAGATATGTAAATGTCTTCTGATTTCATGAAGCTACTATATCTCAGTGCCGTGTTTTAGCTATATAAATCCTACATAATTCATCTCTGAACCTGTTACATTCTGCAACTCACATCCTGAAAATTGTTGTTGGCTCTATTCTTAAATCACTATTTCCATACTTATCAAAGTTATCTTCTGCCTCAACTACTGTATATTCACCCTGACTACCATGGTATTTCTTATTGGTTGAGTCACCACTCTGCATTTGAGACTTTAACACTTTATTGTCTTTGTTATTTGCATATTATTGTACTTAGTTTGTCAGATGTCCTGGAATTAAAACATTTCATCAGGAATGTACTGATCAACTCCACTTCCTCAGAATAATCTGTAAAAGTAGAATTTTAATAACAGCAATCCCCATAGAATATGACTGTTTTATAGTGACATCTATATATCTCAATTTTTTCCATGATTGAAAATTATTGTACAATTTTTTTATCTTTTGTTTTGGGCATCTGGCTTTATTTTTTATTTCCAGAAAAGGGCAGCTAGGTGGCACAGTGGATAGAGCATAAGTGCAAGAGTCAGAAGGATCTAAGTAAAAATCTCACCTTAGACATTTGATACTCACTAGCTGTGTGACCTTGGGAAAGTCATTTAACCCAATTGTCTCATTGGTCATCTCCAGTCATCCTGATGAATATCTGGTCACTGGATTCAGATGGCTCTGGAGGAGAACTGAGACTGGCAACCTGCACAGTCCTCCCTCACTCAAAACAAAGTCAAGTTCAAGTCATGTCATCACTTCTCTGACGGCATGGTCTTCTTTGGCAGCAGAGGACGAACACATTATTGCCAGAAAAAATGTTTGGGGTATTCCATAGAAACATTATTTTCATATTTTCTACTGTCCTGTAGGATTTTCTGACTAAGAGGAAAGCAATATACACTTCTTAAAGTCATTTGGATGTTACAAATAGCTTTAAAGATTCCTACAGTCTGCTTAAAGGTCACTAAGTCGATCAGTGGATAGATCAGGAAGACACGAATTCAAATCCAGATTCAGACTCTTAGTATGCATGTGACCCTGGGCAAAACATTTAAACTCTATTTGGTTTAATGGAGAAGAAAATGGGAAGCCATTCCAGTACCTTTGCTAAGAAAACTCCATATGGGGTCATTAAGAGCTGGATAGAATCGAATGACTGAACAACAAAAACTAGCTTAAAAACAACAGTTGGTGTTATTGTGAGATTTGAAACAAACATTTCTACATCTAACAGAATTTAAAAGCATATATTTTTAGAGCAAAAAAGAAAGCCACAACAAACCAAACAAACCTTTTATTTCGGAATTCAAATTTTGAAACATTAACATACATACCTAATTACAATATATGTTTGCATGAGAAATTTTATTGGAAAATACTAATATTGCAAATATAATGTGAAATTAATTATAAGCAATTCCCCTGGGTACAGTTCTAACTATTTATTGGTGGAAGTTTAGTATCCTAATAGTATTCCAGATGAGATGAGCTCCAAAGAATATAGCCAATTAACATTTTATGTGCTGAATGAATAACATAATTTATCTATGGCTATAAAATGCCCAATCAAGTCACAAGGGAGAAAAAGATTCATGAGATTATTTGACATTTTAAAATTCATTATGAAACAACTTTCTATATAATAGTATAAGAATGAAGTTGGTGCTTTGGTCTTTTATCCCCTAAGGAAAATATCTTAAACCAGGGCATATGAACTTTAATTTTTTCATAATTCTTTTTCAGCATGATTTGTTTTCTTTGTAATCCCTTGTGTTTTGTTTCATCACTTTAAAGGGATTATTCTAATAAACAATTCATAGACTTCATCAGATTTCTACAGGGGTCCATGACAATAAAGTAGATAAAATATCTGTGTCCTATATAATCAAAAAAGTTAGGAATTGTCCAGTCCAACTCCAAACAATAAGATTTGACAAGGTTTCCAGTGCTGAATCACCACAAAGGACTGATATCATGGGAGTAAATTTCATTAATGGAATCATTCTATCTCTGCATCATATTATGGGAATGAATTGCCCATGATTAATGTATATACAAAGGATATAAATACATACTTATATGCATAAGCACACACACACACTTTCATACATATGTGTGTATGTATATATGCATATGTATAAATACATATATACATACATATATATATATATATACACATATATATATATATATATATATATATATATATAATCTCATATTCTTGTTTAGACCTACTTGAAAATAACTTACTTGAGAATTCCATTGAATTGAATATTTCTCCCAGGTTCTGAATTTCCTATATCACTGCTTAGTACCCCTACCAAACACTCCACCATAGAATTTTTAGTTATAACTTCTGCCAAACTATATTTGAAGTGTTGATTTCTGTATGAATATTCAAAAATCAGTATTCAGTGGTGCAGAGGCAAGATGGCAGAGTAGAGAATTACTTGGCCAAACACTCCCAACATTTCCCTCCAAATGCCTTAAATTGAATTCTGCAGTGTCAGGACCAATAAAAGTTCAAAGAGAGAGATTCTTGTAGCCCATAGTGACAAAATACATCTGCAACAGGGTAGGAAGGAGAGACTAGATCAGAGCCCATGTGGATAAAACACCAGTGATAGGACTAAGTGGTGTCAGCAGAAGCAGCAACTGTGCATAACCTATCAAGTCAAAGAAGTTCCCACAACCTAGGAAGCACTGAAAACTTAGAAAATCCTAGGACAACTTCTGAAAAGAAGCAGTACAAAAAGACTGATATTCCGAGCAAAACTTCCCCCTCACTTCTCCATGCCAGAAACAGTGCCCAGCATTAGCACAAAGCTCCAAATTATGAAATAAGGTAGAAAAATGACCAAACTACAAATAGAACATTGCCATAAAAAGATGCTATGGTTCTAGTAAAGATCTAGACACAGACACAAAAGAAAACAATGTGGCCAAAATAGCTACAAGCAAAACATCAAAGAAAAATGTGAATAAGACATATCCAAAAATTCCGGGAAGAGCTAAAATTTTATAAAAATTAAATGAGTGGGGGGAAAATCAGGTAAAGAAAAATGAAAAGAAATATGAAATGAAAATTAATATCTTAGAAATAAAGCATAAAAATAAAGAAAATAACACCCTAAAATTAACCAAATTGAAAAAAAGAGGTCCAAATACTTGGTGAAGAAAATAATTCCTAAAAATTTATAGTTGGGAGAGAGCATTCTGGCAAGATGATGGATGAACATAGAGCAGTGAAAATAAGACAAGGGGCAGAACACAAGAGTCCTCCCGAGACAACCAGAGAACATCTAAAGGAAAACTCCAGGATGAAGTTTCATTCTTGTGAAGAGTAAACAATTTGTAACTAGGGACCTCTTAAATAATAAGCAGAAAGCCCTGGCATTTTCTGGGTGGGGAGACGGCCTAGGACTCAGGCACAGGAACTCTCCCTCCTCAACCCCTAACCCCCACCTCAGACATTGGACATCTGATCTGGGGAAGATGTAGGGAATCTCTGCTGACAAGGAATATCAGACCCAATTTTACTGTCAAGATGCAGTGGGGATGAGAAGGAAGCAGCACATGCCTAGTCAATACAGAAATGAGGCAGGACCCTTGGCTAGGTGAACTTAGAGGAGGCTGGAGGTCTTGGTTTGAGAGGGGAGAACCGAAGATAATCCAAGGCCACAGACACCATGCCCCATAACCCAGAACTAGAGGTGATTATAAAAACTAAATATTACAGAAAAATTGCACAGGGAAAGGAGAAAGAATCCAAAAATAGAGAGCTACTATTGGAATAGAAAACACTAGGATTCATCTTCAGAGGACGATGGTCACCTACCCAAAAGAATTAATTGAAAAATTAAAAATTAAAAAAAAGTTTTAAAAAATCCAATGAGAGATACTGAGGAAAAAGTAAAAAGAAAAATAAGAAAAATAAAAAACAAGATGATTCTGAAAAGAAAATCAACCAATTAGTAAAGAAGAATCAGAATCTTAAAGAAGAAAATGACTCCTTCAAAACCAGAAATGGGAAAGGGAAGCCAGTGAAGTTATAAGGGATAAAGGGATAAAGTTATAAGGGATAAAGAAATAACAAAATAACAAAAAATTAAAGAGTGAAAAATAAAAAACTGATGTTTCATTAAATTAAAAATGTTTTAAACAAACACAATAAATATACCTAAAATTGGAAGGAAAGCAGAAGGTTGGGAAACAATTTTTAAAGCTAGTGATTCTCATAAAAGGCTCATATCAGTAATCTATAGAGAAATGAATCAAATGAATAAAAAGAAAAGTCATTCCACAATCCATAAACGGTCAAAGGATAATAAGCAGTTTTCAGATGAAATGAAATCTATCTATAGTCATATGAAAATATACTCTAAATCATTATTGATTAGAATAATTGTGAGGTACCATTTCATAGCTATCAGATTGGCTGACATTACAGGAAAGGTAAATGATAAATGTAGAGGATGTGAAAAAATTGGGACACAGTTACATTGGTGATGGAATTGAGAACTAATTCCACAGTTCTGGAGAGTAGTTTGGAACTATGCTCAAAGGGAAACTCCACCTTTTGATCTAGCAATACCATTACTAGATCCAGTCCCAAAGAAATCATTAAAAAAGGGAAAAGGACCCAGATTTACAAAAATAATTATAAGAGCTCTTTTTTTGTGGTGGCTAAATATTAAATATTGAGGGGATGTCCATCAATTGGAGAATGGCTGAACAAGCTGTGGTATATGAATGGAATACTATTATGCCATAAGAAATTTTAGTAGCAAGCATCCCAACGTATCTAAGATGGTTTGCTAGCACAGGTTTTTAGATCTGCCTTGCTAAAAGGAAAGAACTTTTGAGAGGTCAACAATTTACTGTAATTACATTCACCAACAGAGAAAATACTAGCAGAGAAACAAAGACAAAAAGGGCTTCAAAAAGTCTGACCACAAGCAATACATACATAACAGATCATTGGAAAGATCCAACTGTCTGACCAATACATACATACATAGTTACCAGAGATACAAGCATCACCATCGGATTTTCAGAGCTGGGTAGTGGTGGGTGGGATAGAGCTCCTTGGGTATCAGCTACTCAGAGTATCATCTGGCACACTAACCTTCTTGCAAAGAGTGAGCCCCCCTAGGAAAACCTCAGCTTAGAGCATATATACGCTTTTCAGAGCCAGAGGGCATCATGACTATCATGACCCATTGCCTCAATAACTAACAAAAAGTGTGGGCCTTCCTACAAAACAAGCCTCCTCAAATCAAGTTTCCATTAATGGGCTACACCTGAGGTGTATTAATGAGTGGGGAAGACTTTTACATTACAGAAATGATAAGCAGGAAGATTTCAGAAAAACCTGAAAAGATTTTTATGGAGCAATGCAAAGTGAAATGTACAAAAACCAGAAAACACTGTACACAATACACCCAGAAACACTGTATGATGACCAACTCTGAATGAGACAATTCTCAGCAACACAATGATCCAAGGTAAGTGCAAAGGAAAATGCTGTCCACCTCCAAATAAAGAACTGATGGACTCAGAATGCAGATTTAAGAATATTTTTTCACTTATTTTATTCTATCTCATGTTTCTTCTTTTGATCTGTTTCTTCTTTCACAACAGTTACTAATATAGAAATATTTTTGCATGACAGCAAATATATAAATTACGTCAAATTTCCACCATTTTCAGAAGGGGGCAGGGAAGGAGGAAGGGAATAAGAGCTTGGAAGTGAAAATATCTTAACAATGAAAGGTGAAAATTTTCTTGTCATGTAACAGGAAAATTTAAGTATTCTTAAAAGTAATAAATATTTTTTTCTTGTTCCATTATGATTCAGAGTTTTTTCTATTTTTTTGTTGTTTATTTACTTTTTACACATTTATTCATTTAACTTTTTGCATTCATTTTCAAAAAATTTTGGGTTCAAAATTTTCTTCCCATTTGTCCCCTCCTGCTCCCCAATACCCCCAGCATTCTAATTTCCCCTATCACCAATCTGCCCTCTCCTCTAGCATCCCTCCCTTCTCTTTTCCCCATCTTCTCTTTTGTCCTGTAGGACCAGGTAACTTTCAATTCCCCATTACCTGTATTTCTTATTGCCTAGGAGAAAGAAAAATACTCGACAGTTGTTCCTAAAACTTTGAGTTTCAACTTCTCCCCATCCTTCCCTCCCCACCCATTCCCTTTGGGAAGGCAGGCAATTCAATATAGGCAATACCTGTGTAGTTTTGAAAATGACTACCCTAATTGTCGTGTTGTGTAAGACTAACTATATTTCCCTCCATCCTATCCTGCCCCCCATTGTTTCTATTCTCTCTTTTGATCCTGTCCCTCCCCTAGTGTTGATGTCAAATTGCTCCCTCTCCCCATTGCCCTCTCTTCCATCATCCTCCCCACCCTGCTTATCTCCTTCTCCTCCACTTTCCTGTATTGTAAAATAGGTTTTCACACCAAAATGAGGGTGCATTTTATTCCTTCGTTTAGTCGAATGTGATGAGCGTAAACTTCATGTTTTTTGTTCTAAGCTCTCCTATTTTTCTCTCCATTAAAAAGTCTCCTGCTTGCCTCTTCTGTGAGAGATAATTTACCCCATTCTATCTCACCATCTCTCCTCCCACTACATTTCTCTCTAACCATTTACCTTGATTTCTTTTAAGATATGATCGCATTCTATTCAATTCACTCTGTGCTCTCTATCTCTGTGTGTGCGTGCATGTCTGTATGTATGTGTATTATCCCACCAACTACCCAGACACTGAAAAGTTTCAAGAGTTACAAATACTGTCTTTCCATATAGGAATGTAAACAGTTCAACTTTGGTAAGTCCCTTGGGACTTCTCCTTGCTGTTTACTTTTTCATGCTTCTTCTCATTCTTGTGTTTGAAAGTCAAATTTTCTCTTCAGCTCTGATCTTTTCATCAAGAATGGTTGAAAGTCCTCAATTTCATTGAAAGACCATGTTTTCCCCTGAAGTATTATACTCAGTTTTACTGGGTAGGTGATTCTTGGTTTTTACGTAGTTCCTTTGACTTCTGGAATATCTTATTCCAGGCCCTTCGATGCCTTAATGTAGAAGCTGCTAGATCTTGTGTTATCCTAATTGTATTTCCACAATACTGGAATTGTTTCTTTCTAACTGCTTCCAATATTTTCTCCTTGACCTGGGAACTCTGAAATTTGGCCACAATGTTCCTAGGAGTTTCTCTTTTTGGATCTCTTTCAGGTGGTGATCAGTAGATTCCTTTTATCCTTATTTAGCCATCTGGTTCTAGACTATCAGGGCAGTTTTCCCTGATAATTTCATGAAAGATGATGGCTAGGCTCTTTTTTTGATCATGGCTTTCAGGTAGCCCCATAATTTTTAAATTGTCTCTCCTAGATCTATTTTCCAGGTCAGTTGTTTTTCCAATGAAATATTTTACATTATCTTCCATTTTGTCATTCTTTTGGTTTTGTTTTGTGATTTCTTGGTTTCTCAGAAAGTCATTAGTCTCCATCTATGCCATTCTACTTTTGAGAGAACTATTTTCTTCAGTGAACTTTTGAACCTCTTTTTCCATTTGGCTAATT